>CM077651.1:36030018-37230018 GCA_039707465.1 Rhabdophis nuchalis | reverse complement strand
AGTTTTTAAATCTGAGTTTTTAAATTTCCTGATCATAGAATGCAGTTATTTCTTTTGAAGGGGAAAATTTCCCATGACCCAATTTACAAATGGAAACTACACCATCTGCTTGAATGAAGTTTACTTGAATAGCGCCGGGAAAACAGATCACAAAGTTCTGCCACTTAAGAAGGGTACAAACAAGCTTTATATAGTTGCATATTAAATGCTGATTAGCATTAATGTCAAATGCCAATCACCTTATTTTTTGATAACATGGGTTAGCTTTTCTGCTTATAGTGAAAAGAGACAGTAAATAAAACGGAGGTCAGCAAGAGTCACATTTTGTGTTAGTTACTTCCTAGGTTCCATTTAAAAGTACAAGTGCTGGTTTAAAATAACTCATGACCCAGCATTGGCAAGGGTCTAAACAAGCTATTAAGGAAGGTTGCTTTAGTTTGGTGGCCTTGATATTTTGAAGGTCAGGCATTTTTTTTACCCCCTTACTTTTTGGTATATTTCCATGAATATTTCTTTTAGAAATTCTTGGATGGAAATGATTTTTTTTAACAAGGGAGCACGGAATCCCTTTTGCATGAGCTTCACTATACCTTGTAAAACTCTATCCTCATTATTTACTTTTTCATTGCTTTCTCAGATCACAAGGTCTCCATTTCAACAAATAGTACAGCTTTTTTCTGTAACTTTTAAAGACAGAACCAACACAAACTTTATTGGATTGCATTTATAGTCTACAACAGAGGTCTCCAACCTTTGCAACTTTAAGTCTGAAGGACTTCAGCTTTGCTGGCTGGAGAATTCTGGGAGCTGAAGTCCTTCAGACTTAAAGTTGCAAAGGTTGGAGACCCCTGGTCTACAAGGTAGAAGATACTACATTCTGGACATGGTGAGCTAGTTAAAGAGCCAACTTAGAATTGTAGTAGAAGATAAAGGCTCATCTCCTGGTGACTCCATGGTGACAGCCATGTCATTTCATAGCAACAATATGAAATGCTGTGTCCAACTTTAGATCCTTAGTTAAACATAGGTATTTCATACTGTTGCTAAGAAATGAAATTTGAATGAAATGAAATGAAATGAAATTTCTTAGCAACAATATGAAATTTCCTTAAGATTTTCTAAGAATCTTTAAGAACTAACAAGGTCTAAGCCAGAGGAGTTGTTCAGCGGGTTCTGACCAGTTCTGGAGAACAGGTAGCAAAAAGTTTGAGTAGTTTGGAGCAGGGGTCTCCAACCTTTGCAACTTTAAGTCTGAAGGACTTCAGCTCCCAGACTTCTGGGAGCTGATGTCAGATCTGCTTCCATCATAAATCAGGAAAGACCATGCTCAAACTCATTTGGAAAGTTTAAGGTTACTTTTACTGAATATAATAAGACTGCAGGGAAAGTCAAGCAAGGAATGAAACATTTAGGCGTGTAACATACGTATCAAAGCATAACCCAACCCTTAGCCCCTTGACCCCAGTATACTGTCCAATGCAGAGTCGTTCACGATGTCAGGTGCACTTCCTGCCCAGCAGCATCATCACAGTGGAATGCAAGACCGTTAGCTTAGGTGATAACAGACTGTGGCCATCTCTCTCTCCTGCTCACTTAGCATCTAGACAGCCCCTCCCTCCCCGTTTCAAAATGACAGCCGAAGTGAAGCAAAAGCGGAGGCTGACAGCTGAAGTCCTTCAGACTTAAAGTTGCAAAGGTTGGAGACCCCTGGTTTGGAGAACCAGTAAATACTACTTTTGACTGCCCCTGCCCGCATCTATTCTCTGCCTTCTGTGTCCCAGCTGATTGGGAGGGGATGGAGATTTTACAGTATCCTTCCCCTGCCATGCCCACCAAGCCATGCCCATAGAACCAGTAGTAAAGAAAATTTAAATCCCACCACTGGTCTAAGCCACTTCAGCTTTTCTTAGTTTTTTTAGGGACAGCTAAATATCACAAACTTCTATGATTATTACTAATAACAGGAGCGTCATAATAAATTATGGCAGCATACATTTCTCCAGCATTGTCCATTCCCCTGTTGTAACCGCATATGGAGGCATATGAATAATTATTCATATGCCTCCAAATATAAAATGGTGTATCCAAAGTTTTTCTTTGAGTCATGAAGCATGCTCAGGAAATAAAAGACTGCACAATCGTACATCTTTATCTGTCACCATTTAGTCATATACTACCTTACTGAAGAAAAATCTGCAGTGTGCAATTAGTACCTAACAATTTGAAACATGTGAGCAGTTCAGTGGTGGGTTTCTGCAGGCTCGCACCTACTCGCAAGAACTGGATGGTGAAATTTAGAGAGCCGGTGAGAGGGGGTTCCACCGGCGGACCCAGAAGTAAGTCTGGCCTGCCACTGCCGGTAACCCAATGGGAAGGAAAGGAAGGCAGAAAGTAAGAAAAGAAAGAAAGAAAGAAAGAAAGAAAGAAAGAAAGAAAGAAAGAAGGAAGGAGAGAGAGAGAGAGAGAGAGAGAGAGAGAGAGAGAGAGAGAGAGAGAGAGAGAGAGAGAGAGAGAGAGAGAGAGAGAGAGAGAGAGAGAAAGAATTTATCAGCACAATTGAGTCCAAAATTTTGGTTACTAAGCAAGAGCGTTGTTAAATGAGTTTCACCACATTTTACAAGTTGGCCACTCTCACCCTGTCACATGACTGCCAAGCCACGCCCACAAAATAGGCCGCACCTACAGAGTAGGTTCTAAAAAAATTTGAAACCCACCACTGGAGCAGTTCCAATATATTTCTGGAGTGCAAAATTGAGCTTTGAAAATTCTGACCAACATTAGAAGGACGATGTCTACAGTGAGGGGCTTCTTTCAGCCTCATACAAGAAAGAAGAGCTCATTTTAACTAATATATCTCAGCGCAACTTAACAGCATGCTTGTTAAGTTGCACTAGTTCAAATCCTCACTTCTATAAATGTCCTGGTAGAACAAACCCATTTTCTTTTAGAGCCCTCTAACATAATCCAGGCACTAGATAGCTTCCCTGTAATTTTCTGTGTTGAATTTTAGATGGAATATTTCTGCTCTCTTCTTCTCTCGAAAGCCCTGTGTGCAAGGGCTGTAGGAATAAAGAAAATGCAAACATAGCAGCCTGGCAAGCTTTCAACAAATTGAAAACTTAGGCAATTGTAAAGGCAGACTGGGGGGAAAAAAGAAATGGATTGCCTGCCGTCCTTTCACAATGGGTTTCAATCTACCATCAATTTGGTATTATCTGGATGCTGGCTACTTATGACTTTCTTGGAATGCTTGAATGCATGTTTTATCTACGATACCAATAGATGGAAACAAAGAGTTAAGAGTCTCTTCCCCCCCTCCTCCTCCCTTTCCCTCAGCAATAGAGCAGAAAAAGGGGAGGGTTTGATGTATTATGTTCTGTTTGCCTTTACATTAAAAAAAAAACCCAGGTGGAGTTTTGGTTGAAGCACTGTGGCCACCATCTTGATTTTTTTTAAATCACACCATATGGACACCCCCTACCTTGATTCTCATCAATTTAAACAGATGCCTACCTGCATAGGATTCAAATATACATTATTTTTCATATTATTAGATTTTAGGTTTGTCTGCATACAGTAAAGCAGGGGTCTCCAACCTTTGCAACTTTAAGTCTGAAGGACTTCAGCTTCCAGACTTCTCCAGCCAGCAAAGTCTGGGAGCTGAAGTCCTTCAGACTTAAAGTTGCAAAGGTTGGAGACCCCTGCAGTAAAGGACAAGTAAAAATTATACAATTAGGAGCAGACTCCTACAATGAGATTTGGCTGAGTTTGGTGAGACTCCCAGCTACCATGCAATTCTAGGCACATTTACTCAGGAATACATCCCACCGTGTTTATTAATTAGGATTTACTCCTAGTTTCTACACAGGTCTGTAACCTTAATCACCAAACTGCATAGAAATGCTTAAATGACACTTTTTCTGCTTGGTGCATAAAAAAACAGAAGGCTGGTATCAGCCCCTTCTCTTGAGTCAACCTTCTCATTTTGCTTTTTAGGTAATGTTTATATCTGTGATTCATGGCAGATTATCTTAGAGCTGACAGAAATTCCTGGGTTGTGTTATTTATGTTATTTTTATATTTCACTGAACATAGGTTTTGAGCATTGCTGAGTTGTGTGAAAGCAGCATGCATGGGCAATGATGATTGAAATGTTTATACATATCCTTCATCCAATAGATTCCAGTTGATTGAATAATTAATACAGTATAATAAATAGAGAAGCCATCAAAGTTAATGCTCCTGACTAAATGGCCAGGAGCATGCAGTAGGTAAGGCAGGGGTCTCCAACCTTTGCAACTTTAAGTCTGAAGGACTTCAGCTCCCAGAATTCTCCAGCCAGCAAAGTCTGGGAGCTGAAGTCCTTCAGACTTAAAGTTGCAAAGGTTGGAGACCCCCGAGGTAAGGTACAGTAGCTATAGACAAGTCTTCTTCCGTATTCTGCACGCTTCTCGCAAGTATGACTATGCAATTTCCAGAATCCCCAGCAAACATGCAAAACCTTGGGCTAGAGCTAGACCTTTCTAAATCACTTGAAACGTTGACTTGCACAACAGTTATTTGTCCAGGGCAAATAACATCAAGTCCACATCAAGAAGGGATTTTAAGCCACAAAGATGACTTAAACAAAAAAAAATGTCACTGATCAGAAAGCTATATAGAGGAATTTTTGAGACTACTTTTATCTTATTTTTTAAAATAAGAATATTAACATACTTGGCTGCTGTATTCCAAGCCTGTCTTCAATCTTTATTATGTACATACACACACTCAAACAGTCTGAGTTCTAGAGAACTCAGATTTGCAATCTCTGAATCCCATTCTTTTCCCTTGCAGAGAAGGCCTTGGGTTTTCCCAGGATGTTTTTCGGAGGAATACTAAGAATATAGCTCTGGAATGGAAGTGAGAGCAGCTTAAATGTTTACAATCCAAGCTGTGTTCGGTTAATTAAGTCTCCCAATGCATGTTCTGACATAGGGATGAGTTGTTTCATCGCATAGATTGCTGGTTGGTGACTGTAACTTATTCTAATTGTTGTGCAAGTCAAAGAGCAATGGGGCAATGGTTAGAACGCAGTATTGCAGGCTAATTCTGCTGACTGCCGACTGCCAGCAGTTCGGCTCAAGGTTGACTCAGCCTTCCAAGGTCGTAAGATGAGGACCCAGATTGTTGGAGGCAATATGCTGACTCCGTAAACCACTTAGGCAAGACTGTAAAGCAAGGGTCTCCAACCTTTGCAACTTTAAGTCTGAAGGACTTCAGCTCCCAGACTTCTCCAGCCAGCTTTGCTGGCTGGAGAATTCTGGGAGCTGAAGTCCTTCAGACTTAAAGTTGCAAAGGTTGGAGACCCCTGCTGTAAAGCACCGTGAAGTGGTATATAAATCTAAGTGCTATTGCTGTTGCTATTGCTAACTGGGCAAACTAGTGTCTTGGGGCACCCAGTCCCCCAAAATTCTATAAACCTTCTTATCTAACACTTGATTTCTGCCAATCTCCAAGTATCTAAACCCAACACTTTATTCTCCATATGGCCAAAGTTCATACAATTACACGGTGAGTAGGTAGAAGTCTGTTCTTCTCAATCCCGTTTAAAGCAGGACTCCACATTAAAATATGCCTGACCCATGGTTGTTCAGTTCTCTCTGCATCACATTTGTGAAGGGGAGTTTATGATTTCCCTAAATTACAAATTTCATTGGTAAACTTTCCTTACTATCTCCTTGGTGTTAGAGCCTAGAATATAAAGCTTGGGGAGAGGAATTGAGTAATGCAGAAGAGATAAAGACTATTGTGCCTTATCTAAAGGAGCAGGGGCAGAAGATCCAGCCCAGGAGGAATCTGTAATCCCCCAGGCCAAGTAGTATTATAGGAAAATATAGCTACTAATGTTGAGTTCACTTGCTTTAGGAATACTCCTAACGGTGTAATCTTTGCAATCTAATAGAGTGCACTGCTCGCTAAAAGCAGAAATTTTGAGACCCAAAAATGCCCCAACATAGTCATAAATTGGAGTTAGCTGTGTCAGTATGAAAAATGCTTCAGATCTCAGCAGATAAGCCTTTACAGCTGTTTAATGCCGCATGGAATTGATCTCTCCATTGGCCAGTTCTTCTTTTTATTTAAGGAGTCTACATTCCTGAACTTGACTTTAAGAATTGGACTTGTGTTTAATTTCTTGGCTTCAGTGACTGCTGGACTTCCTACTATCTTGCAGTCAGCGGGTATTAGTGTTTATTGCTGGAAGAGACTATAAGCAGGATAATTATTACTTCCGACCATGTGGAAATTATGCTTCTTTGACGTATCATAAAACTGTTTTTTAATTTAAATCACAATGCTGACTCATGTTTATTTGTGATCAGTTTTAGTTCTGGGCTCTTCATAATTGCTGCCAAGATCAATGATCCCTATTCTATACTTGTGCATTTGATTTAAATTTCCTTATTGACCAATTTAGTATTTATCTCATAGCATTTCATTCTGTTATTTATTTGACCTTTAGGTATTGGGGTTTTTGTTTTTTTTTGTATTCTAGTTTATTCTGTTCTCTGAAGAGTTGAAAATCACCTTTTCATCTAAATCATTATGAAAATGCTTAAGAATATGTGACTCAAGACAAAAGTTGGAAATTGTATTCAACATCTCTCTCTCTCTCTGGTTTGGTGGGAATCTATTAGCATGATTTTTGAAGTAGCTCTGAATCCATTCAATGGTCATGCCATCCAATGCACTTCTTGCTGCTCAGAATATCCTGGGATGCATTGCTATAGTAAAATCAAGTTATCCTATGTCCACAACAGTGCTATACCTATTAAGTAAATTATTCAACTAAAACTTGAAATAAAATTAGTCCAAAGATTTGTTCTTGAAGATGCAATACGGACTTTTAATCATTGTAATTTTGTTGACAAGGAATTGCAGACTGACCTTGTTGGGTTATGCTCTGAACAGTCCAGTCTATGATTCCCCCAATTCTTATTGAACAAGAAAAAAGGATACTTTTGGGTGGGAGACACTTCTTTGACAGTCACAGGGAAACAGCCTGATTCCAGATAGGACCACTACCAAAATAAGTCACAGGTAGAAATTCTCCCACTCCAAACATATAGGCTTCTAGTGCATTTTATTACATGAATGGGAGAAAGGGACACAAGAATTTTAATGTTGATTCCACTGTAAATTCATCATTTATGCAGAACAGGGACCAGAAATTTTTTATTATTGTTTCTTTAGCAGGGTTAAAATGAAGTATCTTACCCAAATTTCCATATTC
This sequence comes from Rhabdophis nuchalis, assembly GCA_039707465.1. Taxonomy (NCBI): domain Eukaryota; kingdom Metazoa; phylum Chordata; class Lepidosauria; order Squamata; family Natricidae; genus Rhabdophis; species Rhabdophis nuchalis. The sequence goes on along the minus strand of CM077651.1, from coordinate 37,222,745 downwards.
TTGAAAATTTATGCTTGTAGTTTCTTGCTAGTCAGATGAAAATGGTGTGATAGAGACGAATGTCATTTCACCTGTTCTCCAGGTTTCTTTAATCCATAGCGGTAAGCCAGAGAAAAAGTCAGCAAATATCTTCAATGATCTTAAAGGCAGTTCATCTGGCTCTACAGATCGAAACTCTTTCAGAGAAATTAGGTGTATCCTGACCAAGTTTCGGTCAATCTGAAGTATGGTCAGGTTTTACCACTTTGCTCTTCACATAAGTCTGGTGGAACTTTACTGTTGAAAATGAATCAGTCAAAACGTATTGTTGAATATTTCCACCTTTTCTTTGTTCCCAAAGAATATTCTTGCATGCCCACAGAATAGGTGATGTGCTGTTTATTTGCTTTATTTTGAACCTATCTGAAGAAACTTTTACTGATATTCATCCTAAGCCTTAGTTCATTCTGAGTATTATTAGCCTTTCTGTGATCATCTTTTTGAGGGAGTGTGATGTTAAAGACGTTGAGCTTGTAGAGCTGATGGCCTGGGTTCAAAACCCAAGTGCTGCACAATGGGATGAGTTCCCATTTTTTGCCCCAGCTCCTGCTCACATAGCAGTTCAAAAGTATGCAATGCGAGATTAATAGGTACCATGTTGGTGGGAAGGTAACGTCATTGAGTATGTGTTTGGCATGTGGCCATGCTGGCCATATGACCATGGAAAATGTCTTCAGACAATGCTGTCTCCCTCAACCAATAAATGGAGATGAGCACTGCACTCAAGAGCAGTGGTAGTCAACCTGGTCCCTACCGCCCACTAGTGGGCATTCCATCTTTCATTGTGGGCAGTAGGGGTTTTGTCCAATACTGAAGCACTTTCCTTTTTTAAATTTAATTGACTTCCCTACTTTATAAATCACCATTACTGTGGAACCGGTGGGCGGTTAGAAAATTTTACTACTAACAGAGATACAAAAGTGGGTGGTAGGTATAAAAAGGTTGACTGCCTGTTAGGGGTAAAAAACACCCCCATTGGAAAATAAACAGTCGGAATAGTGCAATACACCGGACAGCAAGAAATATGTTGCTTAAACCACACAATAACTATCAAACACTGATAGTAGAAAAAATAAATAGTCTTCACTCTTGATGTAACTAAAATACTTCTTCCAAACAGTGATACTAACTCCTCTAACAATAAACAGTCCTTCAGTTATCTTACAGTAAGTCAAAACAATGATTCTCCTCCATCTTCATGTTCAGCTTCTTCCTCAGTGGTAATCAGGAAGCAAAGGAAAGCAAAAAGGGAATGAACTGTGGTTCCAGCTGCCTTTTATGATTGAGCTGGGAAGCACAGCCAATCAGATTCCACATAGTCCTTAAAGTTACATATACTTTTTATTAATCCTGGCTTATATATATATTGTCAACCCAACATCAGGATAATTATCCTAATACTACCCCTGCTCTAGAGTCAGACACAACTGGACAGGGAAATTGTATCTTTATCTTTAATCGTCTCTTTAGTTCTGGGCTATCTTTCCTTAAGAACCTACCTTTTTCTGTAGCCTCTACAGATATTCTTTTCTGATTTCTGATGCTGTCTGAACAAACAAAAGGGCTGTTTTTGCTGTTTCATTTCTTTATTGTTACTAGAAATGTTGCAGTTATATTTTCGGTAGCTATTTAAAAAAAAAAGATTTTCCACCCTTCTTGAGCTCCTTTCCCAGGATATCTTTTGACATGAAATACAACTGCCATTGCTCTGGGTTTCTTCAAATCCACTTCCTTGAATACCAAGATATGTATTTGATTTGGTTTTAGATCCCTTAAACCCTAAACCTCCATTACATGTTCACTTTCCCGCACATTTCTGTCCTAATAGCTCCATTGCTACGGAAGCCATTTTAATGCTCTGTCCTTTTTATTAGTTTTATATTGACTGTTTTATTTATTGTTGTACACCAAACCTTGAGGGAGATGGGAGGCTATATAAATTTGATAGAGATAGGTAGAGATAGATAGATAGATAGATAGATAGATAGATAGATAGATAGATAGATAGATAGATAGATAGATAGATAGATAGATAATCTATATAAATAAAAATGTAACAAGAGTTTGTTCAAAACTGCTAATCTCCAAAAGTACTGCACCGATCGCTTCCAAATTTTCACACAACGTTCCTTTCAAGTACGACACCAATGATATATATATAGATTGTGTAGATGTCACACCTGTGACAGGTACACTCAATGGAAATGTAAAAAGTTGTAAAAAAGGTAGGTAGATGGATAGAGAGAGAGCAGTGGGCCACATGTATTATGTCATCCTTTATGACATAAAATATTCTGAGGGAGAAATACAGTAGGTAGGTAGGTAGGTAGGTAGGTAGGTAGGTAGGTAGGAAGAGGGATAGAGAGGGAGAAATATAATAGGTAGGTAGGTAGGTAGGTAGGTAGGTAGAAGGATAGAGAGGGAGAGGGAGAAATGCAGTAGGTATGTATGTATGTATGTATGTATGTATGTAGGTATGTATGTATGTATGTATGTATGTATGTATGTAGGTAGGTAGGTAGGTAGGTAGGTAGGTAAGTAGGTGGATAGAGAGGGAGAAATACAGTAGGTAGGTAGAGGGATAGAGAGGGAGAAATACAGTAGGTAGGTAGGTTGGGGGTTATACGGTGGTTGTGTGTACGTGTTTGTGTGTGCAAGTGTAGATCTACACACAGTTTGGTTGACCATTTAATCAGACTGGGCCACAGCAACGCGTGGCCGGGAACGGCTAGTAGATAAATGCATTTCTTATTTATTAATTATGTTTTAGCTATAACAGCAAATCAAAAACAGCTGGCCCTTGTGTCTCCTTCTATCTTCTAATGTTTATCACTAAATCCCTCTTCTTCCATTCGCTCTTACCAGTTACTGTTATTTAAACCGATTGGTTCTTTCACAGATCTCTTTTCCTAACATTCATAAATTATATTAAAGAGAGTCTGTAAAATCCCATTGAAATGAATGAGAATAGGCTAAAGCACCAATTTACCAGAAATGTCCTGGCATAACCTCCATTCATTTCAATAAGTTTTGTGCAATGGAATATTCCAGTACATTTTACTGTCAAAATTTTTGCGTTTTCCTTTGAAGTAGTAGTAGCACATATAGGAAGTTAGCCCCACCCCTCTCCTAGAAGGATGAAATATTCTCTCCTAGAAGGATGAAATATTCTAGGAAATATTAAAAATATTATGCCTCCCTGGATGAGAAAAGGAGAAAGCAGCCCCTACCTTTGTTAATAGAAAGTCTGATGCCAACTTATCTACAAGACAAAAGACTGAGCCATCTTATCTACAAAAGACCTTCAGCTCCAGGGTGATAGGATTAGCCCTCACTCAAGATCCAAACCAGAACAAAGCTATTAAACCATAATAGGAATTGCCCAAAGCCCCTTCATTACATCAAGATTCAACCAAGCCTGGGACTCGAGACAACCTACAAAGTTACCTCTGCATGGCCCTATGGAAGTCTGACCAATCAGAATACATTTCTTACACAGAACAGGAAGCGCCAAGGTGGGATCCAAGAGAGGGTATAAATCTCTCTCTTACACACACACACACACACACACACACACACACACACACACACTTGATTGGCCAGGACCTAAAACCCATGTGATCCTGTTCACCATAAAGCCATCTTTCCAAACAGCCTCCATGTCTCCAGTGTCTTTCTCCCCACTTGGAACAGAACCCAGATGGACAATTCTTTCAACACATATTCCTTTTGTACTTGAAACTGTATTAAGCTAAGAGCAAGAACTTGTTTATTCTTTTACACAATTCAATATCCAATAACGTGTGCTTGTGCTTTTAAAAAGCTTCTGGATTGTGTAAGGCCAATGTAAAATTATTCAATATATAACTAGTTTGAGGATGTGTAGTAATAGTGGAAATATTGGGAATATTTTCCCATTAAAATAATGGGAATATTTTAGCACAGGTTCTTAGTTTAATTCATTTTAGATATTATTATTGTATTTATTGTTATTTATTGCTGACTTTTAATTCCCTGTGCACCACCCTGAGTCCATCTTGATGGAGAAGGAGCGGTATATAAATCGAATATAAATAAATAAATAAATAATTAAATAATAGAATGCAAAAAGTTCTGTCGATCTAAAATTGGACAAAAGCTCTCATATCATGTGTCAATGCTTAATTGGCCAATTCACTCCAGATGTGAACTTAGAGGGAAGAACATTCAAATGCATGGTTTATTTTTTTTGTTCACAGTTGCACACAACCCCCCAAATATGCATCAAATCATAAAATATTAAAATTGTATTTTAAGTGACTTTAAAAAGAGACTACATGGAAACAATCTACTGAAAAAGAACAAGAGTTGCTTTAGCAGCACCCACACCTTTTGTTTGATAATTAGGGCCCAATGATGCTGGCAGGTACCTTGTAAATCTCAGGAATAATATTAAGAGCAGCAACATCACAGGACTTTATTCAGTAAGTGGGGCATTTTAATTAGTATAATTTACATTTCATAAAAAGCAAGTCACGGAGCAGCCTTTTAAACCCTACTAAAGCAATTGGAAGCTGAGAAAAGATTATTATTAAGCACATATGATACCGAATAAAGTGAGTCTGTGGCATGCTAAGTTTTCCAAGTTCTATAACAATAATATTTTTATACGTGTATCTTGATCTTCCTTCAATTTGCTCAGGGCAGCAGATGTGATTATCTACCTCCCTATCTCAACTTGAGATATTTCCCATTTGGTTTTGTGTTTTTGTTTTTATTATTCAAGGTATTGGTTACCACCTTTAAAGCGCTCCATGGCACGGGACCTAGCTATCTGCGGGATCGCATCCTGCCCCATACATCCCTTCGACCGATTCGCTCCCACAGAGAGGGACTTCTCCGGGTGCCGTCCACCAGGCAATGCCAGCGGGTGACGCCCAGGGGAAGGGCCTTCTCTGTGGTGGGACCAACCCTCTGGAATGACCTACCCCCTGAAAATAGAACAACGACGGACCTCCGCTCCTTCCGCCAGAAGTTAAAAACTCACTTCTTCCATCAGGCCAACCTGGCCTAATGTTTACATTCCTAGCCGCAAAATGAAATTGTATAAAATTTTTAGGGGTATTGTTAGGGTTTTAAGGGTTTTAATAGTGATTTTAGCACAGGGGTTAATTTAATTTGATTTTAACATTTTGTATTTGTATATTGTTGTATTTTTGGATTTTTAAATTGCCTGTGCACCGCCCCGAGTCCCCATGGGGGAGAGGGTGCAGTCTATAAATTAATAAATAATAATAATAATAATAATAATAATAATAATAATAATAATAATAATAATAATAATAATAATAATAATAATAATGATAATGATAATAATGATAATAATAATAATTATTATTATTATTATTATTGTTACTGTTACTGTTACTGTTACTGTTGTTGTTGTTGTTATTGTTATTTCTTAAGAATTTTTCCATAGAGTAAAAGAAAAATGAAAAGAAAAGAAAAGAAAAGAAAGAGAGAGAGAGAAAGAAAGAAAGAAAGAAAGAAAGAAAGAAAGAAAGAAAGAAAGAAAGAAAGAAAGAAAGAAAGAAAGACACAAAAAGGGGGGAGGAGAAAAAATGCTCACATTAAAGAATATATAAGTGAGCTCCAATATTCTTTTCAACAGATAATTACAATTCTCATTTTTTCTGCGAGATCCAAAATCAGCACATGAAGATTTCTTGCTGTCTTCTAAACAGGAGATAAGGAGGATCACACCAGAGAACATAATATATTGCTGGGAAAGATACCCAAAAATATGAAAACTCTTTAAGAAATCCATAGGCCACAGTTCAGTGATGGGCTTTGAAAGGGCTTCGTTGCAAGGTAGACTCGTTATCTGAGATTGAATGAACTTGCCAGATCATAATATTCAATGAATGATTCACACCAGCACTGAACATTTCCATCAGACCCAGCCGCTTGGCTAAAGGCAAAGGATTCTCCAGGCAGTAATCTCAAATGCTGGTTTTAAAACTGAGCTGTTTCCTTGTGACTCTCTAATTGATTCCCATTATGCTCCTGTTCCATAGAAAAAATGAAAGATGCCCACTCTTTAATTGAATACTTTTCTCTGACTTATAAAGTTGTTTTCCAATGTAGGCTGTCCCGCTGTCCAAATGTCAATACATCTTTAAAATAAGTCTAGCACCCTTTTTACGGTTGTTGTTTTTTAAAATCTGTCACTGCATGGACATGTCAGCAGAGAATGACATGAGGGTGGACAAATTTAACAGGCTTTTAGCACTATATTATCATAGAAATTATCTGATGAAACATATTCACAACTTGGAGATAAGCATTATCGTGTGGTAACACCTGCAGAACAAGCCTCCTGCTCCAAGGGTTAGCAGTCTGTGATTAAAATGAAGACTGGGTGGAAATGCTGATTAGCATTTTTCAACAATTTGCATGAATTTGAGAAGATGTGTTTTTTTCCCAAAAGTGGAAACAATTTCAGTTTAATCCTCCTGGATTGGGCAGTTCTTGCTCTTGTTTATTACAAGGTGGCTAAGACTGCCCTGTCTTTCACCCAGCAATTATTAATTCATTGTCTGTAGCTTCCTTGTTTTCCTATGTCAGTTCTGGCGAGCCTGAAGGCCCAGAGCTGCCATGGAAGGAGGGAGGACGGACACTGGGCTAGCTGTCAAGGTTCGTGCTTACCAGATGGAGATTTCGCTCCTCCACAAGCAGTCTACAAAGCTCTACAAAGCTCTTCATGACTGACTGCCGGGAGGTTTCCACTGAGGACATTCCAGAACTCAGAACTGACTGAGAACAATCCATGATTGATTGCCGGGTGGTTTTCACTCTGGGTCACGAGGTGATGGGTGTGCGCGCATATGGGGGTGGGGTTTAGCCTAATTACCAAGTAACTATAAAAAGTGGTGGAGAGCACCAGGTGGCAGCTCTGACATCCTACACTTTAGGAAGCAGGATGATTAGAAAAGTGTGAAAAGGAAAAGATTCAGAAGCATTCTGGGAAGGATGAAAAGCAAATGCTTTTTTTTTTATTTCCAGAGAAAGAAAACTTTGTGGGAACCAAAAGACACAGTTCAATCCAATATTTATAGAAATGGGAATGACTCTTGAGTTACCGACTGCAAAAAAAAGCATCCTCATAGGAAAAAGGTTGCATTCCTTGGATTGCTTGAACAACAAATATTTTTGAATACAAAAATTTATCATCAAATGTTGCATGCTGTAGATCAGGGGTCTCCAACCTTTGCAACTTTAAGTCTGAAGGACTTCAGCTCCCAGAATTCTCCAGCCAGCAAAGCTGAAGTCCTTCAGACTTAAAGTTGCAAAGGTTGGAGACCCCTGCTGTAGATACTCAGTAATAAGAGGATTTATGGGGAAAGCCTGATTGTACTATAGTAATAGCAAACTAGTTTTGTAAGTATGTGCACGATCAGCAATGAGCAGGAAATACATTAGTCTCATACACGGTAAACCAATGAGTTGGGTGCAGTTAGCCTCCTTTCCCAAATGAATCTACTCAGATAATCAATTCAAATTAAGACACAGAGCTTCTCTGGTAAACTGCTAGGTTATTAACCTTAATGATATTGGTACTTTCTCTTTGCCACAAGTAGCATCAAAGGGACAAGTTGCAAGCATGCTCCCTGCTGAGAAAAGTATTGATGTTTCTAATTAAACACCATAACCTTCAAATGGGCCAATGAAAAGCTTGAGAAAGGGCTAATTTTTATTTCACTATAAGAATAAATGGCTTTTATATGGAAAAGCCTTTGGAGAATTCATCAGCCTTTTGCTTACCGAGCACCGGACGGACTTTCAAGGTTTCATGTTATTGAAAATTATCACAAGAATGTCACGAGGCCTTTCTGATCTGTGTTTAGAGGAAACCATGTTGAAAATAAAGACGATGAAACACTTTGTGTGTATGAATTTCACATATGGTATCAAGGGCTCAATAGTTGCACGGACACTTAGGATTGGGTCTCACTAAGGAATCTTTAGCATTGCAGAATTATCAACCATTGACTCCAATTCAGGTCTTTTCCCATGTAAGATTGAGAGTATCTTGGTGACATTTCGACGAGATCCCGCTCGTCATCTCCAGGCTGGTGCCTTTGGCTTCGTGCTTGTGCGAGCAAAGCGTGATCGGAGCTGCCGTCTCTTTATAAATATTGGTGGGGAGGTGTGGCATGCTAGCTTTGTTGCTGTAAACGGGTTGGCTGGCTGTGTTGTTACTTCTTGATTAGTTGATAGAGTTGATGTTTGCAGATTAGTCGGCTGTTTCGTAACATCCTGTGTGTGTGGCTGAGGTGCTAGCTGTGTCTCCATTAGTCTTTTGTGTTGTAACGACCTGGCTGTGTGATGACATCCTGAGCACAAGTATAATGACATCCTGAGTCCTGTGCTGCAACACAGGCTACTACCCAGGATGTTGCAGCACAGGACTCAGGATGTCATTATATATATTTCAGTCCTGGAAATAAATACTAAAATTTCAGGGTGCATTTTTGCTAGAATGCTAATTATTTCCATAGAAATTTGTGCATATATATTTTCCTACATACCAAGTTGCTTTAAAAAAAAAAGGTGGAACAGCCAGGTTAGCATTCTAATCTCATTGAGATATATGCTCAGAGCAAAGGATATGAATGATTTGTGGGATGGATACATTTCACAATAGTCTTTGAAATTAAATTTAATTAACTGAACTATCCTGAGCAGGAAAGAGCAGGGAGACTGTCTAAGTGATATTCTAAATGGATAGTCTTCTTGATAAGCCTTGAATTGTAAATGTACTGTAGGGAAATGTCACTTGAATTCATACGTGACAATGACATATGATTCCTGTTTCATTCAACAGGAGTGTCCTGAGGTTGGACACCAGTTATTGTATGAAATAGCAATTAGAAAGGCAATGCAATGGATAATGCATATTGCATTATATACATAGTGTAGGTACCTTACAGTACTACTGGAGCATTCACAAAAAGCATTCATTAAAGAGAATCCAAATCAGAAAAATGGATGAAAGAACAATTGAAATATCAACTCTGACATTTTATATAAAAGACCTTGAATCTTTCAGTAGTAGGCTGACAATGAGTTAAGTGTTACATTTTAACAATCTATTTCTCTGGGTTTCCATTATATGGGTTTCTTTGGCTATATTTGAAAAACACAAAAGTTAGGTTTTATTTTATAAGGGCCACTTTTCTGATATCTATCCAGACCTCTTACTCATATCTAAATGAAGAACACAAATAGTTATCCCTGCAAAACCAAGATATATATTAAAATTTAGGTGAACATTGCTCAATATGGGGTCCTTTAGATTTCTTGGATATCAACCTTCCATCCCATATGTTCAAAAGCATGGAAATACAGACCATGAATTTATTTCATACTGCATCTGGTAGTCTTGAAATACCAGCCTGCCTGAGTAATGGCTTCTAGATTTACTGGATGACAGTACTGCCAGCCTGCAGGGCTAATATCTTAAATTTTGGTGGGAATTTTGCTGCAGACAATTAAAGCCTCAATCTACCCAAAGAATGCAAGGAAGTTTCTTTTAAGTGATACTTCTTAGGAATGCATATGTAAATACATGTTGAATACATATTTCATACTCAGAATATGAATATAGTGTTTATTTCTTTCATTCTAAACTGTTGATAAGAAATCTTGTACTCAAACAGGGATTTTTTGTCTTGCCATATTGCCAAAAATTGCAGTTTTTGTGATGTTTGATTCCTGGATTTGCCTTAGTTTAAGTAATCCAACCAATCAGTAAGAACAGCCTTATTATATCAGATCCCAGGTGCCTTGTCCACTATTAAGATTTGCTTCAAGCATTCTGCTGAAACAAACTCATATAAACTTGACCATTATGATAGGGCTTACTTATTTCAGTGTCTGTCCAGAATGTTTTCATAATACATCATGAAATCTAATAGATGTGTATCAAATTAAGGAAGGATTATTAGAATTTACTTTTTAATGCATGAGGAAATGTGAAGAATTAACTGTAATATGATGGTTAAGAAAAAGTTCAAGAAAAAGAAAAAAAATCAGATTTTGTTTCCAATATCTTTGTTTGTGGTGAGAGGCTACCAAATTAGTCTATGACAGTTCAAGATCATATTAACCGAGCCTTAACTTTGTAGACTATTGCTTTTAAGTCCATACATTCCCCAGCACCTGCCATGATCAACCCATTCACACATCGGTTCATTGCAGTGGTGGGTTTCTGCAGGCTCGCACCTACTCGCGAGAGCCGGTTGGTGAAATTTAGAGAACCGGTGAGAGGGGGTTCCACCGGCGTACCTGGAAGTAAATCTGGCCCGCCGCTGCCAGTGACCCAACGGGAAGGAAAGGAAGGAAGGAAAGAAAGAAAGAAAGAAAGAAAGAAAGAAAGAAAGAAAGAAAGAAAGAAAGAAAGAATTTATCATCACAATTGAGTCCAAAATTTTGGTTGCTAAGCAAGAGCGTTGTTAAATGAGTTTCACCACATTTTAAAAGGTGGCCACTCCCACCCTGTCACATGACTGCCAAGCCACGCCCACAAAATAGGCCACACCTACAGAGTAGGTTCTAAAAAAATTTGAAACCCACCACTGGTTCATTGGTACTGAAATTTACAAACTTGTACAGTATATAGTTAATCAGTCTCAAGAGAAGAAGGGATATTGCATGAACGACAATCATGCCAATTTCCCATCCTCTCTGAAAAGAGTCATGAAAAGTTTGTCTAAGAGGGTAAAATAAAGGGCTGAACTGAGTCAACAGTTACTTATCAAGCCATTATAATCAGTAAGACAGTTATTTGTGACTAATCAATATCGAATCAGTAGTGATAGTGGCAGGAGAGGAACAGCTTTATACGATATTGATCCTCAATCCCCTTGCGAGAAATATCTGTTTTATCTTTCTGTACTTTTAACATCCCCTATCTTTTCCAATACTTGGCCATTGTAAACGACTAAAGAACTAACTCCAGACCAATGCTTTTTTGTACATTCAGCTGTCCCCACAGTTTTCGATCTCGCAAACAACCACTGCTCATATCTGATGCCATTCTGGACTTCCATTTTTCATGGCAATGAGAAATGGTTCAACAGTTGTAATTCCTTCTTCGGTTTTTTAAGTTTTCTTTTAATTTTAGACAATTGCATCAGACAAATATAACTATTTATTTTGTCTTCTCAACTGCTGTAGTGACATATGGATCCTAAGACATATGGATCCTAAGACACATCCAGTTTTGGTTACGACAATATAAAAAAGATGTTGGGACTCTAGAATGCAGAGAAGAACAACAAAGATGATTAGGGGACTGTAGGCTAAAACATATAAAGAATACAATACAATACAATAGCAGAGTTGGAAGGGACCTTGTAGGTCTTCTAGTCCAACCCCCTGCATGGGCAGGAATCTTATACCATTTCAGACAAATGGCTGTCTAACATCTTTTTAAAGACTTCCAGGGTTGGGGCATTCACAACTGCTGGAGGCAAGCTGTTCCAGAGGTTAATTGTTCTTACTGTTAGGAAATTTCTCCTTAGTTCTAAGTTGCTTCTCTCCTTGGTTAGTTTCCACCCATTGCTTCTTGTCCTGCCCCCAGGTGTCTTGGAGAAAAGTTTGACTCCCTCTTCTTTGTGGCACCCTCTGAGATATCGGAACACTGCTATCATGTCTCCCCTGGTCCTTCTCTTCATCAAACTAGACATACCCAGTTCCTGCAGCCGTTCTTCATATGTCTTAGTCTCCAGTCCTCTAATCATCTTGGTTGCTCTTCTTTGCACTCTTTCCAGAGTCTCCACGTCTTTTCTACATCGTGGCGACCAAAACTGTATGCAGTATTCCAAGTGTGGCCTTACCAAGGCACTATACAGTGGCATTAACACTTCACGCGATCTAGATTCTATCCCTCTGTTGATGCAGCCTAGAACTGTGTTGGCTTTTTTGGCAGCTGCTGCACACTGCTGGCTCATATTTAAATGGTTGTCCACTAGGATTCCGAGATCCCTCTCACAGTTGCTACTATTGAGCAAGGTACCACCTATACTGTACTTGTGCATTTGGTTTTTCTTGCCTATATGTAGGAAAAACCAAATGCACAAGTACAGTATAGGTGGTACCTTGCTCAATAGTAGCAACTGTGAGAGGGATCTCGGAATCCTAGTGGACAACCATTTAAATATGAGCCAGCAATGGTTGAAGGAATTGTCTAATTTAATGAAAACATGGACTAGGAGCGACATGATAGCAGTATTCCAATATCTAGGCGATTGCCACAAAGAAAAGGGAGTCAAGCTATTCTCCAAAGCACCACAAAGCAATACAAGAAACAATGGATGGAAACTAATCATGGAGAGAACCAACCTAGAACTAAGGATAGATTTCCTGAAAGTGAGAAGAATAAATCAATAGAACAACTGCCTCCAGAGGTTGTAGATGCTCCAACACTGGAAGTTTTTAAGAAGAGTTTGGACAGCCATTTGTCTGAAGTGATACAGGGTTTCCTGCCTGAAAGGGGGTTGGACTAGAAGACCTCCAAGATCCCTTTCAACTCTCTTATTCTGTAATTCTGATATTGTCAGAAAATGAATTTACCTCCTACTCTTCAGTCTTATAATTTAGGAAACCATTTCTGTCTCTGAGAACTTTCCAGGTTTTATATTCATCATAGTTTTTGGGGATTTCAGAAATCACAAATTAGGTCTCCAATTTTGAATTGATTGTAATTTTACAGGCTGTGACCAGGCACTATTCACTTCCCTTATCATTTATTTTAATGGGAAAATACTGTTATTCCAAGATGATATTAAAAGGCTTACGTTTTATAAAACAGATGAAACAAGTGTTTCAGGAGGCTGCTGTTGTTTTCCAAAACACGAATTTTGCAAATGTAAAAAATTATACAATTTGGACATCTTTTAAGTCATATTGTTTATGACTAGATGGTTGCCTTTCTGACAGAAAAAAAGATAAATCAAACTGAATCATAAAAAAAAAGGGAAGATAAAGTAAGAAACAATTGAGTGGTTACACAACACAACCTTCATTGGAAAGATACAGTAGTGTAAATAGTTCTAATTTAACAATTACAATTGGAACCAACAGCTCAGTGATTAAGGTGCACTGAGGTGCACCCGGAGACTTCAGCTAGTCCAGAACGCAGCCGCGCGAGCAATTATGGGAACCTCTAGGTTTACCCATGTAACACCGCTCTTGCGCGAGCTGCACTGGCTACCTGTCGTCTTCCGGGTGCGCTTCAAGGTGTTAACTATCATCTTTAAAGCGCTCCATGGCTCAGGACCTAGCTATCTGCGGGATCGGATCCTGCCTCATACATCCTCACCGCCGATTCGCTCCCACAGAGAGGGACTTCTCCGGGTGCCGTCCACCAGACTTTGTCAGCGGGCGACACCCAGGGGAAGGGCTCTCTCTGTGGCGGGCCCGGCCCTCTGGAATGACCTTCCCCCCGACATTAGGACGACCACGGACCTCCGCTCCTTCAGTCTTAAATTAAAAACACATCTTTTCTGTCTGGCCGGCCTAGGATAGTCTCTCTGTCTCTGGGGTTTTATTGGGAAGTTTTTTAGTATAGTTTAGTTTTAATGGGGAATTTTAGCACAGGTTTAAGTTTAATTTGTTTTTTAAAGAAATGTTTGTATATATTTATTGTGTTTTTTATTCTTCCTGTGCACCGCCCCGAGTCCCTATGGGGAGAGGGAGCGGTTTACAAATATTAAAATTGAATTGAATTGAATTGATCATTTAGTGAAACCAGGAGTGTGTTTCGTACTTTGGCTTTCTTTGGCTTTACAGACCTGTGAAAGTCGCAAACGTGAGGAATGGTCATAAAATTACTTTTTCATCAGCCTCATAAATGTGAACAGTTGATCAACCGGGCGATCACTAAACGAGGACTACGTGTATAATGTCTTTATGCCCAAATGGAGTTTAATCAGCCTGTGGCACTGGATGTAAGGGTGATATGACTATAGCAGTGATGGGGAACCTTTTAGGCACTGCGAGCATGCCCAAACTTAAAAATGTGCACATGCAGACATGTGTGTGCGTGCATGTGGACATACATGCATGCACAGCAGAGACCCAAAGACCAGTTGGCTGGCAGGAGGTGGGGGCATCCCAACAGTGGTGTGGCAAGAGGTTAGATCTTTTTCTTTCGTGAGCTTCTGTTTCGTCGTTTGCAGGGAAACAGAAGCTCACAAAAGAAACGCCATGGAGATCGGACCTGGGACGACAGTGTGCATGCCAGCAGAGGGCTCTGCGTACCATCTCTGGCATGCGTGCCATAGGTTTGCCATCACGGGACTATAGCATCTATCACCCCATTGATAACCAGGATGGTAGAAATGGACAATGGTATCAGTTAGGATTGTACGCTATGTGATCAAGCAGATGCAGATGCGGTGGACACACCCGAAATCAGTGATGGCGAACCTTTTTTGGCTCGCGTGCCAAAAGCTGGAGGGAGCGCGGGGGGGGGGTTGTCGTGTCATCCATAATGCTATGTGCGTAACCCCCTGCTTTTGGCGTGCTTTTTTCGCCCTCCCCAGGCTCCAGAGTGCAGTGATCGCACTGAGGACCTGGATGAGGTGATGTTCCTGTACAATTGAAAAGAGTCCGGCTGTCAGTCAGGGCAGCTGACTCTCCCAGAATCTGCAGTGATCTTCCTTTTACAAGGAAAGCTTGAGTCCTTCTGAGACTCTACCCATCCTAAGGAATCTTCTTCCCCACATTGAGATTGGGCAAAAAAGGCTGGGATTGAAACCCAAAGGCAATGCCCAGCGAAAAAAGCCTCTACTTCCAAGGGGTACCTACTATTTGCTGTGTCTCTCTCCTCCTCTTAGAGACTTCTTGCCACAGGTATTGGCTCATCTCCTGGTCTCTTGTGATACAGGCCAGCTCTGATAGCGCTGCTTGGGGAAGGTTGAAATTTCCAATATTTTCCTTTATTTAAATCATTATTAAAAGCTTCGGTGCATTACTATGTAAATAAGCTACTACACTTTTTGACACAGTTTGTCTTATGAGAATCAAGCACATATATCAAGGAGCAATAAAAATGCAACTGCATCTAATCACTTTTTCTCATTCACAAACGTATTGCACTTGTCACAATTCATTTACCTACAGAAAGTACACCAGGAGGATATGATATATTTATTTATTTACATGGCTTTAAAAACATCTGTCTCTGAACCATTCTAGGTGCTTATACTACAATAAGGTTTGTGAAGCAAATGACTTTGCAAATGCTAGTGTAACCTAAAATGTAATGCCTAAATAGTTTGTAGATTTACATATTACTATTATTACATTACATTAGGACTAGCACATCTTTCAAAGACTGTTAGGTGATGGGAGGCAAATACAAAAACATCTGTATTTTTACAGCCCGTATCTACCTACTTAATCTCATAGGTGGGTTTCTGCCAGTTCAGCCTGGATCGGGTGAACCAGTAATGGGGGTGACAGGAGGCTCCGTCCACCAACCCAGACGCTTCTGCACATGGGCAGAAGTGTTGCACATGCGCACAAGCGAATGGGTAGTAAAAAAAATGGAAACCTATCACAGCTTAATCTACATTACCTCTTTTATGGACCACCAATAACTCAGGTTGGAAACTGATATTTCAGACCAGCAACCCCAGGTCTGCAAACCAGCAACGGTCTGTAAACTGCTAGGAACCAGGCTGTGCAAATGATCAAAGCTCCATCCACACACTTGTAAGATCCAGGCAGTGCAGAAAACACACACACACACACACACACCCATGGCAGTCTGCAGAAAAACCACCCTCTACAAAACCAGTTCCTCGCATCCAAAATATTAAAGCTGTAGCCAGATCCAACATTTGTTTACTCAGAAATAAACTCTAAATGAATTTAATTCCAAGTTGGGATACATATAGCTTACAGCCTCACTAAAAGCTATGACATTCTTAGTCTATCAATCTAATAATTGCTTTGTAGGAGTCAAATGAAAAAGCATTATTCAATAAGTAAAAACTGCCTGCCTCTCATCTCTGGCCATAATTGGTTGATGAAATCAGAAACTGAAGTGATCCTTGCTGTGAAATATCATATGTATAATTCAATTGTATTCTTTATACTAAGTGGTACCATTTTAGGGCAATGTTCAAAAGCTGATTAATTGAATTTCAAAGAATGATAACTTTCGCTGATACATATTTCTAAAAAATACAGGAGAAAATCTTCCTAAGATTTCCTAACATTAGAGTAGTAGTAACTATTACTCTAGTGTTAGGAAAGTTTATCCAAGAATTACATTAGTACCTTAATGTTTATCCATATATTATATTTGGGAAGAAGCTGTACGTTGATTATTTCATTTGAAAAGCAGTAGAATACAATGTTCCTGGTAATCAGGAAGTTGAAGTTTTACAAACAGACCTAACTACTGAAGGGGAATTGATGGTCATAGGTCCTGAAGTTTTGCCAAGGGCTCTGAGGAAAGAACTACGTAAATTGTGTTGGATATCTTCCTATCCAATTGAGAACAGCAGACTAGGTATCTGCAATCTAGATTTCTGATGGTACAGATCCATATTCCTAACAAATACCAGGTTACAATATACATCTCCTACTTTCACATTTATCTTTTCAGGTCCAAACCTCCAATTAAATTATTCTAAAGAAATTCTTTTCTTTACTCAATGGTGTGGTTTTTTTTTAAAAAAAAGTATCCTTAATTGCTCAGAGGTCCTTTCATCCATTCTTACTTCATTTTTTATTAGGACAAGTCTTGGCAGTGAAAGCAGATGGCAAGAATTGGCTCTAGCAAGTCCTGGCAGAAATAAAACCCTGCGATTCCTGTCATTTTCCTCATTTTTTCTGTAAGAATGTCATGTACAAATGCAATCTGTCACATGCCATACTAAGCAGTCTGGTGCAAGAGTAAGTTGTAAGATCAAAATCTTAGACGCTCCATTCTTCAGGGCAAAGACTTGAATCTGAGTCACTCAGCCAAAGATTATCTTCTTTATGCTTGCTGGATCCTTCATTCAGACAGCCTATAGCGGTGTAATTACTGCCAAATGTTGGCTATGCCTACGTCAGAAAATCCATCACAGGCAAATTGAATATGTAATTTATTTTGATGTTTTGCCCCTCAGCTTTGTAAATACATAAGAAGTTCAGATTCAGACAGCGGAGGGCTTTCATGGGAAGGAGGGGGGAAAAACACTTTCCAATGTCTGGGTAGCCTTGAAAACGAATGAAAAGGTGGGTGATCCACAATAGCGAACGATAGTGAAGTTTTTAGATATCTACTGTTATTTTTGTCACTTGTATTAAACAGAAAGGTTTATTTGCGTGGAAGGCAGTTGTGCTAGAAGAAAGGGAGGGAGGGAGGAAGGGAGGAAGAAAGGTCAAGCCTTATGCATGTTCACTCTAAAGTAATTCATTATATTAAAAGAGGTGTGTTTCCAAACAAATGTGCATAGGATTGCTGCCTTAGATAAAGAAACAGATGGGGCTCTATTGCAACCCACCTGCTGTCATCACCCTATGACAGTGATGGTGAACCTTTTTAGGCTCGTGTCCTATAAGGGGGGGAGCGCAGGGGGGTCGTGCGTGGGCGTGCCGCATCCCCAATGCACATGCGCACATGACAGGTGCTCCCCCCCATTTTTTACATGCCTTTTTCGCCCTCCCCAGGCTCCAGGGGCTTTATAGGAGCCTTGGGAGGGTGAAAACAGCCCTCCCCAGAGGCCCTCCAGAGTCTTCAGGAGCTTCCCTGAAGCCTCCAGAGAACTAAGAATGACCCTAAGAGCAAACCGGAAGTCACTTCTGGTTTGCTCATAGGTTCATGTTTAGGCTTCCAAAGGCTTCAGAGAAGCTCCTGAAGCCTCTGGAGGGTCTCCAGGGGGGCGGGGGGCTGTTTTGGCCTTCCCCAGGGTCCTATAAAGCCTGGGGAGGGTGAAAAATGGCTTTAAAAATGGCTGAATCAGCTGGTCAGCATGCGCATACATGCTGGCCAGCTGACAGGGCAACGCCTCGCTTGCCCTGCCAAATGGCTTCGCATGCACGCATGCCATAGGTTTGCCATCACTGCCCTGTGAGATGACATAGACTAAAAATAAGGAAGAAAAATAATAAAATTGGCCATTAACCAGTCAAGAGATCCAATCTTTCCATCCCCTCTTGAATCCGGACCGATAGTCAACTCAGTCCTGCTCTTTACCCACCGGAGTAAATATAAAAATGTCAGCGATGTAGCAAAATGGCTTTAAAAAATCGTTCTTCATTAGCCTTCCTCCACAGGGTGAAATTTCCAAGCTCATCATCCCTAATTGAACCTGTGACAATGAGAGACTACTATATGCGTTTTCATTTCTTTAAACCTGATAAATGCAACAGGTCCAGCCTTTTCTTTGCCTCCCTGTGCAAGCTATAGTTGCTATGACAACATCAGATGCAGATCGGCTGCATAGAGGAATAGGCTGCATCCTGCCCTTAGTTGCAGAAACAACAGTGAGGGTGACTTCAACAAAGTGCACGACATGACAATGATAAATACAGACAAGCAGAAGTGAAATTAATATTGCCTTTTCTTATGCAATCTCTTCTTCACTCCCTCTCTCTCCCTTTCTTGTCAAGGACAATGTGTTTTTCCTTTCTGCTTCTGACTAAGCTAATAATGTAGTAGAATAATCAGGCTTAATGACAGTTTGAATTACAAAGAAATTATGTATTTTACATGAAATGTTATTCACTTAAATGTTGAAGAGGAGTTAATGTACAAAAGTAAAGACAGTCCAAGAATTAAGTGAGACTGAAAAGTGGGTACTTAGGCGCTTCTGATAGCCACAGAGAACGGCCCAAAAACTAGTTAAGCTCCAAAAATTACACACAAACCCAATGTACACACATAACTTAATGTCTTCAAACACTGTTTAGTGTCTGGGATCCATTGAGTATTATCTGTGTCCTTTCAAGAATTTGAAAAAAGAAACGTTCCTAAATATATTCTGCCACGGGAAGATTTTAAGGTAAACAGGTTTTTTTTCCTAGTTGTAAAATGATTTTATTGAGGAATTCTGCCAGATGCAATAGGAAAGCATGTATGCACCTGGCTTTGTGCAAGGCTAAATACTAGGGGGGAAATCACATAGATCGCTATTGCCAATAAGGCGTGCCTTGCCAAAAAGATTACAAACTGTAAATTATCTCTATATACAACAAGCAACACAATTTCTATTCCACACATTATGACAATGATAATTGGATGCTAGAGCAGGGCTCTCCAATCTTTGCAAGTTTAAGTCTGAAGGACTTCAGCTCCCAGAATTCTCCAGCCAGCAAAGCTTGGTCAATAAAGCAGGGCTCTCCAACCTTTGCAACTTTAAGTCTGAAGGACTTCAGCTCCCAGAATTCTCCAGCCAGCAAAGCTTGGCCAATAAAGCAGGGGTCTCCAACCTTTGCAACTTTAAGTCTGAAGGACTTCAGCTCCCAGAATTCTCCAGCCAGCAAAGCTTGGCCAATAAAGCAGGGGTCTCCAACCTTTGCAACTTTAAGTCTGAAGGACTTCAGCTCCCAGAATTCTCCAGCCAGCAAAGCTTGGCCAATAAAGCAGGGGTCTCCAACCTTTGCAACTTTAAGTCTGAAGGACTTCAGCTTCCAGAATTCTCCAGCCAGCAAAGCTTGGCCAATAAAGCAGGGGTCTCCAACCTTTGCAACTTTAAGTCTGAAGGACTTCAGCTCCCAGAATTCTCCAGCCAGCAAAGCTTGGCCAATAAAGCAGGGGTCTCCAACCTTTGCAACTTTAAGTCTGAAGGACTTCAGCTCCCAGAATTCTCCAGCCAGCAAAGCTTGGCCAATAAAGCAGGGCCCTCCAACCTTTGCAACTTTAAGTCTGAAGGACTTCAGCTTCCAGAATTCTCCAGCCAGCAAAGCTTGGCCAATAAAGCAGGGGTCTCCAACCTTTGCAACTTTAAGTCTGAAGGACTTCAGCTCCCAGAATTCTCCAGCCAGCAAAGCTTGGCCAATAAAGCAGGGGTCTCCAACCTTTGCAACTTTAAGTCTGAAGGACTTCAGCTCCCAGAATTCTCCAGCCAGCAAAGCTTGGCCAATAAAGCAGGGCCCTCCAACCTTTGCAACTTTAAGTCTGAAGGACTTCAGCTCCCAGAATTCTCCAGCCAGCAAAGCTTGGCCAATAAAGCAGGGCCCTCCAACCTTTGCAACTTTAAGTCTGAAGGACTTCAGCTCCCAGAATTCTCCAGCCAGCAAAGCTGGCTGGAGAAATCTGGGAGCTGAAGTCCTTCAGACTTAAAGTTGCAAAGGTTGGAGACCCCTGTGCTAGAGCCAATTTGATGTAGTGATTACTATGATAGGCTCAAAACCAGAAGACACTGAGTTCTAGCCCTATTTTAGGCACAAAGCCAGATGGTTGACTAGTGGGCTAGTCACTTTCTAGCAGCTTTTGAAAAACATTGCCACGGAATCTGCAGGGATTTGTCCAGACAGTCTCTGAGAATTGGATATGAGTTTGGAAAATATTCCCAGTACCCTAAATTATGTAAAATTCTACTTTATATGTATTCCCTGGAGTGAACCGTTCTTGAAGTTCCATCTCACAACTAACTAACCAACATATTCACATATAAAAATTATAATCCAGATTAAACTGGCAAAGTCTTGGGAAAAATCTCCTCTTAACCATGAATGGTGTGGGTGCAGGAATGAATTTGAAGGTCACAATTCTTTATGATTCTTGTCAAGCAGGATCTTTTGTCTTGGATCCCAAGCCTTATTCACTGAATACGAAGGAACATTATCTCCTGATTGTCTTAGAGCAGGGGTCTTCAACCTTTGCAACTTTAAGTCTGAAGGACTTCAGGTCCCAGACTCAGGTCCTTCAGACTTAAAGTTGCAACGGTTGAAGACCCCTGTCTTAGAGTGTCCATTAAGTTAATAAGGGCGGGGGGAGGTAAGGGGATTCAACGGAGCTTTTCTCCATACCCGTAACTCTTTAACTGCCATACTCAGCTTTAGTTATTTATGTATTTTTCAATGTTCTTATCTGCCACATTCAATTTTAAACTGCATTATTTTTTTAAATGATTTCTTTAAAATGATGAAATGAATGAAGTATGGTCAGATATCACATTTGGTTCCATATCATGGAGTGAGAATTTCACTTCCCATCAAGGGCAACCCTTGTTGAGTTGTTCTTAGGGCATCAGTTGGCCTTAATCAGCTCCTATCTCTTGACACCAGCAAGCGACTTCAAATTGCTGTATATTTCAGGTTTCTATTTTGTTGAGCTTTATTCCTGTAAGATTTTAGGGAACATTCCCAACTAAATGCCCATTCTTATCTTTCCACACAAAATTAAATTTTACTAATGAGAGAGTTCCTTTGAAAAGTATCATGCAATCCTTGAGGAGGTAGAGTTCCTAGGGCATCTGTTATGGCCACTAGGCTATAGAAATAGTTAATCACTACGGAATATTTGTGATATAAACTGCCCTTATCTGTCTATCTGTATTGGTTGATCAAAACCACAAAACCATTTCAGTAGCCAGGATAAGAATAAAGCCTATGCAGATTGGCAGAACAATCTATCATCTATCACAAAGAAAGACAGGTTTAAGCACCTGCAGTCCAAAATACAGATGGAATTGCAAGAAATCCAGGATGAGCAGTGGCAGAGGAAGGATGAGCAGGTGGAACACTATGCAGACATGCATTCTATCAGAGAGTTTTTCAGTGCCATAAAGTCAATTTATGGTGTTTCTAAATCAGAATGCTCCCGCTTGCTATTATCTGATGGATCAAACCTGTTCAAAGTCAAGACAGACTGAAAACCCTCTGGGATGAACACTTTTCCAACCTACTCAATAAGCTGTCCACAGTTGATATCTTACAGCAGATTCATCAGCTGCCTTGGTTGCTTTAAACTTTCCACCCTCTACTAATGAGATCAAGAAAGTGATGTCACAGATAAATAAAGTAACAGGGCAGTGTAGAGATCTGCAAAGATCCAAACATATTGCAGCTGTTCCAAGACATCTTGGAAGATATTGGCCCACAGATTCTATACAACTAGGAAAGCAAATCAGATTGCAGAAACTTGCAGACATATCATATTGCTATCCACTGCAGGTAAGACCTTTGCCCACTTTTTCCTGAATAGACTTATCACTGTCTTGAAAAGAGTTACAGTGTGGTTTTTGGACAAAACAGAGCAAAGCAGATATGATGTTCACTGTGAGTCAAGTCCAGGAGAAGTGCATAGGACAGAACAAATCTCTTTATACTCTCTTCATTGACCCAACAAAGGATTTGACATTGTAAATAGACTCTCTGGATCATCCTGAGACATTATGGATCCCCAAAGAAATGTATGAAATTGCTTTAGCTACCTCATGACAGAATGATAGGAAAGGTTCTTTACAACATTAATACGTTGCCAGCTACCTGGGTAAAATAGGGTTGTGTGCTAGCCCTAGTCTTACTCAATCTGTTCTTCGCTTGCATATTGTCTCAGCTGCCCAAGGTCTGAAGGAGGAAGTATACTCAGGTACCAATTAGATGGCTCTCTCTTTGACCTTCATCACTTGCACACCCAGATAAAGTGCCCCCATTAGTCATTCAAGAAACCCTCTTTGCTGATTAATGTGTGCCATTTGTGCTCCTGGCATGCAAAGATAGTAAACAAATTCTCAGATGCTGCTCTGCTCTTTGACCTATCAGTCTGGAAAAGACTGAAGTACTTTACCAGCTCACGCTAAATACAAAATCTACAGAACCAAAAACTACTGTTTACAACATCCAGTGACAAATGTAAACAGTTTCAAAAATTTGGCAAGTTTTATCTCAAGCAATGGATCTTTGGACAAAGAAATTGTCCAAAGGCAAGAGCTGTGGTATGACATCTCCACTAGGTTTGATTACAGATGGTGCCAAAAACTCATAGAAAACTGTGAGCAGAATCACAGAATAACATTCATAATTATTATAACAATGGACTTCCAGTACCCCCATGGTGCTAGATTCTGTGCTACCATAAAGACTGCAGAGACACTTCCATGTCTACAAATCAAACAGCATGTCTTCTTCAAACCTGAAGGACTACCACATTTCTGTACAATTGGGTATTATAGGTATTGTACACAACATTAGGGTTGTGCAGCTCTAATATAAAGTAGTGCTTCTCTTTGATAAGGATTCAAATTTTATCACTGCAGGCAATTCTGTAGTAGAGATCTACTCCAGAAATGTCAGGTGGCTCTGAAGCATTTCGTACTCATGTCAAGTGTTTACTAACTTAATTTAATTGTTAACATTTCTACCCTATTTTCCTTCCAATAACTCAAGGTAACATATATGGAATGTCTTTTCATTATTTTCCCATAACAGAAATCCTGTTGAGCTGAGGGGTAAGCCAAAATCACGTAATGAGTTTTTATGGCTAGAGGTGGAATTTACAGTGTTGACATAATATAGATGCTTTTTATTTAACAATAGCATCTTTGGGGACTTGGGAAGCATGCCTTTGTTGTTGTCATTATTGTTATCCAGAGATTGGTGTTGCTCCTATCCTAAGGGTATTGCAGAAGGCCTTGAAAACAGTGTTGGGATATGGTGGGTGTGGTCCTTTTGCTAAATTGCTTTAGGTTTGTTGTTTTTATTCATATTATATTGTCCAAATAGATGCTTCCCCCCCCCTCTTTTTATGACCCTGTAATTCCTTGCTGCAGGGTGGAGTTGGGGTGAGTGAATGGAGCTGAGCATTTACTGGCCAGATACTCTTCTTGACACTTATGCAGAGGTCACAATATATGTTTTCTCTTTGCGCCCTGATAGAGAAACGTCTGTTGCTGCCTAGGCTTAAACTCTCAACTTTCTGAGTGGGAGGTGAACATTGATTTGATTTAATTTGATTGATTTGATTTGTCAATTGTTTACAAGACTGTTAGGATATTTAGCCTTATATGGGGTTGACAATATATATGAGCCTATGTTCTTAAGGAGTTATGTAGCTTTAAGAACTGTGTTAAATTCTAATTGGCTGTGCTTCTCAGCTCTACCATATAAGCAAGCTCAGAATCACAGTTCATTCCCCTTTTCGATTCCCTTTGATTCCTGACTGAAGACTGAAGAAGTATTTGTTTTGCATCACTGTAAGATAACTCTGTGTTTGGTGAAGGACTGTTATTGTTTTGAGAAGTTAGTATCACTGGCCGGAAGAAGTATTTTAGTTGCTACAAAGTAAAGACTATTTATTTTCTTACTATCACTGTTTTAGAGTTTGTTTGTGGTTAAAGCAACGTATCTCTTTACTGTTCGATGAATTACACTATTCCGCATTTATTTCCTAACATTGGTTATGGGACCAGAGTTGTAACACTGGTTCTGAACCCAGAGTTGCTGACAAAGATAATAGAGTTGCTTTGGAGTTGGACAGCATCTAAAATCTAGTGAAATAAACAAGTAACTTCCTCACCAGTTCACACAAGCATTGTGAGTAAGCAATTGAGAAAATCTCTGTATTAGGAAATAAACAGGATATCAAAGGAAAAACAATCCAGTTTCTGAAGTTTCTATAACTTCATCTTTCCCTTCAATCTTGTTAAAGAAATTGTGGGCGAAAAAATCTTGCTTTCTGTAGAGATGGACAATTAAGAACTTGACACTATGGATAGATATTTGTTTTCAATAGAATTTCAAATCTCAAAGCAGCATAAATCAATAGGATTGTTCTCAAACAATTCAAATTATGCCTGCCCAGAACTCAGTTCACCAATGATGAATCGAATCAGAACTTATTTGTACAAGTATAATACCAACATACATTTTAATGATAGAATGACTAGTTTGATAGATCGAGGGAATGCTCCACTGTAGTATATCTTTCTTTTTAGAAGAAACAAAGAAAAATGTACTTTGTTATACATTTGTCAAGGTTTCTCATGATACGTTTGTGACCAAGAAAGATAAATGTGGGCTAGATATCACTACAACCTGATTTTGTGGGGTCCTCTGAGGCTTGGCTTTTAGCACAGTGCCATTCAACAACTTTATTAATAAGCACTCCTTCTTTTCCATCCTTTAGGCCAGAGGTCTGCAAAGTTGGCTCTTTTAAGACTGGTGGACTTCAACTCCCAGAGTTCCCCAGCCAGCATAGCTGGCTGCGGAATTCTGGGAGTTGAAGTCCACCAGTCTTAAAAGAGCCAACTTTGCAGACCCCTGCTTTAGGCTATCAAATTTGTAGTTCACAGCACACTTGGATAGTAGGTTAATAGTGCAGCGCAGCACTTCAGATTCTAAACCTCAGCATAGCATCCCTGCATACAAAAGCACCTATATATTCAAACAAAAACACACTCTAACATCACCATAAGCATTCATTATAAGCTTATTGAAGGGAAGGGCTTTGAAAGATTATGATTTTTTTTTGGCCACCAATGGATGTTCAAGATAACCTATAATGGGATGGCACAGGGAACTGAAGTACCCTAACCTAGATACAAATTAAATAGTAGAGAGCTTTGAAAGCAAATGTGGAAACATCCTGTGAAGATACTGCTGACCCATTATTCACACTCCCCTACCAAGAATTAATGTGTTCCTGGTTTCCAAGGAAACTCAGACCCCAAAAGAGTAATTTTCAGTCCCAGGAATCAATAAAATATCTTATGATGTAACTCAATGGACAATTAAGTCATAAGGCTATACCTTAATTTATAAACTCCTTTTCTGCTAACCTGCTCTCCACGGCTCTCTTCATTGATCCAGGATACCATTGCCTATCATTTGGCTGTCCTTTAAACAATGATGGCCATAGAAGCAGATTTTTGAAACTTAATCTTCTGATATTTTTTATTAATCAATAGCTATTTTAAAATAGCCCCTTGATATAGCTTATAATGTTTTAAATTAAATGTATTTTTGGTGGAAAATAATTGTTAATATTATTAATATTGAACAGATAGATAGCATATTATGAACTGAAATAACAGGAATTTCGCCACTGCCTTCAGTGCAAATAGCAAGCTAAAGAAAAGCTCCAATTTGTGGACAAATTTGGTGCAACTCTTGTTGAGACATCCCAATTTCCCAAGCTTCTCTTAGTTATCATACTTGAAGCTGGTTTCTTTTTTTAGAAGGTCTTGTTTCTTCTAAGTTTAATGGCAATAGAATTATCTCTGTGAAAATATTTTATATACATATTTAAAAAGCTGAGGATTGTGTAGAATGCTTCTAGAAAAGTGGCAGCTTCACTTCTTTGATGAATCAGAAAGAGGCAAACTAGTGAAGTGGTGGGGGATTTCTAGCTTGCTACTCAACCAATCTCAGCTGCATCACAAATGTTGGGAATGCATAAGGGAGCTGATATGTGTGCGGATGTAAGTTTGAACTGTGACCTTTTGCAACCTCCAGACCACAAAGGTTGTCAACTCTTAATGGAATCCTTTCACTTGTTTCCCAAATGTAATGCCTTGTTTTAGCTACCCAATAATGTGAGAGGTAAGAACTCTATCATAATCCAGAAGAGGCTTCATAGCTGAAAAGGTAACTGAACAGAGAACCTACATCTAATTCCTGACAATGCAGCTCTTGAGGCATAAGAAGAGGGATGTCAAACTGGCAGCCTGCAGGCTGGATGCATCACATGCAAACCATGCCCATACCCAGCTCCGGGAAGGGAAAAACGTCATGGTATGTCATGTGACAGCAATATGACACCATGAGTTTGCCATTTCTGCATAAGAGGAAGAGTGAACATACAAACAATAGGACAGACTGTCGGCCATGCAGCTAAACCAGAGGTGGAATTCAGCCAGTTCTGATAGGTTCTGGAGAACCGATAGCGGAAGTTTTAAGTGGTTTGGAGAACTGGCAAATAGGCTGGCCCCGCCCCTGCTGCCTCCCAGCTATCTTTTGTTGCCCTGAACAGGAGAACGGAGCTGGAAAGCAAGTTTGTGGGGAGGGAATGGGTTTTTTGCAGTATCCTTCCCCTGCAATGCCCACAAAGCCACACCACAGAAATGGTAGTAAAAAAAAATTGAATCCCACCACTGAGCTAATCAGGACTTGTCTGTTGTAGAGCAGTTAGGTGGAGACATGTTGTGAGCCATCTGAAAGGACAGGCTGATCAGGCATCCTTAGCCCCTTAAAGATAGGTACCATGTCTTCATAGTTTGGTTTTGAGGCACAACAATCTCTCTCTTCTTGTCTGATTCTTCTGTTATTTCAGGATGTTCAGAGTTAACAACTTTTCATTTGAAACACCAGGAAAAGCAGCTTAAGGACCTCTAATGATGAGTGCCATTTCTTATTACAGCTTTTTTTATGATCAAAGTATCAGCATTTTAGGTGTCTTTTAGTGCAATGATAGCATCTGCTCTCCCCTCCTGAATCTGGCACAAGATAAGAGTACCTACAAAAGACTGAAAAGGGATGTAATATTGAGAGGCAAAGCTCCTGCTAAGGAAATAAAAGAAGGCTTTGAAAAGACGAGACTCCTCAAAGCAACACAGAACTAGTTAAGGAGATTCTGTGCAGCCTTACATCTAGCAGTTGTGTTGGATCAGTTAGAGGTCAGCACCGCTGGGTTGCCTTAATACTCACATAAGACTAATAAGTGACTGCGGGAAATAACTCCTACTACCCTGAAGACAAAGGTGAATACTGAACAGATAACTCTGTTAGAGAAGACAAGAAATCAAAGCATCTTAATTTTGTGGCAGTGTTCGGTCATATGAAGCAACTTTGGATCAGGCAGGCTTGCAAGAGAGTGGAATTCTTTAATCTTCACCTTTCTGTTTGATTCTCCTTCCAGCTTGGCATGTAGTCAAATCTAATGTGGAAGTGTCTTCACCAGAATTTAAGACATTACAGCAACATTTATTTTTATTTATTAAATTTGTTTGCTGGCCATCTCACCGCGAAGCATTTAGCGATCATACAAACTCGCACACACGGATTTGGGACAATTTTATTGGAGTTCTCAGAAAGAATAACAGAATAATAGAGTTGCGAGGGACCTTTTCTAGTCCAACCCCTTGCTCAGGCAGGAAACTCGATACCATTTCAGACAAATGGTTGTCCAAACTCTTCTTATAAATGTCCAGGGTTGGTGTACCCACAACATCTGGAAGCAGTTGTTTCCATTAAGTAATTGTTCCCACTTTCAGGAAATTTCTCCTAAGTTGCTCCTCTCTTTGATTCATCAGTTGTTTCTTGTCTTGCCTTCTGGTGCTTTGGAGAATAGGTCAATTCCCTCTTCTTTGTGACAACCCCTTAGATATTGGAACACTGCTATTATGTCACCCCTAGTCTTTCTTTTCATTAAACTAGACATACCCAATTCCAGAAACCGGTCTTTATATGTTTTAGCCTTTAGTCCCCTAATCATCTTTATTGCTCTTCTCTGTCATCTTTCTAGAGTCTAACATCTTTTTAACATCATGAGGACCAAATGGATGCAATATTCTAAGAATGGTCTTACCAAGGCATTAAAATACCATTATAAAGTGGCATTAACACGTAACATGATCTTAAATCTCTCCCCCTTAAGAGAAGAGGAAAAAAGAGAAATTGGTGATTTGATTCAGTGATTGGAACAATGACAAAACCATCCTTATTAGAGGTAACAGCAAGTTTTTATTTTGAATTGTTAGGCAGTGATCTGAATCTGATTCTTGTTTTTATGGTATTTTTTGGAGGGGTTGAGGGAGAAAGACAGATTTAGTTCTTTGAAAGAATCCCTTCTAATCAGCAGCTCTCTGATAGATCAGCATTTCTCTTTGTGCTGTGATCGGCTTTTGAAAGCACAGCTAAGTGGCCACAAACCAACACAGATTTAAATGTGCTGGAGTTCTAATTTCATTATGTTGAAGCATGTTAGCTTCAATCAAATGCTTTTTTGCATTTGGGATAACTTCTGATGATCAGAAGCTACAGAGCATGGTATGCAGAAACTGATTCTTGATGACTTAGGGCAAAATATTGTCCCATCCTTTCCAAAGTCAATTTTAATTGCATGAAATCTTTATTTAAATAGATTCATGGAATCTTTTCTAGAATGTTTTCTGGGCATTCATCAGCCATTTAGCTTCACAGTCTCCAGTGCCCTAATTTATTCAGGCTGCAAGCAGAGAAACTATTTTACTGCCACACCGGCACTGTAATTCTTCACATTGTCTGTTCTTCTCCCACCCGCCTTGTCTTTGGGCATATTAAATGGCTGAATTTCTTTCTTTCTTTTTTTTCTATGCAAGAAAGCATCTGCAACGTTTGAAACTAGCATTCTACATCCCCCTACTGGAAGGACTGTTTTATATATGAATATAATCTTCATATCTGGATAAACTCTAGGTATCATTGGCATTTAGGATAGCAGCTGTAGTATGAAAAAGCTAAATATTTGACAATTGCGACATAAGGCTAGAAGACAGGTTTATATGAAATTCGAATAAATATTTATAATGCTCCTAAATGTACTGAGATAAATATTAATCAGATAACAAATATACATACCATTGTGCCTTAAAACACAAACATACATACAAAAACAAGCTGCACTTTTAAAGCCTATAATTTGTGCAAGAGAAACTCCATAATGGGAC
This sequence comes from Rhabdophis nuchalis, assembly GCA_039707465.1. Lineage (NCBI taxonomy): Eukaryota > Metazoa > Chordata > Lepidosauria > Squamata > Natricidae > Rhabdophis > Rhabdophis nuchalis. Next base: position 37,193,067 of record CM077651.1, on the reverse strand, counting down.
TTACAAAATAAGTCCTGGCCACTCTTCCATCTCTGCCTATACAAACTGATATCCAGTGGTAAAAACAGAGGCTACTTTTTTTCACTCTGTTGCCACTCACTGCTAGTGATTCTTTTGTGGCCTCTTTCATATCTGGTACAAGTCATATTATTGCTTGATGGAATACTTTCACCATTTCATGTACAATAAGATTAGACTTTCATATATAGATAGATGAAAGAAACTTCATATATACTGTGTATACACACACACACACACACACACACATATACACACAAACAGACTGGAGATTTTTAAGAAGAGACTGAACAGTAAATTAGCTGAAATTGTCTCCTGCATGAGCTGTGGGTTGGACTAGAAGACATCCAAGGTCTCTTCAAGCTCTATTCTATTTGTTTTCTTTGTGTGTGTTTGTGTGTGTATATACACACATATACTTAACACACAAACATACATACTTGGAAGCAAGAATAATTAACTCTGTTAAAAATTGGTTGAGAACGGCAAAAAGAGGGCTGTTATGGTACTAACCAATCCCACTTCATTTGGCAAATTTTGAAGATATCTAGGTTTTGAGTTGTGGGAATACAATGTGATGCCTTTCAGAGTTTTAAATGCCTCCTTATATGATATGAATAAGGAAGTTTGATTTTAAAAAAAGCAAGAAATTAGGAATTATCTATGATAAGGATCTGTTTCAAGAATATAGCACGGACTCCTTTTGAACAATCTCCAATTTTATTAAGTGCTTGATTAAGGCTTATTTCTAGAGTTTAAAATTGTGGAAAAGCAGAATTTCCATTACACTTATTCCATTTATGTATTGTCCTTTCCCCCCAGGTTTAAATATAAATAATTTAAATATAAATTATAATTTAAATATAAATATTTTCCCCAGGTTTAAATATAAATAATTAAGTTTGTCTCACTGAGAAGCATCCGAATCATATTTTTATGCTTCAAGGAATTTGCATTGCCATTTCACTGTCAAAGAATTTTTTTCCTGATTCAAGTATGTCATTTGCAATATGAACTATACTGTGAAAAAAATGTGGCATCTTTTCACTATTGCAGTATGCCTGAGTTTCTCATTTGAAAGGAGCTGATAAATAATCCATTAAAATAAAGCGTCTCTTAATATTAGCTAGTGTAACCTGCCAAGTATCAGCCTCAAACTGTATTCCTTCTGCAAGTGATTCTTTTGTGGTCACATCAAAAAGATGCCACTTTTGGCAGGAAGCTTAGAAATTGTGTCTCCTACTGTCCCATAATTAGCAATGTTCCTGATTTTTCTAGTGGTTGTCTTTTCCCTTTGTTTCACATCAAAGAACTGTACAGAAAAGAACAGTCTCAATGAAGCTGAAATGAAAATTAACCATAGAAATGAATCAAGAAATCCAGTTTTAAGAAAGTTGCATTTTGCTAGAATTTAGATTTTAGATTTTATTAAACTTATATACCGCAGCCCTCTCCCATAAGGGACTCGGGGCAGTTTGAGTACCAAACCAACTATGAGTACCAGAACAATTTTTAATGGCACAATGCATTGAATACCAAATTAGATGAGATTTAAAGCAGTTGAGTAGCAAGGTACCACTGTAATCCTAAATCATGGGTCCTCAAACTATGGCCCATGGGCCACAATCCATTAATCCAGCCCACACAGGATCCCAAGGCTGCACCTCCCACATCGCCCTCTCTACCCTTTGGCCAAGTACAGGACTTACCTTCACAAGCCCCACAGGATGGAACTGAAAGGTAAGGTGAACAATTTTGGCCTGCAGAGATGTTCTGGAGGCAGGGGAGGTTAAAAAAAAATGGGGTGCAGAGATGCCCCAGGAGGCCAAAAATCTCGCAAAAATGGTCCGTTTTTTCACTTTCCCTGCCTCCAGAAGATAAAGAGGGAGAGGGAGATAGAAAGAGTGAGATAGAGAGAGAGAGAGAGGGAGATAGAGAAAGAGAGAGATACTTCTCAAGTTCCTTGGGGCTGAAAAGAATTGCTGCAAAACTGAGTTTCCTGAAATGGACCACTAGACTCCCAAACAACTAAAAAAAATGATCTAGTAAAAAGAAAAGGCAACCAAAAGAGCAACATGAAAACAAAAGCAAATAAAACATCCCCAAGAGCAAAACAAATTAACGTTTAATTTGTGTGCATTGTTCAATGGAGTGTTAAATTGGCCATGCCCACCTAGTCACATGACCTAGCCACACCCACCCAGTCACATGTCCGCCTAGCCATGCCCACACAGCTGGTCCGGCCCCCCAACAGTCTGAGGAACCATGAATTGGCCCCCTGATTAAAAAGTTTGAGGACCCATGTCCTAAATAGATCCATTGGCGGTATTTGCAGGCTGCAGTTAGGAGTTGCATATATTATATAACTGCATTGTATTTATCACTATTCCTTGAATACCATGGGCATATAACCCAGTGCTTTTCCTTCCTGTTGTCCCATAGGGCCTTATTAGTAGTGTAGGTGCTACAGAGTTCTGTGTATCTGGAGTTTACAGTGTAGTAAATTTTGAGGTGGTCTTCTGCCTGATAGGTCTATAATTATGCTATTTTGGAAAGCCTACCAGAGGTTTTATGTTTATAACATAGACTTTTAAAACTTTAGTTAAAACTTCAGAAAGGGCTTTTGTAGGATTTTTTTTTCAGTACCTGTAATCAAAAAAAGTTTTGAAAGCATTTTTTTCTAAATATATCATTCTTATGAAGTTTCGCCTAAGATGTAAATATGATCTCTGCACCATTGTTATGCCATTCATTCTGTTGTGTTTGGAGAATGTAGTGTCATTTCCCACTTGGCCTGTTGTGACTAATAAATGGGAAACATGCTATGTGCTATTTCCTCCTGCATGTCACTTGTTTATTTTCTTTAATTGTGCTGGAACACATGAATTATGTATATTTGCATTGGCAGCTATAAAGTAAGTGAAGGCCCATATATATTGTCACATATATTATACCCCTCCAGTCAGAAATGTTTTAAAAATCAATTAGGGTCAGCAACTCTTACATATTCAAAGAAACTGGGCAGAATTTAGTTCTTTGTTAAACACTGAAATAAATGAATGAATATTTTATTTAAATAAGAGGAATTCATTATATGACACTCTTTCATCCACAGTGTTCAACATAAGAAATGAACCTAGGCAATTTCTTATAAAGAATTTAATTGCCATGGCAAATGCCTACCAACTTTAATGGAAGCACAACCTTAGAGAGAATTCTAACATTTTGTGGGGCTACCAAGGTCATGTTTGAATTTTTCCATGTGCCATCTTCAAGTTTATAGACCAGATGACTTCAGATGAAGCCTATCTCAAGGAAAACAAAATTATTTTGGCACAAACGTGTCCAAGTAAACTGCTCCAATTCCGTAGGATGTCCTGTTCTAGTGTCTTCCATCAACTACTACCAACAGGAAAACAATGGATGATATTCCAGCAAGAGCATATTGTTTGTTTCTGCAACATAGCTCTTTCTCCCAGGAAGACTGCTCTTCTTCTGACAGCCAGAGGGTGATTGCATTTTTTATGAGAAAAATGTGTTTATGTTCTACAGTTTACTACAATGCTACATACTTACTGTTTACTACAGTAAACAATTCAGTTTACTACAATGAGTTTTGCAAAATGCACTAACACTTGAAGACTACATCTCTGCTTATACTGATAGATATTGTTCTTTTGGAACATTAAAGCATATAGTCAAGCAAATATTTCCAATTCTTTATGAATGTAAACACATTTGAAAGGCATTTTCAAAGAAGACAGTTAGCGGATGTCTTACCATTCTTTCTCTTCTCTTTTAATTAAATATTTTTGCTTTATTTTTGTTCCCTTCAGCTTTGTTGCAATATTCCAAAAATTTCACAGATCCTTCACAAAGAACCACTTCTAATTTAACCGGAATACATTGTTTTCATTCTCAGTTTTTCTGGTTATGGAACAATGAAAAGTATGCTCTTCTCCTTCATTCATCATTTCTCCCTTTAATGATGTTTGGATGTACTTGCAAGAAAAGGAATCATTTAACTTTGGAGCCGCCCTGGTGAGGGCAGCCCACCACATCCAGGCCCGGCCGCATCCCCCAAACAGTGATCCCAGCCCCAGCCGCTGACACATCGCAAGCCAGTCAACCTAACCCTAGCCCATGGGTGCTCCTGGGCAGTCTCCCAGGAACTGTGTGTGAAGGGACGATTGCCCCAGCCCCGTGTCACCCCTGGTGGGCAAGGACTCTGCAGCTTCCTCCCCTCCCTCTTTTGGGCAGATTTACAAAGAAAGGGCTGGGAACCTTACCTTCTCAGGCCACGCAAGCAACCAGGAGCCCAGATGGGGAATGGCTGGGAGGGAAGGGACCAGGCATGGCATTCAACTGCACAAAAAGTTAACTACCAGTTCTCACGAACCAGTTTGAACCAGCTGGATCCCACCACTGCTTATGACAGTTGCAGTGTCCCGAGGTCATGTGATCACCTTTTGTAACTTTCTGACAAGCAAAGTGGGAAGCCAGATTTACTTAACAACCATGTTACTAACTTAACAACTGCAGTGATTCACTTAACAATTGTGGCAGGAAAAGTCATAAAATGAGCAAAATTAACCAATGTCTCACTTAGCAACAGAAACGTTGGGCTCAGTTGTGGTTGTACCAACATTCAACCTGTAATATATAAAAATAATACATGTGGGGTATAAATAAGCAAATAAATATTCATATTAAAAAGGCAAGCTGAACTGCATATATGGGCAGGGAGAAAACAAATGCAAGCAGATTCATAGTAACATCAATATCATTTAATGAGCATTAAATTTTCATTCATTATTACATGAATTTCTTCCTCTGAAAAATACTTTACTGCAGTGATTTAGGTAGGATGGGAGGTTTCTCCATGATATTGTTCTCTGATGGTTATTTCTCATATGCGAGCAACCATGGGAGGTTTATTATGTGTAATGTGTGAAATTATGCTTCTAAACTGTCCTTTTATTGTACCTATTGTTTATGTGCAGCTGAAACAGAAGAGTGAGTTTAGAGTTTAGAGTTTATTGGTTTTTTATACCGCCCTACTCCCGAAGGACTCAGGGCGGTGTACAGCCAAAATAAAAACAGATATATAAATATATAAAAACAAATATATAAAAGTTATGTATTTTAAAAGCTTTTAAAAGACATAATTAAAATATTGGCCAAAACGTGGAAAAAACCCAAACTAACCCTGATTAAAATAAAAGAAATTTAAATTTAAAAGTTTAAATTAAAAAATTAAAAAATCATGCTTTATGCCAGCCCGGCTTGTTGAAAGAGAAAGGTTTTGAGAGCATGGCCGAAGGTGCGTAAGTCAGGGATAAAATTCTTAATTCCGGGGGCAATTCGTTCCATAGGGCAGGTGCTCCCACAGAGAAGGCTCTCCCCCTGGGTGTCGCCAGTCGACATTGTCTAGCTGACGGCACCATGAGGAGACCCTCTCTATGGAAGCGTAATGGCCGGTGATAGGCTCTTGGTGGCAGAAGGCGATCTCGTAGAAGAGTTGTTTCCATAGCCTTACAATCCAGACCTCTGGAGACTTAGTTAAGAATCGGTTAGTCCTCGAGGATACATTTTCATTTTGCACTTTTCCTGGCAATGTAATTAGAAAATCATTGATTTAAAGGTTTCCAAAACAGGCTCTCTTTCTTGCAAACAACTGTCCATTGCCAGCAGCAATCAGCTGTAATTAATTGATTATTTATCTAGAAGTTCACAGTCAAGAAACTACAAGGGACAAGATGTGCGAAGTCTGAGGTCTCCTCTCTTTTGTTTCAGGTTTTATTTATTACCCTCTGTCATCAATCTATTCTCCAGCCTAGCAAAGTTGAAATAGAACTTTAAGTAAAAGTGTGGATAGCAGTTCAGGACAAGCTAGTCCCCCCACCCCAAGCTTTCTTCAAGATGATTGATCAAAAAAGGAAGAACATCCATTGGCATCATCCAGTCACGTGAATATTAAAAAGCAAAGTTAATATATTCTATATAAATATGTATATCTGTTCCAATAACCATTTAATTTTACTTCACTTGAAAATAGTAATTCCCCCCTCCCCTTATTTTTCCTTAGTAATTGTAAAGTATTCACATTTCTCGCTTTCACTCCCATCTCACTTTTGCAGCAGCAAAATGGCTTTTACCAAATATTTAGGGCAGGGATGTCCAAACTTGGGAACTTTAAGACTTGTGGACTTCAACTCCCAGAATTCCCCAGCCAGCATAGCCTGGACATCCCTGATTTAGGGCCTTTACAAGCACTTAAGCTGCTGCCCAAATTATTGCCAGCAACAAAAAAACAGCAGTAAGGTGCAGTCACTGAGATCTGCTTGGCAAAATCTGGAAAAAAGTAAAATCTGAAGGATTGTTACATTTTACTTGTTCAAGCTGCAGAGCCCCTTAGCTAAAAAAATAACTCTCGGAGCTCCTAACCAAGAGGAAAAGCTTAATGAACTCTCCCCTCCCAGTCTCTTGGGCAATCCCATTCTAACATCTCATGCAATACAATTGGGGGGGGGGGGACGACTGATTTAAGGGATCCAGCAGGCTAGGAGTGCAAATTAGGGCAATTCAAGCCAGAATTTACAAAAACCAAAACCTTCAAACATCCTAATTCCAAATATAGATGGAAACCTCTTCTGAAGTGCTTCAACATAAATGTATTGACTAGTACAAAAAGATTGTCTACAGCAGTGGGATTCACTTTCCTTCCCTACTGGTTCTCAAATGTGAGCGCGCCCGCACGAGCCATGTCTGCGCATGCACACCTCCTTCTGCACATGTGCAGCACTCGCGCATTATGTTGGGGCAGGTTGGCGGAGCTTCCCTCAGCCACCGCTACCAGTTTGCCCCAACCAGAGAGAACCAGCTGAATACCACCTCTGATTATATAATAATTAGAATCACATCCTGCTGCAAGTATTATTTATTTAGCATATTATGAAAACTTGACAGACAATCCACATAATTATATATAAAACTCCAATGGATGTATGACAGTGGCCTCATATCTGGATCTTCAATTCAGTTATCTAGGTGGTCATCTCTGACATTTCTCTGTGCAAATTTTCTAGGGAACCAGAGAGCGGCCATCATGGGCAATCATACACAATCATTTTAATAGTTTGCATATCAGCAGCCCAGTTGCAACAAGGGGAAGTATCACACCTAATTCTGTTCAATATTGTCCATACAGGGCAAAGTGGGTTAAACCAGGTTAAATCCTGCCACAATAACACCAACACCAACACCTGCGCATTCCAGGTCCTTGAGACGGATTCAATAGGCGGACAAAAATGTAAATCCAGTCTAAATATTTCCATAGGCCTTTTCTGTGGCAGTCCCTTCCCTATGAAACAATTGGCATCCTGAAGTTTCTACCCTCTAGCCTTCTGTGAAATACTGAACACCTGACTTTGTCCCAAATCCTGGGATAAGATTAAGTGATTGCACATCAGAGGTTTGACAGTGCTAAGCTTTTTGTTATTTTTAAATGTGTTTAGTTTCACAGTTTTAATGTGGCTTTAACTTTTGATAACCAGAGTTGGTTATAAGATGGGCAACTATGAAAGCTGGATGGATGACATTGGACTAGCTGCTGCGTATTAGCCCAACTCATCTTGCAGAATTGCTGGTGTGGGAAAAATATAAGGAAGAAGGAGAATTGGGTATGTTCACTGCCTTGGGTTATTTATAAAAATAATAAAGGTGGGATAAATAAAAATAATGTTTTAAATAAACAAACTAACTAATGTCTGGCTGAATATACAACCAACCATAATAATATGCAATCATCTGGAAACGGAATAAAAATATGTTATGTTTGAGTGGGTGAATTTTATTAATGGGAGGAAGAGGAGGAGGAGAAGGTAGTGGTTTTCTTGAAAAGGTAGGTATAGAAATCTGTTGTGGCCCAGCAGAGCGGCTGACCTGCTGATGGACTCTGATAGCGAGGAACAATATGAGTCTGCCATGGAAGCTGAGGAAGACTTTGGGGGGTGTTCAGAATCAGAGCTGGAACCAGAGAAGCTGGTTGGCCACCAGGAGGTGTCTGAGTAATGGAGCAGTGGGGAGGATCAAAGGCAGTTTGTCCCTGATGCTAGAGTGAGAAGGGCTGAGAAATGGAGGCAGCAACTCCGTAGGCAGGCTCAAAGAAGGTAATTAAGCACCAGTTGATTGGAATCTCCCAAGAGAGCTTATAGGTGAGGCGATGGGAGGAGACATTTACAGGAAACAACCATTCGGAAAGGAGCCATGAATGTCTGTCTGTGAATTCAGCTCGTGCCTATTCTGTGAAGGAGTTTTGAAGGTCTGTGAGAAAGGTTGGTGCAGAGTTAAGCTTGTGACCTGAATGTTCTGGGCTCTCAGCCAAAAGACTGATTGTCTTGCCTAATTAACAGTGGCCAACAGCCAAGTCTGGGTTATTGTCTATTTGAAGGCCTCGGACAGAACAGAAATCATAGATTTTATTTTTTATTTTTTTGAGTGACTAAACCATTTTAGGATCCTATGGACTCTGTTATCTCTTTATCTCTGTCTTACCATTTCCAAGTATCTGCCAAACCTTTTGCTCTAGTGATTAAGGCTAGAAACCAGGAGGCTGTGAATTCTAGTCCCACCTTAGGCATGAAAGCCAGCTAAGTGACTTTGGGACAGTTACTTTCTCTCTGTCCACAATGTCAGCTTGGATAACAAGGCAGTTGGTCAATTCCTGTCACAACAAATAGATCTGACCCAGTGGTGGGTTTCAAAAATTTTTAGAACCTCTTCTGTAGGTGTGGCCTGCTTTGTAGGAGTGGCTTGTCGGCCATGTGACTGGGTGGGAGTGGCTTGCCAGCCATGTGACTGAGTGGGAGTGGCTTGGCAATCATGTGACTGGGTGGGCATGGCCAACTTGTAAAATGTGGTGAAACTCACTTAACAATGCTCTTGCTTAGCAATCAAAATGTTGGCTCAGAAACTCTGGCATTTGAAGCACGCAAGTCTTAAAGCTATAAAGTTACAAGACCCTTGCACCCCTAACCCTTTAGAAAAAAATCCCCAGGGGTGTTCAAACTTGACAGCTTTAAGACTTGTGGACTTCAACTCCCAGAATTCCTCCTCTCGCTCTTCATCTTGATGATGTGCGGATGGGCAGGGGGGAGGGAGCTGGAACCGGTTCTAAATGGCACTGTAGATTTGTGGAACCTCTTCTATAGAAGAGGCTAGAACTGGCAGGAACCCCACCCCTGGTCTGATCCAAAACAAGTGGATTCTGTACTTGCTAGGAAGAAGAGAGAAAAAAGTGTAGGGAATGTAGAAATAATGCCCTGACATAGCTTCACAGAATTCAATTCAGAATTCTTTGGAAACACAAGGCACATACATAGCTATACAAAAAGATACAAGAATGGGTTTGCAAGAATATCTTACGAGATAAGGAGACAGGAAGACCAAATAAATGAATGTTTCTGCTGCTTCATCAATATCTAAAACAGCAAAGAAAAGTGCAGGGAGATCTCCCTTCCTTTCTTTGCTAAAAGGTTAACACAGTAATTGTAATATTTCTGGAATATGTTTTTAGATCCTTTTTGCATAGGAAGCTTGATTAGTTTCTTAGAATTCAATAGAAAATAATATACTCTGCAGCAGATTTTCTGTCTCTTATGTTATCCTTTGGTCTAGATCAGGGATGTCAAACTCACATCACCATGGCGGCATCACATGACATATTCAGACTCCCCCCTCCCCCCCCTTGCTAAACTGGGCATGGGCATGGCCAGCGCATGATGCATCCGACCTGCAGGTTGGGAGTTTGAGACCCCTAATCTAGATTATGGAGGATGATCTGTCTTTTGGAATATATGACACTTTATATCTTTTTCCATCATTCTAATTTCAGTTCAAATTAACATTAATTGCTCACAGACTTACCCGTGTTCCTAATTCAATCCAAAATGGAATAAGAGCAAAACATTCTTGTAATTGATTCATTTTTGCAAAAAAAAAAATCTCTAAAAATATTTTCTTACAATTCTCTTAAGCAAGTTGATTATTTTTATAGAGACAGCATAAAGGCAGAGGCAAGTCAAATGTAAGCGCTCTTCTATATTTTTGTACATGTTCTTCTTGTTGAGCCACTAGATATGTTCCTTCAAGGCCCAAATTAATATGGATTGGATGGTTCTGGCAAGTAACTGTCTCCAAAAATCAGTTCCCCACCTCCAAAATAGGACTGAAGCTGACCTACTTAATGGGGATATTTTGAGTATTGCTGGAGAGCACACTTGGCCTTTGCATTAACTGTCCATTGAGGAGAATTTAATTTCTAAGTTTATTCAGGAGATAATTGGTAGCATTATAACTCCATCAAGCTTCGAGATATCAGAATGAAAATTGGTCCATTTGCTCAAGGCAACATGCTGTATTTTAAGATCAAATGCTGACTTAATCTTTTCCCCTCTATTCCTTGTATTCATTTTTCAAAGAGAAACAAAACAGAATATTAAAGCCAGCATCTCTCTTGAGTAGAATGGAAGTCTGCAATGCACGCTGGGAACTGCTTTCTTTCAAGCAGAATGTCAAGAGGAACAAGAAAAAGGGTAAAGATAATGGAATTGGATCTTGTTTGTTAAAGACTGGAACATAGAAACAAGGAATGGCATATGTGCTTAATGTGACTGCCTATCTATCAGGAATTTGACTCAATTCCACACTAGAACCCATTTTGCTACAAGCAAAAGCTAACAACTGGTATCTATTCAAAACTCTGGGATGCTTGAATAAATATCCATACTGATAACTACCCTGTTTCCCTGAAAATAAGACCTCCCTGTATAATAAGCCCAATTGGGCGTTTGCGTGTATGCGCTAAAATAAGCCCTTTCCTGAAAATAAGCCCACCCAAAAAATATTGCAACACAGCAGCAGCCATGAGGTGACCACGCTCGCTTCCTCCTGCACCTCAAAAATAACAAGACCTCTCTGAAAATAAGGCCAAGCACTTATTTTGGGAGTGAAAAGAAAATAAGACCCTGTCTTATTTTCGGGGAAACACAGTAAGAACAAAAAAGATACTGGTTTAGAAATTAATTTATCCAAGTTTACCTGTCTAAACAAACCATAATATATCTATTTGCCAAGCTTCAATTTTTTAGGCTTTTGTGATAACATTCACAGCTCAAGAAGTGTAATTAAAATATGCCTATTAAGGAAAATTAGTAATGGAAACAGACAAATCCATAGAAATTGATATAAAGGCTTGCAAAAAATGCATGCTAGGAAAAAATGTGTATAATATCTACCCTCTTCTTTGTTTGCGAATTGATGTTGATATTAATCAAAAGACATTTACAAAAGAGACTATAAAAGGGACAACTCTCTGAAAGATGACTGCAGCCAAGGGTTTTGGATGCCTTGTAAATTGTTTAGCTTTTTTAAAAAAGCTAAAATTTAGATTGTGATATTAATAAAGAATGGGTATCTTTTTTCCTTCTAAGGACAACTTAGAAATGCCCAGAAGGAGAAGGAAAAAGAGAAGAAATGTTTCAAAGTTAGCTTGGAACACTGTCATTGGACACTGAAAGTATATCAGTAGTATAGACATCTGTTTTTTACACTTGGGAATGAGGGGTGGGTTGCTACCAGTTTTGCTACTGGTTCGCAAGTCGTGTGCAAGCCACGCGCAATGCGCCTGTGTGCCATTTAATGTAAATTGTTCTTTGCGCATGCGCAGAACAATTTACAGTGAACTGTGCATTCGCAGTCACTTAAAACCAAAATGGTGGTGACCCAGTGGCAGCGAGGAAACTGGTTCGAGGGCATGGCAGGCCTGGGTCCCTGCCGGTTCTGTGACCCAGGCCTGAAGTCCACTATCAGTTTGGCCGAACCAGGAGCAACCCGCCTCTGTTGGGAATCAACTTCTCAAGGGAGTTGCATATCCATTAGATTGCAGGACAGAGTTTCCTGTATCTCTGCTGCCATTTCATGGTCACCTGGAGTTTGGCAGCCCAATTAGAATAGACCAAAAATACATTTTCTCCTTTAAAATGTACATTGAGGGTCTCAATCACATTGCCGATAAGAAATAGTGTAATAAATAATAATAATAATAATAATAATAATAAAATGGATTTGATAATCTTTATGGTTGAACATATATTTGTTGTTTTTCACATTGGGATGCACTAAAACAAGGAAGAGCCTTCGCAGAGACACTTGTAGGTAAATCCCACTGGTTTTGATGGGCTTTAATTCTCTTTCTTAGTTCACAAATCAAAGTTTTGATCATAGTTTATGGCTATTGTTCCTTGGTGTTCGGAATTCAACTATAGGAGGCAGTGAGGTGTACTTGGAAGACATCTTGTTTTGCTCTGGTGAGCCATCAACATTTGCCTGTCAGAGCTGCAAGATTAGAACTTTGTGTTTATTCACTTTTATATGACATGAGGCAGCTTTATTTTCCCTCTGACTATTGTTCCCTTGGTCCTACTGCTGTAAAACATAAGACTCCTATGTACTCCTCCTACTGCTGTAAGACACAGGACTCCATTGGAAAAAACAGAACTAGAAATAGACAAGGGCATTTCTAAGGTGTGGAAAAAGCCAGAAAAAGTATTTCCCTCCAAAATAGGGTCACTAGATCCTTGAAAGCCTACTTTGCAGTTGTCAGCATTTCTATGCTAGCTTCAGAAATGATTTTCAGGAAGTCATTTGGCTAAACCAGCTGTACATGTATCACTAGTGATACACATAGACCAGGGGTCTCCAACCTTTGCAACTTTAAGTCTGAAGGACTTCAGCTCCCAGAATTCTCCAGCCAGCTTCTGGGAGCTGAAGTCCTTCAGACTTAAAGTTGCAAAGGTTGGAGACCCCTGTATTAGACAACTCTGAGAAGATGCAAATGGCAAATGTCTATGGAGATTCTAAGTCACCCAGGTCAAGGGTGTTGCCCACACCCAGGTCAAGGGTGTTTGCTGGCTGGAGAATTCTGGGAGCTGAAGTCCTTCAGACTTAAAGTTGCAAAGGTTGGAGACCCCTGACATAGACAGCATGGGAGCAGATTCCCCATTCAAATCAGGAAAGAGTCCACAAGGGAGGAGAGAGGCAAAAAGAAAACCAGAGTTTCTAATTTCCCACTGAAAATGCCATAGCGAAGGCAACAGCACTGTGGCAATGTTTTCTGGAATCCGTAACTGAAGCACTCTTTGAAAGATTTAGATTTTAAAATAGTTTTTTTTTAGCTCAACGTTTTCATTGGTTATATTCTTCTGCTTGACCATAGTAGAGAATGCTACTTCTCAATCATTATTTTAGCTGTAGCAGTAAAAAGTATTAACAGTTTTAAAAGTCTCTTACATCATTAAAACACAACTGACACAACAACTGAAACTGCCTATAAACAAATATACGTGTGTGTGTGTGTGTGTGTTTTCCTATTCTGAAAGGGCCCAAGTTCTTTCATAGGATGATTTACAGCAGGGGTCTCCAACCTTTGCAACTTTAAGTCTGAAGGACTTCAGCTCCCAGAATTCTCCAGCCAGCAAACACCCTTGACCTGGGTGTGGGCAACACCCTTGACCTGGGTGACTTAGAATCTCCATGGATGAATTCTGGGAGCTGAAGTCCTTCAGACTTAAAGTTGCAAAGGTTGGGGACCCCTGATTTACAGGACCTAACATATGAAAAGTTAGGAACCATTTGACTTGAGCTGTCATCAGGTCATCTGTATAATAAAAGCATCATATACATTTCATTACTTAGGTCAAACATTGAGATGCAAGAAACCTAATGACAGTATTTACCTGATGACAACGTTCCACACATGTCAATGCAGTTCACTCCTGACTGCTGACTATAATAATCGAGCATCTCATAGTTGGTCTTCTTCCTAGCATTTTCTGGTAGACATTTTCTGATAGCTTTTCAGATCAATAAACACAATTTCATACAATGAAATGCAGCAACCAGGTGCAACTGTGCATAGTTTGTGTCAATTGTGTTCTACCAGATTTGCTTTGGTCTTCTGTGCAACTATTGGTGTAAAAGTGAGAGGCAGTGAAAATGACAATGTGGGGGTGACATGGCCATATAGTGGAGACAATTTTCCCACCTATTATCTGTTATCGGTGTAACACCCATCTGTTTCATTGCTGATGTGGGTCAAAAAGGGAGCTGTCTAATGATCATATGCATCTCCATGTAGAAGGCATTCAGCACTTTTGGTGGTTGGCCAGCACCACACCATGCAGTGCTATGGGGTGAACCATTATGTTATACACCAGGGGTCCCCAACCTTTGCAACTTTAAGTCTGAAGGACTTCAGCTCCCAGACGTCTCCAGCCAGCTTTGCTGGATTCTGGGAGCTGAAGTCCTTCAGACTTAAAGTTGCAAAGGTTGGAGACCCCGGGACTATTGGACATGCAGTCCATATAGTATCAACTGAGTTTATGATGATTGGAGAAAATATGAGGCAGTTAATTATGATCACCTTGCAGTTTTCACCTCTTGATTTTCTCTGTCACACTGCAACTTAGTTAACACATGGATATGTTTGTGCTCTAAATAGCGATTCTTAAAGTCTTGATGGTTTGAATTAAAATCCTTGATATAATTTAACATGAATTTCAGTAGCTTAATTTTGTACAACAGAACAATTAGAAAAACACATTTGAGCATTAGTGCCTAAAAAGTATCAGCAAGTTTCTCTAGCTTGCCAATCAAAGATTAAATTTTTCACCTTAATGATATTTGGATAATTTAGTTCTTTCCCACCCACCCCTTCAATCATACCCCAGTCAGATAATCAAAAGCTAAGTGCTTCTCATGATCGAAGTAGATAAATGGATAATTTAAAGAATAATAAAATAAAATTTACCTCAGAATAAGAATCTTATCTTTGCAGCCTACAAACTATTTCTCCCTTTGAAATTTTCCATGTTATATCTTCAAGCACCACCACCGGTAACTCAAAGGGGGTTTGAGTGTTTTCTGTGAAATTTACTTATGTCATACGAGTCTTCTAAGAAAATTTTTTGATTATTATGGATGAAACTGTAGATCGAGAGGGTATGACATGTGCAAGATCCCAAATTTCATCTTCAAAGACTGAATTGGAAACTCAGGCAGTCTAGTTAAAGGGCCGTAATAGACCAAATGCTTCTGTCTCTTTTTTTCTACCCACTTTTCTTTGTTCCTTTTCTCCCTGAAAATGTCTCTTTCTACCTAGAAGAGGATCCCGGAGAAAATAGCTCATTCTTCCAAACAAATTGTTCCTTAAAGGCTTCGTGGTAACGAAATGTAGCTGCTGATTCTTCATCTGCAAATTAGATGGTCAAAAATAGTAGAGATCAGCTCTACACCCACAAGATTTATATTCTGTAACTTTCACAATATTGCATTAGCATAAATGTGGCAAGGGGGACATGTTTTTCCCCCCAAGCATTTGACCCTTTCCTTCTCTAAATGTTTTTTCTGAAACCAGTTTTTTTCTCTCTCTCTCTTTCTTTCCAGCAACAGGATTTTGGAGAAGGAGGAGATTGTCTTATCAGAGCTCTCAGTCAATGGGTTGCATTTTCCAACCCATCATTAGGTAAATATAATTAGTAAACTTAAGTCCATATGACTATCTTTCATTTTAACTAGATATTTAGTGTATCTAATAGTTGAGGGACTTAAGGGGGATATTTATTTATTTATTTATTATTTAAATTTCTATACCGCTCTTCTCCCTTCTGGGACTCAGGGCGGTGTACAGGCAGCAGTAAAAACATGAATAAAAACATAGAAACCCTTTAAAATACATTAAATAATGGAGACTGTCTTAAAACCTAGTTAAAATCCCAACTAAAAACCATATAAAACTATAACATGTAAAACTATGCCAGTTTAGAAACTATGCCAGGCCGGCTGCACAGAATAAATAAGTCTTCAAAGCCTGACGGAAAAGGCGCAGATCCGTGATTGTCCGTAGGTCAGGGGGTAGGTCATTCCAGAGGGCGGGGGCTGCCACAGAGAAGGCTCTCCCCCTAGGGATCGCCAGCCAACATTGCCTGGCCGATGGCACCCTGAGGAGGCCCTCTCTGTGGGAGCGAACTGGACGGTGGGAGGTATTTGGTAGCAGGAGGCGGTCTTGCAGATAACCAGGTCCCTTGCCACGGAGCGCTTTAAAGGTGGTTACTAATACCTTGATAGATTGGGAGGGGCACTTTGGCATATAAATTTATATCTGGGAGCTAATTTGGAACAAAATGTTTAAGTATTCTTAATGGAACAATAATTTGCACAAAAATTTACATCTCTGTTATTTTTTTTTCTTACAGGAGTCATACAGCAGCTTGAAAGGCATGGATAAAATCAAAGAAATAACAAAAGATCTTTCCGAGTCAGGGGCTTAATAAGACACTTCTGTTTTTAAGTATTGGAAATAATTTAACAATTGCATTTCCCTCAAGTGAGATATAAATAAATTGGCCATAAACTATTTCAATATATTTCAAGGGAAGATGCAGATCTTCCAGTTACATAGAGGACTCCTTCTGGCAATTATGCATCAAGTGTCAGTGATAAATTTTCTATGGGAAAAAAAACAACTTAAGGTTCTGTTCAAATGGCACATATATTACCATTTGCAATTACACAACAAAGCAGACATAACTTACCGAATTGTAATGATTAACTACTTTTGAACAGATTTCTCTACCAACCAATAGGGACGGCTGGTTTTCAATCAATATTTTTAAATTCTGATCTTAAAAAACCCCAAATAATTGATTTAAAAAAAATTAATTAGTAATCATGCATCTTTTTTTTAAAAAAAAAAGGGTGATGGATTGCTCATAGTAAAACATCTGCCTTTTTGGTTCCTTTTTTTTTTTCATACGGAGACTACAGTACTATAAACCTCTGAGGTGAGTAGGTGGAAGGCCACCATATTTTTTACTCTCTATTTCTTAGATCCATTTACTGTATATCACTGCCCAATCATGTCTGAGTCGGGCTTGTGTGTATGTGCATATGCATGCATGCTTTAAATTAGTGTTTACTCCTCGTAATTCTCTGCTAATTTTCTTAGCAAGATATTGAAAATGGTTTGCCATTGCAATACAATACAATAGCAGAGTTGGAAGGGACCTTGGAGGTCTTCTCGTCCAACCCCCTGCCTAGGCAAGAAACCCTATACCGTTTCAGACAAGTGGCTATCCAACATCTTCTTAAAGACTTCCAGGGTGGGGCATTCACAACTTCTGGAGGCAACTTCTGTTCCACTGATTAACTGTTATAACTGTCAGGAAATTTCTCCTCAGTTCTAAGTTGCTTCTCTCCTTGATTAGTTTCCAGCCATTGCTTCTTGTTCTGCCCTCAGGTGCTAGTTTGACTCCCTCTTCTTTGTGGCAACCCCTGAGGTATCGGAAGACTGCTATCATGTCCCCCCTAATCCTTCTATTCATTAAACTACACATACCCAGTTCCTGCAACCGTTCTTCATGTTTTACTCTCCAGTCCCCTAAACATCTTTGTTGCTCTTCTCTGCACTCTTTCTAGAGTCTCCACATCTTTTCTACATCGTGGTGACCAAAACTGAATGCAGTATTGCCTTCTTTCTAGTACTGAGAGAAGTGACTAGCCTTTTGCCTAAGGCAGGCCTCCCAGTTTTTAGCCTGGCCCATGGTACTTCTTGTTGCTTTACTCAAGAAAAGATAAAGATTCCCCTTGCACATATGTGCTAGTTGTTCCTGAATCTAGGGGGTGGTGCTCATCTCTGTTTCAAAGCCAAAGAGCCAGAACTGTCCGAAGATGTCTCCGTGGCTGGCATGATTAAATGCCGAAGGCACATGGAACACTGTTACTTTCCCACCAAAGATGGTCCCTATTTTTCTACTTGCATTTTTACTTGCTTTCAAACTGTTAGGTTGGCAGAAGCTGGGACAAGTAATGGGAGCTCACTCCGTTATGCGGCACTAGGGATTCGAACTGCCTGACGACCATTCTAATCGAAAAGCTCAGTGCCTTAGCCACTGTGTCCCCTAAATCAGGGGTCTCCAACCTTTGCAACTTTAAGTCTGAAGGACTTCAGCTCCCAGAATTCTCCAGCCTTCAGACTTAAAGTTGCAAAGGTTGGAGACCCCTGCCCTAAATGCAAGATAGGCAACTTTTATTGTTCACTTTCTGACATATATGACCATTTTTCACTTATGACCTTTGCACATCCATATGAACATGTGATCAAAGTTCAAGTGCTTGGCAATTAGTTCATACTTACGACCTTTGCTGTGTCCCAAGGTCATGTGATCCCCTTTTGCAAACTTTTGAAAAGCAAAAATAAAGGAGAAGCCAGATTCCCTTAACCACCAGGTTACTAATCAACTGCAGTGATTCGCTTAACATCTATGGCAAGAAAGGTCGTAAAATGAGGCAAAACTCACTTAATAAATGTTTTACTTAACAATATAAATTTTGGGTTCAGTTGTGGTTGTAAGTCAAGGACTATCTGTATGTACAACTGTTGAAGAAGATTGGTCCAATCCATCAAACTTTCATAGACCGACCTTGACACTTTCCTCACGCTTCTTACTACTTTTCCTCCTTTGCCTCATTCTGATCACATGGGAATCACCATGGCACGGGGCCTAGTTATGTGCGAGACCGTCTACTGCCCCACACATCCCTTCGACCGATCCGCTCCCATAGGGAGGGTCTTCTCCGGGTGCCGTTGGCCAGGCAATGCCGGTTGGCGACGCCCAGGGGAAGGGCCTTCTCTGTGGCGGGCCCAACCCTCTGGAACGACCTTCCTCCCAAACTCCATACCACCGCGGACCTCTGCCTTTTCCGCCAGCGCCTGAAGACGCACTTTTTCCATCAAGCCGGCCTAGCGTGACCACCCTGTAACGACTGAGTTTTAAATTAGCAAATTTTAATCTGAGAGATTTTAACAATATTTTAGCACAGGGTTTTCTAAGTTTAATTTGGTTTTATGATATTTATTATGTATTTGTATATTTGTATTTTGTTTTAATTTCCTCTGCGTCGCCCTGAGTCCCTTTTTGGGAGATAGGTGCGGGATATAAGTCGAATAAACATCAAACATCAACCTGGTGTTTTAGGAAGCAGGCTTTTCAGGAGATGTAAACTTCCTCTCCTGGATCTTGTTGCAAATTCTTTGAAGTTGTCATTTTCCAGACACTTCCATACACTAAGAGCTTCTTAGACAAACATTTCTTCCTTTCTTTTTTCTTTCAAAGAATTTTATTGGTTTTTAACAATATACAAGGGAAAAAGGGAAATGGTACGTAAAAATTTTTGGTGGCTTCATGCCAGCAGAGGTGCCCCCACCTCATACTTTACTATTTTAAAAGAAAAGAAAAAAAGAAAAAGCAAACTGTGGAAAGAAAAGCAGAAACAGGTTTTCGCATTGTATCAAACACATGTTCAATCCCATCTTACTTTGCCTTCTGTATCAAGAACTATAATATTAACTCCTTTAAACTCATTTTTGCGATCTGAGCCTTGTCAGTATCGTTTCCTCCCCTCTGTCCCCCGGTGGGGGCCTGGCTTCTTTTTCTTTTTCTCCGTCTCTACTATCTGTGTCTCCTAGGAGGGAAATATGTTTATTCAGAAAGGCTTCCGCCTCGGCTTGTGTTTTAAGATTAATTCTATCCCCCTCCCAGAAGACCAACATTCCTTCTGGTATCAACATCTGAACCAAACTCCTTTATTATATAATTTTCTAGATAAGAAAGAATATTTCTTTCTCATTTCTCTTATTTATTTATTTATTTTTGGTATTTGCTTCAGAATGGTCACATCTTTCTCATGATATCTCAGCGGCCCACCCCTCTGTGCTCTCAATACATCCTCCCTCCTGGATTTTCTGAAGAATTTCACATGGACCTCTCTTGGAAGATTATGAGTTTTGGCATATGCTGAATTAATTCTATATACCAAATCTATGTCCCACCATATTTGATCTTTGTCTCCCTTAATGTATTCTGCTAACATCTCACTCCCATTTCTTCCTTTCAAGCTCATTTTGAAGTATCTCATACAACTACATATTGTCATAGTACTGTAATTAACATTACAATTAGCATATGATTTGGATTAAATATGCTGGTCAGAATATACTGTCATTAATACAGGATACTGAAACATGGTTCATTAATTAATGTATAATTGTTAACATATTTTGACATGAATAGGTTGTTAGGAAAAAACCCTATTGAATTACAATATATCCTTATTTATAGTGTAATAATGTCAATCAAATTTGCATTATAATAGTAAGTCATAATGACACAGGCTAATTTCCACAACTGGAGCAGGAGGAACATAATAAATCCCCCAATTAATCAGGAAAACTCTCTAGTATGCAACTCATCCTCTAATTTAATTTTGTAACATTATATTGTTACTCTCATGTATTTCTCTCTCTCTCTCTCCAATTGAAGAGAATTAAGTCATTCTTGTTCATATTAGTTATGTCACTATCCTGTGTAGCTGTTGTTATCCACAAAATTGATTCCATATCTGTTATGTCTCTTTAACATTTCAGTAATTTCTTCTGTTGATTCAGAGAACTTGTAAGATTCATTAAGAAGAGAAACCCATGGGTCCATATAGTTTACAATTACATTTGTCAGAAGAAGGATATTCTGTTCAACAACTTCAAGTGTATCACATGCCTGGTTCTTGACTGAGTGGCCTTCCCTAACTGGGTGCCTTCCTTGAGCTTTACTACTACAAGCTGACTCAGAATTAGAACACATTTAGAAGATTTCAGGATGTGTAACTCTTTAGAATGTGGAGCCTCTCCTTTCAAATAATTACAGTAACTGTGTCTTTGTCCTGGCTGATTCAGCTTCCTTGGAAACTGCCCCCAACTGTGTTCAGGTATATGTATTTGAAAGCAAGCTATGCAGGCAGAGACAGCCAAAAGCTGCTAAGTGCCCCGGAAAATTGGAAAAAATACCTGGTTTCTTTAGAAATTAAAAAAAAAAAAGCTTTATCAATGTTTTTGTGTATATAAAGGGATCTGTACAACTGTATTCTTTTTTCTCTATAGCAGACATGTGTAAAACTTCATTGCTTCAGGAACTCGTTGTTCTAAAGAATTCTGGAATATTCTGTTCTCTCTCCCAAACTTCCCCTCAGTGGTGCCCATAATCCCACGTCCTGGACACCTTAAGCTATTTCCAATTAGAAGACTTACCTCTGACAACTGCTGGACTAACCTAGGAGGAGCTGCTGCATGAAATGGAGAGGGAGCAAACATTAGTGATGTGAGAAGCACCACTGCCCTAAGTGCTGTTTAAGCTGTAGAAAAAAGACTTCTCTAAAAACTGCCCAAGAAGCTGCTGATTCTGTTCTACAGAGGAATTATTGAGTCTATCATCTGCACCTCTATAACTGTCTGGTTTGGTTCTGCAACCCAACAAGACAGACAGAGACTTCAACGGATAATTAGAACTGCAGAAAAAACAATTACTACCAACCTGCCTTCCATTGAGGACCTGTATACTACACAAGAAAAAAAGAGGGCTGTGAAAATATTTACAGACCCCTCATATCCTTGACATGAATTGTTTTAACTCCTATCCTCAAAACGACGCTATAGAGTACTGCACACCAGAACAACTAGACATAAGAACGGGTTTTTCTCACCTGGCATCACTCTGCTAAACAAATAATTCCCTCAACACTGTCAAACTATTTACTAAGTCTGCACTATTATTAATCTTCTCATCATTCCTATCACCCATCTCCTCCCACTTATGACTGAAACTTTGTGTTTGTATCCTTATGATTTATATTGATTGTTTCCTATATAATTTGATTGCATTTTTCTACCCCATGACCATCATTAAATGTTGTACCTTATGATTTTTGACGAATGTACCTTTTCTTTTATGTACACTGAGAGTTTATGCACCAAAGACAAATTCCTTGTGTGTCCAATCACATTTGGTCAATAAAGAATTCTATTCTATTCTATGTCAGAGGAGAAGCAGATGCAATGTGATTTGAGGAACAGGAAGAAGAGCTGCCACCAAGGCAACAGCCAGATAAATAGAATCTGAGTCCAGAGCAGAAATGTAATTTGAGAAACTTTCCAAGTCTCCAAAGGGCCTTCCCTACTTGTGAACAGAAAGGGAACAAAAGAAGGGCATTCAGACTTGCAAGATTCTGTTATTGTAATCTTATAATAAAAGTAATATTGGCATTCATAACTCTGGTTTCCTAGCCTGTCTAACTTGAAAAGCTGACACTGGATTTGAAGATGGTTTTATTTTCACCTGTCCCTTTAAATCTTGGGGATAGGGATCTTAGCAATTATACAACCACCTTCTTAAAGCTTCAGTCCTCCCTAAACAAAAGCACCTCTCATAAAGTATATTCATTCTAGAAACAGCTTGGTGTATCCCAGTGGAGGGTTTCAAATTTTTTTAGAACCTACTCTCTAGGTGTGGCCTATTTTGTGGACGTGGCTTGGCAGTCATGTGACAGGGTAGGAGTGGCCAACTTGTAAAATGTGGTGAAACTCATTTAACAACACTCTTGCTTAGCAACCAAAATTTTGGGCTCAATTGTGATTATAAATTCCCTTCCTTCCTTCATTCCTTCCTTCCTTCCTTCCTTTCCTTTCCTTTCCTTTCCTTTCTTACTTTCTGCCTTCCTTTCCTTCCCTTCCAATTGGGTTACCAGCAGCGGCAGGCCAGTAACCCAATGGGAAGGAACCCAACTTACTTCTGGGTCCACCGGTGGAACCCCCTCTCACTGGCTCTCTAAATTTCACCATCCGGCTCTTGCGAGTAGGTGCGAGCCTGCAGAAACCCACCACTGATGTATCCTGTATTAAAGAGACAGTACTCAACATTCACTGGCAAGTATTGCTTATAAGCCTTGATTCAGGGAAATCACTTTACTTAAGTGTGCAAGTTGCAGGTAAGCTATTTACATGAGCAGAATCCAGGTCAAAGTAAAAAGGTTCTCTTTCAATGAGGCTTCAGAAGACTGCTGGGCTTATAGAAATGTTTGAACAGCCACATGTGAAACTGAACAAGGCTTTTTGCCCTATCACCTGCCTGCCAGCTAACTACCGTACCTTTTTCTTCAGATTCCTCTTCGAAAATATCTTCCGTCATTCTGGTTTTGTTCTAGACTACTGAACCTTCAGCCAGCCTGGGATTTCTGTATTTCCTCTTCTGTTTAGGCCAGGGGTCTCCAACCTTTGCAACTTTAAGTCTGAAGGACTTCAGCTCCTAGAATTCTGGGAGCTGAAGTCCTTCAGACTTAAAGTTGCAAAGGTTGGAGACCCCTGGTTTAGGCAATCTGAGCATCTTCTTCATTGGTGTTTCTCTTCAATACAAGTGAGTTTTATATATCCCAACCTGAACTAATGAAATACATACATTAGGCAGACAGACAGACAGACAGACAGATGACTGGCCATTAACTTAGCAACTATATTGATTTTGTCATCTCTTCCAGGCCGAATACTCCATCAAAAATCTGATCTCCACTTTTCCAACATTTTGGAAAATTCAGCGAAGGATTCCATTATTTTCCCATTTGAAACTAATGTATAATTAAACCAGGGAAGACATACTCCTTGCCCACTTGAACCTAAGTGCAAGAACACCGTATTTACAAGGAAATTGCCCCATCCAAAATGATTTTGCTAAAATATTTTGAGGGAGAAAAAATGCAAGGCAATTTCTTCAAATCAAATTGCAGAATAAATTCCATTTTCCTGGGCCGCCTCCTCATAAAAAAGTGTAGAATAAATGTTTGCCCCCTCATGGTTGAATATTTCACTCTGTATTTATAATTAGGGGCAGATAGGTATGTTCTTCTGGCAGACATAATGATCATTGTGTGGGACAGATGATCATAACAGTCTCATTTAGTCACTATTTTGATTTATTTCAAGATGATGATAATAATAATAATAATAATAATAATAATAATAATAATAATAATAATAATAATAATAATAATAATAATAATAATAAAAATAAAAATAAAAATAAAAATAAAAATAAAAATAAAAATAAAAATAAAAATAAATAAAAATAAAAATTTAATTTATAACCCGCTCTCTCTCCCCGAAGGGACTCGAGGCAGGGCACAGGGAATTTAAAATACATATAAAATCACAGCATAATACAATATAAAATAAGATTAAACTAACCCTGCGCTAAAAACCCATTATTTAAAACTAGAAATTAATGTAGCTTCAGTACTCCTGATAAGTTTATTCAATATATTAAGCTAAACCTATAATAAAAAATATTTTTTTAATGTAACTTTAAAACCAAATTGCTCTTTGCAATAGTTTTATATGGTTATCAGAGACATACCGTAGGCATGAAAGCTGCCTGGGTCACTTTGAACCACTCTCAACCCAACACACTTCACTGGGTTTGTTATTGTGGGGAAAATAGGAAGAGAAAGGAATATTATGTATGTTTATCTCCTTGACTTATTTATAAAATAAAGGCAGGATAAAAAAAATATAACATCAATAAATCTGATTTTTTTTAATGGTAAAATCTGAATTTTAGTGTTAATGTGTTTCATAAGGATGGTGTCAATTCTGCATGATATTTCGAAGGCTGACAGATGGAGGATATGTTGAAAAATATAGTTCCCAACTTCCTTCCTGAGTCTCAGAAGGCCTGGACCACCCCAAAATCCCTAGCTGTAAAGTGAACATTGGAGGTACACCTTAGTTCAGTGATAGCTAACGTTTTTGCCGCTGCATGCCAAAAATGTGTGCGTGCACCCATAATACAATGCATGCATGACGCCCCCAGTACTCTCCCCACCTCCCATGTGTGTGTGTGACCCCCCATGCTCCCCCGCTCCCGTGCATGTGCATGCAGCCTCCCACATGCCCCCTGCACCCATGCATGTGTGTGCAAAGCCTGCGCATATGTGCACATGCACCCCACGCACCCAATGCATGCATGCGCTTCTCCTGCATGCACCCTGCCCCCCATGCATGCATGGCAGAGACCAAAAAACCAGCTGCCTGATGGGAGGCGCACATGCATGCGTGGTGGAGCTGAGCTGAGGTGACAGCTTGCATGCCTGCAGAGAGGGTTCTGCGTGCCACCCGTGGTACACGTGCCATAGGTTCACCATCATGGCCCTAGTTGAAGAATGTAGAATTAATGGTAACCCTGAAGACACTTCAATGCCAAGATGAATAGGACTTTGTCGATCATGCTTTTATGCAAATTAGCTTTTCCCAACCTGTAACTTCCCCCATACTCATGATGTACCCGAACATATTTATTAGGAATGCGTTTATGAGAAGGTAGTGATGACTATTGTTATGAAAACTGTGTCGCTTGGTGTGGCTTCTTTAAAATAGGTACCTCTAGAATATGAAAAATGAGCTTTATTCCATTTGAATTTAAAACCAGTCTTGTAGCTTGTTTATGGCAGTTCTCTGCTTCTGCAATACCTTATAGTAAAAGTCCTCATAGAGTTTGACCAGGTGGAATAGTTGCCAGTTCTTCTGAATACTAAATTTCAGCAAGTCTCTTGAGTGAGGATCCCAACTGGTTGAGAAGGCAAACAATTTTTCCTAACTAATTCCTACTTCCAGTTTCCACAGCTTCTTGCTGCTTCGATCATGCAGGCTTTTAATTATTCCACTTTTCTTCGAAGTGAATCATGAAATTTTAATGTCTGCTATTTTAATTTGGAACAAAAAAAAAACACCCAAAAGAAATAACAGTATGAGAGAACATTGAAGCCTACATGTTTCTCCCACTCTTTCTCTCATTAAAAAATATAAAGAGCTTATAAAACTTGAGTACTTTGAAATGAAAAAGAATGTTCAGCCTTTTGTTTTCTGAATTCCTGGTTGAAAGGTTTGGGTGTGTCTTTTTTCTCTCCCTCTTATGTTAAGAGCATTTAACAGATAATATCAGAGGTCCAACTTAATATGCCCCTCCCACACAAAAGAAACTGGCACTGACCATGGATTGCTTTTTGAAATCTGCTGCAGAGTTCTAATCCACACTTTCAATTCCTAATTTCAGATACTCTCTGTCATGTTTGGGATTTTACATGACTTTCACTCAGTGGTGCACTGGTAAATGCTTAACAACCAGCTCTCCACACCCTTCCCCAAATAGTTCCCGCCCTGGGTCCTAACAAGGAGAAGGGCGGGGTATAAATTCGAAATAAATAAAAAAAAGTTCCCTCACTGACCAGTGGTGGGATTCAAAAAGTTTTACTATCAGTTCTGTGGGCATGGCTTGGTGGGTGTGGCAAGGCTTGGTGGGTGTGGCAAGGCTTGGTGGGTGTGGCAAGGCTTGGTGGGTGTGGCTTGGTGGGCATGGCAGGGGAAGGATGCTGTAAAATCTCCATTCCCTCCCCACTCCAAGGGAAAGTTACTGCAAAATCCCCATTTCCTCCCAATCAGCTGGGACTCGGAAGGCAGAGAATAGATGAGGGCAGGGCCAGTCAGAGGTGGTATTTACCAGCTTCCAAACTATTCAAAGTTTCCGCTACCGGTTCTCCAGAACTGGTCAGAACCTGCTAAATACCAGCTCTGTTACTGATGCTGCTGGAGCCATTGCAAGCACAGCATGTTACCAAATGATGGATCAGCACCCCAGCCATTGTGGCTCACCTCTGCGCTCATCTAGTTTACAACATTTTGTAAAATTTAACAATCAGTTCTCACAAACCAGCTCCACAAACTACACTAGAGTTTCAGTCACCCTTCTTAAAGTGGTGGTGGTGGTAAATTTCTTTAGTTTTATACAATGCACATTATCTATATAAATAAAAATGTAACTATGAGTTTGTTCAAAGCAGGTAATCTCCGAAAGTACTGCAGCGATCGCTTCCAAATTTTCATACAACGTTCCTTACAAATACGGCACCAATGATATATATAGGTTGTGTAGATGTCACACCTGTGCCATGTACACGCAACGGAAATGTAAAAAAGTAGGTAGATGGATACAGAGAGGCAGTGAGCCACAGGGTGACATAATACAAAATGTCATAATACTCTGTCCATAAGTTTCAAGGAGAAATACAGTAGGTCGGTAGATAGGTAGAAGGATAGGGAGGGAGAAATACAGTAGGTAGGTAGGTAGGTAGGTAGGTAGGTAGGTAGGTAGGTAGGTAGGTAGGTAGAGGGAGAGAAGGAGAAATACAGTAGGTAGGTAGGTTGGGGATTATACGGTGGTTGTGTGTATGTGTTTGTGTGTGCAGGTATAGATCTACGCACAGATTGGCCATTTAACCAGACTGGGCCACAGCAACGGGTGGCCGGGAATGGCTATTATATAAAATGTGTGGTGTTTTTGCTAGATTGACCACTAGAAGATACCATATGACCCATATTTGTGGATAAACCTAATGTAATTTCTGTATCTTTCTGCTCTGAGAGCTTAAAAGAAGGAAGACTGTATAGTTATTCTGAGAAAGTCTGTAATCTCTTCTTGCAAGTACTAAACATCTGAACCTAGGTATCTCCTAAAGCTTAAGGCACTGTAGAAAGTAAAGTAAAATGCTTAAATCCATTTCTCATAAAGCCCTGACAGAGGATTTGAATCCCATTGAATTACCTCTGACTTGCATGAATCCCCACGCAGTGCCACCTAGTGCTCAATGTGACCACTTTGAGAAATATATAAGAAAACTCCATAAAAATGATTACAAATTATTTTCATTGCCTACAGAAAAAATGGCAACAAACAGTGGGTGGAGTTTCACTCATCTACATTGCATTTAAGCATAAATAGTCACTTTATGTCATGGGAAGATCTCTAAAAGAGTAGAATGGTCTACCTGGGATTGGGCATTCTTTAAAGAGAGGCGGGACACCATCTCTCACAGATGGTTTAATTGGTTTTCCTGAACATTGTAGGGCAATGGCTTCCCAACTCCCAGATCGCAGCCCATGGAGACGTGGGGACTTGTGCAAATAGAGATGCACACAAGCATGTTCACTCACCACTCGCAAGAAACTGTCTCTTCTCCTCCCCCTGGTCCAAAAGTCTAGAAAGGTTGGGCTTCTTATGTAGATTCTTATGGTCCCATCCAATTCTATAGCTGTATGATGCTTTCCTTTCTTAATCATACTATTCTACAATGTAAAATTTCTCAACAAAGACTAGATCTTATTTATAGTTTGGAAAACATCTAAGAAAGGAAAAGGTTTCCTGCATGTATAATCATTCCCTTTATTCAACTTTAGATGCCTTATCTCCTGGTGAAAATGAATAAGGTAGGATATGAAACAGAAGTAGTAAGTAGAAGTAGAAGAAGTGACAGAAGTAGTAAGAAAGGCAGGGGAAGAAAAAATACTTTGCAACTGGGAAAAAAAATTGGGCATCTTTTAGTCTTTTCCAGGCTTACTATTGCTCTGAATATATTCTTCTGACAAGTTCTATTCATCTCCATTTGTTTAAACAATGAAAAGCTCAGGCTAGGCAAAAGGTGTTAATTGATGCAAATGAGGGCATCATACAAAGACCTAACTAGGTTTTTAAGGCCTTAGAAAAGGTCAAGAAGATCGGGGCCATCCTAATTTCTGGAAGGAGAATGTTCCAGAAGGAACATCTCCTAGTCTCTGCTAGCTGACATTCCCTGATTGACATGACCTGAAGCATGCCCATCCTGCCAGACCAGACTGAATGGATAGAGACAACTGGGAGAAGATGGTCCCTCAGGTAACCCAGACTCAAGCCATTATTTCACTTATGTTTAAGCTTAAAATGATGCCTCTCACACACAAACCAACATTCAAGTGAGGATCAGTTTTGTAAATTACTACTATAACCAACAGTGGGTTTCGCATCTTGTTATCACCGGTTTGCCTCATGCCCGCGCCTTCCACACATACACCTGGCCTTCCATGCATGCATTTTGCTCATGAACATACCTTCTGCGCATGTGTCCAACCTCAAACCTGTGCCTAGGTAGGACAGCATAGAGTCAGGGTGGGTGGGCAGACCCACCCACGATTTCCACTACCAGTTCAAGTGAACCAGTGCGAACCAGCTGAATACCACTTCTGACTATAACCAGTAATGGTTCTGTATTTAAAATTTTGTGGGAAATTAAAATGTGCAGAAGAGAAGATCTGATGAAGACAAGAGATTCTACCTCTGCAGTCACAGTGGTGGGCCATGCCTGGTGCTGGAGATATTCTAACTGACAGAAAACAGTTATTTTAAAGACTGACTCTAAAATGGGGGTTGAACAGAAGAAAAAGTCAGGAAGACCTTGGGCTATTGAGAAATGTTTCTCCTTCTGCTTGTCCTTTGTTCATCTTTGTTGCATTCAGATTGTTCTCAATTCAAGCTCAGGACACCATTCAGAGCCTAATAAAAGAAGCATGCAAGCATGAGCTATGGATGCATAAAGTGATGCCCAAAGGAGACAGTTTTGTGTTCAAAAACCTGACCTAAAACCCATGTATACTTTCCACCTTCTATTATTACTTTTGGAATGCAAGTTGTAACCTCAATGCTTGAGGCTAAATGCTTAGACCCAGGGACCAGCTGGTTTGGGAAAGTCACAAGGATGTTAATTCTGGGAAGCTTATGAGGAGCTCTCAAAGATACAGCTATTCGGTATTGGTCTCTTAGTCGTTTATATTTGGAGAGGTTTTCCCTGTTTATATAAAGATTCCAATTAGCAATCATGATGCATTGCCATTAATCAATGGATCCTCCAGTAAGCTGCCTAAAGGTATCCTAAATTAATCTAAACTGGACTTTGGTGCTTTTCCCCATACATCATATTCTCGTCATAAAGGAAGGGCAGAATCTAGTACTCCCCATAGTTGATGTATGCTGCAAAAATGCTTCAGCTTCATACTCATGATGTAATAGAGCAAGTGTCTGAGTTGTATCTAAGTTTTGCTTTTTTTTAAAATGTGCCTTAGAAAGCCCATTTCTAACAGAATCTGTAATTATTTATTGATTCATTTAAACTGCCGATCTCCCTCATAGAGGGAGAGCTATATAAAGCTGTCTCTTTAATAAAACTTTTTCCAAGGGGAGTGCAATGTGTGTGGTTTTGTTTGTCTAAAACACACACACACACACACACACACGTGTGTGTGTGTGTGTATACATACATACATACATACATACATACATACATACATACATACATAGTGTTTTCCTATTTTCTGACAGATAGGAAGCAACAGGTGAAGCTTGGGAAAATCACATCAAATACTTGAACAATTACCAAGGGTGCGCCTAGAGCTATGTACTCTGTCCAACACTCTTTTCTCTATACCAGGGGTCTGCAAAGTTGGCTCTTTTAAGACTGGTGGACTTCAACTCCCAGAATTCCCCAGCCAGCTATGCTGGCTGGGGAATTCTGGGAGTTGAAGTCCACCAGTCTTAAAAGAGCCAACTTTGCAGACCCCTGCTCTATACCAATGACTGCATTTCTAAGGATCCCTCTGTTAAAGTACTGAAGTTTGCAAATGATATAACAGTCATTGGTCTCATTCAAGATGATGATGAACAGAGGTGATATTCAGCCATTTTGGACTGGTTCGCCGGAACCTTAGTGGAAATTGTGGTTGGGCCCACCCACCCACTCCGGCTCTATTCCATCCTATTTAGGCACATTTTTGAGGCCAGGCGCATGCACAGAAGGTGCACATGTGAGCAAATCACATGCACAAATGGCCAGGCGCATGTGTCAAAGGGGTGTGTGAGTGACGAACCGGTGGTAACAAAATGTGAAACCCACCACTGGTGATGAGTCTGCATATAGCCATGAGATTGAACAACAGGCCCTGGGGTGTACCCAGACCAATCTGGAGCTTAACATCCTTAAAACTATAGAGTTGAGAGTGGGTTTTAGGAGGAGCCCACCTATTCTACCACCTCTTACTATATTAAACAGCACAGTATCAATAGTAGACTCCTTCAAGTTTTTAGATTCTCCTAGATTTTGAAATGGACACCTAACATCAGGACCATCATTACAAGGCACAAGAAAGAATGTTCTTCCTGCATCAACTCCAACTGCCCCAGCCATTATAGTTCTACAGAGGAATTATTTGTACTTCCATAACTGTCTGGTTTGGTACAGCAACCAAATAGGACAGATACAGACTTCAATGGATAGTTACGACTGCAAAAGAAAAAAAAAAGATTGCAACCAGCCTTTCTTCCATTGAGGGCCTGTATATTGCATGGGTCATGACTGAGAGGATAGCTAAAAAGCCCCCACCTCCTGGACATAAACATAAAATTTAATAGTGTATGAATAATATGGAGGAAGATATCTAATGTGGTAAGAAAAGGATTTCTTGTGCTTCTCTTAAGATAGTCCTATTGATCCACAGAGCTGGCTCAGAGAGTTTGTCTGAAAAAAGGCTTAAATTAAGGTTAATTTGCTTGAATTAAAGGCATTCAAAATAGCAGACTGCCCCATCAAGTGTTTGGGGAAGTCATAGAGCCTTGATCACAGCTTTTTTCAGAATGGGATTTTTTTTTTTAGAGAAAGCAAACCGAATGGCAATGTAACATTAAACATGGAAGTCTACAATGCTGCCAGATGTGCATGAATAGGGGAGTATGACTGACATTGCCACCGCACCTTCATCTGAATGTAGCTTCAGTCATTTATAATCATATTCCTTGAGCGATAATTTAACAGATTAACAGAGTTGGAAGGGACCTTGCAGGTCATCTAGTCCATCTAGTCCATGCAGGAGAACCTACATGTGCCTCTACCTAGGATCAAACTCACAACCTCCTGCTTGTGAGGCAAGAGCTCTACCTCTAGGCCACAGCAGCTTCCCATTCTTTTATTTCAGGGGTCCCCAACCTTTGCAACTTTAAGTCTGAAGGACTTCAGCTCCCAGAATTCAGCAAAGCTGGCTGAAGAATTCTGGGAGCTGAAGTCCTTCAGACTTAAAGTTGCAAAGGTTGGAGACCCCTGGATTACAGTATCAAACCTTTGAGAACAACTGATTTAATGCTTTATCATTGCCATAAAAATTAGGGGAAAAAACCAGTATTCTAAAAAATAAATCTATAAGGTAGTATTTTTCCCCAGAAAAATGGAAAACAAACGTTTCAGACATTTTTCTCCAGACAATTTCCATCCAATTTCTAAAATTACTATTTCAGGTGGGAAACATATGGCCAATCCTTGGAAATCTCCAGATTTCAATACTCTTTCTCAATCCCTACTAAGTACAAATAAATACTAAAAACACAACAAAATCAACAACAACAACAACAACCAACAATCATAATCAATGCACTGAAAGCCAAACATCGTGTTTGGAAGTTGCTGGATTCTTTTGAATATTGGGAAATTGTTACAATGTATTTAGGGATTTATTTCACTTAATTTATTTCAATTTACTTCATTTTGAGCCTTCCACTTCTATATCTAAGTCATGTAAAATACTAATTCATTAATGTGGTTGGAGAAGTCTGGGAGCTGAAGTCCTTCAGACTTAAAGTTGCAAAGGTTGGGGACCCCTGTTTTATATGATTCTTTGTCAGTGTACTTCTTCTCTAGTTTTTCCCTGAACTATCACGTAAATGCAATTCACAAATTTCTTAGCCAAAATGGTGTACCTACTCACTGATTTCATGGGAAACTTCTGTGGAAATGTTCAAGATGGAGCTCCATTTTCAGTGGAGACCACAGTTTCTGCGATTCGTAGCAGAATGGAGGATACTCTAGTGAAAAATTCTGGATTTGTAGCAATAATTCAATTTGAATTATTGTAGCAATAATTCAAAATAAATAAAAGACAAACATGGTGGTAAGATGAACAGCAAAAACGAAAGATAGCATATCTTTTTAGATAGTGACACTGTGAAATACTCTTCCAACCCAGTGTCTATACACTGGACTTTTTAGTATCATGTAAGCCTATTTTTCTAGGAATTTTAGAAAATCAATGTTGTAATTGTACAATATTTTAGAAACATTATTTTATTTTTTAAATTTTGATATTAATGTTGCATGTATTATTGACATTTTGTTTTTATTTTTTTATTAATAATTTTTTAATTATTTTACATAAACACAGATAATACAAACTTCACAAAAGAAAACATCAAAAAGCCATCTTCCATTACAGGTTACAAATTTTTAAGAATGTATAAATTAATCACAAGTTTCTATAAGTTTCTTCAATAGTTATCACTTATTTTTCATATCAATTGTTACAGTTCTTGTATCTCACTCTAAATTGTGTCCTTAAAAGGCATGCTAATCGGGTATTCATAAATTCTGTCCATCTCTGAAACATTATTTTATTTTTTTAATTTTGATATTAATGTTGCATGTATTATTGACATTCTAGTTCATTTCATTTGCTCTTTCATCTTTTTCATAAAATATTGTTAAACTGATGTACTGTATATATCATCCAGAGAAGACTATCTTTCTATTGAAAATACTTTAATCAATTAATCAGGACCAGTGTTCTGTAGTGACTAATATACTGGACTCTTGACTAGAGAGAGTAGGTCAGTCCCAAATGTTTACATTTTTTAAAATGTAGGCATATTGCAGAATTTCGTCAGCTAAGAAACATAATTTACACCTTAATGCTTTTCTTCTTCTTTTTTTGAGCATCAGTACAAAGTGCAGAAACCCTTGATCTTGCACAGATTACATTAATCTTTTTCAGACTGGGAAGATCTGGGAGTTGGATAGTGAAAAATATAGATCTTTCAAAACTGCAGTGCTCTGAGAAATGTCTGACAATTTCCACTTTGGCACTGAAGCAGAAACACAAAAAGGATAAATATTTTCCAGTTTCCCCCTGGTTTTTGTTATACCTATTGTGGATTTAAGTGAGATAAAGTGAGATTACGATTAGATGCTCTGTGCAAGATAAAGCCTGTCTAAAAAGGTGTCCTGTGTCAGGGGTCTCCAACCTTTGCAACTTTAAGTCTGAAGGACTTCAGCTCCCAGAATTCTCCAGCCAGCAAAGCTTGACCAATAAAGCAGGGGTCTCCAACCTTTGCAACTTTAAGTCTGAAGGACTTCAGCTGGCAGCTGAAGTCCTTCAGACTTAAAGTTGCAAAGGTTGGAGACCCCTGTCCTGTGTCATTCAGGTATGAGAGATAAGGGGTAAGTTGTTGCCTCTTTGTGGAGCGGGGGAGTTAAAAAATGTTTCCACTTTTTATTCCTATTTTCCATATTATTTTATTAATAGGAATTAATTACTCGCAGTTTTTCTGCTTCCTGTAGGTTGTTATTGTTTTCTTTTTAATTCAATTTCAATTTTCAATTTTAATACTTATAAACCGCACCCTCTCCCCACAGGGACTCGGGGCGGTGCACAGGGAGAATAAAAACAATAACTATATACAACATTTCATATTAAAAATAAATTAAACAACACCTGTGCTAAAATACCCATTAAAACTAACTAAACTAAAAATCCCCAATAAACCCAAAACAGAGGAATAACTATCCCAGGCCGGCAAGGCAGAAGAAGTGTGTTTTTAGTTTAAGACGGAAGGAGCGGAGGTCCGTGGTGGTCCTAATGTCGGGGGGGAGGTCGTTCCAGAGGGCTGGGCCTGCCACAGAGAGAGCCCTTCCCCTGGGTGTCGCCCGCTGACAAAGTCTAGTGGACGGCACCCGGAGAAGTCCCTCTCTGTGGGAGCGAATCGGCCGTGAAGATGTATGAGGCAGGATCCGATCCCGCAGGTAGCTAGGTCCCGAGCCATGGAGCGCTTTAAAGTTGCAGGAACTGGGTATGAAAATAAGAACTAGGGTGTGGTTCAAGTGGTTAATGCCTGAAGGAATGTTGGTGTTCTGGGATGGGGGGAGAGTAAGAATTAAAACAATTGAAGAGGCAGAAGCCTTTTTTAAAAAGCATTCCTCAATCCTGGAGGATGAAAATGGGGGAGCGGGAGGGGCCATGGCTCCGTCCACTGGCGGGAAGGAAGAAGAAGACACAATAGCCAAAAGACTCAGATCACAAAAATGATTTTTTTTCCTTTTATATATTGTAATTCCTAAACGGATGTAAACAGGAACAAATGCATGCATGAAATTGAATGCATGAAATTTATGATATGATATGTATATATCTCTTTCCACCTTATACTGAAAGAATTTTTGTATGATGTCTTGGAGGCAGCCACCACCTCCGACATGGAAGCCCTAATATCAATATCCAAGTCCTTGTTATAAATTTGTAAAAACCAATAAAAATTGTTGTTTGAAAATAAGAACTAGGGGAAACATAATAGCAGTTTTCAGATATCTCAGGGGTTGCCACAAAGAAGAGAAAGTCAAACTATGCTCCAAGGCACCTGAGGACAAGAAGCCATGTTTGTGTGTATTACTGTTTGTTTTCAAAATGTAATAAAAATATTTTTTTTAAAAAGAAGCAATGGGTGGAAACTAATCAAGGAGAGAAGCAACTTAGAACTGAGGAGAAATTTCCTGACACTTAGAACAATTAATCAGTGGAACAACTTGCCTCCAGAAGTTGTGAATGCCCCAACACTGGAAGTCTTTAAGGAGATGTTGGAAAACCATTTATCTGAAATGGTGTAGGGTTTCCTGCCTAAACAGGGGGTTGGACTAGAAGACCTCCGAGGTCCTTTCAACTCTATTATTCTGTTCTGAGATAGTCTGTTCTGAGGTAGAGTTGTCTGGAAGTTGAGTCATGGCAACTGGACTAATTTTTTCTATTTGTTTTGAAACATTTCGCTGTTTATCCAAGTAGAAGAAACTTAAGAAGTGATTGAAGACGCTACTTGGATAAGCAGTGAAATGTTTCAAACCAAATAGAAAAATAAGTCCCATTGCCATGACTCAACTTCCAGATATTTAGCAGGCTCCACGCCACCACTACAAGAAGGCCCTTTTGAAAAGCCAGCAAGATTAGACCCAATCTAACCTCCGGTGTGTGTATGTGTGTGATACTCCTTGGTGGATGCTGCAGTAGCAAAGACTCTCCTTCTCCTTCGTAGCTAGGGCCCATAGAATGCCTGTTCTACTGGACCTGATGGAATGGATAGATATAATCAGGAGTGGAATGGATAGATATAGTCACCTATGCATTTGTGCCGCAGGTGGCACACAGAGCCCTCTCGGTGGGCATGCCAGCCATTGCCCCAGCCCAGCTGCATCACGCATACCTGTGTGCCTCCCGGCCAACTGGTCTTTGGGTCTCTGCCATGCATGTGGGAGGAGCACTTGCATTGCATTTGGGGGGGACACACCCCATTTTGGGTCTGGAAGGCCTCCTGCACCAACCTGGAAGCCAAAAATGGGTAACGGGGGCAGGGCGCATGCGCAGGGGACATTTGCATTGCATTTTGGGGTTTCGCATGCTGGCCTATCACTGACCTAACCCCATGCTGTGTAAGGCTTTATGAAAGAAAGAATTGCTAGAAGTAGAATTTTAGAGTTTAATTTAAGCCAGAGGTTGCAGTTATTTGGACTTGACAAACTTGGTTTGAAGATGGCGATTGCAGATTCAGGCAGATATGTTGCATTCCTAATTGGGACTAAAATCTCAGATTATATGGACTATGGTCAAGATGGGTTGGAACCTGCAGAAAGTCACAGCTCTCAAATGACATTTAGCATGCTGAACCAAGAAGCTATTTCCCAATTTTTGAAGATGTAAAGGTCATCTCAAATCTATTTCTTGCCTTAAAGGAAAATTTATAGGAATCCCCCCACACCTTTTGGCAGAGAACAGTAGTAAAAAAAAGAAGAATAGGATTTTCTTTGGTGCACAGATCCATAAGATTGTTGTTTTGGGTTTATTGTGACATGTGAGTTAATGCAGACACATTTCTTGGTTTTTTTCTGATTTGATTTTAAAGTTCTTTAGGAACTCTTAACCTTACACAGAAGAAAAATGATGCAATAGTTAAATATAAGAAGGGGTACTATCCAGAAATTAACCAAGAATCCTGTTTAGTGGCTTTTCTGACCTTTTTAGAAGCCATGATTACAGTGTTCACAAACTAGAGTTAATTTAAATGATACATCATTTGGAAAAGACAAGCAGAACAGAAATTCCTAGAGAATGAAAAGAACTTAACTCTCAAAATGCAACTCCCTTTCTATATATTGCCTAGAACATTTTGTGGAGATACCATTTTCCATGGTAATATTTTCAATGTCTCATAAAGGGACAACCTCAAAACTTTAGCTTTCGCATGAAAAGATCTCCATCTCAACTCTAGGAACAAATCTATTAACTTGAAACCCCTTTGCCTTTTGCTGCTGGAATACTCCAGAGAGTTTAGTTGTAATATTACAGAAGCCTTCACCTGGTTTTTTAAATGAAATTAAATCCGTCATTTTTTAAACAAGACAAAAAAACAAAACCCTTACTCTAAACGGAAGTGTTGATAAATGTATGAAGATGTAATTAAAAACAACAAATCATTTGGCTACTTTTAATGGCCAACTCTATAATCCAGTACAAAAACATTACAGGGTTACACAGTGAAATATGAAAACCAATATGGTACCAGAAGTGAGAGGAGATTATCAGCTACCTCCATTGCCCTCAATTTACCATGAGTAATTTGAAGCCCTTAATTTAATATGTTTGAATTGGAATGCACCAATAGCTACCAGTAGGGGCAACAAAGGAAGAGGACCCCCAAACACCATGCAATATTTAGCAACTTAAATTTAAGAATATCTTTTGCTGAGAAGCCAACATTCCAGAACAAAAATGCCATATCTAGAGCTTTCTATGTTGATGAATCGTTATTTATAGACAAATATATTAAAATTATGTACTGAGTTCTCTCCCTCTCCCCCCCAAATGCGCATGGAACACTGTTGCCTTCCCACCAAAGGTGGTTCCTATATTTTCTGCTTACATTTTTACTTGCTTTCAAACTGCTAGGTTGACAGAAGCTGGAACAAGTAATGGGACCTCACTCTGTTATGCGGCACTAGGGATTCGAACTGCCGACCTTTCTGATCTACAATCTCAGCGTCTTAGCCACTGAGCCACTGCATCCCTTATTCTCTCTATTAATGTACACCAAAAATACAGATCACGAATGTAGGATTCTAGCATTCTTAACATAGTACTGTTTTTAAAAACTTGAATGTAGTTAGTCTTCCCTCTCTCTCCCTCTCCCTCTCTCTCTCTTTCTGTGCATGTGTGTGTGGTCTCTGTGTGTGTGTTAGTCTCCTGAGAATATTGTGGACAGCAAGGAAACCGATTGATCATTGATCAAGTCAACTCAAGAGTTCTTACTCAAGGCCCAGATGACCAGAGATGATTCAAATTATCCTAATCTGGTTACATCATGTATGTCAGGGGTCTCCAACCTTTGCAACTTTAAGTCTGAAGGACTTCAGCTCCCAGATTGCATTTCTGCAATCATCATCATCGTCATCATCATTATCACCATCATCACCAACACCATCCTCAATAGCTTAGGGCAGGGGTTCCAACCTTTGCAACTTTAAGTCTGAAGGACTTCAGCTCCCAGAATTCTCTGGGAGAATTCTGGGAGCTGAAGTCCTTCAGACTTAAAGTTGCAAAGGTTGGAGACCCCTGATGTATGTCATAAGTTTTTGTGCATCGGTCTTTTCAATTACAAATGTAGTTTTTAATTTTCCATCCAGTGTAACCCTATATATCATCATTATTAAGTTTGAATATATAAATATATGTGTATGGAATTAAAACATTTTTTTCCCTTTCATATCACCTTATCCTCTTATTGTAGATAATTAATTATCTGTATAGTAACAAGTAGTATTTGTGAAAAATCAATCTTATTCTATAGTTATTTAACAAGTAAAAAGAAAGAAAAGAAAAGTTCTCCATAAGTTCCTGTATGTATCATTGGTTGTGCTTATGCTTCGTAGCCCTTTTCTCTGACACCATTAGCCTGCAGCATGTATAGGTAATCCTCAATTTATAACAATTCATGTAGTGACTGTTCAAAGTCACAACGCCACTGAAAAAAGTGACTTATGACCATTTTTCACACAATAATTGCAGCATCCCCATGGTCATGTGATTGTTGTCTGCTTGACAACAGGCTCACCTTTATGATGGTTGCAGTGTCCTGGAATCATGTGATCCCATTTCATTTGCGATCTTCTGAGAAGCAAAGTAATGGGGAAACCAGATTCAGTTAACAACCGTGTTATTAATCTAAGAGCTGTAGCAATTCACTGAACAAATGTGGCAATAAAATCATAAAGTGGAGCAAAACTCACTAACCAATTCCTCCCTTAGCATTTTGGACTCTGTGGTTGTAAGGTGAGGACTAGCTGTATAAACAAGGACTATAACATGAAATGGATGAATATCAAAACCATCATCATAAGGAATATTTACAAATGTGTTTCTTTAATACACAAACAACTCATAGGTTCCTCACTGTCCCCATTCTTCTTTCATAGAAAAGCATTTCATCTGAATAAGCACACAGGAGCCTGTATTTCAAATCTAATGTAGAGGAAAGAAAATAAACTAAAATGACCTAGCTCTTAACTCTAAGGCTGCTGTGAAAAACACTTAATTTTTAAATGGAATTGGATAACTTTAAAAATGAAATGGAATTGATAACTTTAAAGTTTCTGTGTGCACAAAGTTGACTTTTCCTACTTTATTTAGCAAAATCTAAGCTAAGTGTATTTTTAATAGCCTGCCTCTTTTCAACTTTTGATAACAACCTGAAAAGGGACATGATAATTTAAAGGAACATTTTATAAAACATCTTTTTGCAATTTGGTACAGTTAACAGTTATTCCTATCTTTTATTTTATTACTTTGGCATAAAACCTGACCAAGTTAAATTAGGATTAAATGAAAAAATAATTTCTGGATTAGAACTGCATATGATTGTAGACAGAATGCATATTATTGTTGATTTTAGAGTAAGAGTTTAAGTTATTTTATGTCCGCAGTGAAGAAAATTGAAAATTATTCTTTCTTTTCTTTTCTTTTTTCTTTGCTGTTGTACTCTTGATTTTGCTTCTTTATTGACATGTCTTTTTCCTAACTCCTCCTTTTTTGGCTTTATGTATTTTAACCTTTGCTGAAACTTAATAATTTGTTGTTTTCAAAGGATAATTTCTGCATTA
Organism: Rhabdophis nuchalis; assembly: GCA_039707465.1. NCBI lineage: Eukaryota > Metazoa > Chordata > Lepidosauria > Squamata > Natricidae > Rhabdophis > Rhabdophis nuchalis. The sequence continues at coordinate 37,152,969 of CM077651.1, read as the reverse complement.
AAAATACTATACAACCACTATTTATGGCATGCAATATGGGCTTGGTCAACTGTGTTTTTTATAATGCATTTTAATATTAAATAAAAGAATTCCTGAAATCAGAAAAGCTTAATACTTCCTATTAAAGCCACAGAAGAAAAGTAGAAATGCACAAAAAATATTTTAAATTTATTTTGGTTGAAAATGTTTGGAGGCACTCTCACTGAAGCTTCATTACTTGTTCCATAACAAAGGGCATATATTTTGTCCTTTTTTTTTTTTTTTACAGATTTCTATTTTATGCCAAAAGGAAGATTTCTTTTTTTATATACAAAAAAGACATTAAGCCACTCATTTGAATATCCCAGGCTAGGCTACTGTGATTTGAACAAGATAAAATGAATGCTCAAAATATCTCTGGAGGCTCTCTAGATTCATTACTGTTTATCTATTTCATGTCATAGTTTGCAATAGATCATTAGTGTAAATTAGCAAGGTTGTGCCCTATTAAACATTGATTATTTTCAGTTTTGTCTGGAGGAAAAACTCAACCAGAAAAAGACTCACATAAAATATGCCTTTGATATAGGATTCAGAAGCCTCATGATTAAGTTGTATATGTCTATGGGGCTTTGGATAAATGCTGCAGGCACAACAGCTTTACATAAAGCCACTGAGGGTTTTAGAAAACAGTACAAGATTCTCGGTCCAAAGGGCTTACAATCAGCATATCACAGAGGGTGGGGGGGAAATGATCTGGAATTGAAAATGGCAAACGAAAGGTGGGAGAAATAAGATGACAGAAAATGGCCTGATAGTGTGAAGAGAAGCTATTTCTGGAAAGATTTCAGTTATCTCCAGCTGAGAACCTTGCGCTCACAATACCATCACCTTTTATGCAAGAGTCTCACAGGACAGTTGCAGCCAATTGTGTTTCTTCATACTCATTTTTTTCTGCAGCTTTGAGAATCCAATTCTGACATTATCTGACGACGCAAAGTGCTATTTTTAGGTCGACCGTTTCTTTTAAATTAAAAGCAATTGGGGAAGGGGGGGGGGACACTGCTTAATTTCAAACTCGGAGAAGCTGGGAGGTGTGCTGAATTGCACTTTTGTCTGTTGCTAAGTCCCAAGCGGCAAGGGGTTAAATATTACTTCCTTTCCACTGACGCAAAACTGTTCTAATCAAGAAGGGCAAAAAGCTTATTAGCTGCAATTAAAGGACTATTCAATCAACACAGCTCCCTCAGCATGCTGAGCTGGTAACCAGTAAACAGGATTGAACTTCAAAATAGGAAGCTTTTAATTAACATTTGAAAGGATTCTGCTGAATGGAATTTGCTCGAGATACACGTAGTACCAGTTTATTGGGGTTTTTTAAAAAAATCAGCCAAAATATTGTTGAATATTAGAATGTATGTTGTTACAGATAACCTTGATTCAGGAACACAGCTGAGCCCAAAATGTCTCTTCTTAAGTGACACATTTGTTAAGTGGGTTTTGTTTCATTTTATGATCTTTCTTGTTCCTAAGTGAATCACTGCCATTGATAAGTTAGTAACCCTGTTGTTAAGTTAATCTGGCTTCCCCATTGATTGTGCCTGCTAAAAGATTGCAAAAGGTACTGGCTCATACTAACAACCATTGCTGTCAAGCATCTGAATTTTGATCTCATGATCATGGGCATGCTACTGTGAACAATGGCCATAAGTCACTTTATATTTATGGAATTTCATGCTATATACATGGGAAAACACCCGAAGATGGCAATAGCAGCATATATTTATATATATATATGTGTGTGTGTGTGTGTGTGTGTGTGTGTGTGTGTGTGTGTGTGTGTGTTAGTTTTATGAGCTGATCAATAAATTTCGGGGATTTTCCCGTGTATAAGGCATAGAAAAGTTGTTGCAACGTTTCGACAAGATCTCACTTGTCATCATCAGGCAGGCTTGTATCTGTGAGTGTGACTGCGGAGGCATCGCCCCTCTTTAAATCTTGGTGGGGGGGGTGGAGTGCTGACTATTGTTGTGAGTGGGTTGATTGGCTGTGCAGTTGCATCGTGACTGGTAGAAACATACAAATGAGACCAATCAGCATCAATCTACTAGAATTTTCTAACATATAGAGGGCTTTCCAGCATTTAAGGCAAGCTCTCTATGCCTTGAGCTATCTGGTATCCCTGCTATATCAGCCAATTTACAGGACTCTTAAATGTAGAATAATTATCACAGCTCCTGTGAAGAGGTCCCTTTAAGGGGAGGAGACTCAACGGCATCCCTCTCTGCCCTTCGACTCAACCCAGAGTCATCCAGACAGAGAACCAAATTAGATTACTGCTGTGTGACATTTTTTAGATATGTGTTAGAATTTTTTAAGGGCTGAAAATAAAAAGACCAGGATGGATCCATTTCAGGCTTATTAGCTTCTTCAGCTGGCCATACTCCTTCTACTGGGATTTGAACCAGGGCTTTCCAGCATTTGAGGCAAGCTCTCTATGCCTTGAGCTATCTGGTATCCCTGCTATATCAGCCAATTTACAGGACTCTTAAATGTAGAATAATTATCACAGCTCCTGTGAAGAGGTCCCTTTAAGGGGAGGAGACTCAACGGCATCCCTTAATGCTGGAAAGCCCTGGTTCAAATCCCAGTAGAAGGAGTATATATATATATATTTGTTTTCTGAGGTTTTCGCGGGTGTTTGTATGTAGGTCTTTGGTTGTTCGGGTTTTCTCCGGCCTAGAATTGGAAGTATCTTCACGACGTTTCGATGAAATCTCATTCATCATCTTCAGGCTGGTGCTTCCGGCTTGGTGCTTCCAGGAGCAATGTCACACAGCAGTAATCTAATTGGTTCTCTGTCTGGATGATCTCTAGGTTGAGTCGAAGGGCAGAGAGGGATGACATCAATATATATATATATCCATATATATATATATCCATTTCGGGCTTTTTAGTCCTCTTCAGCTGTCCATACTTGTTTTACTGGGATTTGAACCGGCACTTTCCAGCATATCAGGCGAGCCTTTCTATGCCTTGAGCTAACCGGCTTCCCTGATTACATCAGCCTTTTACAGGACTCTATTGATGAGAGAATATTTTCACAGCTCCTGTGAAGACAGTTTGTCTCCTCCCTTAAACGGGCCTCAAAACAGGAGCTGTGAAAATATTCTCTCATATATATAAATGAGAGAATATTATTATCCATATATATATATATATATATATATATATATATATATATATATATATATATATATATATATATATATATATATATATATATATATATATATATATATATATATATATGGATAATTGTTTCCACAACTTCCTGTAAGAGCCCCAATCTGCCTGTCGGCTCATCACCAGAGACCATCTAGACAGAGAACCATTTTTAGTTACGTTGTGTAATATTTTTTAGATATGTGTTAGTTTATATATATATATATGTTAGTTTTATGAGCTGATCAATAAATTAAATTAGAAGAGACCAGGATAGATCTATTTCGAGCTTATTAGCTCTCATCAGCTGGCCATACCCCTTACTGGGATTCGAACCGGGGCTATGTTCGAATCCCAGTAAGGGGTATGGCCAGCTGATGAGAGCTAATAAGCTCGAAATAGATCTATCCTGGTCTCTTCTAATTTAATTTATTGATCAGCTCATAAAACTAACACACATATCTAAAATATTATACAACGTAATTCTTGGCTTGCTGTTTGGATGGTCTCTAGCGGTGAGCCGATGGGCAGTAAAGGAAACAGTATGTCTCCTCCCTTTAATTGGGGCCTAATAATAACAGGTTGTTGTGAAACAATTACATATATATATATACACACACACACATATATACATATATACATATATATATATGTAGGTCTTTGGTTGTTCGGGTTTTTTCCTGCGTAGAATTGGAAGTATCTTCATGACATTTCGACCAAGTCTCATTCATCATCTTCAGGCTGGTGCTTTCGGCTTGGTGCTTCCATTTATATATATAAATCTTTATTAATATTTGCCATATAATACCACACAGTCAACAAATATAGGGTAACGGTAGCTGGGAAGACATACATAAACATACCGGGGAAATGTCTAGTCCCCTAGATTGAGAATTGAGTTTATCCCAGTCTAATTTATCAGTTATTATTTATAATTATACAAAGTTTTTTTTTCTCAAATTTACCATCCTCTTGTCTTATTTATTCCTCACATTTATTTCTTAGATAGTTTATCTAGTTGGTTCCCTTGGTATCCATTACTCTCCTGTTGTACCATGAATACCATTTATTCCAGCTTTTGAAAAAGGTTGAGTCTTGTCTATCTTTTAAGATATATGTTAGTTTGTCCGATTCTGCACAGTTGAAAATGTTGGCTATAATTAGGTGCTCTGGTGGTAGGTTAGTGTCTTTCCAATGTTGTGCAATAGCCATCCTGGTCGCTGTTGTTATGTGCGAGAAGAGGTACCAATCTTGATTTCACTTGGTTTGATGCCTAGCAAATACAGGTCGGGTTATTTCCAAAAGCCAAATTTGTATTTTCTTCCAGAGTTGGGTGATTATTGGACAAGTCCACCTTTGGTGAAAAAACATACCCCTGGCCGTCTTACATTTCCAACATCTATCTGATGAGTTAGGGAACATATTTGCAATTCAAGCAGGTGCTAGATACCATCTGTATAACATTTTATATAAATTTTCCTTAAATGAAGAGGCCAGGGTCATTTTCATGGTTTTACCCCAAATTGTTTGCCATTCCTCTAATTTAATATTCCTTCCTATATTCCTCCCCCAGGCAATCATGGCATCTTTGACTATCATAAGTCACTTTTTTTCAGTGCTGTTATAACTTTGAACAGTCACTAAATGAACTGTTGAAAGTTGAGGACAACCTATCGTGGGTGCTTGTGATTAGGAAGCTTCGTTTCAAGCCTGTTTCCAGTCTGATGGGAACAGCCATGCCAATATCACAATACCAAAGTTCCCTATCAGGGAAGCAACTTCTATGAAATAAATTGTTCCGGAATGAGAAAAAAGAAGAGGTTGGAAAATATAAAGGAAAAAGTGTATGTTAGGGAACACAAATATTTCTTTTGAAGCTATGAGACTTTTATAACAACTCTCCCAGAACTATTTATAACACTTAACAGATAAGACTCGGATCTTGAGGGAGCTACAAAAGTTAAATGTTTGCTCTTTTTCTTTTCCAATAGCTATGATAAATATTGCCCTTGATCTTACTAAAACATTATTTCAAGTCATGGTACCCTTACTAATAGGATAGTTGCTGATTGTATCTCAATACAGGTAGTCCTCAACTTATCACTGCAATTTGGATCAGAAAATTCATTGTTAAGCACTGCAGTTGTTAAGTGAGGCATTACATGACCACTGCCCAGAGTCCCTTTCTGAGGGAGATGGGCCGTTAAGAAATACGAAATATAAATAAATAATAAATAAATAAATAAAAAAATACCCACTGTGATTACCTTTTTCGCCACAGACATTACGTGAATTAGGTAGTCATTAAGTGAAACTGGCTTCTCCCATTGAATCCTTACCAGAAACCAGCTGGGAAGGTGGCAATTTTGATCACATGATCCCAGGATGCTGCATCTATCATAAATGCATGCCAGTTGCAGGTTGTCCAAATCATGGGACGGAGGGAGTGGTACAATGGCCAATACACTTCAAGGATGACTTAATGAAGCCATTTGTTCAGCTCCGTTATAATTTCAAACTATCATTAAACAAATAGTAACAAGTCAAGGACTACCTGAAATATTAAAAGGTCTCCAGCAAGTGTGTGAGACTCTGGCTAAATTAAAATAAATCTGGGTTAAACCCCAATAGCTTTACAAGAAAAAAAAAGCGTAGGCTAAATATAGTCAGCAGTACAGTATAAAAAGCCTCTGCATTGAAGCTGATTATAATTTATATCACAAATGATCAAAAGACTACTGGTGGGCCAAACCAAGGCTTTAATTTCAGGCTAAAGAGCAACAGATTAATATCATCATACCATTAGCTGAAAAACATATATTAAGGTTGCTTTTGCGTGGATTTTTTTCTGTATAATATGCAATCACTAATATTGTCCATCTATTCCTATTCCATTCAGTCATGCTATGATCTCATTCCCCAAGACTACCATAGATGCAGCAAACATAATTTCCCCAAACCCCATGCACTTTGGGTGTCAGCTGTGCTGCCTAAGAAATATGGGAACTAAAGACCTAAGAGACTTCAAGGGCACCAGTCTGGAAAAGACCTTATAAATTCTAAAGCAGGGGTCTCCAACCTTTGCAACTTTAAGTCTGCAGGACTTCAGCTCCCAGAGCAACCCAGCAAAGCTGGCTGAAGAAGTCTGGGAGCTGAAGTCCTTCAGACTTAAAGTTGCAAAGGTTGGAGACCCCTGTTTTAAGATATATGTTAGTTTGTCCAATTCTGTAGGGTTGAAAATGTTGACTATAATTAGGTGCTCTGGTGATAAGTTAATGTCTTTCCAATGTTGTGCAATAGTCATCCTGGTCGCTGTTATTATGTGTGAGAAAAGGTACCAAGAGTATCGATACCTTTGAACTCTCTGGTGTTGGAGAAGATCCTTGAGAATATCATGGATAGCCAAGGAAACAAATTCAGGAATCATTGAACAAATCCACTCAAATGTTTTCACTCAAGGGATAAATGATGAGGCTCAAATTATTCTATTTTGTACAAGGCTATAAAGTTGGAAAAGGTGGAAGGAAAGAGAAGAAGGGGATAACCAGCAGCAAGATGGATAGACTAATTTATAGGAGAGATGAATGCACAGGTTAGGGAGAGCTCTTCAAAGGGAAAGTTTATCTATGTGCCTACTAGGGGTCAAAAACTTGCTGACACATAATCAATCAATCAGATTCTCAACATTATTGGTATCTACAAACAGCAACAAAACCACCCACATGGAAATCCTGTCTTCATTTCCTCTGGTGCTATCATTGCCCTGCTCACAGAAATCCCTAAGCCAGGGGTCTCCAACCTTTGCAACTTTAAGTCTGAAGGACCAGCCAGCTTTGCTGGGAGCTGAAGTCCTTCAGACTTAAAGTTGCAAAGGTTGGAGACCCCTGGCCTAAGCTATTGAGGATGTTGTTGGTGATGGTGATGATGATGGTGATGATGATGATGATGATTGCAGAAATGCAACCATTGTTCACTGAAAGATTGTCCATGTTTCATTACGCTTATCAAATTTATTAGTTAGAAATATTTGATTGGACCTCTGGTTCAATCTGGATGGGCTACGATGCTCTTACCTGTAGAAATTAAATGGTATCTTGCAAAATAATAATAATAATAATAATAATAATAATAATAATAAGCTAAGTAGTCTGTTTCAGACATCTGCTATTATTCTAGCCATTCACTGTCTACTTTTAAAATTGTGTCATATTGTGGTAAGTACCTTTGCTTCTAAACTGCACAGCCCTCCTGTTAGCCAAAGTGTCCAAGTGATAAATTGCCATTGTAATAGAATTATTCATTGAAAGAATAGGAAGCCATTTTACAGAAGTGGGAAAGTCAGTGATGAATTGTATGATTAGTTAGCCTGCTTCCAAAAACAGCAAATTGTGCTCGGTGGGACATAACTTGTCTCTCTTCTGACGAACTATTAAATGCAAGTCACAACAGGAAGATTTATGGGGAATGTGGCTTCAGAGTCTAAGCAACGAGGACACACTTGTTCAGTGGTATCAGAGTCACACCCCAGAGGAGATGAAATAAACTAGCAGGAATATTTTCTTTAAGTGAATGTCTTTTCAGTTTAAGAATGGCAGAACTTTAAAGTTTATGAGGATGTACTTCATAGATTGCAGGGATGTGGAACCACACTAAACCAGTGGTTCTGTGGTTAGGAAGTTCATACTGAACTAGCTTAGCTTTAAAATCCAAACTTTGGAGGAGTGGCAGAATCCAGGGCCAGAATTAAAAGAGGGATCAGTCTAGAATCTCTACATAGCCACAAGTAGACTAAGTCCAGTCTCTTTTGAATTCTTGTGCCCTTATACAATTCCAAGCAGGTGCTAACCATTAGTTGAGAAGAATCCTGTACATAGTCCATTTAGCAACAAATAGTTTAACTGGAGTTTGGTTGATAATCCTAACTGTAACTCTGGGAATGTCCACAAATTTTATATTGTATTGCAACAGAATGCCCTTAAGATGATTTCCTGGATTCCTGCATGAAATATATCATCTTGAGGGCACTGCTGTCCAACGGCTAAATGATCTAGATATCTGGTCATAGATTTAGTCATGGATGATTTCCCCAATCCTAGGTCAAGTTTCTAATTATTATATCCGTTATGGATTTCTGGGTATGCTTACATTCCACAGAAATCAATTTGCCTTTAGTGTTCAGTTAAACATTTAAATTTATAGTAGTGGAAGAAGACAAGCAAGATAGATGAGACGATAATATTCAACTATCATTTAGATACATTAAATGAAAATTAGTGCTAATTTAGCATACTTTCATGCAGGAGTAGAGCATTAATTACTAGCAGGGATAATTAAATATCATTTTGTGCTAAGTATTGCAAAGTAGAATGCTAAGAAAAGAGTAAGATCAATAAAAACAGCTGAAGTGAATGTAATAATTCAGAGGATGATTTTGTTCAGTTTGCATTTTAATACAAAATTACATACAACCTCTAAGTAGAGTTATATGACTATATTCATAATGAACACATCAAATAATGCATATATAGTGCAAAATGTAAAAGAGAAAACTATATTATATGTTGTATGCTGCATTAATGCATGTATTGGAACACGTGTGTATGTACTTTTTTAAAAATGCAAAAATCAGAAATTTTAAACAATTTTGAAACCAAATTTCCCACCATTTATAAATTTTGAAAAGCAATTTTTCCTCAAAAATTATTTAGTTTTGGATTTTTGTGCAATATATATATATATATCCCATTAAGACTGTTGCAGGAAAGGGCATTTTTCTTGCTAGGAAAAGAGAGTGATATTGTATAAAACTGATTGTGCTATATTCATACATTATGCAAGATCATTTTATGCAAATATTGAAAGACGTTTTAGACTTTTAGACTTTTTTATACTCTTCTGGTAACTAATTTTTACATATAAACACACAAAAGATATCTAAGTAATTGTATTCACTTTATTTTTCAGAGGAAAACCAAAGGGAATAAGGATATTTATTTGTCTTGCTCATTTCTTCCTGCTAGAGTCCCTGAAGAAGGTTTTTGAGAATAAATATATTTAGAATATCTTGGGAGAAAAATAGATCAGGGCAGCTAACACACTGCAGAGGAAAAGCCTACATGTCACTCTCCCCTCCTTCTTCCTCAAATTCATTGATCTAGATCAGGGGTTCCCAAACTTGGCAACTTGAAGATTTGTGGACTTCAACTCCCAGAATTCTCCAGCCAGCTCTGGAGCCAGCCAGCTCAAGGGTGGGTTCCGGCAGTCACTACCGCCAGTTTGCTCATGGTTGTGCTGTGTGCACGTGCACTTCACATGTGCCATGTTTACCTGCGCAGTATGATAAAAATTGTTCTGCGCATGTGCAGAAGCAAAAAATAAGATGGTGGCCCCTATGGCGCTGCCCAGAGAATTGGCTTAGGGGTGTGACAGGCCTGGTCACTGCCGGTTCCAGCAACCAGGCTACCAAACCACAGCTGAACTGGTCTGTACCAGTAGGAACCACTGATCTAGATGCTTCTCCTGAAATTGTGGTTCTCCAGAAGGCTGCAGATAGGAAGGACAGCTGAACTTCCAGACAAAGAACTTTGCCATCCTCAAACCCTTCTGATTCCAAATAATACTGTACTGGATATTGTTCCAAGTTGTTTTAACTATTTTCAGTCTTTTGGGAAATTGGGATATATTTTTTTAATAATAGTTTTTTATTTTTTTAACATAAACACAAATAATACAAGCTTCATAGAGGTAAAAAAATAAAACACCAATATCGATAAGCCATTTTTCCTTACAAACTATCAATTTTTAAGAATGTATCAATTTATCACAGGTTTCTATAATGTTCTTCAGAATTTGTCACTTATTTTTCATATCGATTATTACAATTCTTATATCTCAACCCTAATCTTACTAGTTGTTTAACATCCTTTTATATAAGGCATAACTATATAATGGCACTCTATTTATGAAACCAACCGAAAGGAAGAAAAAACAACAACAAAAAATAGATAGATGTAGATAGATTTTAAAAAGGAAGAGTCCACTCTAAATAATGTCCTGTAGAGTAGGGCTCTCCAACCTTTGCAACTTTAAGTCTGAAGGACGTCAGCTCCCAGAATTCTGGGAGCTGAAGTCCTTCAGACTTAAAGTTGCAAAGATTGGAGACCCCTGCTGTAGAGGACATTCTGGGTGTTCATAAATTTTGTGCCTCTCTGAAATAGTTATTATTCGCAGGTAATCTCATTTTATAAATTTTAAGTCTAACAATTTATCATGTAGCTTAATATCAATATCCACAGTTCTTATCAAATATTTTGACATCAATCTATTTCTTCTTTAATAATATCTTTAAAGCCTGGCTAGCTATTAATATCCCTTATTTAGTCCCATCATATCAATATAAATTCCATAATAATATAATATAGAACAATCTAGAATTTTATAGGTAGTTATTAATTAATTAATAATTTACCAAAAACATTCTATAACCATCTAAATGGTGTAACTTTCCATCTATAGATAAGCAAATGTATATCATTAACTAAAACATTTATTATAATTAATCTTATTGTAAGTATCTATAATTGTTATTGACAATCAATTAACTGGTTAGCCTTTGATGATATTTTAAACCCAGCCTGGCTAGTTATTACTCATCAAGGGATAGTAATTTCCCTTTTCAGCTGGTGTCTTTCCAGCAGTGGATTAAATTTGTCTCTTTTGTAATTCGTGATCTCCATCTCTTTTTTCCCCCTTTCCCAGGTCCTTCGTCAACTTCTATTGGCACTTTGTAATCCAATATAACTATCCAATCATAACACTGACCAACTCCTTTCCTTTCATATTGTTTATTTTTAAATGTCAAGTTTGTTCCTGAAGAGATTTCTCCTTTTTGTTCTGTCCTCTTTTTTTTTTCATCTTGTCAAGTTGCGATCCAAATTTCTGATAAGCTCTTGAGGTTGTCCCCTCTTCTGTACTTTCCCCGTCATTTAACAGGTTTACATCATCATCATCCTCTTCAGTTGGATTAAGTTCATTATCTTGATCACTTTCCTATTTTTCTTTAATTTCTTTAATTTCTGAAGTGAAATTGGGATTTTGAGTACTGCTGTCCAACTGATGCAGAGAATGGCCAAGTAATTTCTGTGTTTTTACCCGAAATAAGATCTTTTTTCCTCCAAAACAGGCATTAGGTCTTATTTTCGGGTGGAGACTTTTCCACTGTCTCACTTTGCAGCGGTGGCATTGACAGCCCCATCCAGCAGGAGCCTGTGTGGCCACTGCCAACCCACCTCTTCTGCGGCCGCTTGCCTATGCTCGCAGACGGAAAGGCCTCTGAGAAACGAGTTCCGGAGTGATGTGTGCAGTGCCCCCGATGCAGTGGTGGGTTTCTGCAGGCTCGCACCTACTCGCGAGAGCCGGTTGGTGAAATTTAGAGAACCGGTGAGAGGGGTTTCCACCGGCGTACCTGGAAGTAAATCTGGCCCGCCGCTGCCAGTGACTCAACGGGAAGGAAAGGAAAGGAAAGGAAAGGGAAGGAAGGAAGGAAGGAAGGAAGGAAGGAAAGAAAGAAAGAAAGAAAGAAAGAAAGAAAGAAAGAAAGAAAGAAAGAAAGAAAGAAAGAATTTATCATCACAATTGAGTCCAAAATTTTGGTTGCTAAGCAAGAGCGTTGTTAAATGAGTTTCACCATATTTTAAAAGGTGACCACTCCCATCCTGTCACATGACTGCCAAGCCACGCCCACAAAATAGGCCACACCTACAGAGTAGGTTCTAAAAAAATTTGAAACCCACCACTGCCCTGATGCCAAAGGGAAACCGTGTGTCTGTGAACATGTCAATCTGCAGCTTGTTTCCCGGCTGCAGGGCTTTTCCTAAAGGCCTCTGATGACAAAATAGAGGACGGGGGCACCATCTTCAAGCAAGTGGACACAGGAGTGGGCTGGCAAGGGAAGGCAGATGTCAGGACATGGGAAGCCTGGCTGCAACTGTCCAAAGTTAAGCAGGTGTGGGGCACATGGGGCAGCTCCACCCCCTATGCTTGCCCTAGTTTGATTTTTACCTGTGTGCCTTGACCCACTTCATGCAACCAGGTGCATAACGGGCTTATTTGGGGTATAGGGTTTATATTGGGTGCATGTGTAAAAATTCAAAAATAAAGCTAGGACTTATTTTAAGGATAGGTCTCTTTTTTCAGGGAAACACGGTAGTATACAGCTGACAGCCAATAACTGCCCCATTAGGATGGCATACCACTAACACAAGACACCCAATACATTGAGCCTTAACAAAATTGTATTTATTTATTGATAAACTATTTGTCATTCATGTTTTTAGCTGTTGATTATTATTCAGCAGATTATTATTTAGTATAATACAATAATACAATAGCAGAGTTGAAAGGGACCTTGTAGGTCTTCTAGTCCAACCCCCTGCGTGGGCAGGAACCTTATACCATTTCAGACAAATGACTATCCAACATCTTCTTAAAGACTTCCAGGGTTGGGGCATTCACAACTTCTGGAGGCAAGCTGTTCCAGAGGTTAATTGTTCTAACTGTCAGGAAATTTCTCTTTAGTTCTAAGTTGCTTCTCTCCTTGATTAGTTTCCACCCATTGCTTCTTGTCCTGCCCCCAGGTGCCTTGGAGAGGCAGTATATAGCAATAGCCTTTGGAGGTGGTACTTTGCATCTATTGGTGTGGTTAGTCATTGTTTGAACTGCATTGTTACGTAGAAATGACACCAATTGGAGTAGACCATCTGTCTACTGCTTAGGAATGCCTGACGATAATAGTGCTGGGCAAGACCATGTTACCAAATTGCTTAGGAAGGTTTTTAGTAAGAATAAGGAATGTTACTGATAAGATAAAGGGCTTAGCCTACTTTAGCTATTGTAATATTTAACTTGTAACCTTTGGCTCAACAGTGTTATTATGACACCTGAAGACATATGCAGGTTGTTGGTCTTAATGCTTGGTTTATAATGGTGTGTATTTCCATGATTGGTTCAACGAAATTGTATAAAAGGGATCCACTCCAAGCAAAGGTGTGTCCATTTGGAATTTGTTTCTGGGCAATTTTTTATTTGCAAATGTGTGTTCATTGGACATGCACACCAAGTAAAAGGACCTGAGATTTCTGGGACAACATCTTCAAAACTACTTCCTTAATCTAGTGAGCAGGCCTGGATTTGCTATGGAAAGAGAACAAAGCAGGTATACTGTGACCTTCCTTCAGAAATCACAGACCTCCTTCAAGTGCAAGAATTAGATCTAAACCAAGGGTCCCCAACCTTTGCAACTTTAAGTCTGAAGGACTTCAGCTCCCAGACTTCTCCAGCCAGCAAAACTGGCTGGAGAACTCTGGGAGCTGAAGTCCTTCAGACTTAAAGTTGCAAAAGTTGGGGACCCCTGATCTAAACTGTTTGGGCCACAACATTGTGTAAATTCAGTGGTGAGATTCAAATAATTTAACGAACAGTCCACCCAGGATCAGGATGCCTGTTGAGGGAGGCATGGCCCATCTCCATCCTCCAGCTCTACCGCACATGCGGGACGAGTCTCTTGCAACAGCCAACCTGACCCTGGGTAAACTGGTTGTTAAATTATCCCCCCCCCACATACACACACACTATCAAAGTGGATCCTGAGGGCTGTGCTGTGCTGCAATGGAGGAATGGGCAACGGAGCAGCCAGCGTGAAGGAAGGAGGGGGAGCAGGGAGAATAAAAAGTGAAAGCAGCCTTCTCCTTCCCCTCCTACCGGCTGCTCCATTGCCTGTTTCTCAATTGCAGCGCAGTGCCCAGGATCCACCTCAATGGAGGGGTATATAACAACTAGTTCACCCAAACTGGTGTGAACCAGCTGAATCTCCCCACTGTGTATATTGCATGTCATGCCTTTTTTTCTGGTCAAGAGAAAAGGTAGAAGAAAGACAGATTCCTTGCTTTTGCAAACTTTTATCCTGTTTGATCTACATGACAGTGACCTTTGCTACATATGCTGGTTTGTAAGATTAAGGCACGCGAATTTGAATTGCAAGCTTCATTGTTCTCTGCAAGAAATTTCAGGAGATTAGTTATTTAGGATAAAAAAAGACTCTTCAAGGTTGTTTAAGGTTGTTCAGGGAATGTGACCTATTGTTATGTCTGGAGGATGATGGAAATTATCCTGAAACATTTAGCTGAACTTTGTTTTAAAAGATAAAGCTAACAACAATGAAAACTGCAAGAAGCATCCCCAAGGTGTATGATTTCACACTGGATATAACAAGTAGCATTTTTCTGCACTTAAAGCAGAAAGAAAGTGCTGCAAAATGACGTCTGGTCATTAATTGGGCCAAGTGATCTTTAGTTACAAGGTTATTCCTGCAGTGATACCCTTTGCAGCAGATTAATTTTCACATTCTTTTCCATTATTGAAAAGGAAGAAGAGGAGGGGGGAGGGGGAGGGAGGGGGGGAGAGAGAAGACTAACTATATTCAAGTTTTAAAAAACAGTGCTATGTTAAGAATGCTAGAATCCTACATTCATAATCTGTATTTTTGGTGTATATTAATAGAGAAAATAAGGAACACAGTGGCTCAGTGGCTGAGACGTGAGCTTGTAGATCAGAAAGGTCGGCAGTTTGAATCCCTAGTTCTGCGTTAACAGAGTGAGCTCCCATTACTTGTCCCAGCTTCTGTCAGTTACAGTTACAGTTTATTGGATTTGTATACCGCTCCTATCTCTGAATGGACTCAGGGCGGTGCACAGGAAATTAAAATACCACGACAACAACAATGAATACAATACAATAATAAAATACAATTAAATTAGATAGTCTGTGCTAAAAAGTTAAACTAAAAATATTAAAATCACTACCAATCCATTAAAAATATCCTCAAATCTAAAATCTAAGCTAAAATATAGACTAAAATCTAACTCTAAGCTAGGCCAGCTAGGTGGAAAAAGTGCGCTTTTAGTGATTGGCGAAAAAGGCGAAGGTCTGTGATGGTGCGAAGTTCGGGGGAAGGCCATTCCAGAGGGTCGGACCCGCCACAGAGAAGGCCCTTCCCCTGGGCGTCGCCAGCCGGCATTGACTGGCTGATGGCACCCTGAGGAGGCCAACCTAGCAGTTTGAAAGCAACCTAGCAGTTTGAAAGCACATAAAATGCAAGTAGAAAATATAGGAACCCCCCTTTCATGGGAAGGTAACAGCGTTCTGTGCGCCTTTGGCATTTAGTCATGCCAGCCACATGACCATGGAGACGTCTTCAGACAATGCTGGCTCTTCGGCTTTGAAATGGACCAAAGTACCGCCCCCTAGAGTTCGGGAATGACTAGCTCTATAACCTTTACCTTAACGGAGAGGATGAATCCTTATTCTTAAAATATGGAGACCTCATGAATGTATGGAATAAATATGACAGTAATAATAAAATGGCAAAACTTCCTAAAACTGCACACAGTGAGAATCATCATTGTCATCATCATCATTGTTCTCTTCTAATCACTTGGGATGATGGTACAAGTATCCTTTATAAAACTGGTGGAAATTAGATAGGGTCTTTGCCTTGTTAACATTTCTCTGATCTGGGCTAATGGAGAAACAAAAATATATTCATGGATTTTGCATAACCCTTAATGAAAAAACATTACAGAGTTTAAGCAAGAACAAAAGACTATTGGAGATTTGCTTCCAGACATGATAAACTTCAGTTGAGTAAATTGATTCCAGTCTTAGTTCTTGCAGCTGTATAAAATTATAACAAAATTAGTGAATGATTCACTTGACCTAGGACTTGTGCTATATGATGTAATACCATATAGAAATAATAGGAACCAATTCCAAACAGTAACTGACATAAACAAAATGCCTTCTTATTTGAGAACTCTACAAGAGATGGGATTTGTAGTTTGTAGATTTTGTGGTCTATAACTAAACATATACACAAAAATGCATACACATGGATTATACGGAGATGATCGTTAATAGAACATACAGTAAGTAGACCATGAAGAATGCATTAAAGTGAACTTTAGGAAAAAATATACAGAAAATAAAATGAACTTTTGTTCAAATGAGTCTGATTAAAGCTAAATTAATAGTTTCATCGATCCCTAAAATGAGTCCTCTGGCAAAACACTGTGATGATGTACTACAGTATAATTTCTTTTAATCTCCAAATGCAGTTTCCAGTTCTGGAAAGTTATTTAAAAGAAGAAAAGATAACAAAATTGTAGAAAGAGGCGGGTGAAATTCAGATATCAGCTTCCTACATAAGTTGGTTGCTGAAAAATTAAGTCATTTGTGTCTTTCCAAATTGAAAAATACCAGACTTACCATTACTAACTACATTTTAAACTGTATGTAAAAGTACATTACTTGTGTAAAATTGTTATATAAGCAGTAACAATTGGTAATGAAATAACTTTTTTTCCTTGGAAATGAGTTAGTTATATATGGCAGGAACTATTGAAGTTCCTGCCATATATAACTATGACCATCTTCAAGGTGAAGATGGTCATATATAACTATGACCATCTTCAAGGTGCTCCATGGCACTGGAGACCATCTGCTGCCCCATACGTCCCTACGTCCGATTTGCTCCCACAGAGAGGGTCTTCTCCGAGTGCTGTCGGCCAGGTAATGCCGGCTGGCGACGCCCAGGGGAAGGGCCTTCTCTGTGGTGGGCCCAACCCTCTGGAACGACATACCTCCCGAACTCCGTGTTACCTCCGACCTCTGCCTGTTCCGCCAGCACCTAAAAACGTGCTTTTTTCATCTAGCCGGCCTGGCATGAACTACCCGACACCGAACTGACTTTTAGTTGATCAAAGTTTTAATATTATTATTATTATTATTATTATTATTATTATTATTATTATTATTATTATTATTATTATTATTATTATTAATTTATTTATTTATTTATTTAATTTATAGACCACTCCCTCTCCCCGAAGGGAGTTTTGGGGGTTTTAATTATGTTTTAGCGCAGGGTTGGGTTTAATATAGTTTTAAGAGTCTTTGTATTTTTGTATATTTGTATATTTGTATTTTTAATTTTCCTGTGCGCCGCCCCGGGTCCCTTTGTGGGAAATGGGCACGGGATATAAATATGAAAAATAAATAAATAAATAAATAAATAAATAAATATTGGGAATCATAGTCCAACTTTTTGGAGCATGGTAAATTGGAGAAAGCCATCTTTTATTAGTCTTCATGTAATCCCTTTTTTCTAGCCCCTTTACTTGAATCTAGCCTTATTATCTATACTTACTTTTTAAAATAATTTTACATTTTGTTTTAAAGAATGTAATTTTTTAAGACACCACCAAGACCACAATCATGGCCCCTTTAGATGCCAGGACAATAGTTGGAAGTTGGATTGAGAAGATTGCCTAGTTTCCTTTTACTCAGTGAACGGAAGTAAAACTGAAGTTTGCTAAATGCTATTGAGAGGTTGTTGAGAGTGTGGTGGCTCAACAGTTCCCTCGACATCTGGAGGAAGTTGATTATCTAGACCCGCGCCAGTCCGGCTTCCGGCCCGGTCACAGTACCGAGACGGCATTGGTCG
Source organism: Rhabdophis nuchalis (assembly GCA_039707465.1). Lineage (NCBI taxonomy): Eukaryota > Metazoa > Chordata > Lepidosauria > Squamata > Natricidae > Rhabdophis > Rhabdophis nuchalis. Next base: position 37,135,208 of record CM077651.1, on the reverse strand, counting down.
CGTTGGTGGATGATCTCTGGAGGGCTCGGGATAGAGGTTGCTCCTCTATCCTGGTCCTGTTAGACCTCTCAGCGGCTTTTGATACCATCGACCATGGTATCTTATTGCACCGATTGGGGGGGTTGGGGTTGAGAGGCACCGTTTTACGGTGGTTCTCATCCTACCTCTCTGGTCGGTCGCAATGGGTGTTGGCAGGAGGGCAGAGGTCGGCCCCGAGGCCCCTCACATGTGGGGTTCCTCAGGGGTCGGTCCTCTCGCCACTTCTGTTCAACACCTACATGAAGCCACTGGGCGAGATCATCCGTGGTTTTGGGGTGGAGTACCATCTGTACGCTGATGATACTCAGCTATACATATCCACCCCAAACCACCCCAACGATGCCGTCGAGGTGCTGTCCCGGTGTTTGGAGGCCGTACGGGTCTGGATGGGTAGTAACAAACTCAAGCTCAACCCGTCCAAGACCGAGTGGCTGTGGTTTCTGGCACCCCGGTTTAGCCAGATAAATCTAACACTGGCCATTGGGGGCGAACATCTTGCCCCCAATGGAGATGGCGCGCAACTTGGGCGTCCTTCTGGATTCCCGGCTGGCCATGGAGGACCATGTGGCGGCCGTGGCCAGGGGGGCGTTCTATCAGGTTCGCCTGATATGCCAGTTGCGCCCCTTACTAGACCGGGGGGCCCTTCGCACAGTCACTCAAGCGCTCGTGACATCTCGGCTGGATTACTGTAACGCTCTCTACATGGGGCTCCCCTTGAGGTGCACTCGAAGGCTGCAGTTAGTGCAGAATGCGGCCGCGCGGGTGGTTATGGGTGCCTCAAGGCAAGCCCACGTAACACCTCTCCTGCGCGAGCTGCACTGGCTGCCTGTGGCCTTTCGAGTGCGCTTCAAGGTGTTGACCACCATCTTTAAATCGCTCCATGGCTCGGGGCCTAGCTATATACGAGACCGCCTCCTGCCCCATACATCCCTTCGTCCGGTCCGCTCCCACAGAGCGGGCCTACTCCGGGTGCCGTCGGCTGGGCAATGCCGGCTGGCGACACCCAGGGGAAGAGCCTTCTCTGTGGCGGGCCCGGCCCTCTGGAACGACCTACCCCCCGACCTTCGCACTACCTCGGACCTCCGCCTCTTCCGCCAACGTCTTAAGACGTACTTATTCCAACAAACCGGCCTAGGATAGCCCCCCGCATCTGACTTTTAAATATAAATTATAATTTGGTTACGGTTTTAATAATGGGTTTTAGCACGGGTGAATTAATTTAATATATTTTTAATTGATTGATGTATATTGTATTTATGGTTTTATATAATGCCTGTGCGCCGCCCTGGGTCCTAACAAGGAGAAGGGCGGGGTATAAATTTAATAAAATAAATAAAAATAAATAAATTGTTATTCTACACCAATGGCTGAATCTGTAGAATAACATAATGGGGTCATTAGAAAAAGAACTGAGTACTAAATATGCCCTAACTTTATTGGGCCTCTACTTTCTGCTGAACCAATGGTGGGTTCCGAATCCTGTTGGAATGGGTCCACATGCACAAACATAGCGTGTGCATGAATCTTACCATCCAGCGATGCCTCTGCGAGCCTCCGTGATGCTCCAGCTGCTTGGCGGAGCATCACACATATGCTATACGCACTGTACATGGAAGCGCTGAAGACTTTAAAGACAGGTAAGGAGTGTGGGTGGGCAGGTGGGCCCTCCAGAGCACCATACTGGAATGGTACCCAAATAATTCCCTCACCACTGTCAAACCATTCACTAAGTCTGCATTACTATTACTATTAATCTTCTGATCGTTCCTATCACCCATCTCCTCCCACTTATGACTGCAGGACAGTAACTTTGTTGCTTGTATCCTTACGATTTATTTATTTATTTTATTATTTTTATTTTATTAAATTTATAAACCGCTCCACTCTCCCCACAGGGACTTGGGGCATTATATTGATATTGTTTCCTGAATGCTTATTTGTACCCTATGACTATCATTAAATGTTGTACCTTATAATTCTTGATGAATGTATCTTGTCTTTTTATGTACACTGAAAGCATATGCATCAAAGACAAATTCCTTGTGTGTCCAATAACACTTGTCCAATAAAGAAGTCTGCCTGCCTGCCTGCCTGCCTGCCTGCCTACCTACCTACCTACCTTAGTTTCAAAAGGTGAGGCAGACTATGGCAGTAAAATATAGTTAGTGTGCTTTTTCTGCTTTTTTAGCGACTTCCCAATAAGGCAGTTGGGTTATTAATAGTAAAGTCTCAGCAGAAAAAAAAATATTTGCAGAAGTGATTTAGGGTTTGTCAAGGACTTTGAAGACATTTTAATCTAGCAGGAACAGATTTTTTTTAAAAATGACTTGGTAGGAAACTCCTCATTGTTAAGACACTGAGGCTGACCTGTTAATGCAATCACTGGGGATGGTATGCTGGTGACAGGAGATGCCTAAGACATCAGAGATAAAAGCAGTCTTCTTCCCTGTATTTCTTCTGTGCAAAACAGATGGATTCTCAGCCCTTAGAAGTAGTCAAGACAAGAAGCCCCAACTACATCTCTCCTCGCCCATCTTTAATTTCCAAGAAACGGGGTTCCTTGTGAAATGTTTACCATGTCCCCATTTTTCCTGTAGGCTAAGATGCCTCTTATATAGCTATTGGCTAGACCTGTGTTGGCAAAGCTTTTTGGCACTGAGTACTGAAATGGGGGCACCCATGCACGGGCACATGCTGGAAACCGGAAGAGCAGCCGCCCAATGTGCACAGGCATACCGGGAAGATGATCTTCCAAAATCCGGTGTGCACATGTGCTCTGGCCACCTGGTCTTCTAGTTTTTGGCATGCATGCATGCATGTGTGAAGAGCAGCTGGCTGGTGTGCAGGCATGCACTGGAAACCAGAAGATCATCTTCCCAGCATGCTGCTCTTCCAGTTTCCAGTGCTCCCATGCACATGAAGACCAGATGGCCAGTGCGCTGGAACCAGGAAGAGCAACAGGCAATGGCTTGTGTGCCCAGAGAGATGGCTCTGCATGTCACTTCCAGCATGCACGCCATAGGTTTGCCATTTTGGGCCTAGTCTGTTACCACTGGTGTTCCTCCTTCTTCCCTTCTACAAGGTCATTCTTGCATACTATTAAAATGAACAGAATGATTTCACTGATCTTTACACACATTTGCCAAACTTTTCTGTTGCAGAAAAGAGTTGTGTGTTTGAGAGAATAATAATAATAATACTGAATTTTTATTTGGATAAGGCAGGTTCTTTGAGGAACCTGACAGACTCCATCTTGGATTATCTGGACAAATATGATGGTTTTAGGTAGGCTTTAAAAATCCACTTTGGGCCTAGCATATGTTTTTTTTTTTTAATGGAAAATCACTGTGAGCAGGTTGTGGTGACCTATTCAGAAATAATTTAGAGACTTCCTCTGTAACCGGGAATAACAGGATATGTTTTGCAGGAAGCCGGTAATGATCTTATTGTTTGATTTTGGGAAAGTTCTGGGAAGTCCTTTGGGGTTTCTGAACACGTATGTTGGTAAGCTTCCATGTACTTTTCACATTGTATCCCTTGCACGCAATGTTGTTTTCATGTATTCAGGTTATGACGCATGTTATGCGTAATTATATGTATATAAGGTGAAAATTTGTACCTGGAGGTTATTCTCTTTCTGTTTTAGAGAATCAGTTAGCTAATGTTAAAGGTAAATAAACTGCTGTTTCCTTTTGCCATAAGTCTCCGTGATCATTTTTATATGCTGAAGAAAATATCTGTTCCTGAAGCAGACAGGATCCCATTAGGTGTATCATTTTACAGGACCTTGGAACTGAGCCTTTTCTGTTATGGTGCCTATTCTTTGGCACATCATTGCCCTGGAGTTTTGATTGGCCTTAATTTTGATAGCCTTTTCCAAAGTTATTTGAATGCATACGATAAAGATGTTGTTTTAATTGCTGTATACTGCTTTTTGTGGTTGTTTTTATTTTTCACTGATTTTAGATACCCAAAGTTACCATGGCCAGATAGTGGCCATATAAATTGTTTGGGGCAAAATTCTGACATTGTAAACAACATATAGAGTGATGCTATTGCTATTGCTATGAATGACCGAATGAATGAACATTGCCAAAAATATTTATGCATGTCAAGACAAGCTATCTCCTATTAGTCCTTTTCGGTTGCATGGATAATAAAAGTCGGCATAAACATTTGGCTGGTCTAAAGTTTTCTAATTTAACTACTACTTCTGGATTTTAAAAGAAGAGATCTCTTACAGATTAATCACTAATGATTGCAATGGGACTCAGAAACCAGAGCATTGGTTTCAATGATCTAATACTTCTCTGTTATAAGATTGTGTTTAAGAAAAGTATCACATTGTCTCTTATTCCTGGAATCACAGCATTTGCAACTACAGTATCTTCTTCTTGACTTACAAATCCTGAAATAATGAGATTGCTCTTACTTCCTAGAAGTAAGATATCAGTCCTGATGGAAATTGCATCAATTGCTCATATCTTTTGCCAGAGTCCCAGGCTAACGATTCAGAAGATATTTTTATAAACCATCTTCAAACTCTTGTATGATCAGTGAAGAGACCTACCAAGCAGTAAAAGGGACAATAAGGAAGATTCTTCCAAATATATGTCATAGATTAATTGGTGAATTTTGGGAAATGGTTCCTTTGCCAGAATTCTTTTAACTTCATTTCTTCTTAATAAATTTTGCTGAGACCCAAGCTTGGAAGAGGAATTAAGTTTGGTTTAAGGTAATAGCCAAAAGCTTGACACCATCATTGATATAAATTCAATGCCTTCCCATTTCCCATCTCTCTACCCCATTCCATTCTTCACTTTGAGTCAAGACAAAATAATCTATAGTGCCTACAGCAGCACTGCTGAAGTAATCAACATATTAATTAAAACCATTTAGCGTGGTTATTGAATATGAAACAGCCAGCCTTCTTTAAAGCATTCACGGATAAATCTGAAGGGCTGTAGCATGACCATGCATGGGTGACTGATGCACAAATGAGTATTTTTTAAAAAAAAAAATCTGAAAACTCAGTGATGCTGTATCTCCATTGAAAATACCCAAAGATTCTGTCAGGCTCTGAATATTAAGAGAAGGGATAATTCATAATTATAATTTCTAGAGCTGCTGGAGCTCTATGATACATCTACAGTTTTAATCTATGACATTGGGTTCTATTCGGAACTCAAAATGTTTGGGGTACATTTAAGGCTATTATATGATATATCCTCTAGTACAGGGGTCCCCAACCTTTGCAACTTTAAGTCTGAAGGACTTCAGCTCCCAGAATTCTCCAGCCAGCAAAGCTGGCTGGAGAAGTCTGGGAGCTGAAGTCCTTCAGACTTAAAGTTGCAAAGGTTGGGGACCCCTGCTCTAGTAAATCAGAGGAATTGAGCGGAAAACTGCCAGAAGTGACAATCATTTGAAGGTGAGAATGTGAAAAGTTTCCCTTCCCACTGGTGGACATAATTCACGAAGCTTATGTTTTATAAGAAGACATTGCTCACTTATTTTTATCGTTACAATTGATCGTTACAATTGATTAATTGATTTATTAAATCAATTAATATTCTAAATTAGATATTTGTAACTTAAATTTATAAATTACATTTATAATATAAATTATATAATATATAAATTGATCATTATAAATTATAGATGGCCCTAGGTGGCAAACATACCTAATATTTACTCTTTCTTCTATTTTCTTCACAACAAAGTGCCTGGCCCCAAATCACATCAGTCTGAAAAGATGAGATTCTGAAATGTTTGGGGCCCAACTGCAGAGAGCATGAGATGGAGGAGCATCAGGAAGGGTAGTATCGACTATAAAACCAGGGTGGACTGTAAGAATAAAATTACCTCCTGTAATTTTAGCCAGAAGGGGGGGAGGGAAAGAAATGCATTTCAACCAATAGAAATTGGATAATGGTTGATTAATTTCTAACAGAAGGCCCAACTCTCTAATGTTTATAGTACAGCTGCAAGTGTTAAATCCTGGCCATAAAAAAGGAGCTGAGCATCATTGCAGAATAAAAATTTAACTGTTTCTCAATGTGATCGGAATCATTATCAACCATGGTAATACCGTGCCAGGGAGATGCAGTGTCCTTATTCTTTTCCACTCCATTCTGGACTTTGTGATCTTCACCTGTTTTGCAGTCTGAGATCATAGAAGGAAGACAGGAAACAAAAAATATAATTCACTATAAATAAAAGTATTTCTAAGTTTCTAAACTGATCACTTTTCACTTTCAGTCCCATGAAACAAGATATTGTGTGATTGACTGATGTTCTTGTTAAAAAGAGTAAGGGATCTGTACCAGTGGTGGGTTTCTGCAGGCTCGCACCTACTCGCGAGAGCCGGTTGGTGAAATTTAGAGAACCAGTAAGAGGGGGTTCCACCGCTCTTCCAGATTTACCTGGAAGTAAATCTGGCCCGCCGCTGCCAGTGACCCAACGGGAAGGGAAGGGAAGGAAGGAAGGAAGGAAGGAAGGAAGGAAGGAAGGAAGGAAGGAAATGAAAGAAAGAAAGAAAGAAAGAAAGAAAGAAAGAAAGAAAGAAAGAAAGAAAGAAAGAAAGAAAGAAAGAAAGAAAGAAAGAAAGAAAGAAAGAATTTATCATAACAATTGAGTCCAAAATTTTGGTTGCTAAGCAAGAGTGTTGTTAAATGAGTTTCACCACATTTTAAAAGGTGGCCACCCCCACCCTGTCACATGACTGCCAAGCCACGCCCACAAAATAGACCACACCTACAGAGTAGGTTCTAAAAAAATTTGAAACCCACCACTGATCTGTACAAATTATGTCACATATTACTTCACTAGCCTTTGGGTTGTTTTTGTACCTTGAAGGTGAATTAAGACACCTTGGTTAAAAGAAGAGCACAAGGCAATGACCTGACTATGTTTGCCTGGGGGGAGAAACAAACCATCTTAAAAACCAGGAGTACCTTCGTTGTTGTCAAGTCTTTTCTGAAGTCAGAGCAACAAATGAGCAGAGCTCTGTTGAAAAAGCACATACTGTGCTGAGGACTATTTTAATAGGGAAGGGCAGTAGCACACGTTGTATGTCTGCCTGGATCCTGCAGCCACAAAAAGCTTTTGTTTAATGGAACAGCAGCAGGAGTATTAATAAAGTCTCAGGATGATCTGCAGGACTGTTGACCAAGACAATGGGCAGCTCTATGAACCTGCTAGGTAAAATCTAGCTAGAATATAGTAGCAGCTTCCCAGGTTTATGTTTAAATATTAAATGCTCAATCAGAGAACAACAGTAAATGGTTAGTTTCAGAAGGACAATTCTATGGAAACAATTTGGCAATTGAGAGAAACATCTTTTGATTTCTTTATTGGCTAATAGGTAGGTTGATTATAAGACAAATTACCATATTTTTCACACTATAGGACACACTTGACCATGAGATGCACATTAGCTTTAGAGCAGGGGTCTCCAACCTTTGCAACTTTAAGTCTGAAGGACTTCAGCTCCCAGAATTCTCCAGCCAGCTTTGCTGAGGTCCTTCAGACTTAAAGTTGCAAAGGTTGGAGACCCCTGCTTTAGAGGAGGAAAACAAGTTGGGGGGGGGATCTGCCTGTGCCTCTGTAGCATCCATCCAATAATCTTCTGGTTAGCATCCATGCAGCAAACAACAAATGGCCTGCTCAACTTCAACACTTTATCGCAGCCCCAGCACATGGCTCGTCAGGGCTCCGCTCCATTGCGCCCATCACCAGTCAACTGAATTGAGCTGCTGCTGCCACCACCGGGGAACACTGTAGCCTTCACTTCCGAGCAGCTGATTGGCATTTGGATTGTCCTGGAATACTGCTGATCAGCTGTTCTAGGCAATGTGGATCACCACTGCCGCCTATCGCTGCCACCGCCTATCACCACCATTCCCTGCTGCTGCCACTGCCGCTGATTGCTGCCAGTGATTGCCGCCGATCGCCACAGCTGCTGCCACTACCACCATTGACGCTGATTGATGCCAATCGATGCCATCGCCATTTGGTGGCGGTGAGCAGCGGCAATCTCCACTGCCTAGAACAGCTGATCAGTGATATTCCGGGAGTTTGATCCAACTCCCAATCAGCTGCTTGGCAGCAAATGCTCCAGTGTTCCCAGCAGTGGGCAGCAATGACAGGTGGCAGCCGTGAACACCACTGCCACCCTAATTCACTTCCCCCCCAGCTGCAATATTCGCTCTACAAGACACACAGACATTTCCACCCACTTTGGCGGGGGGGGGGGGGGAGTGTGTCTTATAGTGGAAAAATATGGCATATGTGATGTCTTAAAAAACAATATAATAATTGGTGGGCTTAGTTATTGACATTTATAGTAAATATTCAGTTCCAGCCAGAAAGCAAGAAATATTGTAACAATATTTATTTTATTTATTATTTATTATTATTTATTGGACTTCTAGACCGCCCCCTCTCCCCGAAGGGACTCGGGGCGGTGTACAGGTACAAATTAAAACCATGACAATCAACAGTACATATAACTAAAATCAGATTAAATAAACCCCTGTACAAATTTATAAAAATTAAAACTTAGCCTTAAAACCAAATCACAGAATTTAAAATACAAACTAAGGTGGGAAAGACCAGGCCAGCCAGATGAAACAGGTGGGTTTTGAGTTTCTGGCGGAAGGAGCAGAGGTCCGTAGTCGTTCTAATGTCAGGGGGAAGGTCATTCCAGAGGGTCGGGCCCGCCACAGAGAAGGCCCTTCTCCTGGGCGTCGCCCGCTGGCACAGCCTAGTGGATGACACCCGGAGAAGTCCCTCTCTGTGTGAGCGAATTGGCCGAAGGGATGTATGGGGCAGGATACGATCCCGCAAATAACTAGGTCCTGTGCCATGGAGCGCTTTAAATATAATAACCAACACCTTGAAATTTGTTGTCAAGAATTTTGAACAACTAGAGAATAACTAGCAAATAAAAGCCTCCAGAGATGCAGAAGTCACCCATAAATTTAAGAAAAACTAGCCAAGATTTAAATGTCCATGATCAGAAGTTTTGACCTCATCTCCAACCTCTAAATTGTTTTCTTTATGCCTGCAGAAAACAGGATAGATCCCTTTGATAGACTGGATCATGACACACATTTGAAAGTAAGTCAGGAAGACTGGAATTGGGGGGGTTCTGTCTGCCAAGAACAAAGAATGCTTATCAACAAGAAATATGCATGCGTAAAGCTTGTAGCAATTATGGGTAGCTAGAAAGTTGATAAAAGCAACAAGAATGAGACAATTTGCAGACCTCAGCTAAATTCCTCTAATCTCCTGAATAGAGATGTCCAGCAACAAATGAAATGTCTATTAGATAACTCCTGGGGCATTCATTAGCTAAGACCTAGGAATGGGACAGCTATAGACCAATAGAACAAAATGTAGAATTAGTGCTAAAAATTTTATTAGAGGATATTTCTTATCGTTTCACCTTGTCCCACCTTATCCTTTAGTGAAAATGTATAAAACTCACTTAATCCTTTGTTCTTGGTTCTTGGCCTTTTGACAGGAATCCTTTTCCTTGGAGTACTCCGATAAAAAGCAATCATAAAACCTGCACCTCGTGTCTGGCGTTCATCATTGGCTTCGGCACCAGGCTCAGACCCAAATTGGGGACAACACCTTGGCATGTTACTTTACTGTTTTCTGTTCTGCTGCACATATATACATGAAGGGTTAAAACTGGAATAATAAAAGCCACTCCCTTTACTTACCCACAGTACTGTTTCCAGTGACACTGGAACAGTTTTATATTTAAAAAGATATGTAAATAGTTGCTTTTTCTGATTTGCCTGTCTTTTGTCTTGATTTTTCCCCACTTAAAAGCTTTTGATGTCTGCTAATCCTTCATAAACATAATCAAGCTATATTTTTGTTAGCTGGTTGTGTTTTCTTGTTCTGATACGAATACAGGAATTGGCTGGGGGAAAATAAACTGAATATGACCCACCGTGATTTTCCAACTAAAGCAAAATCAGCCACAGCTGGATGATGCATCTGTAAATAGTGAATGCATAGCTGTGGAGCCCAGTTTGAGAAGGCCTGGATGAGAGGAATACTGATGTATGTGAACCAAGGGTTCACTAGGCCAGGGGTCTCCAACCTTTGCAACTTTAAGTCTGAAGGACTTCAGCAAAGCAAAGCTGGCTGGAGAAGTCTGGGAGCTGAAGTCCTTCAGACTTAAAGTTGCAAAGGTTGGAGACCCCTGCACTAGGCTAAAGAGATGACAACTTGAAAGGAACCAATCAAAGCAGCCCATCCCTTTTAAGGGAGCAAGAAGTTTTTCACATATCCTAAAAGACCCCTATGATTGGACCAGACCAGGCAAAACTAGCCTCACCCAAGTGTTTGGCTTGGTTCTGTCCAGCTGGAGTCCAGCTGTGGTAGAACAGCTCTGCCTTACAATGCCATGTGTTCTTTAGCCCAGGGGTCTCCAACCTTTGCAACTTTAAGTCTGAAGGACTTCAGCTCCCAGACTTCTCCAGCCAGCTTTGCTTTGCCGGCTGGAGAATTCTGGGAGCTGAAGTCCTTCAGACTTAAAGTTGCAAAGGTTGGAGACCCCTGCTTTAGCCCATGTATAAAGTACCAGAGCCAGCTTCAGCATAAGCCCACTCAACTTTGCTTTATGTTTGGCAGGATAGTGTGAAAATTGTGAAAACAAGGACCCTGGGAAATGGAAGAGGTCAACCCAACAGGTTTTTAAAAAATATTTTTATTTTATTTTATTCAGAACAAAGTTAAAATAGAAAATACAGAACTCAATAAAAATCCAAGAAGAAGACATAAAAGAGATTCCTTCATAGAGGAAATGAATTTGTCTCCTTTTCTTCCAGCTGAGACCATAATATTGGAGACTACAGACTGAAACTTAAACTTCTGAACAACAAATGAAATCCACTTCACTGGTTTTTCTGTCCCTTTGATCTGGAGACCGATCAAAGTCATTTTGTTTATTTTTATCCAAAGATAAAGCTTCAGGTTGTAACATTCTTTGAAGAATCATTAAAGTTTGATTAAGTTTATGTGGGAGAAAACCGGCTAGAAGCTGGACATTTTCTCACCTTGATTTCTTAGATTTCAGACACTGTTCAGCCATTTTAATCTGTGGAACTTAATCAGGAAACAAAGTAAAAAAAATATATTTTCCTCTAAATTTCAATCCAAAATTATAACAAAAATTCAGTAGAAATAAACTCCAGGTAATTTGCAAATTCCAAAAATGCAAAATGTTGAAAGTCTAATGTCTCTTCACCACCACCCCAAAGGTTGCCATGATTTCCATATGGGAAGAACAGAGGTTATCCAAAACAACATATATCAGAAGGAAAAAAAGAGAAAAAGCAATTAGAGCCCAGCAAGGGATTGAAATAAATCAGCCGCTGCTCAACTTTTAAAGCAAAAACTAAAACAATAAGTCAAAAAGTGAAAGTTAAAATCCCAGCATGCTTAGAAACAAAATTGCTTGACCGGAAGGTGGATTCACCCAGTGACTTTTCAATCACTTCCAGAAGGAATTGGAATCTTAAAGATCCCCCCTTCCCCACTGGGTCTATGATCTTCCAAAAGCCATCACGCATCACTCCTAACTGCTCCTATTCAAAACCAGGGAGCAGTCCTGTCAAAGAACCAGCTTTAGCAGAGAAATCAGCAGATCATTGGTAAGAGAAAAAAGAAAACCTTACCAAGCAGCAGCCATCTTGAAAGGAAGCAACGCAACGTGCTTTTGATTCATTTATGTAATTGGGTTTTTCTGCATCTAGTTTTAGGACTTGGAAAACAAGTCACCTCTTGGATCACGCTGATGCAGAAATACTGAAAATTTAAAAGTGTTCTAGCTAGGGAGAACTCCGGGTGGAAATAACTGAGGTGAGCCAGGTTCTAACAATACTACCGTGTTTCCTTGAAAATAAGACAGGGTCTTATTTTCTTTTGACCCACAAAATAAGTGCTTGGCCTTATTTTTGGGGAGGTCTTATTATTTTTGAGGTGCAGGAGGCAATGAGCATGATCATTTCGTGGCTGCTGCTATGTTGCAATATTTTCAGGGGAGGGCTTATTTTCAGGAAAACAGGGTAACAGTTGTAATGCTAACAGGTTGACAATGTGGCACTTCACAAGGCACGCATCTCAGCTAATGGCAACAGCTGAGACCCTGTTTGAGAGCTGTTTATATATCCCAGCTGTCAAACAGGTAGCCAATCAGGAGTGAGTACAGTGACCCCGGAGGTAATCGGAGTGGAGGGAGAACTAACAAACATAGCAAAAAGGATTCACAAACTTTTAAGCACTTTTTATAGTAGTCCTCAGCTGACCTTGGCTTGGATGGAGGGTCACCAAGACAGATTATAGATTAAATTGGGATGTTTGGGGGGGGGCACCCACAAAGAAGGGAATGGCAAAGCATTTCTTCATTGCCAAAGAAAACTACACTGGTATGGACTCACCATGATTTGAACTTAATTCAAATAAATTTGTATCGTTTCTCTTGTAACAGAATTTGGTTGGCATTAATAGGTTAGTCTTTTCCTGGCTGTGCAACTTCTTTCCAGCCACACAGCTTTTCTCCTGGCAAAAATATTTGGAACAGATGGAAACTCGTATAAGGATGAGATGCTGCAGTGCTTCTCAACTTCCAACACTTTCAGCTCCCAGAATTTCCCAGTCAGTATGGAAGATCATTAACATATCAAATAACTTTATACATTTAGAAAAACGCTATACCTGCCCACTTAATAGTAGCCATCGTTGAACATATTTTCCCACTTTTCTCTCCACTTTTTCCTTCCTAATTTGGAATTCATAAAGAAGGATCCTACCTTGGACAAATCTATCATTTACATCTGCAGCTCATCAGCTACACCGCCATGCCCAATTTGTCAAAATAAAAAATTACTACTGTCCCTTCAGTTGCATGGTTTTATTTTCCTCTCAGACCATTAGTTCTTCCTGGTTTCTTTATAGGCTGCATTGCTATGCCCTCTTTCTTCAAGGCAGCGGGCCAATGGTGAGTTCCGGGTTCCGTTCCAACATTACCAGTTGGAACGGGCCCGACAGCGTCCACATAGCACCTCCGTGAGCCTCCGCAATGCTCCAGGTGCTCAGCAGAGTGTTGCGCAGGTGCTGTACGCGCTGTGCGCATGCCTGGAAGCGCTGAAGATGTAAAAGACCGGTAAGGAGTTCGGGCGGGCGGGCTCTATACTGGAATGATATCTGGTGCTCCAGGCAGGCTCCGGTACTGCTGTACTGGGGTGTACCACCTGCAACCCACCACTGCAGCAGGACTCTATTACAGTGATGGCGAACCTTTTTCGCCTCGGGTGCCTAAAGCACACACGCTCACACTATTGTGCACGCTTGTGTGCCCACCCCCATAATTTAATGCCTCCCATGCTGGGCCCCCTGAGAATACATGTGTGACACCCCCTGCTGCCCAGCACATGTACACCCAGCTTTTTTGGAGCCTGGGGAGAGCAAAAATGGCCTCCCTCAGAGGCCAGAAACAGCCCGTTTTCTGACTTCCGATGGGCTCCGTAGGTCCATTTTTCACCCTCCCAAGGCTCCAGAAGCTTTCTAGGAGCCTGGGGAGGGTGAAAAAAGGCCCAACACACAAACCGGAAGTTCAGGAATGGACTTCCAGGTTGCCCGTTGTCCCTCTGGAGGCTTCAGGACGGCAAAAAATGGCTGAAAACCAAGGCCGAAAATCAGCTGCCCAGCATGCTCATGTGTGCTGGAGCTGACAGGGCAACGTCTCACTTGCCCTCAGAAATGGCTTCGCGTGTCACCTGTGGCACCCGTGCCATAGGTTCACTATCATGGCTCTATTACTTCCCCCCCCCCCATAACCATGATGGTAAGCCTGTGGCGTGCAGAGCCCTCTCTGCAGACATGTGAGCTGTCACCCCAGCTCTGCCCCACCATGCATGTGCATGCACCTCCTGCCTGCCAGCTGATTTTCAGGTCTCTGCTGTGCATGCACAGGAGTGGGGCGCATGTGGTAGATGCGTGCATATGCACGGGGGGTGTCACACATGCATGAATGAGGATGGGGGAGCAAGGGGGAGTGGCACCCCAACACGCACAGCCTGTTTTTGGTCCCAGGAGGCTGCAGAGATCCTTATTAGGCCCAAAATGAGGTGCAGGGCCCGTACGCGCATGCACAGGGATTGTGCGCACATGCATGGGGCTGGGGGGCATGGTGTGGGGGCAGCATACGAGTGTCACCCATGCATGCGCATAGGGGTGGGATGCAGGGGGGATGTTGCGCACACATTGCATTATGGGTGGAGGAGGCACTTTCGGCATGCAACAATAAAAAGTTTAGCCATCACTGCCCTATAACAACAATCTTGTAAAGTTAGTGAATTTCAGCTTGCTTGTCCCTGGTCTGAAACAAACATCTTGACAACTGACTTTCTATAAGCAGTGTTTCTCAATCTCTGCAACTTTAAGAAGCACGCTGATGGGGCATTATGGGCCTTGATAGGACCTTAAGGTTGCCTAGTTAAGAAATGCTGCCGTACAGTTATACTCAAGAGTGCAGGTACTGGCTCAGCCCTCATCTTAGCCACACTGGACAAAAGCCAATATTGTATATATTTGCAAGATGGCACTTTCCCCCCCTCAATGCTTTCCATTTGCAGATGTTTACCTGACTAGCAGGGAATTTATTTAGACACTAGTTATGGAACATCAAATTTCAGAACAGTTGAACAAATGTCACCCACAAATGCTGCTTTGCTGTAGCAACTAAGGTGCTGGCCTAGAAACTAGGAGACTGGGAGTTCTAGTCATCTCTTAGTTATGAAAGCCAGCTGGGTGATTTTGAGCCAGTCTCTCTCCCTCTCTCTCAGTCCAACTCCCTGGTTGTTGTAGTAGAGAAAATAGGAGAAGGGAGCATTATGCACAACACCTTGAGATTAATAACTAATACAGAGTCCCACTTTGAGGAAGGTGGGTGGTTCAGAAATGTAAAATATAAATAAATGCATACATGCATAACCCCATGTGAGATGGTCACTTTGTCTGTTCCATATTGCCTGGAACTATTTATTTATTTATTCGATTTATATACCGCCCTATTTCACCTAAAAGGGACTCAGGGCGGTGCACAGAAGATAAAAACCCAACAATATACAAAGTATAAAAAATAATTAAATTTGGATAAATAGAATTAAAACCAATAAATATCGAATTTAAAATTATTCCCTAGTCTATGTCAGGCTGGCTAGATGGAAGAAATGTGCTTTTAACATCCGACGGAAGAGTCGTAGGTCCGTGATGGTACGGATATCGGGGGGCAGGTCGTTCCAGAGTGTCGGACCCACCACAGAGAAGGCTCGTCCCCTGGGAGTCACCAGCTGGCATTGACTGGCTGACGGCACTCTGAGAAGGCCCACTCTGTGGGAGCGGACAGGTCGAAGGGAGAAATGTGGTAGGAGGTGGTCTCTCAAGTAAGCAGGACCCGTGGCATGGAGCGCTTTGAAGATGGTAACTAGCACCTTGAAGCGCACCCGGAAGACCACAGGCAGCCAGTGCAGCTCGCACAGGAGAGGTGTTACGTGGGGTAAACTGCCTTTATCTTGGGGCAGTAGCCCTTTTTCGCCACATTTCCTGAAAGGGAATGGCAATTATGAAATTTTTAGAACTATTTTTTTAAAAAAATATTTTATCCCCTGAAGTCCCCTGCCCCTTAAAAACAAACTAGCACTAATTCTCAGCCAGACCCATTTTGAGTGGAAAATGGGATGGAAGCAGGGATGGGTTTCAAATTTTTTAGAACCTACTCTGTAGGTGTGGCCTATTTTGTGGGCGTGGCTTGGCAGTCATGTGACAGGGTGGGAGTGGCCACCTTTTAAAATGTGGTGAAACTCATTTAACAACGCTCTTGCTTAGCAACCAAAATTTTGGACTCAATTGTGCTGATAAATTCTTTCTTTCTTTCTTTCTTTCTTTCTTTCTTTCTTTCTTTCCTTCCTTCCTTCCTTCCTTCCTTCCTTTCCTTTCATTTCCTTTCCTTCCCATTGGGACACTGGCAGCGGCGGGCCAGATTTACTTCCAGGTACGCCGGTGGAACCTCCTCTCACCGGTTCTCTAAATTTCACCAACCGGCTCTCGCGAGTAGGTGCGAGCCTGCAGAAACCCACCACTGGATGGAAGGCATTTACTATGGATGATGGTTGCTCCCCCTTGCCTAAAACATGTCAAGGCATCAAATTTTCAGAGGAAATATCCAAACAGAAAGTGTTCTGTTTTGCAAAATTACACTACTTACATAAGTCACACTATCAAGACTCAGCTGAGCACAGTCTAAGCCAGTGATGGCGAACCTTTTTCGCCTCGGGTGCCAAAAGCACACACACTTGCGCTATTGTGCATGCTCATGTGCCCATACCCATAATTTAATGCCTCCCATGTCGTGTCCCCTGAGCATGCACGTGTGACACCCCCTGCTGCCCCGCGCATGGCACACAGCTTTTTTGGAGCCTGGGGAGGGCGGAAAAAGGCCCAACGCACAAACTGGAAGTTCAGGAATGGATTTCCAGGTTGCCCGTTGGGCCATTTTTCTCCCTCTGGAGGCTTCTGGAGGGCAAAAACTGGCTGAAAATCAAGGCCAAAAATCAGCTGGCCAGCATGCTCATGTGCGCTGGAACTGACTGGGCAATGCCTCGCGTGCCCTTAGAAATGGCTTCGCATGCCACCTGTGGCACCCGTGCCATGAGTTCACCATCATGGGTCTAAGCAATGCCATTTTGGGTATATCTTGGGTAGTGGATCTTTTTGTCATGGCATATATTAAATCAGGGGTCTCCAACCTTTGCAACTTTAAGTCTGAAGGACTTCAGCTCCTAGAATTCTCCAGCCAGCAAAGCTGGCTGGAGAATTCTGGGAGCTGAAGTTCTTCAGACTTAAAGTTGCAAAGGTTGGAGACCCCTGCTCTAGAGAGTCCTGTTTCCGATTGTCCCTACATGTTCATTCGTATAGTTGCATAAATTCCTTGCCAATAGTCTCTAACGTACCCCGAGACTCTTACGCTGTCCTACCAATGATAAATTCCATAATTCGTCTCATCTCCCTGTGTTTCTTCCCTTCCCTTTAGTGTGTATTTATTTGTATCATGAATATGCAGCAATGTTTTGCCCAGATGTTCATTCAGATGATCATGAAGAAATGCTTTAGAACAGGGGTCTCCAACCTTTGCAACTTTAAGTCTGAAGGACTTCAGCTCCAGCAAAGCTGGCTGGAGAATTCTGGGAGCTGAAGTCCTTCAGACTTAAAGTTGCAAAGGTTGGAGACCCCTTTGCAAAACAACATTCACACAGTAGGCAAAATCTATGTGCTATTTAAAATACCATTTCAAGGACTACCCTTCTAATATTCTTTCTTCCAGGTAGATGCATCAGGTAAACACAACAGCCATCAAAGAATGAGTGTGTGACGGGGAATACAACATTAGTTTATGAGCTACCATACTGAGGACTCATTTTCTGCAATTTCTTAACTTGTCGCAGCCTTGAGGTTTTTGAAAAGGGTCAGAGATTCTGCCTACCAATTGTGTAATCTGGTAGGATAAGCATGTTCCTTCCAGCGCTTTGTAATAGTGAATAAAACCAAGGAGATTAGAAAGAAACATATGCTATAAATAGATTTTCAACAATGGGGATGGCACTATGCTGTTTAATTTTTCATCCATAGAAGTATTCAGGTTAATGATTCATGTAGAATCAAGAATTCTATTGCAGATGCTGAAGTTTTGAAGGACTAGTGACAATGGTTGTTTTTCTGCAGGCCAAGCCAAATTGGGTATACTTGCTTTGGTTGTGTAAGTTTAATGAACCCATAGTTCATTAAAAGTTCTGCCTTAGATACAGATATCTGCAAGGCTTTGAATGATCCAACTTGCAAAAATGAGTCAGTACCTCTTTAGAAAAAGAGAAAATGTTTGAGTATTTTTTTTCTTCAACCCAGGTTCCCAAAATAATGGCATCTATGCAAAGCTGTATTTTTGTGAGCCTTTTATTAAACCGAACGAGTTTTTTTCAGCCAACCTTTCTCATATCTTGCAGTCTGGACCTGCTCATTCAGTTTCTGTAATTTATTTTTCAGTTAAGACCTTTCCAAATAGCATCCATTCCTGTCTACTTACACAGGTGCCATCAAATTTAATGGAGCTGCTTATTCCTTAATACAAATAGGCCTTTCTCATTTAAGTTGCAGTTCTAAACACCATTAATTTCTTCCCTGGCTTCTTCCTTTTCACCTTTTGCTTTTAAAGAATTGCAATCTTCAGAAGGTTATTTTTTCAGTTAGTTCTGGATGTGATCATTTACTGCATCAGGGTTGTGTCACCCAGAGGGCTTAGATTGGAGCAACTATATTATAAGCTAGCCTTTATGAAGGCTTATTAATTGCATTCACTGAAAGAACTAAACTTCTTTTTCTTTTTTCTAATAAGATACTAACCCAAGTATTCTGGCTACTTGCCAGCACTGACAATTACATTTTTTTTCTGCATTGGTTTAAAAATCTCCAGATAATGTATTCCTCATCCCTCCATCATCTAAGCCTGATATATTGTGCTGCTAGCGCTATTACATGGTTGTCAGATTCTAACCCAGAGGTCCTTGAATTTCCATTATAAATGAAGTGTATATAGTTTGTAATTTTGCAAAGCACTCTGGAGTTTGCGAGCGGCACAGTACAGATGAATACATCACTATGTTTGATTATGCACACTTCACTCAGTGGAAAAACAGAAAATTTAAAGGTTGGAAGAATTGTTGAACAGACTATAAAGTTTGTAACTTTCCTTGATTCTTGCAATATTTTTACCGACAGGCCTTTTCTAGCATTATTTTTTATAAACACATACAACCTGCCGCATTGAATTGTATAAGGTTGTGGAAAACGCCTATAGTTGGCAAACATCTCCATTCATTTAATATGGAACAAATTATATTGTTCTCAAATTTAATTCATTTATCTGAAACTTGGGAGCCAGCTGATATAGAACCAAATGGAAAAGAAAGAAAGCAGCCCTATTTTACTGCTCTGCTAAACACTGCTTTTGAATCCTCGTCTCTTTGAACCTGTACCTTCCCTGAGATTGCTTTATTTTCCCTTTTCTCACATTTTTTTTTCTCCATTTGTGCTTTAGGAGATGAATCCGAAGGCAAAAAAATATCCTCTGATCATTTCAATGCCATTTATTCCCCAAAAGAGCTAGAGCTTGGTAGAATAATCTATAGCTTCTGATAGACATCTAAAGCCTGTGCTAATTATCCATCTCCCTAGAATCAATTCAAACTCTGGGATGTGGAGTTCCTGAAGGACAGGAAATCATCCAGACAAAGGGCAATTCCTTGCTAGCAATGCCATCCTTTCTTGGGAGTTCTGGATGAGCAATTGCTGAAAATTACTGTATGCAAGTCATGGCAATTGTACCTATCTCAGAAATAGGATTGGAGATGCAGCTGCTGCAAAGGTGGTCCTAAAATCCTAGATCAGTGGTTCTCAACCTGTGGGTCTGGACCCCTTTGGGGGTCGAATGACCCTTTCACAGGGGTTGCCTAAGACAATCGGAAAACACATATTAGTTAGGAACCGAGACACGAATTTTATGGTTGGGGCGTCACCACAACATGAGGAACTATATTAAAGGGTTGCGGCATTGGGAAGGTTGAGAACCACTGTCCTAGATCATATTCCGTCCACTAGTGAAGATAAGAGTTGTCCCCACTACAAGGAGAGTCCTGCAGGTCTGTTTGGTACAACTTTGACCACTTGAAGATATGTGGATTTTAACTCTCAATAGCTGGGGGATTCTGAGAGTTGAAGACTACATATCTTTAAGTGGCCAAGGTTGAAAAACAATGGTTTGTGATGTCAGTGTTAACTTCTATTGCTTAAAATAATTATTGGCCAGCATTGACATTCCATTAAAAAAAAAAAACACTCACAATTAAATTGACTAATTAGTATGGCTTATCAATCAATAAGACTAAGTCAAATTATGAATCTTAGTTACCAGCCAATTTTCTCGGCCACATAGAACTCAAAGCAAGTAAGACTGGAAAGTGAAATATAATGAATTAAAACACAATATTATTAAGGCAACTCAAAAGCTGGATGAAGCTCTATTTCCAAGAGGAAAGTCAGGGGATACATTACAATTTGAAAAGACATACATTTCATAGCTTCTAAATCATGCAGGAGGAGGTCTCCCCTGAATTTAACCAATAGTTCTCAGAAAGTTGATGACCTCCCTGCCAACTTAATGCAGATTGAATGAATTAAACTTAGTTGTAATAAACCAAAGAAAGTGATTAACAGGACGTGTTGTAACAGCTGCCAATATCACTCATTGAGACTTTCTAAATGTGGCACTTTCACTGGAATTCTCCTCCTCTGCCTCCATTATGCCTAATGCCAACTCTTGTAAGCTTTGGCACCAGCTGAAGGCACATCTGTTTTATGCATTGGGCATAAACCAAATGCCTTAGTTGAATCTGCATTGGCTCTCCTAGCCTTCTGTTTCTCTTTCTGGATTTCTTTGGAACCAATGGAATTTCGCTGTGTTCTTTGGTGTTTAATTACATTCTTTAGAGATAATGAGAACCAGCTTTTACATTCTACAAATAAATAAAATCACTTGCTATTTTGAGCAAATCGGTTGTATTCATTTTCTAACAGGTACATTATAATGTTAGAATTAATAGATCAATTCAGCACCAGGCGATACTAGCTACAATAATACAAATGGAACTTTTTAATATACTAACGTTAAGGTTCAGAACTATTATATGGAAACAATTGGGGGAGTAACAAAATCTTTCTGTCCTGCTTGTAGTGTTTTATGCAGCTGGCTGGTTACTGCTGAAACTGAGGGCTATTTTGCCAAATCCTCCTACACGCTTCTTCTGATATTTTTAGTGATCTAATTAATTTACTTGCAACTAATTTACTCACTTGGGAAGAAGAATGAAGAAATTAATAGCTTCCAAAGCTAAGTCTTTCTCTGGTAGATTTGTTAGCTTTATAGCCAGGGCTATAGCAAAATGTGAGAATTTATGGAAATCCAATGTGAAATTAGAGACTGTCATAGAATGTTAATAAACCAAGGTCAGAAAAAATGCTGATCTTTTTCTGCATCCCCCCCCCCCCCCTCCATTTATAGTAACTGTGTTTCTAATCTATTACATCATAGAATTGCTCAATGCAGTCCTGGCCCAAACAAAACAAATGATAGATTATCTGTACGTTCTCTAAAGCAGGGGTCTCCAACCTTTGCAACTTTAAGTCTGAAGGACTTCAGCTCCCAGAATTCTCCAGCCAGCAAAGCAAAGCTGGCTGGAGAATAATGGGAGCTGAAGTCCTTCAGACTTAAAGTTGCAAAGGTTGGAGACCCCTGTTCTAAAGCATTTCTTCATGATCATCTGAATGAACATCTGGGCAAAACATTGCTGCATATTCATGATACAAATAAATACACACTAAAGGGAAGGGAAGAAACACAGGGAGATGAGACGAATTATGGAATTTATCATTGGTAGGACAGTGTAAGAGTCTCGGGGTACGTTAGAGACTATTGGCAAGGAATTTATGCAACTATATGAATGAACATGTAAGCCCAACTTGTGTCATTGGGATGTTTTACAGCTGAATAAGAATACAATCGTAGCCTCCCGTATTCCGTTAAGTTCTTTCTAATTATCCCACGACATGACATTTACTTTGCAGGAATATGGAATGGTCATTTGCTGCAAAGAAGTGAGCACAAAAACAAACAACAATTTAATTTAATTTTAACAAATACTTTGTTTCCCCAGCTCTAAATTGCTATCGTATTTTTCTCCAGCAGAAGGCCAGCACTGAGCTTGATTTGATCAGCACCATGTCTTTCTGTCAAGGCATTGTGATGATCTTCCTCAGTTTTCCTCCTACAAAATGACTCAGCCTGATGAAGATGCATCTTTTTGGAAACAGCGATTGAAGTACCTTTGCACCGATGTGCTTATGCATACAAATATTCCCACCACAGGCAGCTGAGATTTTCCTGCTGGTAGAATGAAAGGGTCACCCTAAGTTTCCAAACCTTCATCAACAGAAGAATCAGTGAGACAAACTGAAATAAAATTTGTTTAATGGGCAGACCTGGCACAATGTTCAAGTATTATCTATCTTTACCTTGTGTTGATCACTTAAGATGACTTAAGATGACTTAAGATGACTTTCCCTGTAACATACACTTTTGATAACTTGGATGTAACAACTTTGTTGCCGCCACTAGATGGTGGTATATTGAGGTGCTTTGCCTGAATTAAGTCACCTTATGACTAAGCATTGCTTGAAAAGATTCAATTATTGTCTTCTCCACAAGCAAAAATTTTAACAGTCATAAGAACATAAGAACAGCCTTGCTGGAACAGGCCACAGCCCATCCAGTCCAGCATTCTGTCTCACACAGTGGCTCACCATTTGCTTCAGGGTCTTCCCAAGCAGATGTCTTCACCTGCTTATGATTCCCTGCAAATGGCATTGAGAGATATCCTGCCTATCTCCCCAACCCGGAGGGCGTCCTTAGGCATCCATAATGATAGCCATTGATACCCTTGTTCTCCATGAACTCGTCTAATCCTTTCTTAAAGGTGTCGAGGCTGACAGCTGTCACCACTTCTTCTGGAAGGGAGTTCCATAGACCAGTGATCCTCTGGGTGAAAAAGTACTTCCTCTTATTTGTTTGAGGTCTAGCTATCAAAAGTTTCATGGAGTGCCCCCTAGTTTTAGTGTTGTGCGATAGGGAAAACAGTTTTTCCTTTTCTACTTTGTCCACGCCGTGCATGATTTTATAGACTTCAATCAGGTCACCTCTCAGGCGCCGTCGTTCTAGAGTGAAGAGGCCCAGCCGTTGCAGCCTCAGATGGTAAGGAAGGTGTTCCAGCCCCCTAATCATTCTGGTTGCCCTCCTCTGCACCTTTTCCATTTTCAAAACAGTCAATTTGCTTACACACACACTCATTCTACAGAGGAATTATTGAGTCTATCATCTGACCTCTATAACTGTCTGGTTTGGTTCTGCAACCCAACAAGACAGACACAGACTTCAGAGGATAATTAGAACAGCAGAAAAAACAATTACTACCAACCTGCCTTCCATTGAGGACCTGTACACTACACGAGTCAAAAAGGGGGCTGGGAAAATATCTACAGACCCCTCATATCCTTGACATGAATTGTTTCAACTCTTATCCTCAAAATGACACTACAGAGTACTACACACCAGAACAACTAGACATAAGAACGGGTTTTTCCCACCTGGCATCACTCTGCTAAACAAATAATTCCCTCAACACTGTCAAACTATTTACTAAGTCTGCACTACTATTAATCTTCCATCGTTCCTATCACCCATCTCCTCCCACTTATGACTGTGTGGTTGCAACTTTGTTGCTTGTATCCTTATGATTTATATTGATTGTTTCCTAATATGATTTGATTGCATTTTTCTACCCCATGACCATCATTAAGTGTTGTACCTTATGATTCTTGATGAATGTATCTTTTCTTTTATGTACACTGAGAGCATATGCACCAAGACAAATTCTTTGTGTGTCCAATCACATTTGGTCAGTAAAGAATTATATTCTATTTGTGTGTGTGTGTGTGTGTGTGTGTGTGTGTGTGTGTGTGTGAGACAGAGACAGAGACAGAGAGAGAGAGAGAGAGAGAGAGAGAGAGAGAGAGAGAGAGAGAGAGAGAGAGAGAGAGAGAGAGAGAGAGAGAGAGAGATTTGTGCTGATAAATAAATAAAGGGAGGCTAGTATAGATCTATCTCAAGCTATTTAGCTCTCATCAGCTAGCCATACCCTTACTGGGATTTGAACCTGGGAAGTATTACAGGTGAGGCAGTTGTAATTGCCACTAGGCCACAGGTTCTGCTCTTGATCAGTTGAACCAAGGGAAGCAATCTACTTTCCTTTTCTGTCTTTCAGCTCTTCACTAGAGACCATGCAGACAGAAAGCTATTAGTTTCGTTGTCTTTTGTTTTCATGTGTGTTAGGTTTTTGAGCTGATCAATAAATAAACAAGATCTATAGCTCAAACAGATCTATCCTAGTCTCCCTTGTTTATTTATTGATCAGCTCAAAAACCATACACACACACACACACATATATATATACATACATACATATACATATACACACACACGTATGTGACACATCTATATGTCACACACACATATATGTCACACATACACACACGTGTGTGTGTGTGTGTGTGTGTGTGTGTGAGAGAGAGAGAGAGAGAGAGAGAGAGAGAGAGAGAGAGAGAGACAGACAGACAGACAGACAGACAGACCCAGGGCACTAAATTCAAATGGATTCAAAGCCAAGAGCTGTGTTGTTATCGATCCTTATGGATGAATGAATCTACTATTAATTTGTCTCCCACATTTTAATTTTTGAAAAGTTCTAATTCCTTCCATGCTGTTCAAGAGTTCTGCACATTTTGGCAATTTGGTGATTTGAAAATGAAGCAACATTCTAATCTATTACAAAAACAGAAGACCCTAAGAAACATACAAACACAAATATATGTGGTTCAAACCACTTCAGAATAAATCTCTCTCTAATGGGTTTTTAAAATGTATAAAATTGTAATCACAAATATTTACAAATAGTTCCCGCCCTCCTTTTTGCAATAGATTCTTTAATACATAAACAGATCTTTCAGCCACACTGACAATCTTGGATTTGAGAAGCTAAAGAAAAACAAGAGAGCATACATGAATCAAGTCTCCACATACATGAAAGGATATACCAAAGAAGTAGATGCATTCTCTCTTGCACCTACAGATTAAAAAAAAAAAAGAATTACCATATTTTCTGGAGTATAAGATGCACCGGAGTATAAGACACACCAAGATTTTGAAGAGGCAAATTAAAAAAAAAGGTTTTGTACACTGCAGACCTCCCAAAAAGGGCCTGTTTTTTGTGAAAACACCCCATTTGCTGTCCAGAAAAAGGGCATGCATAGCCTTTAGGAGGCTTATAGAGTGCTCCTGGGGGCTGGGGGGGGGAAACAGCCTGTTTTTCACTCATTTTTGCCCTCCCCAGCCCCCAGGAGCACTCTACAAGCCTCCTAAAGGCTATGCACGGCCATTTTGGTAAAGGGGGTGGAGCTTCAGGCGGCCAAAAATGCTGTATTTAGTGTATAAGATGCATCCAGATTTTCAGCCTCTTTTTTGAGGGAAAAAGGTGCATCTTATAATCCAAAAAATAGAGTAATGGGGAAAAGCTTTAGAGTGAAAGATCCAAACTTAAACTAAAGACAAATGTTCCGATTGTGATAGCTATTAAGTAATACAATACAATAGCAGAGTTGGAAGGGAGCTTGTAGGTCTTCTAGTCCAACCCCCTGCGTGGGCAGGAACCCTACACCATTTCAGACAAATGGCTAAGTAATAGACCAGGCCTACTACTGAAGTTGAGTAATATCCATTTGCCGAAAATAGCATGAGGATTCCTGGGAGTGGTGGGATTCAAAAAAAATTTACTACCAGTTCTATGGGCATGGCTTAGTAGGTATGGTAGGGGAAGGATACTGTAAAATTCCCATTTCCTCCTGATCAGCTGGGACTCAGGAGGCAGAGAATAGATGGGGCAGGGCCAGTCTGAGGTGGTATTTACCAGTTCTCTGAACTTTAAATAATGAAATACCAAGTGAAGGACAATTGAAAAACCTTACTGGCATAATTATTTGGGAATGTGAAAACAGCTTGTATTAGTGAAAGAAATACCACTTAGTTTATAATGCTGGTAACAGATATGATCTTCTATTCATATGGTGGTTTGGGGAAAGTTGAGTGGAAATTCTGCTTCAGATGAAAAGTTATTTATTACAAAAACTTTGATATATTTTTTTTAGGTTAGAGAATACAGCTGAAGTTTGTGGGATATTCTCTTTGACTTTTGGTTTGTCTCTGTTCAGTGCTTCCAGAAGTTTATCTGCTCATACATGTCCACCAACAATTTCCAGAGACAATACAATGTAACAAGATAGCTTAGATAGTTTAAGAATGTTTCAATCCTCTTTGTTGGAGGGGGAACAGAAACAAAAAGAAGTAAATGTATAGTCCTTGTTTAAGTTTAGAAATGCGCAATAAAATTTCACAAATAATTCTTGAAGTTGTAAAAGTAGTCCAAATTTCAAAGTTTTAAGTAAAGTAGATTAAAAGAAAAAGAAAGTAGAAAAATCAGTCATAGTTCAATCTCTTTCAGCGTGAGCGGAAATGGCTTTGTCCTTTGTTCTTACACTTCAGTCCGCCATTTCAAAGAATTCTATTAACAGGAGAAATCTCACAGTTCAATTAAATCCGCTGCTTATCTCTAATTCAAAGCTTTAGTAGAGAGGAAAAGTTTCTTAGCAAAGTGTTTCAAATACAAAACAGAATACTTTCCCAATGTTGCACTTTCTCTTTAAGCAATTCCTTTATTTTATTTATTTATTTTATTAATTTTTTAAACCGCACCACTCTCCCCGCAGGGACTCCAGAAGCTCTCCCATCGCCTAAATCCACTCCCAAGGGGAGGGGGTTGCCTTTTGTCTCCCTTCAGAGGTTTTCCCTTCGTGTTAAACAGGGGTCTTGCGAGACCCCTGTGCCAGCGAAGGCTTAACTCCTGGTTGCCGTCCCTCCAGGACGGTTTAGGTTCCTATCGAACCACGGGGGAGACGAAAGTTCAGCCGTGTCCCTGCATCTTAGGGAACTCCGGTTGTGTCGGCGCGGGTGGCCCCGCCTTCTCTTTAACTTTTAAAGTCTAGTATATGTCTGGAATTTCCTTATCAAGTAAAGGTCAGCAATACATGGAATAGAGCATAACACATGGAATACATATTAACATATACTGTACTTAACAGCGAACTTTGAATTGGGGCATAACTTCCATGTGTAATCTAACTTATATTTACTCATAGACTGGAAGGTTTAATCCAATGCATCAACCTAGTGATTGCCTTATAGCAGGGCTGTCAAATTTCCGGTCCATGGGTCAGATGTGTCATGCACTGGCCACACCCACACCTGGTTTAGCGAAGGGGGGGGGAAGTCCCAGTACGACACATGATTCCGCCTTGACAATGTGAGTTTGGCACCCCTACCTTATAGCTCTATATTTAATTGTGGTCATTGAATTATGACTACCTGTTTCTACTGCCATTGAGTCCAATTATTAGATTTGACTGACTTCTTAGAAAACTTCATGTGGAATACTCGTTAAAATACTCTTATTTACTTGAACTAAACTGCAGGGATTTCTCCCGGTAGTCTCCAAGCATTGAGGGGGGTGGGAAATGAACATGGGAACAGAAGCATAACTTCTAAGACCAATACAAAGCACAAATATGATCTTATCTTAATATTACACTGAACAGATGGTTTCACAGAAACAGATGGCAAATTAGATGTGATCAAATTTTGTTTTCATATTCCATGATTTTTTACTAACTTTCTCATTAAACTGATTTTGAAGGCAATAGCAGCTGATGAGCATGTGTGAAGCAAACATTGAAAGATGAATAATCAAAATTATCCTTCCAGAAACATCACAGCATGTATTTTCAATTCTATAGAAAATGCTCCACATGATGTATTTATTATCCTGGCATAATTGAAGATAATAATATTATCATAAGAATTCACTTTCTCAGATTTGCCAAGTTTCTCGAGAACTTCAGCAACACTGTTATTTCGTTTATGAAAAGTTATAATAAATTAACAGCTTCGTTCCTTTGCTGTCTTGCCTTCTTAGAGAGGTAATACAACTATTTTGTCATGGAATCTATAGAAAAACTTTCAAAGTATTGATTTATTTGCTTGATCCTCAACAATTCAAGTATACTGATTTATCTCCTAAGGATTTTTTTTTATCTTGTTTAAGACAGAGGAACTTATACTTTCTTATCTACTGTTTCTAAATTATTAGCTGCAGCTTAAAATTTAACTGGCCAAAATAAAAAAAAAGGTTTGAAAGAATAGTTTTGTTTTATTTTTCTATAATATGGATTAATTTGTATAATCACAATTAGAGGAATAGGAATTTCTGTAAAAAAAATTATACAGAACACTTAATTTGCAACATCTTATAAATAAAATTTGTTTAAACAAATAAGTGCTGTATGCATGACTCTTTTAGAGTATATTTTCTACATTGGTGGTATTCTGCCTCAGTTAAACAATTTTTGGCTCAGGTTAATACGCAGAGGCTGAAAAATGCCTACTAAATATTATGTTGTTGCTGGAATATGTATATACAGGACAGCTCTAACAAATGTTTACATTAGCAGGGAAATGTATTCACTAGCACCAGTTTGCCAGAATTAATCTTGCCAAAAATGGAAAGAATGGAAGCATAGCAGGTTAAAACATATTTGCAGGCTGAAAAGAATCAAACTGCTTACTTAAAGATATGAAACTGGATTTCCCCCTGCAATCATTTCTGATGAAGTCTGGATTCTATTTATTTTTCTTTAGAGTAATAGATACCCCTATTAAGATGCTGAACAATATGTACTTTCTGTTCTTTAATTAAATGTGGTATTAACAGAACAGTTCAACTTTAAAAGTGCTGTAACCTTTTAGAAAGCCGTATCCAAAAGAAATAGCCTGTTTCCTATGGAGAGCAATGGCTCATTTTTAAGCATCTGAATGGCATTAAAACAGACATAAAGGAGAAAGAACTTTCGAGAAAGTATTCTAGCTTGTGGTAGGCATTTACATTTATTAAGAGGACTTTTAAGCAACCTATCTTGGCATGGAAACTCTACAGGGAAAGCCTGATTAAGAGGGTCTAGAACAGTGATGGCGAACCTGTGGCACGGGTGCCACAGGTGGCACACAGAACCATTTCTTAGGGCACGCGAGGCGCTGCCCTGTCAGCACTAGCGTGCATGTGTGCGCTGGCCAGCTGATTTGGGCCTTTTTTAAGGCTGTTTTTCACCCTCATGAGGCTTCAGGGAATCTCCTGAAGCCTCTGGAGGTGGGGAGGGGAGGCTGTTTTTACCCTCCCCAAGCTCCTAGAAAGCCTCTGGAGCATGGGGAGGGCGAAAAAAGTGCGCCAAAAGCAGGGGATCACACACATAGCATTATGGGTGTGGCACACTCATGCACGACCCCCTTGCACTCCCCCCGCTTTTGGCACGCGAGCCAAAAAAGGTTAGCCATCTCTAGACTCTAGAACATGGGTGTCAAACTTGCAGTATCACACTGTCATCATGTGATGTATCAGGACATTTTTCCCCTTCGCAGAGCTGGGATGGGCATGGCTTGCATGTGATGCATCCAGCCTTTCACACCCCTGTTGTGGAATAAGGTTTTAAACAGCCTATACAAATTCATATCTCTTGCAGTCTAAATCAGAGGTGGGCTGCTCCCAGTTCGGCCCAGTTTGGCTGAACTGGTAGTGGAATTCAGGCCTCGGTCACAGAACTGGCAGTGATCCAGGCCTGCTACGTCCCCGAACAAGTTCCCTCTCTGTCGCTGGGCCACCACCATTTTGGATTTTATAATAATAATAATAATAATTTTTAATTTATAAACCGCTCTCTCTCCCCGAAGGGACTCGAGGCGGGGCACAGGGAATTAAAAATACTGCATGTGCACAGTTCACAATTCACAGTTTAGTGACTGCATGTGCACAGTTCACTGTAAATTGTTCTGGGCATGCGCGAAGAACAATTTACATTGAAAAGAGCACAAACGCGGGTTGCGAACCAGTAGTAAAACTGGCAGCAACCACCCCTGGTTCAGACAAATGGTTAACCAGCATCTTCTTAAAAAATACCAGTGTTGGAGCATTCACAACTTCTGGAGGCAAGTTGTTCCACTTATAAATTGTTCTAACTGTCAGGAAATATATTGGAAATTTATCTATAATAATAATAATGATAATGATAAAGAAAAAGGAAAGAACCCTGGAAACTATAGGCCAATCACCTGTTTGCCAACAACATACAAACTCCTTACTGGTATCATTGCAAACCAAATTTATGGATACTTGGAAAGAAATAACTTATTTTCTTGGAGCCCTTGGCACAATACCTAGGGGACTGCCTCACTATGTGGAGGTTCTAGGTTTGCCGGACTTGAGTATTCTAACTCTACAAAGGGCCACCCTACTTGGAACAGCTTATATCCTCCGACGTTACCTTAATAGTTCCTAGGTCCTTGGTCAGGACTCGAGCTGTTGAGCTACCAACCAGCCCCAAAGGCTGTGAATCTCACCAAAGATTAACATGATAATATTAATAATAATATTAATAATAACATAAATAATAACATAAACATAAACATAGACATAGACATAGACATAGACTATGGATACTTGTCTAAAAGGCTATCAGATAAGGTAGTTGAGAAAGAGTCAGGATACATCAATTTCATATATTTTATTTAATGAATGCATTCAATCAGAGTATAATCAATTTATAAATCATGGGCACCAAAACAACATTTTTATAGAATTTTGCTGTAGCAAAAGCCTATAGATGACCCTACCTGATCTGCATACTGTTGGCATTGATCTAATGCTGATTTTGAGGGTGGAGTGATTGTCACTGAAGAATTCTTCTTTATTCATGCAATATATGATAACTAAAATCTAACTTATTACTTCAGTGTTTAATTTCCTTGGAAATGGGCTAATTCTCCAAATCTCCAAATCGCCAAATAGATCACAAAGTAAAGAACAGAGTTTGTGATCAATGCCATTGAAAGCTTATGATCGCAAACCTCTTTAGGAGTGTTCTCTTGTATTTTCCCCTTAACATTATTAGATTTTTCTTATTGGTACACAACAATAATCTTTAGTTTTACACATGTGGAAGCAGTGGTTTAGCCAGCTAAGAAAGTTAACATTGAGTTTATAAAGCACGAGGCATATGCCTACAGATCACCCCAACAGTTCTAAATTTAAAAATCTAGAAAATGCCTCTGAAAATGGATACTGAGCTTCATATAAGATGATAAAATAAGATATCAAAAGCTGTAATGTTGACAATTTCCCAGTTCTTGAAATGAACACAATTGTAGTGTCCTTGGATCTCTCTGAGTTTGGATGTTTTCTTGCAGACATTGCATTACCAAACATAATATTGCATATTAATATATTAATAAAAGTAACGTAACATATATAGTGGCTTATATACTAAGACACTAGCACAGGGGTGGGCAAACTTTGCAACTTTAAGTCTGAAGGACTTCAGCTCCCAGATTTCTCCTGCCAGCTTTGCTGTAATAAAACAATAAAACATTTGCAAGAAAATATCCAAGCTCAGAGAGCACCAAGGACTCACAGTTCAACCCTGAACTACAAATATTCTCTTCTATTGGTATAAATGTAAATGACATGCAGGTCACTTCAAGGTAGAAGGCAAAAAGCTCAAACCAAGTCTTGCTATGCAACTCACAGACACATTTTGGATGTGTTGACTCTATTTTAGGCTTCATCTAGGTAAATAGCTGATGCATTTTATTTTACTTTATTTTTTTGTCACTTTTATTTTATTTTTCACATTTCTGTACCACCAACCTCCCTTTAAAGAAGGACTCTGGTCAATGGACAGTGTACAATAAAATCGAATCTAAAAAGTATTTGCAAAAATTAAAATTTTTAGGAGGTGGCAAGAGATTCAGCCACCTAGTATCACCTTGGGCAAGATGGGCAGCATAGAAGTTTTCTCAATCAATCAATCAAATTAGTTAAAAGGCAAAGGGAGG
Organism: Rhabdophis nuchalis; assembly: GCA_039707465.1. Taxonomy (NCBI): domain Eukaryota; kingdom Metazoa; phylum Chordata; class Lepidosauria; order Squamata; family Natricidae; genus Rhabdophis; species Rhabdophis nuchalis. The sequence goes on along the minus strand of CM077651.1, from coordinate 37,103,382 downwards.
GCTCTCGTAGGGCTAAGCAGACCCACAGTTGTCTGCTGCCCTGGGCTCCCCCCATTTAGGGCACGGAGAGTCCAGAAGTGTGGAGGCCTGTCTCACCTCTGGGAGAAGAATATTCCATAAAGTGGGGGGCAAAAGCAGAGAAGGCTCTCTTCCTAGGCTCCACCAATCAGAATTCTTTAATTGATGGGGTCTGCAATGTTCCCTGCCTGACCAGTTGTGATGGGCCAATGTAATGGGATGAAGATGGTTCCATATGTAGCCCAGCTTCATGCCATGCAGGACAGTTGCAAATTACATGCATAGATCTAAGAGACCTGAAAGGTTACTCAGTGAAGTCTTTGGTTAAAATGTAAAGCATCTTGCAATAGAACATTCTGACATCTTTAAATTGCTTTGTTAATCTAGGAGTCATGTTGGACATTGTACTGACAGGTTACGAATGCACATAAATTCTCCACTGCTAAACCACATAAGTAGTTTTGTAAGCCTTACAGAATTTGGGACTATAAACCTTTAGCTCAAAGGTATGTATGTTTTGCTCTTAACTACTCTCACTTTAAAGAAGAATTTTATAGTTTTTTGCATGAGAATTGTTTGTTTTTAAAGGGCAAACCAATTTATGTCCACAGCAATTTTCCATGGTTTAACACAAGTTAACAAGTAAACTAAATTTAACAAGATAGCACGGCTATACTGTGGGGTGGAAAATTGACCATGAGAATGTCAACTCCATTGAAAGCCACTACAATGCGGGTTGTTGTTTAGCCACTAAGGCATGTCCAACATTTCACAACCGCATGGACTACTAGAACACCAGCCCCCCACATCCATCACTGTGTCCCAGAGTTTGCCCAAATTCATCATCTATGATACTAACTATAGCATCCTCTGCCATCCCCTTCTCCTTTTGCCTTCAGGGTTTCCTAACATCTAGGTCTTTTCCAGTGAGTCCTCTCTTCTCATTAGATGGCCAAATTATTTGAGCTTCATCTTCAATATCTGTCCTTCCAAAGAACAGTCAGGGTTGATTTCCTCCAGGATAGATTGATTTGACCTTCTTGCAATCCAAGGGATTCTCAAGAGTCTTCTTCAGCACCATAATTTGAAAGCAACACTTGTTTGGAACCCAGCCTTTCTTATGGTCCAACTCTCCCAGCCATACATTACTACTGGGAAAACTTGGCTATATGAACCTTTGTTGGCAAGGTTATGTTGCTGCTTTTTACTATGCTGTCTAAGTTTCTCATAGCTTTCCTCAAAAGCGAAATCATCTTTTAACTTCATGGCTGCAGTCACTATCTGCAAACATCTTGGAGCCCAAGAAAACAAAATCTGTCACAGCTTCCATTTCTTCCTCTTCTACTTGCCAAGAAGTGATGGGATTGGATACCATGATCTTAGTTTTTTAATATTGTGCCTCAAGCCAACTTCTCTTTCAGCCTCCTCAAGAGGTTCTTTGGTTCCTCTTCCCTTTCTGCCATTAGAGTGGTATCATCATTGTCAGTGGTATCATCATTATTCAAGATGGCGGCGTGCTTAGGCGCTGCGGCTTTGAGCTCCTGGTGTCACAGTAGAGTTAGGCAAAAACTAGTCTATACCCGCAGGGAGTTATTAAGTTATTATTAAAGATTGGATCTCCTAGTCGACTCAATATTACCAGCGACTTCCAGCAGTCTCATAATTTACTGAGTGACATAGTAAGACTGCCAGGCTCTCCATGGATCGTTGTTTGGCCTAGGAGGCAGCGAAGAGAGCTGAAGCAGAAGCGGGGATGCAGACCAGGTTTGTTAGTTTGATTACGGAAGCAGCCTAACAGACCAGCATTACCAAGCATTTCCTAACCAACTCTAGATCCTTTGTCCACAAAACTGATGAACTAGAGCTATGGATGGCAGCGAATAAGCTCATTTGTGACTGCTATGTGATGATCATCACAGAGACCTGGCTTCATCCACTTGTACCGGATGCATCTGTGGAGCTAACTAACTGCACCACACACCGCTTTGACAGAAACAACAACTCTGGTAAAAGCAAAGGTGGAGGACTGTGTACAGTGGTACCTCGCTTCACGAACTTAATTCGTGAACAGACTCTGTTCGTGTTGCGAATTGGTCGTGAAGCGAGGCACAATTTCCCATAGGGTTCAATGTAAATCCGGTTAATCCGTTCTGACCTTGTTTTTTGGGTTCATTGTAAAGCAGCTGAGGGGCGATGGAGCAAGCCAGCATGACTTTCGCCCGTCTCTGTCGGGACGCTTCCCAGAAGCGCGCAGCCCAGAAAGAGACGGGCGAAAGTCATGCTGGCAGCCGCTCGCGGGGTGTGTTTGGAAGCGAAGGCAGGGGGGAAGGAGCTGCCTTCCCGGCCGGGCTCCGCAGCTGAGGGGCGATTGAGCAAACCGCGCAAACTGCTCCATCGCCCCTCAGCTGCGGAGCCCGGCCGGGAAGGCAGCTCCTTCCCCCCTGCCTTCGCTTCCACACACACACCCGTCCCCCTCACAACATTCGTTCGTAGATAAAATGTCCGCGGCTCCGGTACGTGAAGCGAGGCGGGGTTCGTGCAGTGGAGCACATTTTTTGGAAAATTTCTGGTCGTACAGCGAATTGGTCGTGAAGAGAGGCGTTCGTGAAGCGAGGTACCACTGTATTTACACACATAATAACTGGTGTACTAACAGTAGAGTTGCTTATACACATTGTTCTGCAGATGTGGAATTCTCAACTGTCATTTGTCGGCCATTTTATTTACCTAGAGAGATTTCTGTTATAGTTATCACTGCTGTCTATATTCCACCTGATGCAAATGTTAGCACAACGCTCAAACCAATTTAATTGTAATTTTATTACAATGACAATAAAGATTATTGTTGTTGTTGTTGTTGTTGTTGTTGTTGTTGTTGTTGTTGTTGTTGTTGTTGTTATTATGTAGGTAATACAGCTATAGATGCCCAAAATATCTTTTTCATTTATTTTCAACCATTTTGGTTTAATTTATTCGAGAAAGCATTTCTAGATTCTCTCCCCCCCCCCCCAAATAAAATTATGTTGAGTGAAAGCAAGATTCTAGCAGTCAGGGAGTAGTCCAAGTGGGTGGAGTTGTCTCGGTGCCCTGTCTTCTACTGTAATATCATCTCACTTGTCTGTACTTTCCAATTAAATTACTAATTAGGGAACTTATATTCCAAGGCCTTTATAATAGACAAAGAATGAGCAGCTCAGGGGATGCAGAAAGACACAGAGACTCAGCCTTCTGAAGCACCCTGAAAATGAGATTAAAAAACACATTGTCTTTCCCAGGAAAAACACATTTAGGAAACAAGGAGGCAGATTTTAGTTTATAATTAATACTATATACATCATCCATTTCACTATGGACAAGAATATCGAGCCAATTAACTATCCTAAATGAGTAGTAGTTCTATTATCCATTGCCAAAGGTTACAACAGCATCAAAACATTATCATTTTTTTCTTAGTATAAAATAAAATGAACTCCAGCCCAGGAGATAGAGGACTGAATATTGTATCTTACCAGCTTGTAATTAAAAAAAAACTTTAAAAAAACTAATCAAATGATTAAATTGTAAACTAAATTGACTTTTTGAACATGTTTTTAAAGCAGGGCTTTTTGGCATCATCATTTGGCACATTTTGGAACAGGGAATACTGGATTCAGAGATCAATAGGACTGTACTAAAATCAGAATATTCTTAGGATCAATCAATTACAGCAATTTGAACTAGTAGCAAAATAGTAGGGAAAGGTGAAAGAGAATGGAGAGAAAATAAGTGACATATATCAAATGGCAGTCATTGAAATCACAATTGTTAGCCAGGATTTTTCTTCTCTTTTCTTCAGGGGATGGGGAAAAGGCTTTTTCTCTATGTGGTTATTTTTTTATTTCAAGCAACCCTGATTTATTTTTCAGTCCACCATCACCTACTTATTCCTCTTGAACTATTGTCACATAGTCTTCTATTCTTTTTTCTGTTGGTCTCCTTGCTCATGCCTCTGTTTTCCCCATGATTTCTTATACTTCATTTTTTGTGGGACACACACACACACACACACACACACACACAAGTCAAGTAGAACGTTAGTCATTATTACCTACTTGACTTTTGACCCCATGTCCACCACCTATTCATATTAAAATGGGAAAGGTTGATTAGGAAAAAAAAGTTGAATACGTTTCTGGCTTCCCTCACAAGTGCTAGTAGAGTTCTCTTCATTAATATCAGATAGACTAATTTGGGTTCAATGTCATATAGTTTTAAGTTTTTACAATTTGATGCTGTTACAATAGTTTAGACACACACTCCCTTGAAAGGAAATTAAGGCAGCCCTTTTGTACAAATCGACCGCTTCAAAAAGATGTTTCTTTCATCCATTGCTTTGAAGTAAGAATGATCAGTATGAAAGGAATGGCTGGATGCAATTAATTAAAGGAAAATATCAGTGAGATCAAATCCATGATCATTCTTCTAAGCTGAAAATCTTGTAGTATTGGGATCTAAATTGCTGGTGAGACCTTTGACATGTATTGATGTACATGAATACTCAAGGGATTTTAAAAACCCAATAATCTTGTACTGAAAAGAGCATAAACCCCTCAAATTAATGAAATGGTTAAAAACTGGAGACAAGGTATTCATCCCTGTGTTACTGCAGCAACAGCTCTCTATAGAAATAACCAGTACCTGAATATTAAGATTTCTAAATAACAACCCAAAAAAAACCCACTAAGATGATAGATGCATGTAATATATATTCAGAATGCATCCTTAGTTTCATGTGATTGATATATAAGTACTGTATCTTTAAACAACCAATTTAATTGTATTTATTTTGTACCATGACAATAAAGGCTATACTACTTATTGTAAACTGGGGGAAAAAATCTTTCATCTATGAAGATTTTTTAAAAGTAATGTTTTTTTCAATTGGAAATTTCTTATATTGGAATAAAATCCAGGGTCATACATATAGTCTCCTCGTGATGAAGCAGAATTTCTATACCATCTCAGTAGTTTTCTCACTTCCCCCAAGTTTTTCCCAGAGATTCCCTTAATCCTCCAAACTAGTTTTGAAAATTCCCAAAGTTGATTTCCAGGAGAAAGGATGGAAATTCTTCTTCTTCTAGCAGGTAGGATTTAATAGGGATTAATCAGTACTTTTTTCTTGAAGCTGCATCTCTGTCCAAGGTTAGAAAAAAGGAAATATTGGTGTCCTAAATGGGCTATAGATTAAGAATAATAGGAGAGCATTTGATAGAGCATGAGTGAGTACATGAATTGAAATTTCTCTGATATATTTGATACTGCTTCCTATGCAAGGGCAGTACAATGAACAGGCAATCAACATTGCATTAAACCGTATCAAATAATACAGTATACATTACAAATAGGCATCTAAAGAATGCATAGAACAAACTTCCAAGATTTGTATTTGAGGGCAAGTGAAGAGTGTGTGCAAGTGCACATACATACACATACACACATAAACATGTTCACTCAAAAATATCCTTAAATCACTCAAAGAGCATTGGTGGTGCATGGTTAGAATGCAAGCTAACAGCCCAAAGCCAGGAGTTTGATCCTGATCAGCTCATGGTTGACTCAGCTTTCCATCCTTCCAAGATCAATAAAATGAAGACCTAGATTGTTGGGGGCAATAGGCTACTGACACTGTAAACCACACAGAGAGTCCTGTAAAGCAGGGGTCCCCAACCTTTGCAACTTTAAGTCTGAAGGACTTCAGCTCCCAGAATTCTCCAGCCTTCTCTGTGGCGGGCCCTACCCTTTGGAACGACTTACCCCCTGAACTACGTAACATCTCAGACCTCTGCCTCTTCCGCCAGTGTCTTAAGACTCACCTTTTCCATCAAGCCAGCCTAGCGTTACCTCCTGTTGTGACTGCTCCTAGATAGTTTTAATTTGGGGGATTTTAATCAATTTTAGCACAGGGTAGGAATTTAATATGTTTTTAAATTTTGTATTTTGTAATATTTGTTATGTTTTAAATTTCCTGTGCGCCGCCCTGGGTCCTTTTAGGAGAAGGTGCGGGGTATAAATCTAAATAAAATAAAAAAATAAAAAAATAAAAAGAATAAGCAAGTTCCAGTTGTATTAATAGCACAAATCGGACATTTTTAAAAGGAAGACTATGGGTATTGAAATCCAAGACATATTAGACATTATTGTGGCAAAGGTTATTATGTACAAAGTGTGTGGTGATGCAAGTGCTTTTGGCATTGTTTTTTTTTAATTTATTATTAAATTTCTATGCCACTCATCTCACTATCAAGCGACGCTGAGCCTCTGCTTACAAGTTTCACTGTTTAAAAATAGTTCGGTAAAGATAAAGTTCCCCTTGCACAGATGTGCTAATCATTCCCGACTCTAGGGGGCGGTGGTCATCTCCATTTCAAAGCTAACGCATTTCAAAGCCGAAGCAGTCTCTGTGGTCATGTGGGCGGCATGACTAAACCCTGAAGGCACACGGAACAGTTCCCTTCCCACCAAGGTGGTCCCTATTTTTCTACTTGCATTTTTACATGCTTTCGAACTGCTAGATTGGCAGAAGCTGGGACAAGTAACGGGAGCTCACTCCATTACACGGCTAGGGATTCAAACCGCCGAATTGTCAACCTTTCTGATTGAACATGCTCAGCGTCTTAGCCACAGAGCCACCGTGTCACTCTGTATCTGCATCCTATACAAATGTGTCTCTTCTGAGTATTTTCATAATAAATAGGAAACGCAAAAAGCCTGCAATCTTGAAGGGCCAGTAGTAACTGAAGGATAGAAATTATTTATGCTTCAACAGTGGGACATAAAGCAATGGATTACTATTCCAGAATTGGCATATTTTAGAAATTACAACTTATTGTACAAGCTTTCAGGGAATGGCAGTACGCCCCCAAGAGAATGTAGAAATACTTTTGACTCTGAGTTTTATTACTTAAATGCCCAAATAAGCGTTTCTTTATAGAGCACATTTGCTTATTACATGGGTGTTTCCTATAAACTGTTATCATATGTTTTCAATGTGTTCCTTGTTCTCCTACATTTTTACTCAATCCATTACTGTATTCATATCTCATGCATCTGGGAAATCTTATTCTACAGAGATCTTCTTGTATATCTTTTTTTTTTAATTATTATTGTATAAATCGTTGGAATTGTTTTAGTAGCGCCGTGGCTGGGGTTTTCCAAACTTTGGCACCTTGAAGAATAGGGGGACATCAATTCCCAGAATTCTTCAAGTTCAAAAAACACTGTAAAACAGACACCAATTATTTGTACATATCCTTTCATAAGCAAGGACAGACTTGATTGTGGGTGGGTAGCAGTGGTGGGTTTCTGCAGGCTCGCACCTACTCGCGAGAGCCAGTTGGTGAAATTTTAAGAACTGGTGAGAGGGGGTTCCACCGGCGTACCTGGAAGTAAATCTGGCCCGCTGCTGCCAGTGACCCAACGGGAAGGAAAGGAAGGAAGGAGGGAAGGAAGGAAGGAAGGAAGGAAGGAAAGAAAGAAAGAAAGAAAGAAAGAAAGAAAGAAAGAAAGAAAGAAAGAAAGAAAGAAAGAAAGAAAGAAAGAAAGAAAGAAAGAAAGAAAGAAAGAAAGAAAGAAAGAAAGAATCATCACAATTGAGTCCAAAATTTTGGCTGCTAAGCAAGAGCGTTGTTAAATGAGTTTCACCACATTTAAAAGATGGCCACTCCCACCCTGTCACATGACTGCCAAGCCACACCCACAAAATAGGCCACACCTACAGAGTAGGTTCTAAAAAAATTTGAAACCCACCACTAGTGGGTAGGGGGGGAGAGCTCTGATTGTCATCCCTTTTCTCCCACCCCCACCCCCCATCCTTTGCTGACTCAACTAAACTTTGGAGGGGAGGAGGGGTTAGGGTAGAGGTGGAGATATCATATTTTTTGCTGCCTCAGGCATTTTCAGCCAACTCTGTCCAGCATTAACAATGGGGGTGGATGGGAATGGCTGCTGCGGAAGCTGCTACCGCTGACCTCCCGCATCTGGCTGCCGCAGGGCCGCCTTTCCTTAGGGCAACAAGGGGATGGCTTTGTCGCAGCGACTACTGTCACTGGAGATAGAAAGTGCCGCTGCTGCTACTATTCCTCTTCCGTCCTTGTCCTGCTCTGACCCGCTGGCACTTGTTCCTGCTCGAGCCTTTCTTGGGCTTGCGATGCTGTGACCAATAAACTTCCTCTAGTCCCCCTCTTACGACCCTCGAGCCTCTACTCGGCGACACCCCAGCCGGTCCCCGAGCCTGTGCAACGGCAGCATTCTCATCCCCTCCTTTCTTTTTTTTTGGACGCCCACCCAAACCTTCTCTTTGTCAACTCCCGCCTTCTGACGACTTCCAGATCTGCCTTTTATGTGCTTCGGCTTTATGGGCTGTTTTAAAGAGGCCGGGCCCGGCACCTTTTCACCTTTCTTCATAATCTTGAGTTAACAGATTAACAAGAGTTGGAAGGGACCTTGCAGGTTCCCTGCATCTAGTCCAACCCCCTGCCCAAGCAGGAGATCTTACATCTGCCTCTACCTAGGATTGAACTCACAACCTCCTGATTGTGAAGCGAGAGATCCACCTCTAGGCCACAGAGTTGTTTATAGAATTGATAAAGATGGAATTTAAAAAAAAACTAAAAGCTTCAAATATCTGGAACTTTTATAAAGTTGGATTACAAAACTGGTTGGGATTGTCTAAGGAAGAAAATAGCAGAATTTCAAGTTTGTGAAAAGTTCTGGAGCTTCTTCCCAAAGTTGCCACATTATTATTATTTTTTAAACGTGGATTGAATTCGTAAGAGTATTTATATTGACTATATTTATTGCATTTAATTTAATTTAATTATAAAATAGATCAAGGCAGAGTTAGATTTTCTTCTGGCCACAGGAATTCTCTTCTGTGGACTCTGGATCACTCTGCCCAAGGAGAGTCCTCTCTTGCAGCGAGAATCTGGCCAATTCTGACTCCTTTGCTGACTATTTTTAAATATTGATTGAATCTGAAAGGTCCGCGAAAGCTAATTCATACAGATAAATTTATAGCTACTAGTGTAAGTGGCTTAAGGGGGTATGGCTATAAATTAATATTGTTAAGTAGAATTTCCTTTTGTGCTGAAACAAACAGGGCTGCAGTACATTGTGGCTGTGGCAAATATAAATCTAATGGACTGATAAATAAATACATACAGACCAGTGGTGGGTTTCAAATTTTTTAGAACCTACTCTGTAGGTGTGGCCTATTTTGTGGGCGTGGCTTGGCAGTCATGTGACAGGGTGGTAGTTGCCACCTTTTAAAATGTGGTGAAACTCATTTAACAACACTCTTGCTTAACAACCAAAATTTTGGACTCAATTGTGATGATAAATTCTTCCTTCCTTCCTTCCTTCCTTCCTTCCTTCCTTCCTTCCTTCCTTTCTTCCTTTCCTTTCCTTCCCATTGAGTCACTGGCAGCAGCAGGCCAGATTTACTTCCAGGTACGCCAGTGGAACCCCCTCTCACCGGTTCTCTAAATTTCACCAACCGGTGAAATTTAGATACAGACCATCTGATACAGACCACTGATACAGACCATCACAATGTTCTCTTTTGGGGTAAGTCATATTATTCAGAGCACTGGGGGGTGGGGGACAGAGAAATAGCTCCACAAATTAAAAGCATGAAGTCAGAACAAGGAAGGAAGGAAAGTGTCACAGTACAGAATGCTAACAGTTTTCACTGTATGTCTCCGAGCCTTTCAATCTTTGCTACTCATCTTTACATTTACCACACCCACATGCTGCTTCATTACATTGCCATTTATTCCATACCGTCACTGCTATGTTTTAAAAAATCTTTTCCAACCACAACTTTCTCAGGTTTTCTTTTCCTCTCAACCACTGGTTCTTCCTTCTGTTCAAACAAAGTTTGAGACACCATCCTTATTCTCTCGATAGCAACAGCACTTAGACTTCTGTATCGCTCCATAGGGCTTTACACAGCACTCTATGAGCAGTTTATAGACGTGAGTATATTTCCCATAACAATCTGGGTCTGCATTTTAAAAATTTTGGAAGGATAGAAAGCTTGAGTCGGTTAGGATCGAACTCCTGGGTACATGCAGAGTAATCCTGCAATACAGCCTTCTAACCACTGCACCATCAGGGCTTCTCCTCCTATAGGACACAAGGATCTCAAAGTATGTCTCCAATAGCCATTGCTCATTTTTTTAATTTAGCACACATGGATTTGTCATCTCAGGAGTTGCCACAAAGAAGAGGGAGTTGACCTATTCTCCAAAGCACCCAAAGACAGGACAGGAAGCAATGGATGGAAACTAATCAAGCAACCTAGAACTAAGAAGAAATTTCTTGACAATTAGAACAATTAGTCAGTGGAACAACTTGCCTCCAGAAGTTGTGAACGATCCAACACTGGAAGTTTTAAGAAGAGATTGGACAACCATTTGTCTGAAATTGTATAAGGTTGCCTGAGCTGTGGGACAGCAGGTTTCCTGAGCAGGGAGTTGGATTAGAACATGGGTCTCCAACCTTTGCAACTTTAAGTCTGAAGGACTTCAACTCCCAGACTTCTCCAGCCAGCTTTGCTGGGAGCTGAAGTCCTTCAGACTTAAAGTTGCAAAGGTTGGGGACCCCTGGATTAGAAGACCTCAAAGGTCCCTTCCAATTCTTATTCTATTCTGTTCTGTTCTATTCTGTTCTGTTATTCTGTCAACAGCCTAATGAGGGCTAGGAGTGTCTCTCTTTTTCTTTTACTGAAGATCTGAAAAAGTGAAAATCTGAAGTCTTCTCTCCCAGAAACCACATGGATTTTAACATCTTGGTTCTAACCTATGCTTAGCGACAGCAGCATCTTCTGTACATATTTCTGGTAGCATCTTCTATACAGTACTTCACCCAGTAATTTCTTTCCTAACTCCAGTATGTTGGGGGGAAAGGGACCTTGCAACCTTATTGCCTTATTATTGATTGAAAAAGGTAAATAGAATAGAATGACAGAGTTGGAAGGGACCTTGGAGGTCTTCTAGTGCAACCCCATGCTTAGGCAGGAAACCCTACACCAGTTCAGGCAAATGGTTATCCAACATCTTAAAAACGTCCAGTGTTGGGGCATTCACAACTTCTGGAGGCAAGTTGTTCCACTGAATAATTGTTCTAAATTGTTAGGAAATTTCTCCTTAGTTCAAAGTTGCTTCTCTCCTTGATTAGTTTCCACCCATTGTTTCTTGTCCTACCCTCAGGTGCCCAGGAGAATAGTTTGACTCCCTCTTCTTTGTGGCAATCCCTGAGATACTGGAACACTACTATCATGTCTTCCCTAGTCCTTCTTTTCATTAAACTAGACATACCCAGTTCCAGCAACAGGTCTTCATATGTTTTACTCTCCAGTCCCCTAATCATCGTTGTTGCTCTTCTCTGCACTCTTTCTAGAGTCTCCACATATTTTTTTACATCATGGCAACCAAAGCTGAATGCAGAATTCCAAGTGTGGCCTTAGCAAGGCAATATAAAGTGCTATTAACACTTCACAAAAGAATAATAGTGAACCCATTTCTGCAGTGCTGCATAATGTGGCTACATAATGTAGAAATGTGTGGCTGGAAGAGGTAGGCATGCCTTGGGGAGACCGATCGATCTCATAAAAAAACCCAAACTTTACTGAAGATTAGAAAGTATACAATAACAAATATTTTTCCTCTAAAGCAGGGGTCTCCAACCTTTGCAACTTTAAGTCTGAAGGACTTCAGCTCCCAGAATTCTCTGGGAGCTGAAGTCCTTCAGACTTCTCTGAGAATTCTGAAAGCTGAAGTCCTTCAGACTTAAAGTTGGAAAGGTTGGAGACCCCTGCTCTAAAGCACAGGATTATTATTTGCCTCAAAAGTCTCCATGGAAAGGTACTGAAGGTGGATGCAAAGTTCTTCTGTTATGGAAGGGCCATTAAATAGGAGACAGGTTGCAAAGTGAGAGAGAACACAGGGATTAGAGACTTCAATTTCATATAGCTCTGAGAAGAGAATATTGTTGCATCTTCCTTCTAGCACCACTGATGTACAGCATTAAAATGAACTAGGAAAAAAAGCTCTGCAGTGGCTTAAATACATAATATCAAATAGGAAATTTGTTAGCATAAGCAGCTTTCCATTAATCCCCAATTCACAGAGTTTAATAAAGGCTCCCTGATATTTTTGGGGGAGATCTATATCTAGATCACTCTTTTAAAAAATTCAGCTTTGTCCTAACAAGTTCCAAGTCCAGAAACAATTTGCTTTGGAAAGCAAAATCGACTTCTATCCTGTACTTGGACCTTCCAGATTGACGTCAATTTATTACAGCATAGTAGAGGAAGCAAATAATTTCTTACAAAACAATTTATGCCAATTGATTGAATTAGCAAATACAAGCACAAACTGTAAGGGAGTCTAACCCAGATTCAAGTTGTGCAGATGTATAGAGACACAACATGGGACTTAAATAAAGCTCTTACTGGATTGGGTGGTTGCCACTGAATTTAGCTTTTTGTAGATGCACACTGGGACCTCTGTAGCATCTTGGAAATTATTTCACATTTGAAGATCTTAATAGTCACTAATAGCCTTCTTGGGTACAATCTATGAGTTTCTGTCAGCTTTTCAATGGCTGTCCTAATTTGTTCCCTCCATGAACTAGAGGAATGGAAAGTTATTTTGAAGATCTGCCTTGCTCCATTAAATTTTTATCCATTTGCCAACAAATTTATGGCACAGGACTCCCTTTGGAAAATAAAAAAAAAAAAAAATGCAATCATAATTTTGGAGTTGCGTTTCCTTATCTCAATAGGTTGCTAAGGTTAGAAGAATCTCCTGACTCAGGAATTTGTGCAATAGAAGAGATAGCTGCTTCATCAGCATCAACTGTATACGTTAATCATTTTGGGAGGGTGGAACTCACTTTTGGTTAAATGTGAAGGGGAAGACAAGCCAAAGGCAGCCTTCTTCTATTCTTATTTGGGGATTTAAGCAGAAAGAAGGCAGCAGAACATGGAGGTATTTTCATGTAACTGCTTAAGTAAAAGTAACACAATTCAGCCTGTAGAGTAGTGGTTATCAACCTTTTTTTAACTATAGACCAGAGGTGGTATTCAGCAGGGTCAGACCAGTTCTGGAGAACCAGTAGCGGAAATTTTGAGTAGCTCAGAGAACCAGTAAATACAACCTCTGACTGACCTGCTCCCATCTATTCTCTGCCTCCGAGTCCCAGCTGATTGAGAGGAAGTGGGAATTTTGCAGCAACCTTCCCCTGGAGTGGGGAGGGAATGGAGACCTTATGTTACCCTTCCCCTGCTATGCCCAACAAGCCATGTCATGCCCAACAAGCCATGCCCACAGAACCAGTAGTAAAAAAAATTGAATCCCACCACTGCCACAGACTCCTATTTAGGACCATGGACCCCTCAAGATTTAAATCATAACATTTCTTCAAGCCTTCACAGACCCCCCCCTCCTTTGACAACATCATGGTTCCCCTGGGGTCCATGGACCACAGTTTGAGAACCACTGCTCAAACTGTGCTTTGAGGACTGAACCAATCTCTCTGATGGAGATAAGCTTGAGAGGAGATTGGGGAATTCATAGTGATGATTAAAGCAGGTAGAAAATACAGCAGCAGAAATAAGAATATTGTGCACTATGCAATTAGCACATTACAACTCTGCTCCTGAACTACACGGATTGTCAGTATGCAACCTTATCAATGTTCTCCTTGTTTCTCTCTTGGTGGCATCCAAGACAGAAGGTTCTGTAATAAGGAGTAATTTAGGAATTAAAAGTTTAAGAACCACTGACCTAAAGCACTTCAATAAAGTCTTATATTTGTTTGTATGTAATCTCTTATATTTGTATGTTTGGTGGTGATATGCCTGGAGAACTCCAGGGTGCAAACCTTCCAGACAATTCAAGGGATAATGATCTGGCCTGAATGTTCAAACAGTCATAGAACAGAATGGAATGAAATGGAATACTCTTTATTGGCCAAGTGTGATTGGAGACAAAGCATTTGTCTCCAGTGCATAAACTCTCAATGTACATACAAGCAACAAAGTGATGAATCATCTATATAAATAAAAAGTTAACTAAGAGTTTGTTCAAAACCGCTAATCTCAACAACTACTGCACCAATCACCACCAAATTTTCACACAAAGTTCCTTACAAGTGCAGCACCAATGATACGTACAGATTGTGGGGATATGGCACACTGGTGCCAGGTACACGCTACACAAATGTACAACTGCAGCTCTTCTGTGTTTTCCTCACTCGGCCCCCTGCCTCCTTCCGCCCCCCCCCACCTCAACACTCGAAACGTCGGCGCTCGCAACGCTCCCACGCCCTCCACCTCCTTCCGTCCCCCCGCCACTCAAAATGCCGGTGCTCGCAACGCTCCCACCCCCTCCGCCTCCTTCCTCTCCCCCCACTTCGCCACTTGAAATGCCGGTGCTCGCAAAGCTCCCACACCCCCTGCCTTCTTCCACCCCCCCCACCTTGCCACTCGAAACACCGGTGTTCGCAACGCTCCCACGCCCTCCAACTCCTTCCGCCCCCCCACCTCTACACTCAAAACGCCCACCCGGCAACCCCCCTCAGCCAAATTCCCCCCCCCAAGGCCACTGCAGACTCAGCGGCCTCTCTCTACTCTCTCTCTAGGTAGGTAGGTAGATATGTACAGGGATAGAGAGAGAGAAGGAAAAATACAGTAGGTAGGTACGTAGGTAGATAGGTAGAGGAATAGAGAGGGAGAAATACAGTAGGTGGGTAGGTGGGTAGGTAGAGAGGGAAAAATACAGTAGGTAGGTAGGTAAGTAGGGGGATAGAGAGGGAGAAATACAGGAGGTAGGTAGGTAGAGAGAGAGTGAGAAATACAGTAGGTAGGTAGGTAAGTAGGGGGATAGAGAGGGAGAGGGAGAAATACAGGAGGTAGGTAGGGAGAGTAAGAGAGGGAGGGGAGGGAGAGGGAGGGGAAACTGAGGTAGAGGAGGAAGAGGGTCACTGAGAGGGTCTATGAGGGGAAACTTTTTCATTTAACCAAATTTGGTCACAGCAACGCGTGGCAGGTACAGCTAGTATATCGTAAGATACAATCATAAATCATAAGATATAATCAATGAAGTCATAGTCATATGGTACCAATAGGAAAGATGAGAAAGATAATAAATGATAGACTCAATAATCCTCTATTATCAGCAGCTTCTTGGGCATTCAAAAGAGTGACAGAATGTACCTTTTTTCAAATTGTTAAAGCAGGGAGTTTATTTCTAAAGTTCTCATGGCCACTTCAGAAGCTTCTTGGAGCAATTTCCATATGTTTAAGCACACATGTTCACTTGAAGAATATTGAGAAAGAAGCATTTAAAGAAAGAAGAACAGCTTGATTGGCTTTAGCATTTTAAACCAAGAGGAAGAGATAACATTGTGGAATAAGTGGGAAAAAGTATTATTCAAAAGTATTTGACCTTGGCTTGATGACTTCATTATCTGGAAACCCATTTTTGATTGATTAACACCTAATTATATCAACTAGATCTCCTGAGTCCTGGGAGTCAGTTGATACGATATTTCAATTTTTTTCTCTGACTTTTTCCCCAGGATCAGATGGTAAGAAGTTACGTGTGCTGTTTTTGTTCATATTGGATATGTCTGGTCCAATGGTGGTTTTCAAAAAAATTTAGGCTTGCTGGCCATGTGACCAGGTGGGAGTGGCTTGGCAGTCATGTAACTGGGTGGGTGTGGCCAACTTGTAAAATGTGATGAAACTCGCTTTTGCTTACCAACCAAAATGTTGGCTCAGAAACTCTGGCATTTGAAGCACGCAAGGCTTAAAGCTGTCAAGTTAAAAGACCCTTGCACCCCTAACCCTTTAGAAAAAAACACTCCCAGGGGTGTTCAAACTGGACAGCTTTAAGACTTGTGGACTTCAACTTCCAGAATTCCTCCTCTCGCTCTTCATCTTGATGATGTACGGATGGGCAGGGGGGAGGGAGCTGGAACCGGTTCTAAATGGCACTGTAGATTTGTGGAACCCCTTCTATAGAAGAGGCTAGAACTGGCAGGAACCCCACCCCTGGTCTGGTCTAATGAAAAGGACTAGGGGAGTCAGGTTGCAGTGTTCCAATATTTTTTTGAAAAAGTTTTTTTTTAATTTTCTGTTCTCTATATACAGTTATAGGTATACATTCACATAGTTATTATTCTTTTTTACATTCGTCATTCTTATACATTTGTTATTCCATTTATAGGTATATAGCACGGCTGTCCAAACTTGGGAACTTTAAGACTTGTGGACTTCAACTCCCAGAATTCCTCAGCCAGCATAGGGAATTATGGGAGTTGAAGTCCACAAGTCTTAAAGTTCCCAAGTTTGGACACCCCTGGTATATAGTATACCATTTGAGTTGATTAGTTTACCATCCCTCACCTGTTTTGACACCATCTTCTTTTTCCTTTCTTCTCTCCCTCCTTTCTCTATTTTCTTCCTTCCTTTCTTTTTTCCCTTCCTTCTTCCCTTACCTCTCCCCTACTCATCTCTTCCTCTTCCCCTTCCTGTTCTCTCTCCTTCCCTCATTCTCCCTTCCATCTTCCTCTCCTCACCTCTATCATCCTTCCCTCCTCTTCCTCTCCTCTCCTCTCTTCCCCTCTTCCTTTCTTTTTCTATTGGTGTGTCCCTTCCAGCTCTTAATTTTTATTTTCTTGGGGTGGTATTTCCACAGACCCAAAAATAATTGCATTTCATTTGTTCCCTTTCCCTTTCCTTCTCAAATCTATCTTGATTGTGTTTTTCCCCTTTTGTATCTTACTTTTGAATATATACTTATATATTATTATTTTCTTCCTCCCCCCCCCCCCATTTCTACTTAATGGTGTATCGTCTGGGTTCCATATCTTCCCCTTACTTTCTTTTCTGTATGTCTTTCTCTAACCATAAAATCTTCCCCTTGTCTTGAAATACACTGATTCCTCTTCATCTTTTATTTTCAAGGTCAATCTGTTCATCTCTGCACAGTGTAGAATTTTTTATTATTATCTCCTCTTCTGTTGGTACCTTATTTGGTTTCCAATTTTGAGGGTTAAGAAAGAATAATATAAATTTCAAGCATTCACTGATGATTTGGTGTTCATTATGGAAGACCCAATAGAAACAGGGCTGAAACTAATTAGAATAATAGAGGAGTATGGAGAAGTAGCGGGTTTGAAGATTAATAAAGATAAAGCAAAGATCTTGGTGAAAAAATATAACAAAAAGACATAAATGAGGATAACTATTATAAGGTGAGAAAACAAATAGAAATAGATTTGGAAAGATGGAAAAACTTACAATTATCACTAATGGAAAGAATAATGGTAATAAAGATAAACATATTAACAAGAATGTTATACCTATTTAAAATGATACCAATAAAACTAGAGAAATTTTTTTTTGAAAGTATGAACAAAATAGTGGGATAATATATATGGCAAAGGGAAAAAGCAAGAATTAACATAAAAATGATGTAAGAGCTAGAGGTTGGTTTGGATTAAGAAGTGTATTATCAAGCAGTGGTATTAACTTGGATGAAAGAATTGAGAAATACAAGACTTTTGACATTAGAAGGACATGATTTGAAACTAGGTTGGCGTGCCTTTTTGTGGTATGGTAAAACTAAGATACATGACTACTTCCAAAGTAAGGAATGGATTATTCGTAAGGAATGGATTATTAATAATATGAGAAAGAGTAAAAGAGAAACATTATTTAGAAATACCAATGGGGCTATCAACAATGGAAGCAATGACACCTCCAAATATTACTAACCTGAAGAATATTATTAGATATTCTAGCTATAAAGGTATCTTAACAGAAAGGGGGGAACTAAAACAAAGGCAAGAATTGGAAGAACAAGGGATTGATATAGGTTGGTTTTTGCAACTGCATGAAAAACATAAGAGGGAATGTGGCTTTAATTTGGGAAGCTCAGAGCTGGATAAGATACTGATGGGAATAGAAGAAAAAATAATTAACAAAATTGTATAGTTATTTATTAAGAATTAGACTAGAAGAAGTGGTCAAGGACACTATGATAAACTGGCCAAAGAATTTTGGTTACACGTTTGAGCTAGAAAATTGGCAGTAACTATGGGAAAGAAAGTATAAACTAAACATGTCAACAGTCTATAAAGAAAACTTGTATAAAATGTTTTATAGTTGGCACATGGCACCAGAAAAACTAGCTAAGATGTTTAAAGATAAATCCGCAAAATGTTGGAAGTGTCAACAAGCAACAGGTTCATGCTATCATATGTGGTGGACATGTGCAGAAGCCAGGAACTCAAAATAAGAACTTGGTTAGAGGAAATATTGCAACAAAAGATAGAGCCCAGACTAGAGACATTTTTATTGGGTATCCTTCTAGAGAAATATAAGAAAGAAGATAGTTATTTGATTATACATATAACTACCGCAGCAAGAATCGGATTTACTCAAAATTGGGGGTGGGGGGGAAGCAGCATTCCAATATTTGAGGGGGCTCCAACAAAGACAGAGGAGGGTCAAACTATTTTCCATGCATAAGGTGACCAGATTTTAACACTGGTAAAGCGGGACACCATTGACTGGGGGGGGGGGGTGTCTTGATTAAAAATTTGGTCTATGAAATAAATAAATAAATTACTTCGTTAGGAGCTGTCTTCGTCCCAGAGCGTCTCCAACCATCTTGCCGCGCCGCGGAAGACCGCTGGAGCATTCTGAGCGGCGCGGCTGACTCTACGGCTCTTGGAAGCGCCACACGGCTTCTGATGCCTCTCTGAGGCTCTTTGAAGTGCCGCGCGGCTCCTGCCGCTTGTCTGAGGCGCCCGGGGCCTGCCGAGAAGGGCGCGCGTGTGGTGCGAAGACATCGAACGCCGCGCAAAGATCTTTGAGCGCCTGTCCCATCTGGCTTGTCAGAGCCTCAGAGGCATCTGGGCGTGCCTTCCCTCAAAGGCAGTTTTCCCTGAGGCAGCGATCGGGCTGTTTAGCGGCCAGCGGCGGAGATCACTTTAGGGCCTGCTTAGGGCACCATTTTGAGGGTTCGGCCAAAAATTGGGACTTTTTTAAAACGCCGCAGGACGTGGGACACGGGACAAATTGTTCAAAATTGGGACTGTCCCGCCAAAAGTGGGACGTCTGGTCACCTTATCCAAACACCAAAAGGCAAGATGAGAAACAATAGATGGTAACTAACCTAGGAGAGAATCAAACTAGAACTAAGGAGAAATGTCCTAATAGTGAAAGCAATTAAGTCTTGCCTTCAGAAATTTGGGCGCCCAGTCACTCTCCCCAGGCTTCAGGAAAGCCTCCGGAGCCTGGGGAGGACAACCCCCCACCCCCGTTAGGGGGGTTTGTGCTTGTATGTGCTGGGGGGGTCGCACATGCACACATTGGTAGGTGGGGTGCATTCCATTGTGAGTTTGGGCACGCTCGTGGGATAGTCTATTATTCTATGTTCTATATACACACTATCATATTTGGGTAGAGTCCATCCTAAGAGTACTCGGGTATCTAGAGAGTACTACATTAACAGCTGCCTGCCAAGATCAACCATCTAACATTTTGGAAATAGGAAGAAAAAGCTTGTGTGTGCATGTGCGAGAGAGAGGGAGAGAGTGGGGAGAGAGAGATGGCTTATCACAAAGATGGCATTCTCTAAATCCTAAAATTCATTGATGTTTATAGAAACACAAAGCTGTACAATGCAGGTTGGTAGATACATTTTAAATGTGTCCAATCTGACAGTAAACCAGATAGTAGATTGTATTTCTTAATCTTCAATGGAGAAGCCTTCTTCCTGCAGTGGATTGATTTGGGCTGATAATAGGTTTTCTTATGAGATGTAGGTTTACATGCACTTACACAAAAACATACATTGGCGACATGCTAGCCGTGTTACAATATCTTAGGGGTTGCCATAAACAAGACGCAGTAAACTAGTTCTCCAAAGCACCTAAAGGCAGGACAAGAAACAATGGATGGAAACCAATCAAGGAGAGAAGCAACCTAGAACTAAGGAGAAATTTTCTGACAATTAATAATTTAATAATAATAATAATAATAATTTTTAATTTGTTGACCGCTCCCTCTCCCCGTAGGGACTCGAAGCGGTGCACAGGGAAAAACTAAAACAATAAATATACAGACATATTAAAAACAAATTAAACAATACCTGTGCTAAAAATACCCCATTTACATACTAAAATTCCCAATTAACAACTAAAACCCCATAAAGAGAGACTACCCTAGGCCGGCCAAGCAGAAAAGATATGTTTTTAATTTTAGACGGAAGGAGCGGAGGTCCGTGGTCGTTCTAATGTCGGGGGGAAGGTCGTTCCAGAGGGCTGGGCCCGCCACAGAGAGAGCCCTTCCCCTGGGCGTCGCCCGCTGACAAAGTCTAGTGGACGGCACCCGGAGAAGTCCCTCTCTGTGGGAGCGAATCGGCCGTGAGGATGTGTGAGGCAGGATCCGATCCCGCAAATAGCTAGGTCCCAAGCCATGGAGCGCTTTAAAGATGATGACTAATACCTTGAAATTAGAAAAAGTAATCAGTGGAATGACTTGCCTCCAGAAGTTGAGTGCTCCAGCACTGGCAGCTTTTAAGAGACTGGACAACCATTTGTCTGAAATGATATAGGGGGTTGGACTAGAAGACCTCCAAGGCCCCTTCCAACTCAGTTATTCTCATACAATACAATACAATACAATACAATACAATACAATACAATACAATACAATACAATACAATACAATACAATACAATACAATACAATAGCAGAGTTGGAAGGGAGCTTGGAGGTCATCTAGTCCAATTCCCTGCCTAGGCAGGAAATCCTATACCATTTCAGACAAATGGCTATCCAACATCTTCTTCAAGACATCCAGTGTTGGGGCATTCACAACTTCTGGAGACAAGCTGTTCCACTGATTAATTGTCCTAAATGTCAGGAAATTTCTCCTCAGTTCTAAGTTGCTTCTCTCCTTGATTAGTTTCCACCCATTGCTTCTTGTTCTGCCCTCAGGTGCTTTGGAGAATAGTTTGACTCCCTCTTCTTTGTGGCAACCCCTGAGATATTGGAACACTGCTATTATGTGTCCCCAATCCTTCTTTTCATTAAACTAGACACACCCAGTTCCTGCAACCGTTCTTCATATGTTTTAGTCTCTAGTCCCTTAATCCTCTTGGTTGCTCTTCTCTGCACTCTTTCCAGAGTCTCCATTTCTTTTCTACATCATGGTGACCAAAACTGAATGCAGTATTCCAAGTGTGGCCTTACCAAGGCACTATACAGTGGCATTAACACTTCACGTGATCTAGATTCTATCCCTCTGTTTATGCAGCCTAGAACTGTGTTGGCTTTTTTGGCAGCTGCTGCACACTGCTGGCTCATATTTAAATAGTTGTTTACTAGGACTCCAAGATCCCTTTCAGTTACCACTATTGAGCAAGGTACCACCTATACTGTACCTGTGCATTTCGTTTTTGTTGCCTAAATGTAGAACCTTACTTTTTTCGCCATTGAGTTACTCTTTTCGCCATTCTGTTATTCTCTTACATGTCCCTGTAGGCTTAGCCTTCTTTGCACTGCAGTGATCAATCAATTAAATTTCAGGCATCCTTCTTGTGTGCAATAAAGATTCTAATCTAGGTGAATCCTGTTTGAGACTCCCTTGCCAAGGCAAGCTAAGTACTGAGTAAAGGTTAAGTATCTCCGGAGCTGTGATTTACTGCTGAGCCCTTATGCGAAGCCTACCATAACCTGCTTGGACAGGCTTGCTTGGCACTCATGTTATTTCCTCTCACACCTAGACAGACACTTAGTTTATCCCAAGTCTTGTGATTGTTAAGCCTTAGTAGCCTTAGAATGATTGCATTGAAGATGTTTGATATCCTTGGCTTTGTATCATTATTCATTCTGTTTTCTGGAATCTGTCCGGGGAACAAGGGTTACAAATATAGTAAATTAAAAGTAATATTCTACAGCTACTCCTCAAGTTACAACCAAAATGTGGCGGGCCCAGCCCTCTGGAACGACCTTCCCCCCGATATTAGAACAACTACGGACCTCCGCTCCTTCCGTCTGAAATTAAAAACATATCTTTTCTGCTTGGCCGGCCTAGGGTAGTCTCCCTTCTATGTGGTTTTATATTTAATTATTGGGTATTTTAGCTTTAAATGGGATTTTTAGCACAGGTATTAGATTTAATTCGTTTTTAGTTATGTATGTATATTTTGTATATGTGTATATTTATTGTTTTTATTCTCCCTGTGCACCGCCCCGAGTCCCTGTGGGGAGAGGGAGCGGTTTACAAATTAAGTTATTATTATTATTATTATTATTATTAAAATTGAGATCAAAATTTCTGTTGCTAAGTGACATATTTGTTAATTGAGTTTTGTCCCATTTTACAACCTTTCTACCACAGTTGTTAAGTGAATCATTTCAGTAGTTGAGTTAATAATGGTTAGTCTGTCTTAACCATTGACTTTATTTATCAAAAGGTGGCAAAAAGTGATCATATGACCCAGGGGCACTGCAACTGGCATAAGCATGAACCAATTGTCAAGCATCTGAATTTTGACCACATGATTATGGAGACGTTACAATGGTTACAAGTGTGAAAAAAGGATCTTAAGCCACTTTTTTTCAGTGCCATTCTAACTTTCCATGGTCACTAAATGAAGTGTTGTAAATTGAGGACTACCTGCACCTTATTATATCCATTTGATGCAATGTATGCTAAATTTAACGTCACACATTTAATACCCGTAAGAAATATGAAAAGCCAATACTTTTATCCGCAGTAATCAGTAAATGCCACACAATATACATCTGAATTCATGGCATACCCTTGTGATATATTCAGATTATTTTAGTCTCCTTCCCCAGAGTGTAAACATAACACAGTGAAGCATAAACTCCATGGTCACTTGCCTAGTGAACAGTAGTTTTCCTGTGGCCTAAACAAGTGGAATTGTCACTCTCCTTATTCACCAGCAAGAAGGAAAGATACTGGAGGTCAAACAGCCACATTTTAAACGTTACTCCTAATAATCCCAGTTTGTAGTCGCCACACAAAACTAGAAAATAAAAGGCATTAGTAACTCTCCGTGCCTTAAGGAATAGCTGTTGATAAAACTAAGTGGGACCATAGTGACATTTTCTCCAAGTTATTTCCCGGTGGAGTTTTTATTTGCAAATATAGTATGCAACTAATCTTTTTAGTTTTGCAGAAGAACATCCCTTTGTGCTTTGCTTACATATGTAAACTAAATGTGTTACACATTAACTTAACAATGCAAATATGTGATGTAATCTATATGTGGAAGAACTGTGACTGTTCCAGTTTTGCTTCTTGCACATTATGTGTAACATATCTGTTACTTCCCTAAATTCTCACCAGTGCTGGTTGAGCAAAATATGTGTTTGAACATGACTTGTTTGTTCTATATATTCTAGATCAAGGGTGTCAAACTCGATTTCATTCAGGGCCGCATCAGGGTTGTGTTTGACCTTGAGGGTCTGGGGTAGTCACTCATGTCAGGGACACCTGTGGTGGCCAGAGCGCTCTACCAGCGAAAACGGGCTCCTGAGTTCCATTTTCCTGAGGCCATAGCCTTTTGCAACCCTCTGCCAGTGAAAAGGTAGCTTGGGGATTGGGGGGGGGGAGCGGCATGGGTGGACTACAACAGGGGTCTCCAACCTTTGCAACTTTAAGTCTGAAGGACTTCAGCTCCCATAATTCTCCAGCCAGCAAAGCTACAATACAACCTTCCAAAGATCTCTCATCTCATGATTGGCCATAGAGGGATAAGAAAATCATAGAAGCTTTTGTACACAGTTCGGTAAGCACTGGATTGTAACTCCAGGCAGCTTAATGGAAACTAATGGTGAAGACCCTGGTAACCATGTTATCTGCCTCATATCTGTGGACTGAAGGTTTCTTTAGTAATGGGTGGGGACTCTTTCCTAATTTAAGGATGAATTTAAGGAAGCGCTGATTTTGGCTTGAACTCAGACTAGCCTTGCCCACTCATAGATGCTGGGAAAATTCCTGCACTGCATCTTGGTTCTCTATAAAGACCAGATACCTCCAATTCTCCATCATCTATTCACCTTCTATCCAGCAGAGGACATGGCTTGCCTCCTTTTCTTTGAAACACCTTTAATTCTAAAGAAAACTTTTAACAGTAGAGGACTTATAGGATATTCTGGACTCTCTGAGGAGCAATGAATGGTTTATCCCTACATTTTACTCTAGATAGAAGGAGGAAAGTGCATACAGAGGTAGAATTGGCTTATTTAACACTGATTTAAATTGAATTGTAAGTTTCAACTATCTCCTTGCTCTGACCACTCATCAGATTTTTTGTGGGGGGAGGAGAGCTTTTCAAAGTCTCTACCCTAAGAGTCAGTTTGGTGTAGTGGTTAAGGCACAGGGCTAAAAACCAGGTGACTGTGAGTTCTAGTGCCACCATAAGCACAAAGCCAGCCGCCCTGAGCTTGTCAATTTCTCTCAGCCCTAGGAAGGAGTCAATGGCAAATCACTTCTGAAAACCTTGCCCAAGAAAACTGCCAAGAGTTCTCCACTCAGTTTGAGAATGGAACAGGATTGACCAGAAAAGAGGAAAAATCCTCCTCTTCCTAATGAAAAGGTGAAATCTGCCCTACTTAATTCCAAAACTAAGCCAGATTCATAATTCTAACTTTCTTGTCTTTCTTCTTCAAAATGCTCTTAGCAGCATCTACTTAAGTGAGGCAATTTCTTTCACCTGGTGACATTTAAATAGCAAAAAAATCCAAACCATGATTGAATCTAGGGTTCAAACTCTGCTTGGGGGGTGGGAGGAGTTTCCCCACTTCCACAGGCTCCTAAGAACAATGAAGATGACTGCTAGTTGGTGTTCATGGAATGCATTCTGCTAGTCAATAGTAGATTCTGGGTTTAAACCTCAGCATCTCTTTGCCAAAGTATAAACTAAGTCTTTATACAGGAACAGGGCATGGCTAGTTTACTGAAGAGGAGGACCAGGAGAGACAGGATAGCAGTGTTCCAATATTTGAGGGGCTGCCATAGAGAGGAGGAGGTCAAGGTATTCTCCAAAGTACCTGAAGGCCAAACAAAGAATAATGGATGGAAACTGACCAAGGAAACATTCAACATTCACTCAAGCACTCATGACTTCTCATCTGGACTACTGCAACACTCTCTACATGGGGCTCCCCTTGAGATGCACTCGGAGGTTGCAGTTGGTCCAGAATGCAGCCGCGCGGGTGATCATGGGAATCTCAAGACATTCCCACATAACACCACTCCTGCGCGAGCTGCACTGGATACCTGTCACCTACTGGGTGCGTTACAAGGTTTTGATGACCATATTCAAGGTGCTCCATGGCACGGGGCCTAGCTACCTTCGAGACCGTCTTCTACCCCATACATCCCTTCGACCGACTCGCTCCCAGGGAGAGGGTCTTCTCCAGGTGCCGTCGACCGGACAATGCCGGTTGGCAGCTCCCAGGGGAAGGGCCTTCTCTGTGGTGGGCCCTACCCTCTGGAATGGCCTACCTCCCAACCTCCGTTCCATCACAGACCTCCGCTTGTTTCGCCGGCACCTTATTATTTCGCCGGCAACTTATTATTTTCATCTGGCCGGCCTACCATGATCTACTCCACACCCATTATTTTATAACAAATCAAAATTGTAATTTGGGTTTTAAATTTAAACTTATTTTAAGCAGGGTATTGATTTAATTTAGTTATTATTTAATAATATTTTGTATTTATGTATAATTGATTTTAACTCTCTGTTCGCTGCCCCGAGTCCCTTTGTGGGAGATGGGTTTGGGTTATAAATGTGAAAAATAAAATAAATAAAATAAATAAAAACTTGAAAATAAGGATAGATTTTCTGACAGTGAGAGCAATCAACCACTGGAACAGAAGTTGCCTTCGGAAGTTGTAGGAGCTTCATCACTGAAGGCTTTCAAGAAGAGATTAAACTGCCATTTGTCAGAAATGGTGTAGGGTCTCCTGCTTGGGCGGGGGGGGGGGGTTGGACTAGATGACCTACAAGGTCCCTTCCAACTCAGTTAAACTTCACACTTCTATGATCTCCTCCAAAGTAACCAGCACTAAAAATAACCAGCCGGTTGACCTGAGAATCTTCCTCCCTCCAAGATATCCTGCAAAGCTTCCTCTTCCTCTTGTTTCAAAACTTATTGAAACTTGTTGATTTTGCGAGAAAAAAATGTCCTCCCCAAAGATGTCACAGGACTAAAAGTTTTAGCCCCAACAACCGTGCATTGCGAATCGGCACACTTCTGTAAAACTGGCACCATAAGCTATCATATACTGCTTTAAAAAAAAACCCAGACAAACCCCTTTACGTTTTCTACTTTACTTTATTTTTTTTTAAAAGCAGCTTCCTGCTCGTCCTTTCATTGCTCTCCTCCCCGCGACCCACCCTTTTTGGCTTTGAGACAGTTTCCCTTTCCCAGTCCCGCCTGACAGGAGGGGAAGGTAATTTTGTGCAACAGGCTGCAGCAGTGGCTGTTTTCCTCCACTTTAATTTCTAACCTTCTTGATAGTGGAATGGAAACTGGTTAGAGTGTTGGCGAGGAATGACGATTCCTGCCCTCCAGACAATGGACCAGTCATTCAGCGATCATCTTTGTTGCTCTTCCCTGCACTCTTTCTAGAGTCTCCACATCTTTTTGCCATCCAGTTTTGGTCACCACGATGTAGAAAAGATGTGGAGACTCTAGAAAGAGTGCAGAGAAGAGCAACAAAGATAATTAGGGGACTGGAGACTAAAACATACGAGGAACGGTTGCAGGAACTGGGTATGTCTAGTTTAATAAAAAGAAGGGCTAGGGGAGACACGATAGCAGTGTTCCAATATCTCAGGGATTGCCACAAAGAAGAGGGAGTCAAACAAATCTCCAAAGCACCTGAGGGCAGAACAAGAAGCAATGGGTGGAAACTAATCAAGGAGAGAAGCAACGAAGAACTGAGGAGAAATTTCCTGACAGTTAGAACAATTAATCATTGGAACAGAAGTTGCCTCCAGAAGTTGTGAATGTTCCAAAAACTGCAAGTCTTCAAGAAGATGTTGCATAGCCATTTGTCTGAAATGGTATAGGGCTTCCTGCCTAGGCAGGGGGTTGGACTAGATGACCTCCAAGGTCCCTTCCAACTCTGTTATTGTATTGTATAGTGGCCTCGCTGGTGAAAGGCAGGAGAGCTAAAGAGAAAGAATGGGTGGGGAGGCACAGAAGAAACCAACGAAAGCGAGACCTTCCCAATCAAGGCAAAGTTTGTTAGAGCGGAGGTGGCTGAAGAGCTGTAAGCTTGCTCGGGGCATGCAGTGAACTCCACGCTTAGGAATCTAATTCAGATCAAGTTTATTATCAGGCATTCTTAATAGCAAAGTTTACACTTCAGTGTTAAGATACTTCTGACTTTCCACAATCTGTTCCATCACTTGGTGTAACTATGATTTCACTCCCCTGCAGAGCAGAGATACAAACATGACTTCTCTGATTCAAAAAAGTATTTAAAACGACCGGCTGTAATCTCTGCCCGCAAGCAGAATGCCCCAGTGGCCAACCAGAAACACAGACGTGATCACATGCCATGGAACTACATTTCCCACAAGGCAGTCTCTGCCTACATTTCCCAGGAGGTCGTTTCTTAAAGGAGACAGTTCTTAATTCCTAACATTGGCTATGAACTGCTGGGGCAGCGCAGCGGGGAAAGCACCCGCCTCCTCCTTCACCTCGCGGAAAACTGTAAGGGCATGACTAAGT
Source organism: Rhabdophis nuchalis (assembly GCA_039707465.1). Classification (NCBI taxonomy): domain Eukaryota; kingdom Metazoa; phylum Chordata; class Lepidosauria; order Squamata; family Natricidae; genus Rhabdophis; species Rhabdophis nuchalis. The sequence continues at coordinate 37,075,515 of CM077651.1, read as the reverse complement.
TCCCAAAGATGATCACATAAAGTCGCGGAGGAGAAAGGAGGGGGAGAAGGAGGGTTCTCCATGTGCTGGAAGCTGCCGGAGAACTTTCTTCCAGCACTTGATTTCCTGTCCTTGCTTGTGCGCCTCTTTTGGGGGGGAAAGGCGATGACTGAAAGCACAGATGCCGTGGGGGACTCATCTTCTCAGGAGCAAAAGCAAGACAAAGAAAAGAAGAGGAAGAAAAGGAGGAAGAAGAAAGAGGTCAAGAAAGTGCGGATTGTAGCTTCCCACCTGTTGTCTGCCTGGCCCGACACGGAGACCTCCCGGCAGCCAGCTGACAATAGACTGAAGACCACCAAATACACGGCGGTGTCTTTCTTGCCCAAGAATCTCTTTGAACAGTTCCATCGCTTTGCCAATGTCTACTTCGTTTTCATCGCTTTACTTAATTTTGTGCCTGCGGTCAATGCTTTCCAACCGGAGCTGGCGTTGGCTCCGGTGCTCTTCATCCTGGCAGTCACAGCGGTCAAGGACTTGTGGGAAGACTATAGCAGATACCGGTCAGACCAGGAGATCAACCATATGGAATGCTTGGTCTACTGCAGGTAATGGGATCGAGAGATTGGTGTGGAAAGTTGAAAAGCGGACCCAAATGCAGAGGATGTGGTGCTTGGTGATCAGAATGGGATAGGGACTAACAGAATGGGATAGGCGCAGGGTTCCCCAACCTTTGCAACTTTAAATCTGAAGGACTTTAGCTCCCAGACTTCTCCAGCCAGCTCCCAGAAGTCTGGGAGCTGAAGTCCTTCAGACTTAAAGTTGCAAAGGTTGGAGACCCCTGGGATAGGGGACTAAGATGAATAGGACAACTTTTGAAAAATCTGTGCTGACTAACTCACGCTAACTTTTTACTGCTTTCCCCACTTTAAGCAAATACAATGACCTCCAGTGATGTAGTTAAGTAATGGTAGATTACAGGCATCAATGTGTCTGTACCATTTGAAATGTATTTCACTTACTTGAAAGCATAGTATGTAACCCCCTGTCTTTACAGGGTTCATGCTCTTTCCTACTTTGATGGCTCCCTAAGTGTCATACTATCTGTCCGCTCTAGACTTTGGATACTCCATTCGCCTTTTTTCTTTTCTTCACTTTCACAAGAAGATTAGAAAACCATGTTGTGTTACTATATTAATAGGGTTCTCATCTAAACTGCAGCCCACAGGTTAATTTCTTTTTTCTGGCAATGTATTTCATTTTCATTTCACGACTTCCCTCTGCACATTTCTCTATAGGGGCTTTGTTTATATGAAATCATGCCACAAAGGCTCTATTCTATGCATTTTGTTTTCCTTGTGGGAGAAGGGGGGGAAAAAGGCCGCCTCAAGAAATTGGGTAGTGGATTCGCAGATGTTTTTTCCCCCGTAGATTTGTGGGGAGGTGTAATCATGCCATATTGGCCTATCTCCTGATGGTCTTCGGTTGATCACAGATATCCCAGCCTTAGAAGGGATTTTTTTTTTCAATTCTAGGGGGACGGGGGGGGGGGAAGCAGGGCTGCTTTAAGGAGATTCAAACAGGTACTATGTCGATCATTTCTCTATTGTATGCACTATGTCCAACTCCGGGTTTTAATTTGAGTTGCTGTGCAGCTTTTAACAGGCCTTTGATCAAGCATATCATATTTAATGATCTATAAACCGCACTGAAATAATTGGGACCATGAGAGAATCACGTGGAAATCGAACTTTTGAAAAAACCTGTATATATTTAGCCCAGTGGAATGAGATTTTGTGAATTAGCAATGCTTCTGCAAGTCTCATTGACTCCATGCATTAGTCTTACTCTTCATTGGTCTTGCAGTGTTATATTCTTTTCCACAAAAGTAACTGCTTGTCTGCCTTTTTAAATTATGTACCTCCACTCAATTTCTTCCAATTGAATTGATACTGCTAATGCTTGTGAAATATTTTTCTGCTAATTTTAAACATGAGAAACATATTTTTTTTCATCCAATATGAACTTAAATGTTTGTGTACTGTTCCCATAACACTGTTTGGTAAACATTAAATTACCAATGAGTGGCTACAGTACTTAAATTACTGGAATGTATGGAGCAGTATAAAATCTCTTGTCAGTTAAGTTTCATGTAGTGTGAAACGACTGAATTCTAAAATGCCTGATTTCATTAATCCATTTTTGAGATTATTTAACAGCAAAAAAAGGGGCTATATTTATGGCTACAGTATACAGTAATCCACCCCTAATAATTTTAAATCTTTTTATACTGATGTATAGTTAAACCTTTGCTGATCCAACAGAATAATAATAATGATGATGATGATGATGATGATGATGATGATGATGATGATGATAATTTAATTTATAACCTGCTCTCTCTCCCCAAAGGGACTCGAGGCGGGGCACAGGGAAATTAAAAATACATATAAAAACCATAAACAATACAGTATTAAAAAAGAATTAAACTAAAACCCTGCGCTAAAATCCCATGTTAAAACTAAGACAAGCCCCTAAAAACCCCCTAAAAACAGTTAAGTTATCCCAGGCCGGCCAAGCGGAAGAAATGTGTTTTTAATTTTTGACGGAAGGAGCGGAGGTCCGTGGTTGTTCTGATTTCGGGGGGGAAGGTCATTCCAGAGGGTCGGGCCCGCCACAGAGAAGGCCCTTCCCCTGGGCGTCGCCCGCTGGCATAGCCTGGTGGATGGCACCCGGAGAAGTCCCTCTCTGTGGGAGCGGATAGGCCGCAGTGATGTATGGGGCAGGATGCGATCCCGCAGATAGCTAGGTCCCGTGCCATGATATCGCATGTACCATACCAGAAAAAGATGGTATGGTACATGCGATAGCAACACATCAAATAGTTAACACTTTTTTGTCTGTGCATCTCCAATGTCTGATTTGTGTATTCATTTAATACCATCTTGTCACTTTCTTATTTATAAAATGAATTGGTGAAAAGACAAGCTTTATTGCCAAATTCCCGATCTAGAGCATGTCCACATTAGATACAGATAGTTCTTGACTTACAATGGTCCATTTAGTGACAGCACTGAAATAGGTGACTTATGGCCATTTTTCACACCTACAACCATTGCAGCATCCCCCTGGTCACATCAACAAAATTCAGGCACTTGGTAACTGACTCATACTTATGACAGTTGCAGTCTGCCAAGGTCAGGTGGTTATCTTTTGCAACTTTCTTACAAGCAAAGCCAACAGGGAAGTTAGATTCACTTAAGAATCAGATTACTACCTGCAGTGATTCGCTTAATAACTGTGGCAAGAGAAAAGTCATAAAATGGGGCAAAATTCACCTAACAACTGCCTTGCTTAGCAACAGAAATGTTGGGATCAATTGTGGTCATAAATTGAGGATTACCTGTACTTGCATGCTTCCATTCGCTGGTCGCTGACTATAAAAATGATTGTGTTCTTGTTTCCATTTGTCTTCATTTTCATGCCTACGTTAATGGAAAACTTGTCTGGTTACAGTGTCTTAGCTAAAGAGCTAAGGTTTAATCTCACCATGCAAGCCTGCATTAAAAAACATCGTTTAAAGCAGTTGTGCTTTTTAGGTCAATTGAACTATGTCTAATAAGGTGTAACAAAGATCCATTTGTGCTTTATGTTTTAACTATAGAGGTCTGCAGAGGAGAAAGATAACAGAAACTAGAATTTGTGCCCAAGTTTCATTAAGATACAGATAAGATATAATAAGATACAGATGAGATATAAAAACCTAAAAAGCACAACAGTCAATATTGTACCAGAAACAATTTACGCAAATTGTTTAAGATGCAATCAATTATAGTCACTTACCTGTATGTTCTATCTCAGGAAGAGACAGAGCCTGATTGATGAGTCTGGGTTCAAAAATGATTAGGATCAGTTGTCCCTGGTTAGACTAGACTGGCAGGTTGGCAGAAGGCAGTGGCACACCCTTTCCGTATTCAGCCAAGAAGATTACATGGGTGTCATTAGGAGTTGATTTGATTTGACTTTTTAATTGTGAAGATCCATTGTATCTGGACTGTCAAACTCAATGATCTGGCTTAAAATATCAGTTGATACGCTTAAGCCTTTTCTGTTGTGGTGCCTGCTCTTTTGAATATCAGTCCTCCAGAACAGGGGGGCCCAACCTTTGCAACTTTAAGTCTGAAGGACTTCAGCTCCCAGATTTCTCGCTGGAGAAGTCTGGGAGCTGAAGTCCTTCAGACTTAAAGTTGCAAAGGTTGGGGACCCCTGCTCCAGAGAATACATGGACCCAACTCTGTTGCCTTTCCCAAGGCTTTAAGTATGCGATCTGTCATCAGGCCTGGGGACCTGGGTGTGTATCTGAGCCTGTGCGAAGGCTGTACTAATCTGTGTTATGGTGTTTTTTTTAACCTTGGTTGTGTGTATGTTTTTTTAACTTGTTGATGTTTTTATTCTGTTTTTTAATTATTGTTAACCCCTCAAAGTCATGCATTTGGAATGAGAGACCATGTGAATAGTCATTTTTTGAAAAGATACTCAGAGTTTAAAAGTTCAGAGCAGCCTCCCTTTGTCCTTGAATGGGGATCATAAACATTCATAATAAATTGAAGTTTGACAAGCTGGTTAGGCTCCCTCCCTGCTTGTGCTGTTTCCTTTCTGAACATTTTTACTACAGCTATCTTCTAGAAAACTGCTATATCTATGTTCTACTTTACGGTATCTATGTTCTAGAAAACTGTTGGAGATGTGAGCAGTAAAAGCATGGGGACAGAACAATAGTATTCTGAAGTTTTATTTCTTTCACTTATTTGGATAGCAACCAGAGATGCTATTTACTTACCTTCCCTAACGGTTTGCAAATGCTAAGCCATCTGCGGTGGTGGTGGGTTTCAAATTTTTTTAGAACCTCTTCTGTAGGTGTGGCCTGCTTTGTGGGAGTGTCTTGAGGGTCATGTGACCTGTTGGGAGTGGCTTGCTTTACTTACCTTCCCTACCGGTTTGCAAATGCTAAGCCATTTGCGCCGGTGGTGGGTTTCAAAAATGTTTAGAACCTCTTCTGTAGGTGTGGCCTGCTTTGTAGGAGAGGCTTGCCAGCCATGTGACCGGCTGGGAGTGGCTTGCTGGCCATGTGATCGGATGGGAGTGGCTTGCCGGCCATGTGACTGAGTGGGATTGGCTTGGCAGTCATGTGACTGGGTTGGCGCTGCCAACTTGCAAATGTGGTGACACTCACTTAACAACGCACTTGCTTAGCAACCAAAATGTTGACTCAGAAACTCTGGCATTTGAGGCATGCAAGTCTTAAAGCTGTCAAGTTACAAGACCCTTGCACCCCTAACCCTTTAGAAAAAAAAACTCCCAGTGTTGTTCAAACTTGACAGCTTTGAGACTTGTGGACTTCAACTCCTGCGCAGCGCAAAGAAGTTCAGGGCCGCGCGGACTCCGACTGGCTCTCCTCTTCTTCTGCCACCTGCTGCCTGCCTGGGCCTGGCTCCTTCCTCGCCAGCCCTCCCCTTCCGCCTGCCCGCCAGCCCCGTGCCTCTGAGCGTGTGCAGCGCTTCCTGCCCGTCCCCCATGCCTCTGAGCACGTGCAGAGCGCCTGCTGCCCACCCGGCCCTTGACACCAAAAAGCGGGACATTTTAAAGAGGCCGCGGGGCTCAGGACAGATGCTTGAAATGCGGGACTGTCCCGCCAGAAGCGGGACATCTGGTCACCTTAATCATGTGGCTATTAAGTGAATCTGGCTTCTTCCCCTTTAACTCTGCTTGTCAGAAGCAACCTAAGATGATTGCAAATGAAATCCCAGGACTCTGGGACATGTGACAATTGTAAATACATGCTGGTTGCCAAGCATCCAAAGTTTGGTCAAGTAACTGGAGATGCTGCAACAGTCATAAGCATGAAAACTATGACTTTAGGCGTTTTTTCAGTGCCATTGTAACTTTTAATGATGACTAAATGAATCGTTGCAAGTTGAGGATTACTGTAATCATAAGCATTATAGCATCTGGAATCTGTAGTAGGAGCTCTATGGATATTTGCAGCGATTTGTTATTGGGCAATAGAGACCTATAAAGACTTCTTTTGAAGTTGGTAGATGGAGGATAAAGTTTCGTTGAGTAGAGCTATGAAAAAATATATTCCGCAGAATGTTGAGACGTTATTTAAAAATAGAATAGTAAGTAAATTAGAAACAAGATATACTGGAAGAGCTTTAGAAGTCTTTCCAGATCTTAGTTGTATATTTGTTTATACAAATCAGATAACAGATTGTTACGAGTTGCTTCATCTTCAAGCTAGCTGATCTTCTTTAGTGTGCAGCAGATTACAGAGAATATGTTGAATTTGACCAGAAATGTGAGATAGTGGTAAAGTCGTGAAAAGTAAAATAACTTGATGTTATCTTTTAGTTTGAAAAAATAATAATCCATTGTTTGAGTTTTGAAAATCTGGGTAGTATAGCAAACTGCTGTGTTACAAGTGTCACTATAGTAGCAGTAATAATTTTGGAATTGTGGCCAAAGACTGTAATATCAACATATTTGTGGGACAAGGTGCACAGGTTTTCATTATTTGTTTTTCTACTATTGTGTATATCTCTACCTAGCAGTATAAAGCAGGTTCCATGTTTAATGGTGCAAGTTGGAATCCAAGTGAATACAGCTAGTCCTTGACTTGCAATAGTTCATTTAGTGACCATTCAAAGTTACAAGGGCGTTAAAAAGTGACTTGTGACAGGCTCTCATACTTATGACTGTTGCAACATCCCCATGGTCACATGTTCAAAATTCAGGCGCTTGGCAAGTGACTCATATTTATGGCGGTTGCACTGTCCTGGGGTCATATGATCTCTTTTTGCAATCTTCTGACAAGCAAAATCAATGTGGAATGCAGAGTCTCTTAACAATTGTATTATTAACTAACAACTGCAGTGATTCACTTAACAACTGTGGCAAGAAAAATTATAAAACGAAGCAAAACTCACTTAACAACTGTCTCGTTGAACAACATAAATTTTGGAGTCAATTGAAGTTGTAAGTCAAAAACCTGGATAAAGCTTTTCATTGTCGACTGAATTCTTAACAAATCCCTTAATCAATATCACAGCTTTAGGTGAACATTTGCTGTTAATATCACAGCTTTAGATGATCATTTGGGTGAATTTTAAAATTTAAGGTGAATTTAAAAAAAGAAAAGGATATTAATTTATGATGATTTACTTAGAGCTATAGTTAATGTAACACTTTATTAACCTTTTGTTTGGAAGGCTTATCTCTGACCTTTGCATTGCTTCTAAAAATGTGTAATTAGTGACTGTTATAGGACATTCATATACAATAATTTTCAATTTCCAAGCCTGACTATATAATGAATTCTATAGCAAGATAAATATCTTTCTTTTACAAAAATAGGAATCATAGCAGAAACTGAAATGTAACATTGGCATGTCCTATTATTTAGTGGAATCATTCAAGTTTTATTTATTCATTCATCTCCAGCAGTTTACTATTTATTGAGCAATATTTATAACTTGCTCAAATCCAGAGTTACTCTAGCAGTAAACAGCAGAGCATAAGTCGCAAAATTTGAACACAAAACTACAAGGAAAGTAAAACAACCATGTCTTTGTGCTTATGTTAGATACCCCAGTCCATAAAGGTTGAAAGCACATAATAATATAATTTGTTAGCAGAATTTAAGGAAGGTTGGTCCCCTTATAACACCAAGGAAAGGCTATTGTATAGGATGGAGGTCAGCACAAGGAAGGCCCTCACCTAGTTCCCACCCCATGAGATAATCTTAAATTAGAATGTGGGTGATTGAAACCATATTCCATGTAATGGGGCAGTGTAATTTTTATAGGTATAAATTGAGTCTTTTTAATTTATTTATTTATTTTATTCCTTTTATTTCCTCTTTTGTAACTGTGTCCAGGACAAATACATTTCTTATAAAAAGTTTTTACATACTGATTCTAACACGCGCTGTGACTTAAGTTCTTTGTCACTGACATTAAAACATAATGTGTCTCTGAATATTGATTTTTTTTGATATTCTTTTTTGTCCTGATTTTTATCAGAAGAGTAAATATGTGGGTGTGTATAATACATGAATGTGCAAATATTGTCAAATCTCCAAACATTTCAAGCAAATAAAGAATCAGAATCCATTATGTATATCCCATAAACTCTACAATCAATTTATAAACCAGAGGTATGATTTCTGGCTTGTAAAGAAGAGTCTTAAGTGTGCCAAGTCTTCCTTTTATTGATTTTTTGAAATTAAATGTTTTAATAATTTGTGATAGATGATTCAAAGTCTCTTGGACCTCATCAAGTGGTTTTTGCATTCTAGTACATCCATTGAAAAGTGGTAAGTGAACTTAGTGTTTAAAGTGGGTGACAATGGCAGTGCTGTTTTTTCAGCCTGGTGTCCTTGTGAACATTAGTGTCATCGGTGATCTTCCTTGCTCACATGCCAAGCTCCATACCCCAACTATGCAATGTGCTCATGACTTCCCGACTAGACTACTGTAACGCTCTCTACATGGGGCTCCCCTTGAGGTGCACCCGACGACTACAGCTAGTCCAGAATACGGCCGCGCGGGTAATTATGGGTACCTCCAGGTACTCCCACGTAACACCGCTCCTGCGCGAGCTGCACTGGCTACCTGTGGCCTTTCGGGTGCACTTTAAGGTGTTGATTACCATCTTTAAAGCGCTCCATGGCTCGAGTCCTAGCTATCTGCGTGATCATATCCTACCCCACACATCCCTTCGACCGATTCGCTCACACAGAGAGGGACTTCTCCAGGTGCCGTCCACCTGGCAATGCCAACAGGCGGCTCCCAGGGGAAGGTCCTTCTCTGTGGCGGGCCCAACCCTCTGAAATGACCTACCCCCCGAGCTTAGATCTACCACGGACCTCTGCTCCTTCCGTCAACAATTAAAGACCCATCTTTTCCAGCAGGCCGGCCTGGCCTAACCTAATCTACCGTACCAGCCTAGTTGTAGTAAATGTTACCTAATCGGGTTTTTAAGCTATAAATTTAAACGAGATATTTTAACACAGGGTAAAACATTTAATTTAGTTTTAATTATTTATAATTGTTTTATGTATATGCTCTTAAATTCTTGTACACCGCCCCGAGTCTCTTCGGAGAGAGGGGGGCGGTCAATAAATCCAAATAAATAAATAAATAAATAAATAAATGTAGCAATAGCAATAGCACTCAGACTTATATACCACTTTACAGTGCTTTACAGCCCTCTCTAAGGAGTTTACAGAGTTAGGGTTTGGGTTATTGCCCCCAACAATCTGGGTCCTCATTTTATCAACCTTGGAAGGATGGAAGACTGAGTCAAACTTGAGCCTGGTGAGATCCGATTCTGTCAAATTGCAGCCAGCTGGCAGTCAGCAGAAGTAGTCTGCAGTACTGCATTCTAACCCCTGTGACACCATGTCTCCTTTACCCAGCCATCAACTTCTTACTTCTATGAACAGTTCTCTGTTTCACATAGGACATTTGGGGAAAAAAAATAACAGGAATGTGCATTTGCAGGCTGGTGTTTTATTTCAAAAAGGTCGATTTGTTTAGGGGGAAAACCTCCCAGCTGAAAGGTGAATTCAGATGATGGAGAGTCTCAGAAATGATTGGGAATGACATCACTATATTTCCTTATGGCCAAAGGTTGTTTTGAGTTGTCTGTGGCTTCTATGGAAGACATTGTATAGGAGTGCCAGTAGTTTATTTCCAAACTGGCAAATATGTTTACATTCCCCAAATGTTGGGTAGCTGCCATGTAAAGCTATCCAAAATGCAAAGCAACAAACATAGAGATTTTTGAACCATAACTCTAATGGCTGCTCTGCATTTTTCAGACTTCTGCAATATTGTCAGTGATGCTAAGGTCAACCCAGCTCAGGGGTGGGCAAACTTTGCAACTTTAAGTCTGAAGGACTTCAGCTCCCAGACCTCTCCAGCCAGCAAAGCTGGCTGGAGAAGTCTGGGAGCTGAAGTCCTTCAGACTTAAAGTTGCAAAGTTTGTCCTCCCCTGACCTAGTGTTGTTTGCTATTGTAAAACAAACAAACAATCCCCCCCCCCGCTCCAAAACCGAATTCCTACTACTCTTTTAAAATAAGAAGAAATACCCCCAGGATAAGTTAAACAAAAACATTTTTGAAAAAAATAACTTTTAGTTTTTTGGCGGCATGCTCCTTGCTGTACCCAGGATGTTCTGAGTTTTTTAATATTCAGGGAGCATCCTCTAATAAAGACAAGAAACACACCTCTTTCATCAAGCCGGCCTAACATAACATCCGCTGTGACTAGTATAGATAGTTTTATTTGGGGATTTTATTTGGTTTTAGCGCAGGACTGACATTTAATAGGTTTTTAAATTTTTTGTATTTTTGTATTATTTTGTATGTATTTTAAATTCCTGTGCGCCGCCCTGGGTCCTTTTTGGAGAAGGGCGGGATTTAAATCAAACAAACAAATAAATAAACAAATAAACAAATAAATAAATAAATAAATAAATAAATAAATAAATAAATAAATAAATAAATAAATAAATAAATAAATAAATAGAAAGAACACCTATTGCTAAAATTAACCATTGTTTCTACACATAAGGAAACATGGTGGCGCAGTGATTAGAATGCAGAATTGCTTGCTAATTCTGCCAACTGTCAGCAGTTCGATCCTGACCGGGCTCAAGGTGAACTTAGCCTTCCAAGATCAGCAAAATGAGGGCCCAGATTGTTGGGGACAATATGCTGACTCTGTAAACCACTTAGAGAGGGCTATAAAGCACTATGAAGTGGCATGTAAGTCTAAGGATTATTGTGGCTGCTATATACAAATACATCTCTACCCTAGCTTTCCCCATTTTTTTTCCTCTGAACATCTGGATTTGCATTTATAACCACAGACAAATGTTACCCCATTTTTTAAAAATTTCTTTCAACTTAAAAAAAGAGACAGTTGGGTCTTGTATTAGATAGAGGAATCAGTTGTTAAAAGCTTAGATGCAGGCTTCAGAGACCTCCCAGTTGTTGACAGAATTTAAATGACCACATGGCATAATTATGTAAACTTTTTAATGACCAAATCGAGAGATTATGATTACTTTCAAACAATACTATTTAATTTAAATTTAATTAAATAAGTTAAGCATAAATAAATGTATGCACTGCTCAAAAGCAGCCCCCAGTCCAATTTGTCCCAGGAGTGTACACTGTAGGTAGACATTTTGACACTTTAGCTTTCTGTTCTGGTTATATCACTGCCTATCGTTTATATGTTTGTCTGGTTCGAGAGATAATGGTTCGAATCCATTTCTCCAGCATGCGTGATGGAAGAATTTTATGATACACTTGTATCATGTAAAGCTAACAATACAACAACAGACAGTGACTGTTGCTAAAGAGCAGTCTACTTGATGCAAAGCTGCTAGTACTATAATTAGTTACCTAAATTATAAGTGTGGAGTAAATCTGTTTGGTCAGTTATACGTTCTGTGTTTATGACTGTCTGTGGTTAGTTTTGGTGTTGTTTCTTTACAACTGCTTATGAAATATGTAGGCATTAAGGTGTTTTGGCAAGTTGCTAAGACAGTGATCAGATGTCTGGGCAATTGGTCCTTTTAGATCCAGAGATATTAAGCGTAACAGTAAATAACTGGGTTTTAAGCTTTATTATTAGCTCAGGCAAAAGATTTAAAAGCAAAACATAAAAAGCAAACACATCAAGCAGAACGACACTCAAATCTCTTACAAGCTGTCAGGAATTCCTTAATAATGACAGCAATGGGTGGCTAGTTTCCACAGTAGCCTATCCTAGGTTTTGTGCAGAAGCTCCCAACAAATAACAACAATCTCAAGGAATTTATCAAAACTTGGGCACTATGACTTCATGGTCCTGGTTTGGTCATGGAGAAAACCTGACCATGACTGGGGGGCACATGACTTGGGATGAGAATTAAAAACTTTCTCTCGCTCCCCCTTCAATAAGCAAAATAACCAAGTAGGTTAGCTCACAAGGAGCTCTAAAACGTCTAGACCACGGGTCTCCAACCTTTGCAACTTTAAGTCTGAAGGACTTCAGCTCCCAGAATTCTCCAGCCAGCAAAGCTGGCTGGAGAAGTCTGGGAGTTGAAGTCCTTCAGACTTAAAGTTGCAAAGGTTGGAGACCCCTGTTCTAGACTTTTCTGAATGTGAAGGGAAAAAAATGTGCCACTAAACTCCTTGAAATAACAGTAGCCTTCCACATTGCCACTACATAGCAGTCATTTGGTTTTTTTTGCGCATAACAGCTGGAAGAAGCTAACGTTGCTAGACTATTAAAAGTAAGTGATCAGATAACTAGTGGATACTTTGATACTTAGAACATTTTTCTATAAATTTGTATTTTAAATGGAGTTATGGACACTTCTCTGAAGCTTTTCGTTGAGTGATTTAGAGGCCGTTGAATGGTGTTTCCTTCAGAGGTGGGTTGCTTCCGGTTCGGCCCTGTAGTAGCGGCGGCAGGAGACCCACCCACCCAGACGCTTCTGCGCATGGCAGAAGTGTTGTGTGAGCGTTTGCGTGTGCGCGAGCAAATCAGTAGTAAAAAAAATGGCAACCCACCACTGCTTTCCTTACCCTTATTTTGTGAGGAATTCTTTTGCACTTAAAAAAGAAACAGATGAACTATTTCAAATATATATTTAAACTCTTAACATTTATAAGATTGAATGCCTTCTAAACGATCTACCATCTTTATTGCTGTTTTGATATTTCCTTATTATAATGTATGTCTTTTGATTGGTTAAATCTTGTTGCCTCCAGATCTCAAACTGAAATTTAATCGTGCCACCTTAAAGTGCTGAAATGAAATCAAATTGGGCTGATTCGTAAAGGTTGAATAAATATTTTCCTTTATATCTAAAGTGTTGTCTTTTGATTCACTCAAGAAATCTGGGTTTGTATATGTAAGAGTAACAATGATTTTGCAGTCTGTTCAGTTTTTTAAGCATTGTAAGCTGGGTAAATGCACTATGCCATTTTTTTAAAATGGAAAATGTGACCATAATAATAAAAAAAAGAAAGTGTTGTGATTGTTTCTAGAGATTCAGATAAAGAACAAATAGTTAGTTTAAAACGCAGAGCAGCCCCCATTAGTTTCATCCAGCTATCGGAAACATCTTGTTATCTGAGCACATTGTGTGACCTACACATAACCCTGCATTTGAATAACCGCTGTGTAAGTAGCATTTTGGTTAAGTTGTGAAAATATCAAAATATCTTGGTTGCCCTGTGAGAAATTTTATTTATTTATTTAATTTATTTATTTATTGTATGGGCCAGCCAGATCTCATGGTTGAAGTGGTTCTAGGTGACTTTCCAAATAGTAAAACAGTTAAAAACAATTAAAATTAGTAAGAATTAAGTAGAGATTAAAAAATCAAGACGATGGCACAAGCAATGGGGTTTTCTCTCTTACCCCCTCAATCATCTTCAGCATAGGATGTTCCCGTTGGGGGCCCAAGCTAACTGGAAGAGCTATGTTTTAAGGCCCTTCTGGAAAGCCAAGAGGATGGCGAAGGACTTCACCACCAGCAGCATGATATTCCAAGGGCTTTTTTTCCTCCTGGATAGTGCCAGCCGAAATTCCTTGACAAGCAGGGTCTGCATCAAGTCCCTTCTGCTGGAGCAAGGGGGACAAGCTAATCCCATTGGACTAAATGCTTGATACTCCCTGATGTTTCCTATTATTATTTTTTCCAATAAGTATCATTACTTTTTAAGACTTTGAATGTGTTATATTTGGATGCATGTATAACTGTTAGGAAATGTAAATTTAACATCACAAGATTCATGAACCAGAAACGAGGCAATTCCAGTCAGATGGGTGAATTGCCAGGGTTCCAAATAGCATCCAAAATTAAATCAGAGTCCAAGGCAAAGCATTGCTCAAAGTTCCAATTTATAAAAAGAGCCATGTAGGCACATCTGGGAAAACCCGAATCTGAAAGCTTCCCGGGTTTCCCCACCCATTTTAAAGTTCAAGATCTTGCTCCACACCCACCAGCCCATCACATGGTCCAATATTCCACTGCCATGCTGGCAGTTCCACTCATCTAGTTCCGATCAGATGCAGAGGTGTAGAGACAAAGGATGACCTTGGCTTTCTAGAAAGGAATTTTGTTTTGGCTACATAGCATCTACTCCGTACAATCCCCCCTCCCATCTTCCCACAGTAGAAAAGACATAGTAGGATATTAGAAAGTGTGGCAAGCCAAGACTATGACTGCAGGCCTGACATGAATAGGATCAGGCCCAAAGCCAAGTTTTTTTTTCTAAGATTCCTTTAACAGCCCACATTATATTCTACTACCGAAGCCCAGCTACCCCTCACAGTTATCACTAATAATTGGAGAAGATCCATTGAAATTCCAGGAACACTTTGAAGTGGACTCTTGCTACTGTGTATAGGTATTCCTTACTGCATCAGAACCCTGAAAGCTGATTTTTTTTTCATCTCTCACTTTTTCCTGCTGTGAAAGTCATAATTTGAAGGTGTCTTGATCCTTGAGGATCTTTTCATCTGTGTGTGTGTGTATGTCTCTCTCTCTTTTTCCCTTTGGATATAATATGGGATGAATAAAGGACAGAAAAGGACTTCTTCAATACAACTATCGCTTCCTTAATGTAATATTTCCCATGAGGGGGACAGCGGAGGAAGGATTCTGAGAGAAGTAGGCTTTTGCCATGGATTGGTTTTAGCAGGCTCCTCTGAAATTCTCAGTGCAAGCTATAGCATTCCTGCTGACGCATAAATATTTATGCGTCAGGGCCTTCTCTGTGGCGGGCCCAGCCCTCTGGAACGACCTTCCCCCCGATATTAGAACTACCACGGACCTCCGCTCCTTCCGTCTGAAATTAAAAACACATCTTTTTCGCTTGGCTGGCCTAGGATAGTCTCTTCTGATTGTTTAGGGATTTTTAGTAAATATTTGGGAATTTTAGCGCAGGGTTTTCTGTTTAATATGCCTTTTAGTTAGTATTTATGTACGTTTATTGTTTTAAATTTTGTATTCCTTTTTTAACTGTTTTTAATTCCCTGTGCCCTGCCTCGAGTCCCTTCGGGGAGAGAGAGCGGGTTATAAATAAAATTCGATTCGATTCGATTCGATTCGATTTCCAGTGAAACAGTATCTGTCACATCCCAAGATAGTTTATATAGCCAATTATTGCCGTGAGAGCAAAAGGCAACTCCAAGAGAAAGGGGGAAAATGTCTTTTCCCTCAACGTTCTAATTAGGTGTGAACATGAGTAGATCAAATAATAGTCAAGCAAGATTAAAGGTATTACAGGTTCGTAACGGTATTCTTTACCAACTCTCTACCAGTGTAAATCCATTGCCTTTTTGTGAAGGGTCTGGATGTGGCTTCAAATAAAGGGATAAAAATCCCTTGTTAATAAATAATAATAATAATAATAATAATAATAATAATAATAATAATAATAATAATAATAATAATAATAATAATAATAATAAAATAATTTAATTTGTAGACCGCTCCCTCTCCCCAAAGGGACTCGGAGAGGCAAAGAAACTAGCTGCGGAACTAAATGTTACAATTAAGTTGAATATCCCCTGGACCGCATCACATTTTGACAGGCCTTCACACTCGTACAGCCATTAAGCTGAAATAATACAGGTAGTCCTTGACTTATTATCAGAATTGAGCCCAAGATGTATGCTGCTAAGTGAGAAATTTGTTAAAGAGAGCTTTGCCCCAGTCTACAGCTTTTCTTGCAGTATTTGCTAAGTGAATCATTGCAGTTGTTAAATTAAGGAACATGGTTGTTTAAGTGAACCTGGTTTCCCGATTGACTTTTACTTTTCAAAAGGCCATCAAAGGTGATCACATGATCCCCGGACACTGCAACCATCATACATATGAGTCAATTGTGAAGCCTCCGAATGTACATCACATTTATTTATTTAATTTGATTTGTATGCCGCCCTTTCTCCCATAGGGACTCAGGGCGGTGCACAGGGAAAATAAAAGGTACATTTAAATTCAGTCAATAGATAAATTTAAAGTTAAATTAAATAAATTTAACCTGAGTTTAATTTAACATGACCATGGGAATGCTGCAATGATCATAAGTATGAAAAATGTTCATAAGCATGGTATGGCACCATGGCCTAGTTGGCTTCCTGCACCATGGTGGTGGTGGGGGGGGCATTTTTGCCCTCCCCAGGCTCCGGAGGCTTTCCTCAAGCCTCTGGGAGGATGAAAACAGCCTCTCCCAGGCTCCGGAGGCTGGAAACTGACCCTTTTCTGGACTTCCGGCACTTCTGGTATGCCCTTTTTTTGCCATCCACAGACACCGGAGGCTTTCTTTGAGCTTCTGGGAGGATGGAAACGGCATCCTCCAGGCCTTCCAGAAACTCATTTCCAGACTTCCGGAACTTCCAGTAGGTCCATTTTTCACCCTCCCAGAGCCTCTGTGCATCCAAAACAGGCTGCATGGGGACTCCTGGGAGAGGTGGGGTGGGGTCAGCCGGTCCTTGCAACTACCGGTTCAGCGAACCAGATTAAAACTAACATCCGGTTCTCCCGAACTGGTCCGAACTGGCTGAATCCCACCCCTGGTCATAAGTCACTTTTTTCAGTGCTGTTGTAACTTTGAACAGTCACTAAATGAACTGGCATTCAGGGACTACCTGTATTGAATGCCACTTGCATTATAATTCCTGGGCCTATAAATATCAAGAAGCCTTCTAAGATACTTAGCAAACCACAAATGGAAACCTGGGTATAGGTTTAAGCAGATCAAATGTTGAAGCACAGAAATCTAAATTTCCTACCAAAGATACTTGCTTTAGAATTTGCAAGGGGAAAATGGCTTTCAATGTATGGCTTCAGAGCATCATAGAGAACAATTGTGCTTCATGGTATTGATAAATCATGTACGTTATATACAATATTGTTCTGTGCAATTAGCACAATCTAAAAATAGATCAAATCATTTACATGTATAAAAGGGATGTGGTGGCTCAGTGGCTAAGACACTGAGCTTGTCAATCAAAAAGGTCGGTGGTTCAAATCCCTAGTGCTATGTAATCGAGTGAGTTCCCATTACTTGTCCTAGTTTCTGCCAACTTAGCAGTTCGAAACCGTGTAAAAATGCAAGTAGAAAAATAGGAACCACCTTTGGTGGGAACATAACAGCATTCTGTGCACCTTTGGCATTTAGTCATGCCCGCCACAAGACCACAGAGACGTCTTTGGACAATGCTGACTCTTCGGCTTTGAAACGGAGATGAGCACTGCCCCCTAGAATCGGGAATGACTAGCACATATGTGCGAGGGGGAACCATTACCTTACCTATAGAAGTTGATTGCTTTTACTCACCAGTTGCTATAAAAAGTGCCAATTCTGATTCAGAAGAAAAAGAACTTGAACTTCTAGTTAGGATTACACACGTGTCTAATCAGAGGTTTGAGCTGGAGCAGATATATAAGGCTGGCAGTTTTAATGCCTTCTTGCAGAGGCATTGCATCAATATTGTATAATCTGTAGTGAGAGATGATGTTTTAGGGCAGAGGTCTCCAACCTTTGCAACTTCAAGTCTGAAGGAATTCAGCTCCTGAATTCTGGGAGCTGAAGTCCTTCAGACTTAAAGTTGCAAAGGTTGGAGACCCCTGTTTTAGGGGGTATAACCTTTTGATGTTGATGATTCTGTGCATTGAAAATAGATTAATCAGAACATTTGAGCTGTTGCATTTCCTGCTCCCCTTCCTTTAAAAAATAATAAATTAAGTACTTCTGCAGCATCAGTTCAGATGGGCTGAAACTTGGCAGGGGTATCACAATGACAATGCTATGAAAGATGATGCAATGCAGCAGAAATAGCAGTTGAAATAAGGGCAACAGATGTTAATCCTTTGCAGCTTCTATTTTCCTTCCCTTTCAAAGACTTTTGTTGGCCGTCGCACTTGGAGGCTATTCACAAGGGTGGCTTTTGTGAATTGGCTAGATTTCGGGGTAGCTGAAGCTTGGCAGGGCACTCTGGTAGGGCCTGTCTTTTGTCACTTGATGTTCTTCCACTGGCTGGCTTCAGAAGACGTAAGGGATGCTGGAAATAGATGTCAAGGTGGGCCTTGGCAGAGTCTAGGATGCCAGTTGCTGATGCCAAACCTGAGCAAGAATACACAATATGTTCTGTGTTTGCATAATTGAGTGTTCCAAGCTTGGAATGCAATTGCTGTGTTTTGAGTGTTTTGCCTATATACAAACCAAAATGGGATCTAATATCCTAAGTTCATGTCTTGCTAATTTTTTGTACTTGATTAATGTGCTGCTGTATGTGCTAAATTTGGGGAGGCTGACTCTGACAAATGTAAAAAGCATTGAAGTGTTCCTTAAGTCCTTGGTGCTTTCTCCTGGATGTAATTTGCCACTGCTCCTTTAAGAGATGTTGCAAGAAGGCCAGTTCATAATGTAAATATGGTGCCGTGTATTCGTACATGTCAAGAAATTGCCTATGTCAAGAATGTTGGCAGAAAAAAAGTACCTTTCTGTATTGGGTCTTGCTAAGGCTAATAGGTTCTTTCCCTTATTTCTGCTGTTTGCTTGTGGGATATTTTAAAAATTAATTTCTCTCGAAATCTATCCATTCATTATAAAGCACTGAACCATTCAGAATGAATTCTTACACTACATTGGAGTTAACACCGGAACAAATGAGAAAGTTGAAGCTCAGCTTAAATTTCTATTATTCCCTATCAGGGGGAAAAAGAAGACTCTTAAAGTTCTGATAATGTTGGAATGTGGACATGTCTGTTTATTCTATTGGTATATAAGTGGCCCTTGACTTGGGACCACAATTGACCCCAAAATATCTGTAGCCAAGCAAGGCAGTTGTTAAGTGAGCCATGCCCTATTTTATGACCTTTGTGTCATGGCTGTTAAGCAAATCACTATTGTTATTAAGTGAATTATGCAGCCATTAAGCAAATCTGGCTTTCCCTTTGACTTGGCTTGTCAGAAGCTCCCTAAAAACTTGTAAAATTACAATCCAGGAGCCTGTGATGTGACAACTGTCATAAACACATGCCGGTTGCCACATTTGATCACGTGATTTTGTGTGTGTGTGTGTGCCGCAATGGTCATAAGCATTGATGGGATTCAAATAATTTTGAATTATTTGAATCCCATCAAGAAACCCTCCTCAAGAAACCATCCCTGGATCCAGCTTTATTAGAGAACCATCGTCCCGTCTCCAACCTTCACTTTTTAGTGAAGGTTGTTGAGAGTGTGGTGGCTCAACAGTTTCCCCGACATCTGGAGGAAGTTGATTATCTAGACCCGCGCCAGTCCGGCTTCCGGCCCAGTCACAGCACCGAAACGGCATTGGTCGCGTTGGTGGATGATCTCTGGAGGGCACGGGATAGAGGTTGTTCCTCTATCCTTGTCCTATTAGACCTCTCAGCGGCTTTTGATACCATCGACTATTGTATCTTCATGCACCGATTGGGGGGGTTGGGGCTGAGAGGCACCGTCCTACGGTGGTTCTCGTCCTACCTCTCTGGTCGGTCGCAATGGGTGTTGGCAGGAGGGCAGAGGTCGTCCCCGAGGCCACTCACATGTGGGGTCCCTCAGGGGTCGGTCCTCTCGCCACTTCTGTTTAACACCTACATGAAGCCGCTTGGCGAGATCATCCGTGGTTTTGGGGTGGAATACCATCTGTACGCTGATGACACTCAGTTGTACATATCCACCCCAAACCACCCCAACAATGCCGTCGAGGTGCTGTCCCGGTGTCTGGAGGCCGTACGGATCTGGATGGGTAGTAACAAACTCAAATTCAACCCGGCCAAGACCGAGTGGCTGTGGTTTCCGGCACCCCGGTTCAGCCAGATAAGTCCAACACTGGCCATTGGGGGCGAACAACTGGCCCCCGTGGAGAGGGCACGCAACTTGGGTGTCCTCCTGGAATCCCGGCTGTCCATGGAGGACCATGTGATGGCCGTGGCCAGGGGGGCGTTCTATCAGGTATGCCTGATATGCCAGTTGCGCCCCTTACTGGACCGGGGAGCCCTTCACACAGTCACTCAAGCGCTCGTGACATCCCGGCTGGATTACTGTAACGCTCTCTACATGGGGCTCCCCTTGAGGTGCACTCAAAAGCTACAGTTAGTTCAGAATGCGGCCGCGCGGGTGATTATGGGTGCCTCAAGGCAAACCCACGTAACACCTCTCCTGCGCGAGCTGCACTGGCTGCCTGTGGCCTTTCGAGTGCGCTTCAAGGTGCTGACGACCATCTTTAAATCGCTCCATGGCTCGGGGCCTAGCTATATACGAGACCGTCTCCTGCCCCATACATCCCTTCGTCCGATCCGCTCCCACAGAGAGGGTCTTCTCCGGGTGCCGTCAGCGGGGCAATGCCGGTTGGCGACACCCAAGGGAAGGGCCTTCTCTGTGGCGGGCCCGGCCCTCTGGAACAACCTACCCCCCGACCTTCGCACTATCTCGTACCTCCGCCTCTTCCGCCAACGTCTTAAGACGTATCTATTCCAACAAGCCGGCCTAGGATAGCCCCTACTTCTGACTTTTTAAAAATAAATTAATTTGGTATGGTTTTAACATGGGTTTTTAGCACGGGTCTAGTAATTTAATATATTTTAATTGATATTGTATTTTGTGGTTTTAATAATGCCTGTGCGCCGCCCTGGGTCCTAACAAGGAGAAGGGCGGGGTATAAATTTAATAAAATAAAATAAATAAAATAAAATTTAACAACCTGTTCTCTGCCCTAATGACCAGCTGGGTAGGCGTGGCTCAGTTGTCCTGTGACTGGTTGGGTGTGGCCAACTCAATGTCACTCACATCGATGGGCGCTTTGCCTTAGCTGTTGCAATGTAATAAGAGTTAACCAGAGAGGCAGTTTCTGTAAGCAGGGCAATAAAGATTAGGCTAGAAACAACACCAGAATGGTTCCTTCCTGCCTTCCTTACAGGATTAGCCCTGTAAAGTGGAAAAAAACAAAATGAGATTTCTTCCAACAACCAGTTCTCCGAACTGCTTAGAAAGCTAACAACCAGTTCTCCCAAACAGGTACAAACTGCCTGAATCCCACCATTGGTCATAAGTGTGATAACTGGGTATAAGTCACTTTTTACAGTGCTGTTGTAATTTTGAATGGTCATTAAACAAATAGTTGCAACTTGAAGACAGTTATTTAAGGAAACTGTTTCTTCTAAAGCAGTTACATTCCCTCTGGCAGGGTAGTGTAATTTTGAATATGTTAAGGTGCATTGGATATTGCCTAGAAAAGGCTTGTCTGAGTTAGGTTTTTGCTTTGGAGTTTCTCAAGTTCACTGACAATAGTTGCAAACAGAATGCAACACAAATAGATAAACTTTCTTTCATTTTAAACAAGTGGTTTGAGTTGCAGCCAATTGCTATCTATTGTATAAATGTCGCAGAACCTATAAAGAAAGGATGCTAGGGAAGTGATTTCCTCTCAAGAAGAAAATTTTCAGCGTAATTGGAATCTTGCCAACTCAGCATTTAAGAGCCTGCGATGAGTAGAGTTAGAAAAGAATTCAGGTTTTATTTACTTTACACAGCACATTCTGTTCCTGTCTGGGTGTGGATTTTTTTATTTTTATTTTCATTCTAAATAATATTTTATTTGTTTATTCTCCAAATTGCATAAAACAGGATGCAAATTGCACAGGGTGACTTCCTTTGTACAACTGGGCAAAAAAACCCAAACCCACACCCTAAAATACAAAGAGATTCTCTTTGCAGTTATTTCCCACTATATTAAAATCAGCTAATGATTGTTGCTGGTTTTCAAGCAAGCTGAATAACCTAATATTAACAAAGGTTGCATATTTTCACTTAGTGTAGTAGGCCATTAACTATAGTTAATAGTTGTAAGCTACTAATATAGGCTATTTACCAACGTTAATAGTTCAGAAACCATGATTAGCTATGGCCATGGAGTTTGTTAGTGTCCTGAAGGCCCTCTTCTGCCTTTGAATTAACTTTAATTTTGAATTTTAACTATGTTTACCTTTTATGTACATTTTATATATAGTTGTTTTATATTTAAATATAACTCTTGTATGCTGTCCAGAGTCTCTCTGTGAGGGAGATGGGTATTTATTTATTTATTTAGTTAGTTAGTTAGATTTATTAACCGCCCCTCTCCCCGAAGGGACTCGGGGCGGTGCACAGAAAATTTAAGAAACATATACATATAACAATTATAAATAATTAAAACTATATTAAATATTATCGTCCTGTGCTAAAATGTACCCCGTTTAAAAACTATTCCCATAAAAACCCAATTAAACAATTTATCTACTAAAACTGAGGCTAGGTAGGGTAGGTTAGGCCAGGCCGATGATTTCTAAATTTGATAAATACTGTAAATAGAATTTGTGCAAGTCCGTGAAGTTTGTTCATTTTGGCTTATCAAATCAAGACATATAGTAATGGTTTATGAGGTTCCCGGAAGATGAAGTATTTTTTATCTCTTGAGTAAAATATTAAATCTCACATGGAGGAACAGCCATATTGCTGGATAACTGTTACTTTCATAGCAACCCTGGCTCAATCTGTGGCTATTAAACTCATATAGAATCTTGTAAGAATGGAGCTGTTGCTGCAACATATGGCCAATCAATGAACTTTTATTTATTGGCTTATTTTGCAGTAATTTAATAGCAACGGGAAATGGAATAAATTGTCAATAGGGCAGAAGAACAGAACACCACTTACTAAAAGAACACCAATTTTGTTTTGGAATGTCAAACCATCATCTTTGCTACTTTCAGTTACTTTTTGTCTGATATCTGTATCCTTAGCATTGACAATGTTACCTAGTTTGGCAGTGTACAGCAGCTGCCAAAAAAGCCAACACAGTTCTAGGCTGCATAAACAGAGGGATAGACTCAAGATCACGTGAAGTGTTAATACCACTTTATAATGCCTTGGTAAGGCCATACTTGGAATACGGCATTCAGTTTTGGTCGCCACGATGTAAAAAAGATGTGGAGACTCTAGAAAGAGTGCAGAGAAGAGCAACAAAGAGGATTAGGGGACTGGAGACTAAAACATATGAAGTACGGTTGCAGGAACTGGGTATGTCTAGTTTAATAGAAAGAAGGACATGAGACACAATAGCAGTCTTTCAATATCTCAGGGGCTGCCACAAAGAAGAGGGAGTCAAGCTATTCTCCAAGGCACCTGAGGGTAGAACAAGAAGCAACAGGTGGAAACTAATCAAGGAGAGAAGCAACTTAGAACTAAGGAGAATTTCCTGACAGTTAGAACAATTAATCAGTGGAACAGAAGTTGCCTCCAGAAGTTGTAAATGCCCCAACACTAGAAGTCTTTAAGAAGATGCTGGATAGCCATGTGTCTGAAACAGTATAAGGTTTCCTACCTAGGCAGGAGGTTGGACTAGAAGACCTCCAAGGTCCCTTCTAACTCTGCTATTGTATTATTGGATTGTATTGGATTGTATTGTAATGGAATGTTCACAAACAAACAAGCAAGCTCAAAGTGGACCAAGGACCCCTCATCTGTATCATTCTATTGCTGTTAACTCCACCTTATGTGGGTTTTTTTCACAACATTTCACTCAAATTTCAGGAGCCCATACTGATTTTTGACTGAAATCAATGTATTCCCAAAGGGGTTTTTTTCTTCTTCAGATTTCCATGGAATTTAAAAGTTGAGACACCTTTTGCAGTTGTGAAGCTTCAGGAAGGGGAATTAAACGTCTTTTCCTAAATAAATTTCCCAATTTAATTTCAACATTAAATCTTAAACAAGTCCAGTCGTGCTGGGAAAACAAAACGCACATTGTATGCCCTTGGAACTTTTTCCACTAGAGCAAATTATTTTTGTTTTGTTTCCTTTGGGAAATAGGTGTTTTAGATCTCATTGTAATAGAAACCGCATAGGTTGAAAGTATCTTCCCCCTGCTGCTGTGCAGATAAGCATTGTCACACTGCTTCAGGTTTCCTTTTCTCTAATTAACTAGAGAACAACACAGAAGCACACACACACACACACAAACACATACACCAGCATCCTGCTACCATCTATTGATTCGTGTGGCTTTGGGGTGCGAAGGCTCCCACATTGTTCTCGTGGTGGACACTCTATTCTTCTGTTTTCTGAGCTGAACAAATAAGTGTTATCCCTTTCATTTCGGAGACGTTACGTTTTAACAACTTTATGTTAGTCACGTGTGAACTTCTGAGAAAGAAATGTTGTGGCCTACCGTCTGCCGGCCCCTCCAGCGGCTGAATCAGATGAGGAGGCAGCGTGGGAGTTAGGGCCAGCATCAAGGCAACCCGAGAACGCGGAGTGGGAAGAGGAAATGGCCTGTCAAAGATAGAGACATCCATCCAACTCAGAAAAAACTCTTCAGAAAATTATTTGGTTATTTTTAATAAATGTGTTACTTTACTTTAAAGCAGGGGTCTCCAACCTTTGCAACTTTAAGTCTGAAGGACTTCAGCTCCCAGAATTCTCCAGCCAGCAAATTCTGGGAGCTGAAGTCCTTCAGACTTAAAGTTGCAAAGGTTGGAGACCCCTGCTTTAAAAAATGTGTTGTTTCAGGGCATAGATTTTTAAAAAGCCAGGGATCTTCAAAAAATTACAGTAGTGTTATCCTTAGGGTATGATCAAAATGTGGCCGTCATAACAGTGCAAAGGTTGTGGTTGTGTTTTGTGGGTGGGTGTGTTAAGAAAGCCAAGAATACCTTTGAAATTCTAGTTTACATCAGAACAGAAGTTAGCAGAAAGAAGTGGTTTTCCCATCTACCTCTTCCTTTCTCTGTAAATGTTTCCTTATAATGGTCAAAAGATGAACTGGTTTTGATCAAAACCATGTAAACCTTACTGTTTTTCAGACAATAAGCCAGTCTTTTTGTCTGAAATGAGCAATTTTTTCCATGACCAACAGCTGCATTTTTATATATATTTTTTCTGTTTTCTTTTTTCCTTTAGCCTTCGGGGCTATAAGGGAGTAAAGCTACATTCCAAAAAAGGAGAAGGTTTCGGTTTCCTCCATTATTCCCATTATTTTTAGAAGAAGTATTTTAAGCATTAGTTTAAGGTGGTTTTAAAACTTTGTAATCAAAGAACTATTTAACTAGCAGGAGCGTTTCACTTGCCATAGACCCAGAAGAAGGCCATAGGTGTAGACATCCCTGCGTCAAAGTATCAGCAGAAAAAATGGAGCTGAGATCTTGTGGATAGGATCAATTCCAAGTTACATTTACATCGTACCAGCCAAGAGTACAGTAAGGTTCATTGTCTCAAGTAGAATAACAAAAAGCCATGGGAGCTCTCTCTCTCTCTCTCTCTCTCTCTCCCTCTCCCTCTCTCTCTCTCTCTCTCTCTGTGAGGGTAAGACATCCCTAACACCCCTCGGTGTGTGTGTTCTGTTAAGATACAGCCTGTTGTGCCTTAAAATGGTTTCTACTGTATGGCGCAATGGAGTTGCCATGGTAACGGCTTCACAGTACTCCGCAAGGGGGCTCCCTCTGGTAAGGGGGAGCCTCCAACATTAGATAGTGTAAGATAAAATCATCAAAACTGACCTTTCCATAAAGGCCCACTTGCAACTACTTTGAGCATAAGTAACCAGATGCTGGTACTTATTTCTTGGGGTTAAGTCAAAGTAGATGCAAACTATAGAACATGTTGGCATGCTAAAAGCACTCTTTATAAATAGTAGTCATAATACAACCAATTTAATAATAGCTACTATAGATGGGAACGAAGAGTGTTCCTCTGGGAACCTTGAATAATATTGCTGTGCTGCTTGGACAACTTTCCTTGTTGCAGTTCTTCCCTTGGATCAAACTATAGGTGCTGTAGCCAGACTTTATTTTGTGTTAAGTCATTCTATAAATTTGCACTGCCAGATGGGTTTATTTGTATGTCTTCTTACCATGGTTTCATTAACAGCATAGATCTTATTTCAGGATGTTTATCAATCACCTTTCTCCTGCTGAAATATCTTTAATTATTTCCCCCTTTTAGCAGTCTCACACAGGGCCAGCAAATATTGTTACAAAGCAGTTATCATATTTTAACTACATATGAAAATGTATCAGCCTGGGACTAAACATTACAGGTTAAGACTTCCCTTCCAATAATGACACCTTAAACTTTCAGGTTAGATCATTTTGTTATAGTGACTTTACAATAGCTATAAAACATCAATATTATCAGCTGTAGGATAGATGGAATCAACAATGTAGGGTTAGCTTTTTCTTTATCTAA
The DNA here is from genome assembly GCA_039707465.1 of Rhabdophis nuchalis. Lineage (NCBI taxonomy): Eukaryota > Metazoa > Chordata > Lepidosauria > Squamata > Natricidae > Rhabdophis > Rhabdophis nuchalis. The sequence continues at coordinate 37,049,212 of CM077651.1, read as the reverse complement.
AAAGCAAGGGCAAAACAAATGTCTTCCTGCCTCAAGACAAAAATCTTCCTTCAGCCTTGGGTCTGCCTCTTTGAGAACAATCTGACCAAGTCCCTCAGAGTAGAGAGAGGAATGGAGTAATATAGAGGTAGGGATTTGGCCAATGGCCAAATTAGCATCATACAAAGAGCATGTAGAGGGACTTCCAGCTTTAGTGAACTGAATATGGCTTTAAGAAAGTGGTGCCAATGAGCCATGCCCAAGACCAAGGAACTGGGGAGTAGATTGGATCCTGGAAACCCCTGCAGATAAGGAAAGGATGGGAGATGCAAAATTCAAATATTTAAGAATAGAATATTTGAGAAACAGAAACAGGATATAACACCTGGTAAATAGATGTGTGAAGTATCTGGTTTTTAGAGTGTGTGAAAATGATCTCAGGGTTTGAATGAATTACGATCTGAATTTACCTCAGAAGCAGTAGCAGTAGTTTCTTGTCTATGGATGCAACACTTTATCTTACATTCATTAGAGTTTTTCCATAGGTCTGTGCTGGGTGCCTAAGGAAGATGTTGATAGATTAGAAAGGCTTCAGGAGAACTTAATTAAGTAATCCTATGTGAAGAGGTTTTCAACCATCAGGTTTAACTATATGATAGTATACTAATACTGTGCTAACACTAACACTATTGTACTGTACTATATTGGTACTATACTTTGGTGTCAGAAGTACCAAAGTGTTTTTGTGGTGAAACATTCAGTCAGTGGCATCACTCTGGTCCAGGGAATGCCCAGTTTGGGGCTCCTTTCATGTATTAAAAATCCCGCCAAAGTGGTACCCACCTATCTACCCGTGGTTACCTGCTTTTGAACTGCGAGTTGGTAAGAGCCTGAGCAAGTGACGGGAGCTCACCCCACCACAGGGCAGCAACTGGGACTTGAACATGAGCTAACCTGTCATCAGCCCAGTGTCCTAATGTGAACCCATGCACTCCTGCTCTTTAATTATCTTTGCAATTCCCTCCCTTATCATGCAGTTTAACTTAACTAAGAGTAGATTCAGGTATGATACTTTTCTTTAATGAGAACAAAATGCAAAGATCTGTTCATTGCTGTTCCAGAATGATTAGCTATAAATCACTGTAAAAGGATGGAAGGATAGAATTTGGCTAACTTTAAAATGTCACTGAAGGCAGCTGCCTTAAAAACTGCAAGTTCTTCCTTAACATAAAAATCTTCCCATAGAGGCTGCACAACACATCAACTATTGTAGGGTCTCTTGATCTTAAATTGCTTCACTGAGCTGGGTTAGGCCAGATCAGTTCTATGCCATCTTCAGCTGTGTGTGATTTTTCTACTTCTGTAACTTTTACTTTGGTCCCATAAAGCCTATGTTTCATTAGTTCTATGTCAAGTCCCATATCGTAGCATTCCAGAGAAACTGGAAAACCTCTTGCCATTATCTTCATTTTTATTGGAAACAGGACCCACCCATGGTTGTTTACCTAGATGCCAGTTTAAAAGGCTTCTTTTAGAATATAGTTTTCAATATGGAATTTCTACTCTATTTCAAACAGGTATCAGCAGAACAGAATTTACTTTGGGGAGTAATAATACATGGTATTCTGGAAAAGCGGATGGTTCACTTACCCAGGCTCTGAAAAATAGTACAGTACCCAAATTTGATGTAACATGTTCTATTAATACAATTTGTACTTTAACACAGGCACCGTTGGAATCTAGAAATTTCAGCCCCAATGTGCATATCAAGTGCCAAACACTTTGAAACCAAAACACACAACACACAAAAGCCCATCTAGCCAGTGATGGGATCTTGCTGATTTAACAACAGGTTCGGTGATTGCACGCTCTGTGTGCATGCGCAGTTTTAAGAATACTTATCTTCTGCATCACTGCTGGGGAGTAACACATGAATCAGCTGAGAAAATATAGATCAGTATAGCACAAGGGAGGGAGGGAGAGCCCAACTCATTGTTGGAGCGAACCGGTTCGCTCCCAACTTATCATCGGAGCTACAGTTCACCAAACCAGTAGAATCCCACCCCTGCATCTAGCCATTAAGAGTACCAATATAATTATGGAATAGTGGCTTCATAGGTATTCAATCAAATCTGTGCTTCAGAACATTGCCATGTTTCATTTTTTGAATCCATGTTGAATCTTCGTTTTTCCCCAGTATTAATCCAATAACTCCATTGTCTACTTTATCATTTTTACCAATTTTATAATTCTTTCTAATTATACTCAAAAAGCTTTGGACATATATTGATAAGGAAAGAACTGTGTTTTTCCAATAATTAAATAAAATACTGGTTATTTCATTCTCCTTTGGTAAAATGGAATATATGGAAATTTCAGCTGGTATAAAACACTTTAGGGGTATAATGCATTGGGGTATAATTTAGATCTATAGGGTAAAGCTTTGATTTCATGAAAATTATTTAAAATGCTGTGCTGGACTGGGAAAATACAGAAGAACCATTATGAGCCTGTATCATTTTGAACTTAGATAAGAATCAATCAAGGTGACATTAATTCTGTTTAGGGTGTATAAATTGGAGAAGAAAGGTACTCTTAAGGGCACTTAAATTGTTTTAACTTCTTTATAGCCATTTGTCACCTAATCTTACATATAATTGGTTGTATTTATTGAAATAGTGCCTATTGTTGTTTTTCATTAAGTTTGATAAGAGGTTTTTTTATATAATGAGAAGGCGTATTTTAGAAAGGTGTTGCCATGTGCTTTAAGTCAGACAATTGAATGCAACATATGCTCCTTTGAACCTAAGTCATGATAAGGATCACGGTACTTTTTTTTGAAGTCTTTTAGATGTGCTAAATGTTATTTACACCATCAATTTGAAGAGTAACCATCAATTTGCAGATTCAAAGAGACTATTTGCACACATGTTCTACCTACAAGTGACATTCATAAAAGAATAAACCTTTTCAGAAATAGGTTCAATGACATTCCTTAAATCTAGAGTGGGTTTTGGTATTTTTCTCTTAGCAATTGGAAAAAATTGCTCAGTTCCTAGATTTCTTTTTACACCTATTTTTTTTAGCTTTTAAAGTACTAATTTATCACTGTTCCACAAATAATTACATCCTGTCCTAATTCTGTGGTTTCAAAGCTGGAAAGTTTTTTTCTTTTCTAAATCTGGCACTCCTGTAAAGCTATCTGTTTAAATTTTGTGTCTGTTTTATCACCTGTCACTCAGGAAGCAGGAAGACTGTTTTTTTAGCTATAATTCTTTTCCTGGCTCTGTCCAAATTCCTTTTTTAAAACTCCAAAAAGTTTTATACTCCCAGAAAATTGGCTTTCTGGAAAGGAAGGAATTAGAGAAGGGCTCGTCAGAGCATAATTTACCAAAAGTGTTCTCGCAAACTACCTATTTAAATAAGGAAATGATGCCAGAATTATTAAAAGACTAGAGCCTAATTTGGTGAATCACAATTACCCAAGAAGATTGCTCTATGTTCCAAGTAAAAATGCAGGCCATTAGGAGCCGCCTACCAACCCCTATATTTGTGGAGATATAATATCAGATATGTTTCTGGGAAATATATGTAGCAGTTTGTCAGGTTATAACTAAGTGCAATGCCTGTGTGATCTGGAAGGCAACTGTTTGTATTTTTTTTCTGCATTGAACGGAACAATATGATCTAATTTTTTTTAATGCAAAAAGCTATGAACGCATAAAGGAGGGTTAAAAAAAGCAGAACTTGACAGGAGGTTGCAAACTTATAAAGGCTTATAACATTATGAATACTTTGCTAAAATTGAAATAGCTGATAATGTAAAATATATCTCCTTTTGTCCCCCTGCATGAACCTGTCCAAAAACTACCACTAGTAGCAACTGAGGGTCACCACGCAAAGTATGCCAAACCATTTATTTATTTATTCAATTTCAATTTATATCCCGCCTTTCTCCAAATTGACCCAGGGCAGCGCACAAGAAAGTTAAAACAATATACAATAATACAAAAATACAAAAATACAAAAATTTAAAAATCTATTAAATATGGAATCCTGCGCTAAAACCAATTAAAACCCCCCTTTTAAAAACTATCTATACTAGTCCACAGTGGAGGCTATGAAAGGCCGGCTTGGTGAAATAAATGTATTTTCAAACACTGGCGGAAGAGGCGGAGGTCAGTAATGGTACGAAGTTCAGGGGGTAGGTCGTTCCACAGGGCAGGGCCCGCCACAGAGAAGGCCCTTCCCCTGGGTGTCGCCAGTCGGCATTGTCCGGCCAACGGCACCCTGAGAAGGCCCTCTCTGTGGGAGCGTATCGGTCTGAGGGATGTATGGGGCAGGAGATGGTCTCGCATGTAACTAGGTCCCGAGCCATGGAGCGCTTTGAAGATGGTCGTCAAAACCTTGAAGCACACCCGAAAGGCCACAGGAAGCCAGTGCAGCTCGCGCAGGATCGGTGTTATATGGGAGCATCTAGAAGCTCCCGTAATCACCCGCGCGGCTGCAAACCATGCCTCCTAAAGGAATTACAGCTACTTTTCAACAGAAGAATTAGAACAGTATTTGTTAACACTTTGAGTTGTACTTTATAGTGTTGTGAGTACTAAATTTTAAATCTTTTAAATTTGTCTTCTTCATTATTTTCCTGCTATTTTTCATAAAATGTATTATAGGGCAGGGGTCCCCAACCTTTGCAACTTTAAGTCTGAAGGACTTCAGCTCCCAGAATTTGCTGGCTGGAGAATTCTGGGAGCTGAAGTCCGTCAGACTTAAAGTTGCAAAGGTTGGGGACCCCTGTTATAGGGCATCTTAGTGATAAAATGTTTTTCTTTGAAAACCAGTGAAAAATATTAGCATGTCAGCATCATGCATAGCTTTAAAACATAAGTCTCAGTTAGCTTCTTCAGTGTTCAGATATCAGCTTTTTACCATTTAAATCTTGAATAGCTATTGCACTTCAAATCCGAGTTTTATGTTCTATTTTATTTTGAAGATGAAATGTAGAATTTAGCCTCACTTTACAAAGCAGAATCATGTATATTACTAGTGAAACCATTCTGTAATTGCAGAACCTTATGTTAGTTGGGTCAACAAAATGTTGCCGTACACAAGATACCAGTAAACTTGGGGGGAATTTGAAGATTTCCCAAGATTTCCAAGTACAATATATCTTTAAAGGAACAAAGCCATTTTAAAAAGATAACATTTGGTGATGAATATTTATTGGCAACTGACGTTCGAAGGGTTGGAAAGAGAAGAAGCCATAGAACTGAAAGAAAAAGGGGGAATAAAGTGTCTTAGAAAACTACATGGTTGTTTGGTTGGCACACTGGACGGGACAATTTCAAACTGCAGTTTGCTGGTCCGTCCTCCTTGGAGTTTAGTGTTCAGAGTTTATTGGTTTTTTATACCGCCCTACTCCCGAAGGACTCAGGGCAGTGTACAGCCAAAATAAAAACAAATATATAAAAGTTAAAAGGAAAGCTTTTAAAAGACATAATTAAAATATTGGCCAAAACGTAGAAAAAACCCAAACTAACCCTGATTAAAATAATAAAAGTTTTAAATTTAAAAAATTAAATTTAAAAATTTAAAAATCATGCATTATGCCAGCCCGGCTTGTTGAAAGAGAAAGGTTTTGAGAGCACGACGGAAGGTGCGTAAATCAGGGATAGTTCTTAATTCTGGAGGCAATTTGTTTCAGAGGGCAGGTGCTCCCACGGAGAAGGCTCTCCCCCTGGGTGTCGCCAGTCGACATTGTCTAGCCGATGGCACCATGAGGAGACCCTCTCTATGGAAGCGTACTGGCCAGTGGGAGGCTCTCGGTGGCAGAAGGCGATCTCGTAGGTAACCAGGCCCTAAGCCATGGAGCGCTTTAAAGATGGTAACCAACACCTTGAATCGCACCCGGAAAACCACCGGAAGCCAGTGCAGCTCGCGCAGGAGGGGTGTTACATGGAAGCGTCGCGTCACCCCCATAATTACCCGTGCGGCCGCATTCTGGACCAGTTGAAGCCTCCGGGTGCTCTTTAAGGGGAGCCCCATGTAGAGAGCCCCTTGCATGCTTTATTGTTTTTCTGCAAACTACTTTAAAATATATAAAGATATAAAAATATGGGATAATAATTATATTTTTACTTAAAAGGTTTTTCACGAATGAAGGCAAATATGCATGTCCCAGGATAATGTTTCAGGATCCAATCTGTGTTGGTCACCAGAACCAGAGGTTTAGTCTTCCAAGCTTTGGAACTCATGCTGGAGCCCATCCTCATGGGATCTTCTCTCTCCCTTGAATGTGTTTTCCCCCCTAAGATTTCTAAAAGTAAACCATTTACAGATGGCCCTCAATTTACAATCATAATTTGGATCAGAATTTCCATTTGTAACAAGATGAATGATGCCCGACCATTTATGACCATTTTTGCCATGGTTGTTAAATGAATTCAGCTTTTCCCATTGATCTTGCTTGTCCAAAGCTGGCTGGAAAAGTCATAAATGGTCATCACATGACCCCAGGATGCTTCAACTATCTTAAATACATACTGGGTGCCAAGTGCCCAAATTTGATCATGTAACTGCCGCAACGGTCGTAAGTCCAAGGACCGTTTACTTTTTTCAGTGCCATTGTAATTTTGAACAGACTCTAAATGAATGATTGTAAGTTGAGGACTACCCATAATGTTACATTGTAATGCGGGACAGGAAAATGTCTAATAGAGTCTAAGCATTCTTGTTCCAGTGCCTGGCTTTATTTGAAACTTCTTAAAAGCTGTGGGATGCTGTGTAAATTACTGCAAGGAACACATGGTATGTACATGTACACAATCTAAACCACGCTCATCCCAGCTTCGTGAAGGAAAAAACATAGCGAAACATCGTGTGATGACAATGTGACACCATGGGTCTGATATCCATGATCTATATCAGGGGTCTCCAACCTTTGCAACTTTAAGTCTGAAGGACTTGCTGGCTGGAGAATTCTGGGAGCTGAAGTCCTTCAGACTTAAAGTTGCAAAGGTTGGAGACCCCTGATCTATAATGATAGAGTAGCATATTAGAATTTGCAAATAGAATTTCCTTAACATTTTATCTGTAGGTGTTATTTTATTAGCATCTGGATTCCTTAACCAGTAACAGCTCCAACTATTTTCCTTGCAAAATCAACAAATAAGGAAATATTTTTACTCCGACTAATTAATATTTGTGAAGTTGCTCATGGAACATATTGATTGGGTTACCTGATGATGCCTCTTTCTAGCCATTTCTATGTATTCCTGGATTAGATCAATTGATGAATTTGGAACAGACGTTTCCTGAGATAGAACAATAGAGGAATTACTTTCAATTTTGAACCTCATTCTGGAATCATGCCTTATTAAGAGTGACTCATACAAAAAGCCACATGGTCCTTTGAAAACAATTATTTGAGGAAGTAACTGGAGCAAAAAACACTCATATTAATCCAAGGGAGAAAAGGCAGGTCATTGCCTAAGTCAGGGGTCTCCAACCTTTGCAACTTTAAGTCTGAAGGACTTCAGCTCCCAGAGTTCTCCAGCCAGCAAAGCTGGCTGGAGAACTCTGAGAGCTGAAGTCCTTCAGACTTAAAGTTGCAAAGGTTGGAGACCCCTGGCCTAAGTTATCTTAATTTGTTTAAGGTGGTACACTAAAGGCTGTTTTTTTTTAACTTTAACAGGTACAGGTAGAAATTTGGGCCATTTTAACTCAGCTTTTTCCATTCTTTTCTAACTGAGAAACGCTTCCCAAGGAGAATGCATTGCAAAACCTATTTTGCAGTTTATATTTAGATACTGTGGATAGTTTTCTTTTAATATCTTTTCTTACACTTCAGCATGCACATTCACATCATTAAAAAAAAAAATCATAAGATTATAAATAACGGTGTACTTCCCCTCTGAAAACCAAAGCAATGCTTCCTCCTTTCCCCATCTCCCAAATTTCTTTTCACTTTTGGAAAATGTGGACATCTACTGTCCAGATCGTAAATGATAAGATTTACCAGATACTTTTGAACTTTAACCCCCTTTTTTAACTAATTTTTCCTCATTTGAAGAGGTATACTTGGATGTCATGGCATTTGTTTTTAAATAATAATTTGAATTAGTTAATAATTTATACTTATATACCCAACAAAGTGAAATCACAGCTACCTATTTTTAGCTAGTGTTAACCTCCATGCCCAACAGGTTCTTCCCAAAAACTACAGTGGTATAGTATGGACTTCTGTAACACACGTTACCTAAGGCTGCTCTTGAATAGTATCTGGAAGCTTTAGTTGGTGCAACATGCAGCAGCCGGAGCAATTTTGTGTGCTCCTAGAATTGTTTCACAGGCTGCATTGGTTATCAGTTTGCTTCATGGTTCAATTCTAGGTGTTGTTTTTTTTTTTGCAGTATGCTACCTCTGTGTATGGATGTGCACTGTACATTAATAGATTAACACAGTTGGAAGGGACCTTGTAGGTCATCTAGTCCAACTCCCCACCCAAGAAGAAGACCCTATGCTATTTCTGACAGATGGCAGGTCTAATAATGACCTACAAACACCTACCTATAAGGTGCTAGTAATGATGTACAAAGCCCTACATAGAATGGGGCTGGGTCATTGGAGGGACAGCCTCTCTGGTTACATTTACCCTTCCCATTATATTTGGCATGAGTAACTTGTTATGGGTCCCATTTGCTAAAGAGTTCCACCTGATAGGATCCAGGACCCTTATCTTCCAAGCTACTGGCTCTACAGCAGGGGTCTCCAACCTTTGTAACTTTAAGTCTTTGCAACTTTTCTCCAGCTTTGCTGGCTGGAGAAGTCTGGGAGCTGAAGTCCTTCAGACTTAAAGTTGCAAAGGTTGGAGAACCCTACTCTACAGAATGTCATTTCACTCTACATTTCCCTAGGTAATATTGGCCCTGACCTACTAATTTCCTGGAAGTCTCTTAACATTTGAATTTATCAACATTGAACACTGAATTTGAATTGAAGATCTCATAGCTATATTTTATCAAGGGTTTTGAAGGCAATTTCCCATAATTTCTTATTTCGGGGGAGGGGGATTGTATATGTCCTTTATTGTTTTTACAAATAACTCAAGCCATTAAACATATCCAACACACCTTCCTTCTACTTTCTTTACAACAACCCTGCGAGGTGGGTTGGGCTGAGAGAGAGTGCCTGGCCCCAAATCATTTATGTTTTAATATTCTAATGTTTTTTAAAGTTTTATTTTTCATTGTTCTGTTTTATTGCACACTATGAAGAATCATATTTGTGAGACAGGTGGCAATATACATTTGATAAATAATATTTATTGATTATAAATATACTTTTAAATACATAATAAAATTCTATTTTAATATATTACTATTAACAAATAATTTTACATGCTGGGGAATGACCTAGTCAGAGGTGCTGGAACAGATCCTGGTAATTATTCTTTGCTCTCCTGTGTTTTCCCATCTGGATCAAACAGTTGTCTTTTACAAACACATCTATATCTTTACGTTTGCACATCTGCAAACAAAGATGATTAGGGGACTGGAAACTAAAACATATGAAGAACGGTTGCAGGAACTGGGTATGTCTAGTTTAATGAAAAGAAGGACCAGGGGAGACAAGATAGCAGTGTTCCAATATCTCAGGGGTTGCCACAAAGAAGACCGCCCTATGCATGGTCACTCAAGCCCTCGTCATCTTCCGCCTGGACTACTGTAACGCTCTCTACATGGGGCTCCCCTTGAGGTGCACCCGGAGGCTCCAGCTAGTACAGAATGCGGCCGCGCGGGGGATTATGGGAGTTTCAAGATACTCCCATGTAACACCTCTCCTGCGCAAGCTGCACTGGCTGCCTGTGGCCTTCTGGGTGCGCTTCAAGGTGCTAGTAACCATCTTCAAAGCGCTCCATGGCACGGGACCTGGTTACTTGCGGGACCGCCTCCTACCACATACCTCCCTTCGACCTGTCCGCTCCCACAGAGAGGGCCTCCTCAGGGTGCCGTCGGCTGGACAATGCCAGCTGGCGACCCCCAGGGGGAGAGCCTTCTCTGTGGCAGGTCCTGCCCTCTGGAACGACCTGCCCGCCGACCTTCGCACCATCACGGACCGTCTCCTCTTCCGCCGGACTCTAAAAACACATCTATTCCACGTGGCTGGCCTGGCATAGTTTTTAATTGATATAGTCCCGATTATAATAATTTTAATTGCTTTTAGTATAATTTTGAGCACAGACCCACTATATTTAATCTATTTTTAACTTTTATATTGTCATTGTGTGTACTATCTTTTTTACTCTTTCTGTGCACTGCCCTGAGTCCCTCTAGGGAGATAGGGCGGTATACAAATGCTAGCTAGCTAAGTAAGTAAGTAAGTAAGTAAGTAAGTAAGTAAGTAAGTAAGTAAGTAAGTAAGTAAGTAAATAAATAAAAAATAAATAATAAAAAATAAATAAAAAATAAATAAATAAATAATAAATAAATAAATAAATAAATGAATAAATAAATAAGTAAGTAAGTAAGTAAGTAAATAAATAAATAAATAATAAATAAATAAATAAATAAATAAATAATAGAGTCAAACTATTCTCCAAAGCACCTGAGGGCAGAACAAGAAGCAATGGGTGGAAACTAATCAAGGAGAGAAGCAACTTAGAACTGAGGAGAAATTTCCTGAGAGTTAGAACAATTAATCAGTGGAACAGAAGTTGCCTCCAGAAGTTGTGAATGCCCCAAGACTGGAATTCTTTAAGAAGATGTTGGATAGCCATTTGTCTGAAACAGTATAAGGTTTCCTGCCTAGGCAGGGGGTTGGACTAGAAGACCTCCAAGGTCCCTTCCAACTCTGCTATTGTATTATTGTATTAAACATACAAATACTTGAAAACTTTATCCCCTGCAATTATTCTTTAAAATATGCTTCATAAAGCCCAGTGGAAATTTCTTTAAAAACTTGATTAGGACATGTTGTTCTGGGAAAGGAACAAAGCATTGAAGAAAATTTGTTTGTTCTCCCACCTCACCTCCCCACACAGCAGGAAGTCAGCTAAAATAGTTCTCACCTGTATTTCAAAATACATGTACTGACATTTTCGGAGGCTAGTTCAAAGCGTTATAGGTTAAAAAAAAAGGTTTTGTTCTTCCAACTGGATTCAGTCCTGAGTAAAGTGGGATATTTGTTCAATCAGAGTCTGAATTGAAACTTGTGGTCACCGTGCACTCCTGCTTAACACCATAAAATAAGCTTTAGAATGACCTGCGTGTTTCTTTGGGAAAGCTTCTTGCTGCGTTCAATAGAACTTACTCAAAGACTTGGAAAGCTATGTTTTCTTGTAGTCAAAGCGTACATCTAAGTCACAGGATATTGACCATAATTGTTATAATCTGCAATAAGATCATTGCTCTAATTATGACTTGAACACAATGCACAATTACAATCTAGAACAAGTTTATGCAGATATCAGGGCTTCATTTGTAAAAATAAGGATATTTGGCTGTCTGTAGAATAAGGCAGGGGTCTCCAACCTTTGCAACTTTAAGTCTGAAGGACTTCAGCTTCCAGACTTCTCCAGCCAGCTTTGCTTTGCTGGCTGGAGAATTCTGGGAGCTGAAGTCCTTCAGACGTAAAGTTGCAAAAGTTGGAGACCCCTGGAATAAGGGATTACTGTTCCTAGAAATAAATATAAAGATTCTATAGTATCCTTTTTTTTAAGCTTATGCTATGTCTGATTCAGAGGTAGTATTCAGCAGGTTCTGACCAATTCTGGAGAACTAGTAGCGGAAATTTTGAGTAGTTCGGACAACCAGTAAATACAACCTCTGACTGGCCCCACCTCCATCTATTCTCTGCCTCCCAAATCCCAGCTGATCGGGAGAGAATGGGGATTTTGCAGTAACCTTCCCCTGCCATGGCCACCAAGCCACACCACCCTCACCAAGCGATGCCCACAGAACCGGTAGTAAAAACATTTGAATCCCACCACTGGTCTGACTACTATACAGAGTCTTCAACTCATGACCACAAGTGAGCCCAACATTTATGTTGCTAAGTGAGACATTTGTTAAATGAGTTTTGCTCTATTTTACAACTTTTCTTGCCACAGTTGTTAAGAGCTGGTCAGCTCCTAAAACTTTTTATCCCATGCCTTAACTCTGGAACATTTGATATGAAATCCAAGGAGAACGTAATTACATGGCCACCAGTCACTCTGTCCCAGCTCAACCTACCTAACAGGGTTGATTCTTATAGAGGAGGGGCAGGACCATTTAAATATGTTCATCACTTTGATGATGGTGGGACAAATATCTAATAAATAAAAATAAAAAAATAGGGAAAACAACAATCATGCAAAACCTAAGAATTTTAGCTAACTATCTGGCTTGGCATTGTAGAATTGTTTAACTATCCTTAGAAAGAAATTAGCCTGCTTTTAAAAGTATGGCCAATATGGCACTTGTCTAACTAGAACCATCTAATGAAATGACATTCCAAAATTACAGCTTTATGATCATTGCTAATCTCACTAGAAAGATATTCCTAAACTGTAGAGGTCAGGCAACTACTTGTCATGCTGCACTTTGCATTAAGAAGCAGTAAAACATTCTCACACTGTAATATGTAAAGGAGGGAGTATTGTGGGAGTATTGCCACAATACTTACTTTCTTGCTAACCTTCAGAAATGTTATCCCTATTGATGTCCTCTCTCTCAAAGGATCTCCAAAATAGAGTGCCATTTTTCATGAGTGGGAAAAGGTTTGCAGAAGTCTCTTCTCTCTTCTTTGGAGTTCAGACCAGATTTAGATATAGTTTTCCAGAAATACAGTTCTGCTGCTACCGTGTTTCCCCGAAAATAAGACAGGGTCTTATTTTCTTTTGAAACCCCCCCCCCCCAAAAATAAGCACTTGGCCTTATTTTTGGTGAGGTCTTGTTATTTTTGAGGTGCAGGAGCGTGGTCACCTCATGGCTGCTGCTGTGCTGCAAAATTTTTTGGGGGGGGGGGCTTATTTTCAGGGGAGGGCTTATTTTAGCGCATGCACTCAAAAGTCCAATTGGGCTTATTATCCGGGGAGGTCTTATTTTGGGGGGGAAACATTTTTAGAGTACTGTAATGAACCTTAAAATATGTAGCTACTATTTTCTCCAAGATGAGATCCCAATTAATTAACTCATGAAAATTGTAGGATACTTTTCAACCAAAACAATATTTGACAGCTATGGGCATGTGGGGGTGGGAATCAAATAGCCTAAAATTACTTCTATGCAGAATTTAAAGAAGCTGGCAATAACTTCCAGCATGCCACAAAAGCCTTCAAAGATGAGGAAACAAGGCAAGAAAATCTATTATCAACCCTCATGTTTCACTCTGGAATTTCTGTGTGAAAAGGGAATCCTCCCTATGTTCCTTCCTTCCAGCGTCAAGTTTGCACAGTGGCTGCACCCAGTACTTTATTGCTCTGATGTTCTTTCCTACCTGCAAAACAAGTATTTTCAACGGAGTCTTAAAAAGAAGCCGTCAGACTTGCTCTAGCCAAATTCTGACAAAGTGGCTTTGATGTTATTGGCATTATTTACTGATCTAACCATTTTGAATGTACTTGGAAGACAAGCACTTTGGGTGGGAGCTTTGCAAAGGCTCCTTTATCGTGCCAAAATTGTTCATTAGTAGCAGTGTTTCCTCCCAAACGATTATAAAATATCTGCTACATTTTTATTCTGATGTCCGTAAACATAACTTTGCTAAAATAGATTAGATATAACTCTTGATACCATGGTTGACTTGATGGCTATTTGATTTCCTGTTTTTGTGTAAGGTAGGTTTGACAAGGTCCTTTGATGATAATATTAGTGCATAATCTAGTGTAGGATTGCTTCATTTAACTCTTACTGAGATCTGTAGTGGAGTTTGACAGGTTTTAATTAAAAACTTGTATACAAAATTAGAATAGATTTGAATTAAATCTGAGATCCATGACATTTTTCAATGTAAAGGTGTATGCAGTACAACCAAGGCCACATTCCTTGCAATGAAATGCATTCAGTTAACATAAGTTTTAAACTTTCCAATTTATGTAACTGGTGGATATTTGGGAGCAAACCAATGCAATGCATTCCTGCATATCTAAAGGAACTATTCAGTTTAGAATAATAGAAAAGTCATAATTGTCCGATTGCCATAAAGATTGATCCAAAACCAGATTCCAAAAAGTTGTGGATACTCTAGGACAGGGGTCTGCAAAGTTGGCTCTTTTAAGACGGGTAGACTTCAACTCCCAGAATACCCCAGCCAGCATAGTTGAAGTCCACCCGTCTTAAAAGAGCCAACTTTTCAGACCCCTGCTCTAGGACAAAAACCCAAAGTGCAGTTTAAGCCAAAATAAATGTCATACCTAGTCATCACTTCTCAGATGTGGGAATTTGTTCTTAAGAAGCGCATTATTATGGATCCTTCCGGTTCCAGCTCCAGCGGTGACGGGCGAGCCTAGCGCTCGCTCGCCGTTTTGTTGCTTTTTCTGCCCCCCCACGGGGGCGAGACGCCCCTTTTTTGGGGGTCTCCCGTAGAGCCGGCTCGCCTGGGACGCTCCCCCCCCATGGTGGTGGGGGAAGTGACCCTTGTCCTCGGCTTAGGTGGAAGAGAACATGCTGCGGGGGGGTTTCCCTTCGCCAAAGGCAGACTGCGCCATTCGCGATCATGAAGAGAGCTGATCTAATGAGTCGGAAGGCTTCCCGAGGCTTCAGCTGCGAGGGGAGAGTGAGTGTTTAAAAACTTTTTTTTCTGCTGTCAGCCGGGCTGAAAGGACTGGGAGGGGGGTGTTTGTTCCTAAAACCCCCCCCCCTCGGACTTAAGCGGCACTCGGAAATGGCTTCTCGCGGCGAGAAAGCGGAAATCTTTAATCCTGACTGTTTGCAGCAAGGGAAAGTGATCTGCGGTTGTTTGCAACAATGTTTCTAGGTCTGGCTGAAACAATTTATTTTACCACTCTCTCCTCTGGGCTCTGAGCTTGGGCGGCTGGAAGATGGCTTCTCTTTGTCCCTGCCTGACTATTTCACTTATGGAAAATTCCCAGCGTCTCTTTGCAATTTGGACTTCCTCTGGATATTAATGAAGAATTTTTTTTCTTTTTGGATTTGTGATTTCTTTTCTGGAGTACCTTCGCTATTATACTTATTGAGTTGGAAAATTGTTTCTCTCTTGGTTCCTGAACTTTACAACTTTACAACCCTGAACGGAACTTTTGGCTCCTGAACCTCCTCACCAGCCCCACCCAAAAAAACGCCATTTTAGTGGCATTGATTTTAACAACTAATCATGGCACAAGAAACAGCACTGGCAAGTTTAGAACAAAGGATGGCTTCTCTTGAATCTGTTATACAAACTTTGGTACAAGAAATTAAGGCCCAGAGGGCAGAAAATATTAACTTTAAGAAGGAGTTATTGGACACACGGAAACAAGTGCTGGAAAACACACAGAAGAATGAAGAATTGGAAGGGGGGCTGGTGGGGGCTAAGGGAGAGATTAAAAATGTTACTAATGAAGTTGTGGAAATAAATGGGCATGTGTCTAGGATTGATATGGAAAGAATGACATATTTTTTGAGATTTCAGAATGTTTTTGAGGAATCTGGTGAATGCCTCCCTGATCTTATGAGCACAATTTTAGCAGACTATTTACATAAACCTAAGGATGAGATCAGGGGGGACATTGACCTAGCCTACAGAATTAACTCAGCATATGCCAGGATAAATGAAGTACCTAGAGAGATACATGTGAAATTTGTTAGAAGGTCAACCAGAGAAGAAATCCTGAAAGTGCAGAGAGGTAGTCCATTAATCTACCAACAAAAAGAGGTTGCTATCTTGAAGCAGATCCCAAGAAAGATTAGAGATGCAAGAAGGAAATTCTCCTTCTTGTCTAAAACATTGTTTGATCACGGGATTTGGTTCAAGTGGGTGACACCCGAAGGGATGCTGGTGTTCTGGGAAGGAGGAAGAGTGAGGATTAAAACAGTTGTTGAGGCGGAAGCCTTTCTTAAAAAACATTCCTCTATCCTGGGGGAAGATCCAGGGGGGACGGAGGGGGCCACGGCCCCGCCCACTGGGGGCCAGGGAGGAGAAAAAGAAGATACAATTGCCAAGAGACTTAGATCGAAAAAATAACTTTGCCTTGATTTTTCTGATTAATTTTGCATAATATTTGTATTTGGATTTTTTGTAAATGTCTGACAGCATAGAACTGAGAATTTAGGTATATGTACCTTGCTTTCACTTTGTAGTGTTATGAAAAATGTTTTTTTTTATTGTTATCAATGTATTTTGATATCAATGTATCAATGTATTTTGAGGTCCCGGAAGGGCCGACGACTTTGACGTGAATGCTCTCAAAATTTCTTTGTATCCCTTACCCCACCCTACAGAAAAAATGTAAAACCAATAAAACTTTTTCAATATAAAAAAAAAAAGAAGCGCATTATTAAAAAGGCTGTTTTCAACTCACCGTAAACTGAAGATTGTCCTGATGTTCTTTGATATAAGGGGGAAAGGGGGAGAGATTTTCAAGATTCTTTATTATATCCTTTTACAATAAGAGTAAGAGTTCTAATAGTTATTGCGGTGTCTATTTCCTGATCTGGTCTACCCCAGGCACGGACAGAAATACATGTCAAAATTACAAAAAATTACCTGTCTATCAGAGTTAATGTTTTCTTTCAGCAACATGTTGGTACAACCAACTGGCACATTCATTTCTTCCTTATAGATGTGATCTTTAAAAAAAGGTTGGATATTTCAGTTGGCTGACACTGTCAGTTGTTTTATCTTCACTTTTGCTTTGTTACTTTATTTTTTTGCTCTTTGCAAAAAAGACATGCCAACTTTTCTCCCTTTTCCATTCCCTAATTATTTGTTAAATTAGAGTGAATGTATACATACCTGCAATAAGAGATTACTACAGCTAAAAGGTGGGTGATACCATTTCAGTCGTCTTGAAATTCAAATACAAAGAACTTAGAAAAATTTTGTCACGTTGAATGTACACTAATCGGCATACATTAAAATGAAATTTGGATGCAAAAGGGTTACCACCTCCAATATACACTACATAAACATGGCAAAATAAATAAATACAAAATTATGCATATACCCCCATATATTATATAACCCAGAAAAATAACAGCCTAGTTCGGATGTATACAAGTACATGGCAAAAAAAAAAGAATCTTGAAAGTTTACCAGACGTATGGCATAAGGATCAAAGCTGTTACAAAATTTGGTAATCCTGATAGAAATACTTTGAAACCTCCTCCGAGAGGGGAGCAAAATAAAAAAATTGTAATGTGGGTGTGTGGGGTCTCTAACAATGCTGTGAGCTCTAAGCACGTAGCACTTATAAGCAATATCCTCAATAACAAGAAGTGAGCGTCTTAAAATCTTCTCTGCTGTCCTTACCACTCTCTGTATGGACTTTCTATCTGAGGCACTGCAGCCACAAAACCAAACAGCGATACAGTTTGTTAAAACACTCTCAATTGTGCTTCTGTAAAAAGTGGCCAGGACAGAAGGAAAAAGATGTGCTCTCTTCATCTGATTTAGGAAGTGAAGATGCTGGTTTGCATGCGTCACTGAGGAAGTGAGTACCACTAGGTCATTTATGTGATTTCTTTAACATGTTCACCAACAAACATGTTTCTTGAACATATTTGTTTCTGAAAATAAATGAATTTGTATTATATAGTGATAACGTTCAGCCACTGGCACAATGTAAGTCAGTGTTTCTTACCCTTGGCACATTTAAGTTGTATGAACCTCTACTCCCAGAATCCCCCTGTATTCTGGGAATGAAAGTCCACACATTTAAAGATGTCAAGATTGAGAAACACAGATATGAGTCATTTCAATCTGTTTAATCATGTCACAGAGTTGTTGTGGGAAACAATGAGCAGAGGAAACACTATGCGCAATTTCTTGATCTTCTGAACAAAAGAAATCTGTAGTGGAAAACTAATACATACCTGTGTACATGCTTTTTTTTATATTGAAAAAGTTTTATTGAGTTTACATTTTTTGTGGGGTAGGGTAAGGGTTACATAGAAATTTTGAGAGTGGTCACGTCAAAGTCGTCGGCTCCTCCGGAACCTCAAATTACATTATTAAAAAGAAAGAAAAGAAACATTTCACATAACACTACAAGCTGGGAGCAAGTACATATTCCTAAATTTTTCAGTTATATACTGTCAGTCAATTGCAAAAATCCAGATTACAAATATCATACAATATTACTCAAAAGAAAAACCAGGGCAAAGTTATTTTTTAGATCTAAGTCTCTTGGCAATTGTATCTTCCCCCTTCTCCCCCGGGCCCCCAGCGTGCGGGGCCATGGCTCCCCCTGCCCCCCCTGGATCTTCTCCCAGTCTGTGTACATGCTTGATGGCGGCCCACATCATAGCAACTTTTCTTTTGTAGTTAAATGTTGCCCGTAACTTTACCTCTTTTTAATACCTGCAATTCAACGCACGACATTATACATTTTTCTTTTCAAGATCTCAATCGAAATTTCAATAGGATGAAGAATAAAACATCTTTATTCACACCCACCCCAGTTTCTCCAAGGCCATGAAAATAAGCGTATATTCAGTTCTTCTCTTTAGACCAATATACAGTGAATAAATTTGACTTTGCAGATTTTTTTTTTCACCATTTAGCTCACAAACTGCCATCAGAATAGGTTACTTCCAGACATAATGTTCAAAGCAATCCACTCATGAATTCCATCGGATTTCTTGTGTGAGAGCTAATTTACTTCTTCTTCTTCTTTTTTCTCCTTCAGAACAGCTGCTACAAAATAGTTGGTGTGAAAGTATTTTGCAATGTCAACATTAGCCTTTATTTCTGGAAATTGAAGTCTTTGACTACAAGGGACTTCAAATTAGCATTGCAACTGCATGCAATTAGTTGGAGCTTTTTTGAGTTTCTTGCAAATTTGTTCTCATACTAGATACATGTGTAGTGTTAATTGTGACAGAGATGCCTTCTAGGCACTTAAAGTAATTATTTTCGGCTTTTACTGCTACTATTATTTTCGCTTTTACTGCTACTATTTTTTTCGGCTTTTACTGCCTTAAGAAGCCCTCTTTGGATCCAGCTCTTTTGAACAACTACCGTCCAGTCTCCAACTTTCCCTTTCTGGCGAAGGTTGTCGAGAGTGTGGTGGCACAACAGTTTCCCCGTCACCTGGAGGAAGTTGATTATCTAGATCCGCGCCAGTCCGGCTTTCGGCCCGGGCATAGCACCGAGACGGCATTGGTCGCGTTGGTCGATGATCTCTGGAGGGCCAGAGATGGGGGTTATTCCTCCATCCTGGTCCTATTAGACCTCTCGGCGGCTTTCGATACCATTGACCATGGTATCCTATTGCATCGGCTGGGGGGGTTGGGGGTGGGAGGCACTGTTTTACGGTGGTTCTCCTCCTACCTCTCTGGCCGATCGCAATTTGTGTTGGCATGGGGGCAGAGATCGACCGCGAGACCCCTCGCATGTGGGGTGCCTCAGGGGTCGGTCCTCTCGCCCCTCCTGTTCAACACATACATGAAGCCGCTGGGTGAGATCATCCGTGGTTTTGGGGTAGAGTACCATCTGTACGCTGATGATACACAGCTGTACATTTCTACCCCAAACCACCCCAACGATGCCGTAGCGGTGATGTGCCAGTGCCTGGAAGCTGTACGGATCTGGATGGGAAGTAACGGACTCAAGCTCAACCCGACCAAGACCGAGTGGCTGTGGTTTCCGGCTGCCCGATTCAACCAGCTCACTCCATCGCTGGCCATAGGGGGCGAACATCTTGCCCCTGTGGATGGGGTGCGCAATTTGGGTGTCCTCCTGGATGCCCGGCTGTCCATGGAAGATCAAGTGACAGCCGTGGCCAGGAGGGCGTTTTACCAGGTTCGCCTGGTTCGCCAATTGCGCCCCCTATTGGATCGGGATGCCCTTCGCACAGTCACTCATGCTCTCGTGACATCCCGACTGGACTATTGTAACTCTCTCTACATGGGGCTGCCCTTGAGGTGCACCCGGAGGCTTCAGCTAGTCCAGAATGCAGCCGCGCGAGCAATTATGGGGACCGCAAGGTCCACCCATGTAACACCGCTCTTACGCGAGCTGCACTGGCTACCTGTCGTCTTCCGGGTGCGCTTCAAGGTGTTAATTATCATCTTTAAAGCGCTCCATGGCTCGGGACCTAGCTATCTGCAGGATCGGATCCTGCCCCATACATCCTCACGGCCGATTCGCTCCCACAGAGCGGGGCTTCTCCGGGTGCCGTCCACTAGACTGTGTCAGCGGGCGACACCCAGGGGAAGGGCTCTCTCTGTGGCGGGCCCGGCCCTCTGGAACGACCTTCCCCCCGATATTAGGACGACCACGGACCTCCGCTCCTTCCGTCTCAAATTGAAAACCTACTTTTTCCGTCTGGCCGGCTTGGGATAGCCTCCCTGTCCTGGGGTTTTAGGGTAATTTTAATTATTTGTAGTGTTAAGGGGTTTTAGGGACAGTTTTTAGTTTTTATAGATGTTTTTAGCGCAGGATTTGTTTAATTGTGATTTTAAATTATGTATTCTGTTTGTGTTTATTGTTTTTTAATTTTCCTGTGCCCCGCCTCGAGTCCCTCTGGGGAGAGAGAGCGGGCTACAAATAAAATTTATTATTATTATTATTATTATTATTATTATTACTACTTTTACTGCTACTGTGACATCTCGACTGGACTACTGCAATGCTCTCTACATGGGGCTTCCCTTGAGGTGCACTCGAAAGCTACAGTTAGTGCAGAATGCAGCCGCGCGGGTGATTACGGGAGCCCCTAGATGCTCCCACATAACACTGATCCTGCGCGAGCTGCACTGGCTTCCTATGGTCTTTCGGGTGTGCTTCAAGGTCTTGACGACCATCTTCAAAGCGCTCCATGGCTCGGGACCTAGTTATATGCGAGACCGTCTTCTGCCCCATACATCTCTTAGACCGATACGCTTCCACAGAGAGGGCCTTCTCCGGGTGCCATCGGCCGGGCAATGCCGGCTGGCGACACCCAGGGGAAGGGCCTTCTCTGTGGCGGACCCTACCCTGTGGAACGACCTACCCCCTGAACTCCGCACCATCACCGACCTCCGCCTCTTCTGCCAGTGTTTAAAAACACACTTATTTCATCAAGCCGGCCTAACATAGCCTCCGCTGTGACTAATCTTAGATAGTTTTTAAATGGGGATTTTAATTGGTTTTAGCGCAGGTTTTGCTATTTAATAGTTTTTAAATTTATATGTTTTGTATTATTTTTGTATGTTGTTTTAAATTCCTGTGCGCCGCCCTGGGTCCTTTTGGAGAAGGGCAGGATATAAATTGAATAAAATAAAAATAAAATAAATATTTGCAAGTATAGAGAAATATCTGCATTTCCTGATGTAGTTGTTTTGTAAAATCATACAATTGGAAGAAACACTTAGGACATCAAAGGGCTGTCTTACCTCCTCTAAAGTACATAATGTAAACCAAGGATGTCAAAGTGGTGGCCTGCAGGCCAGATGCGATATGCACAGGCAACGCCCATCCCAGTTCCGCAAATGGGAAAAACATCACGTGACAGCAGCATGGCAAGTTTGACACCCGTGATGTACAGTAAAGGGAAGCTTACCACTTCTTGAGGTCATTGGTAAAGAAAACCCATTGCTGATTCATGAGGACATACAGTATATCTCTATATCGCTGTCAATCCTGATCAAGACCCAGGTGAATAGCTTTTTGATCCTAGTTAGTTGTATCCTTTTCCATTTATTTCATACATTATTTAGGCAATTATTTCTGTAAGATTATTCTGCCTGAACCAGTTTTATGAAATATGTACTATCAACCATAGAAAGGAATTTTCGCTCTTTGACTGCAAGAGTAAATAAACTAAACCGAACATGAAAATAAGGCCAACCAAAAGAACTTTCTTTCCAATAGCAGGACTCATTTGTGTAAGGATTATGGCTTATTGTGTTATTTAATTAGCAGAGGCAGTAGAAACAGCTTGAACAATGAGATGCAGTGCCAGGTAGATAGGCAGGTTGTAGAGGCTGGGACCAAACAGTATGCATCCATAACCTTTCCACTCCCTGATCTTAAAAACAGCAAAAGTTGAAGCCAGCACCCATAATTGTCTGGCATTTATTTTGTCATTGTTCATTAATCTAACATGCAAAGAAGACATGTTAGATTGATTTGCTTTTAACTGCGCTCCTAATGGCATTGGCAGGATCAGCTCAGAAGTCTGTTCATTATCGCAAGAGACATCAAGTTAAGGCTTGTGCCTGCCCACATTTGAAAAGATTAGAAAGTGAATGGTGCCCCAGCATAAAGTTAGCCACTGCTATGCATATAGCATAATAGGGCGATAAGTCTCATTGGGAGGCCATTCATGTCAGGAAAGCCTCACACCCTGTGATATGCCTCAAAGCCATTCTTCAAAACTTCAAAACAATTTTCTGTTTCAATTAAAGAATTGGTTGTGATGGGTTGATTCCATTGAAACTTCATTGAAGGTTTTACAAAACTGCGCAAATCTGTATTTATACCAACTCCTTCTTGGTTCATTTGTTCTTTAATTTTCATAGCTATTTTCATTGCAAAAGAGAGAAATACAGAAATATAATATGTGCACGTACTTCCAAAACTGCTTGATTAGGTTTGACAGAATCACCTTATTGGCAACATATACATTTAATAAATAAATAGTTTTCATGTTCTGCTAATTACAAGTATTTTGATAACATACAATTAGAATAGGTACAACTATTACCAATAGTGTAATTTATGGCTAAATTATGTCCCCAAAAGAAGGTACCAGGATTGAACCGTGGAATTCTTGGTGTTCTTGGAACTTGGTTGTTTGCCTATATTGGCATCATCACTGCAAGTGAGTTTAAGGAGCAAACACACTAGGAACAATGTCTGAAAATTGTAACTAAGACTCACAGTTGCCAGACTGCCTGGAGAACTAAATCTTCTATATCCAAAACCACTTATAAAATCATGAATGCCTCTACTGAATTTAGCATTTCTGGAGACAAATAGGGTAATTAAAAGAATCCAGTAGCTCCAATGCATCTAAAGTCAATAATTGCTCAAGTAGCATAAATAGAGTTATTTGACCAGCAAAATCTTCCCTAATACTGCTAACAAAATTAGATAGTAGGCAACTTGGCACTTGGTCAGTTTAAATAGTGTTATCAAAGAAATTAAAAATAAGGTTCATTTATAGCAGGGATGTCCAAACTTGGGAACTTTAAGACTTGTGGACTTCAACTCCTAGAATTACCCAGCCAGCTATGCTTGGCTGGGGAAGTTTGGACATCCCTGATTTATAGGAATACATATGTTTTTCCTACTTACTAGCTGTCAGCTGAAGTTGTGACCAGAAACTCCAGCTGAGGGAATAGGTATGAATATTACATATTTCATAAATTAAGAACCCAACTCCACGCCTCAGGAAAATTTGGATTTTTATAGCTTTCCGAAAAGCCAAGAAGATAGAGTTGGGGCCAACTCAATCTCAGGGGTATAGTGTTCTAAAGAGCAGGATCTATGATAGTAAAATGCCTGCTTCCTGAATCCTGTTAGGTGATATTCTTGAATAGATGACACCTGGAGGATGCCTCTACTGTTTGTTTAATGGGACAAGTGGAGAAAGATGGCCCCAAAAATAATATAGCACGAGGCCAGAAATGGCTTTGTAGGTAAGAAGCAGCATATTGAATTCTGCCCAGTAGTATAATAATGGAAGCCAGAGAAGCTCACAGAGCACAGTTGCAAAATGGCTATACAAAAATGTGCCTATAACTCCCCACACCATCGTAGTCTCTACTAGTTGTAACTTGATGTTCTTCAACATCAACCCCATGTAGAATGCTGTGCAGTAATTCACTCAGAAGATAACCTGATTATGTCCAGTGCTCATTAATCCAGGAAATGATACAATTGAGACTTGAAATAAAGTTGTGCAAGCTCTCCTGACCATGTACTCCTCAAATAGTAAATGTCCAGGAGGATGCCCAAATGCTTCTGTGTCATCCATCCAGAAGTAAAGATATTAGTGTATCCAGTGAGTCTTTAAAAATTCAAGGCCATTCAGGCTTGCTAGAGTTGAGCTGAAGACTGTTCTTCCCCATGCAGAACCCTGTAGTCTCCAGAAACAAAGAAGGCACCTCAACAGCACTGCTTGGTAAGCCTGCAGCAGATGTAGATAACTATAATCAGCATATTGATGGTACATTGTGGCATTGAATGACCTCAGTGGCTTAATATTCATGCGAAACAGTAATGGGGAGAGCATCATGCTTTGAGGGCCCCAAAAAGAAGGAGTGCTGGATTTGATTTTTCCCTCTTATCAACACTAGCTGGAGCCGATCCTAAAGAAGGAGGAGAACCAGTGCAAGATTGTGTCCCCACTTCCAAAACCTGTCCAGAATATTGATAGCAAAAACCACTGAATAATTAAGGAAAACAAGGATGGGGAACTTATCCAATCCTACCTGCACCAGAAGTTATCAGAAGTACAATCAATGCTGTTTCATCTCATAGCTGCCCCTGAAACCTGACTGAAAGGCATCTGAATAATCTACATCCTGTAGGGATTTCTGAAGCTTCATCAAGATGTCCTTTTCAATAAAAAATTCCCTAAAAAAGGAAATGTTGGCAGTAGGATGAAAATTGTCCGGTATGCTCGGATCCAGCAATGAGTTCTTAATGAAGAGAGAATCTACCATCTCCTGAACCATCAGCAATACTAATGAATTCACCACCCCCAGGTAGTAGCCATGTATCATTTCCTCAGGAGCTGTAGCAAACCAAGGAGGATATGAATTTACACAGGTGTCTACTAAGGTTACAGCTCAAAAACCTTGCCCAGGGTCGCTTGGGACTAACAAAATTAAATATATCCCAGGTTACTAGCAAAAGACTTAAGCCTCAGTCAATTATATGGGAACTGCCAGGACCCCATCAGAGCCTAGTTCAGAGGAGGACTTGGAATCTGGACCGTCCAAAGGGGATGGCATGTCTCTTTGAGAAGGGTTGGTGAAGCCAGGGGCTGAGGATGATGTTGTCTCAGCCCCCTCAGACGTTAGGGTTGTTGGTCAACCAGATGCAGTGTTGCCTGCCTTCACAGACACAGGAAACGATAGGCTGCTGACAGGCAGTGGTGTTGATAGGCATTAGATCCCCTCTGATGAGGAACAGCTGCCTCCCCCACTCAATCCAAGGGCACAGAGCATAGGCCCATGATGGCGAACCTATGGCATGGGTGCCACAGGTGGCACGTGGAGCCATTTGTTAGGGCATGTGAGGTGTTGCCCTGTCAGCTCTAGCCTGCATGTTCAGCTGACTTCAGCCTTCTTTTGAGACCATTTTTCACCCTCCGGAGGCTTCCCTGAAGGCTCAAGAGGGCTGAAGACTCCTGAAGGCTCCGGAGGGCCAAAAATGACCCTACAAGGAAACCAGAGGGGAAAGGTGCACGTATGTGTGGCACGCCCACGCACGACACCCCCCCCCCCGTGTTCCCTCTGCTTTTGGCACGCGAGCCAAAAAAGGTTCGCCATCACTGGCATAGGCAAACTCAGAGACGGGCTACTTGGGAGAAGGTTGCCCCACCTCTTGTCATAAGGAATGCCTGAAGTAGATTGACATAAAGAGAAGTTGGTCTTTGCCAGGAACAATTGTTTATTTTGCATTACACTCTCCTGACTTTGCCTTTTGCCCTGCCCTGCCCTGCCCTGCCCTGCCCTGCCCTGCCCTGCCCTGCCCTGCCCTGCCCTGCCCTGCCCTGCCCTGCCCTGCCCTGCCCTGCAGATTGTTTTTTGCCTTTTGCCTTGCCTAACATTGAGGACTGCCTTTTTTCTTTGCCTTGTGGACTACAGCTTGCCTTGTGGACTCCCTTAGCCAGGTGGACTGGACTTGGGATCTTGGACCTTGCCCTCTGAGCATGGTCCTACTATGTGAACTTACTTCATTATATACGGGCTGTTGTTTGGGGGACTGAAGCTGCCTTCAGGGTAGTGTGAGGTGGGGCCTTTTGTTGGAACATTTACTTAGATCAGTAAAGGACTCTCTAGAGCAGGGGTCTCCAACCTTTGCAACTTTAAGTCTGAAGGACTTCAGCTCTCAGCTTTGCTGGCTGGAGAATTCTGGGAGCTGAAGTCCTTCAGACTTAAAGTTGCAAAGGTTGGAGACCCCTGCTCTAGAGACCTGCCTTGCTTATTGACCTGGGTCATAACCGGGCCTTACAGCATGGATCCATCTTGACACCCTCAAAATCCACAACCCCGGGGGGAGGGGAATTTCTAGAAGCCCCTTCTCTTCTCCCCCTCATAATGATGCCATGGCAGTCTTTGTGAAAACAAAGGTTATATTGAGCTTGAGATACACAAAAGAGCTGTTCCTCTTTCTAATGAGCAGTACATTAAGTGATTCACGTAGTAATTGCTGTCTTTTACAAGAAAAAGAAGATGCTAAACGGGAATATCTTAGCGGGAGAATTTAATAGAAAAAATAAATAAATGAAAGGAGATTACATGAACCATGACAGTTAATTTTAGCTGAATAAAATACAGTTGCATACAGAATTAAAAGCTTAACTTTTTGTCAGAAAGTTTGAAATTGGAAGGAGACTGAATCACATTTTAAAGATGGTCTCCAAATTCAACCAGATATGCTTGATAAGTAACCTTTTGCCAGAATATCTTTCGATGGTGATCATAAGGTTGAGGCAGGGGAGTTACATAGCCAGTTACTTAACCATAAACACGTTTTTTTTTTTAACTCCAGGTTCTCCTGGCTTTTTTCCAGGGGGACATTATAGAAATAGAACGTAGATTTATATACCACTTCATGGTACTTTACAGCACACACTAAGTATTTTACAGGGTCAGTATAGTGTCCCCAATAATCTGGGTCCTCGTTTTACCAACTTTAGAAGGATGGAAGACTGAGCCTACTTGCAGTCAGCAGAATTAGCCTGCAATACTGCATTCTAACCACTGTGCCACCACGGCTCTTATACCTAGTTCTGGCATAGAATCTGTGCAGGTAGTCTGAGCATTGCATCGCCTGTGCTTTTTCTATCTTTTGTAGAGAAGGTTGATGCCATGTAATAGTAACTGAAGTAACTGGAACTTATGTTCTGGTTAAGATGTAGATCATGACCATGAAGCAAAAAACATGTTTTGTTCACATATAAGGTACACATATAAGGTATGTATTTACAGGGGAATTTTTTTTAAATTTATCCCGCATCTTTGCAGCGTTAGAGGGTCTCATTCTGCATGCCATGTTCTTTTCCGGCACTCCAGACTCCCTGCACCTGCACGCTCTCCACCGCCCATCAGTCCTGCCACGCATCAGCTGTTTACGAAGCCCGCAGCTCAGCTGTCTGTTTGAGGGCTCCATATATGCAGCAGGCTTCTTGTAGGCATGCCCTCTCTGCAGCTCGGCAGGGGGCCCACTGTGTGTCTGCCTTCTGCACGTCAGCTGGGTGGTATGCGGGCGTTTGGTGGATGTGGTCAACGGTGGGCTTGGAGGCACATCCCAGCTGGTGGCTCACCTTCTCTGCCCAAATGGGAGCCCAGACCAGCCAGTTATCCAAGGGCTGACATCTTAACTGCCCATCTCCCTTGGAGAGGAGTTCTTTATCCTAGTTTGTGTGATGCATTTCTGTGGAGAAGGATGATGTATAAATAACCATATTGCTACATTGTTAGTTTAAATAGTGCATCTCTTCCTATCAGTGGAATGGGGCATAATCTGGTAATTTAACATCTTTTCTTTCCATACCTTTGACTCTGTCAACTGTGAGGGTACCTTGTACATTATGCTGACCCACCTTCAATCATGATTTATTAGATAAAGCATACTTTGCTTTACGGGGTATACAAAGTCATAGCCAAACATTAACAAATGCTTACTGTTGGATTTGCACAACGCATTGCATCGAAATGAAATAAGCCATATTGCAACTTAATGCCAATGTGAAGACATTTAATCGTCATCCTCACTGTAGTTATCAAATATTGGTGTTGTGATATACTTCTGAATGGCAAATCAGGCAAACAGTAAACAAATTAGGAAGTGAGATCACCTGAACTTTTTTACATTTACACACATTAACATATTTTACATGAAGTAAAATAACCAAGTTTACATAACCAATTGCATTGTAATTTTATTACAATATTATTACAATGACAATTAAGATGATGATGATGATGATGATGATGATGATGATGATGATGATGATTATTATTATTATTATAATTATTATTATTATGAAGTGTGTTTTTGCATATATGTGTTGGCCTTGTAGATGATATGGGATCTGACAGTCTCCATTGTCTTTAATTGCAGATATATGGATATTTTATATAGCAATTACTTTCCTTTGTATGTTATGTTACATTTTATTCAGTCTTTGGTCTCTTGTAATTGATCAGAACAAATAAAGCATATATCCATGATGGCGAACCTATGGCACGGGTGCCACAGGTGGCACGCGAAGCCATTTCTGAGGGCACGCGAGGCGTTGCCCTGTCAGCTCCAGCGCACATGATCGTGCTGACCAGCTGGTTTTTGGCCTTGGTTTTCAGCCATTTTTTGCCCTCCTGAAGCCTCCAGAGGGACAACAGGCAACCTGGAAGTCCATTCCTGAACTTCAGGTTTGTATATTGGGCCTGTTTTCGCCCTCCCCAGGCTCCTAAAAGCTTCTGGAGCCTTGGGAGGGTGAAAAATGGACCTACTGAGCCTAGCGGAAGTCAGAAAACGGGCTGTTTCTGGCCTCTGAGGGAGGCCATTTTTGCCTTCCCCATGCTCCAAAAAAGCCCTGTGTACATGTGCTGGGCAGCAGGGGGTGTCACACATGTATTCTCAGGGGACACAGCATGGGAGGCATTAAATTATGGGGGTGGGCACACAAGCGTGCACAATTGTGTGAGCGTGTGTGCTTTGGGCACCCGAGACGAAAAAGGTTCGCCATCACTGACATATATAGATATTAATTTATAATAGTTATGTATTACTCTTTGACCTATTACCAATAAACTTTGTAAGTTTTTGGAAATAATCTATATGGAGAGAATAAAAAAATCAGCAACCATTTGTGAAAAGAGGAGATTATTATAAAATGATTTATTTAACAACTGCTTTAAACTACATGTCAAGCTACATTTCCCATCCTCACCCTGTTTGGGACCAAGACATTTTCTTCCTTTCCTTTAAAAAGAAACCTTACCCTTCTTCAAGTGCATAAACGGCTGTGATGTTCATAAAGCAAAAACACTCATTAAACTCATTAATTCTCCCAGAAGTTCATTCCAAGGGATTGTGAGACCTCTGGAACACCATTTGAATGCCAAAAGGTCATCCTTCCAGAAGAGAATTGCCGTAAGCAATCTGAACTCTGGTTGAATCCAACATACCGTAGCATGTCCCAAGGCAATGGTCTACAGTTAAGGTCTTTGGTGAGGCGCTTCACCTTGGATGGCTCACTTTTTTATTATGTACAGAATGCCCTCCAGGAGGAGAGGGGGAAAGGGAATGTCTTCTTCGTTATTTTATTATTTGTAAATGTGAAATATGGAGATCCTGCTACATACTCTTACAAGGAAAACATGTTTTAAGCTTTGCAGCAGAAGGACTGCAAATCATTGCACAAGAAAGATAGCTAGTGAAAATTTACGCTACCTGTGTATTTGAAGCTTAGTTTTTAATCAGCATGCTCAACTGTCTTTAGTTACTTCAGATTCTTTTATGGATTCCTTCAGGAGAGAAATATGAGACCGACCAAAGCAAAATAAAGTAAACATTTGCTTTTCCACAGGGAGAAATTCTGCCCGTACCTATTAATAGAATGGTTTGGTTTGCTTAATGGGGCTGATTCCTTCCAAAGAAGTAGACATTAACAGGTTTTTTCCACAGGCAAAAGGTTTTTTTCCTCAGAACTTCAAAATATAAACAAAGTAGAATGAAACTTCAAAATCAACCAAAAAAATAAATAAAATCTAGGTATGCAGAGCAGTTGAGAGATCATCCCACTTATGGCAAAAAATTTAGGATGTATTTCTGAAAAAAAGAATGACGGTCTGAAACCATCATGCATCATTCCACATACTGTGTATAAACTTTCTTTGTTTCTCTTTTTTCTTTTTCTTTCTCCTTCCTTCCTTCCTTCCTTCCTTCCTTCCTTCCTTCCTTCCTTCCTTCCTTCCTTCCTTCCTAGAAACTTCCAGTCTGGAAACAGGAAGACCATGAGTTCTAGTTGCACCTTAGGAAGAAAACCTGTTGGTTCTCATTAGACCTGCAACATGGCTCACCTGTCTTCATATGACATTGTGCCATGGGAAGTCTCCAGGACTCCGCCCACATAGCCATTGGTACCTGGAGGCTGCCAATAAGAAAACACAGATTTAAGATGAATCATAGAAAGACAGATTAGATTTGACTCTTCATTCTTTGTCTCTAGATGGGGGTCATATTCCCCTAAATAGAGTTGGCTCAAAATTTGGGGATTCTCAGGGCTCACCTCTCTTTATGAAACTTCCAAGGAGTAACAGAGATCCTTCGTGTATGAATATTGGCCATTTTGATTTGAGAAGCTTTGTACACCTTATGGCTGCTTTATTAAAATTTGTTCTATACTCTGGGCTTTCTCTGAAGAACATCTGGATGTTTCAGCTGGTACAGCATGCAGCTGCACAAGTTCTTGTGGGCAGTTTGAAATTTGCCTAACACTTTGTGGTTGCCGGTTGCCAGCTGTGGTTGCCAGCCAGGTTCCAAATGCAATTCAAGGGGCTGGTTGTCAGTTTAAGAGCCTATAATACAATACAATACAATAGCAGAGTTGGAAGTGACCTTGTAGGTCTTCTAGTCCAACCCTCTGCGTGGGCAGGAACCTTATACCATTTCAGACAAATGGCTATCTAACATCTTCTTAAAGACTTCCAGGGTTGGGGCATTCACAACTTCTGGAGGCAAGCTGTTCCAGAGGTTAATTGTTCTAACTGTCAGGAAATTTCTCCTTAGTTGCTTCTCTCCTTGATTAGTTTCCACCCATTGCTTCTTGTCCTGCCCCCAGGTGCCTTGGAGAATAGTTTGACTCCCTCTTCTTTGTGGCACCCTCTGAGACATTGGAACACTGCTATCATGTCTCCCCTGGTCCTTCTCTTCATCAAACTAGACATACCCAGCTCCTGCAACCGTTCTTCATATGTTTTAGTCTCCAGTTCCGTAATCATCTTGGTTGCTCTTCTCTGCACTCTTTCCAGAGTCTCCACGTCTTTTCCACATCGTGGCGACCAAAACTGTATGCAGTATTCCAAGTGTGGCCTTACCAAGGCACTATACAGTGGCATTAACACTTCACGTGATCTAGATTCTATCCCTCTGTTTATGCAGCCTAGAACTGTGTTGGCTTTTTTGGCAGCTGCTGCACACTGCTGGCTCATATTTAAATGGTTGTCCACTAGGTCCACTATTATGCCGGAATATTATGAAATGTTCCCCAGGTTGAAGCTGCTCACCCAGTGAAATCAAAAAGAAAAGGCTTGCTAATGGTACCTTCTCTGAGGAAATGTCATCTACAAGAGTTCAGGGATGAGCCTTTATTGGTAATGGTTTCGCTTTATTGGAATAGCATGTGCTTCAGTATCCACTGTATTGGGATTTCCAAAGACCATTAAAACCTGTCTGAAAAGTACAGGAAGACATCTAGTTTAATTTATTGCATGTGTGCATGCTAAGCTGCCGGTAGGCAGCGTTTTGTGTAATTCAATTTCTTAATGCCATGTTTTACAATTTTGTAAGAGGCTCAGAGGCCAGAAATTGAATGGAATAGAAGTGTCCCAGACACTAAATTCTGCTCTGCTCAAGAAAATCATCTATCATTGTTAGGTGCTTGGCCTGGATAATGCCCAGGTTCATATTCCAATCCCTCATTCCTATTTCAGCTAGAGAACTGCACCAAAGGTCAATTCTGCAACCTTTATAGTAAGGCATTCAGTCTAGTTAGCAGGAGGTTCGTCAATATATGGTAGATGATGCTGATTACTACTAACTCAAAAGCTGATAGCTGCTTTTCCCATACCAGGTGGAAGGAGATATGCACAATACATCCTTTCCAAACTGACTTCTGGCCTAAGCTATAATCTTGCTTTGTAGGAAGACTAGCTCAGAGTACTCCTATCTTTGCATCTATGCACAATCCTGAATGCTTCTCAATGTCCTCAGTGAGATGAGAGGAACTACAATCACTGAACAGAAGCTTTGAATTCTGATTGACCTCTAGTACCCACTTAGTGCTCATGTACCTTATATATGTGTATATTCTATCAATCTATTCTCTAAATGACTGCTTACCAGTCACTTTGAAAGTGAAGGTTCCCTTCCAAGATATTCATGTCAGATTGCTGATTTCACTTTGCAGCATTTGATGTGTGTTTTATTACCGTATTTTTCAGAGTATAAGATGCACCGGAGTATAAGACGCACCAAAGTTTTGAAGAGGCCATTTTTTTTAAAGTAGGTAGGTAGATAGAGGGATAGAGAGGGAGAGAAAGAAAGAGTAGTACGGTAGGTAGGTAGGTAGGTAGGTAGGTAGGTAGGTAGGTAGGTAGGTAGCGAGAGAGAGTAGGTAGGTAGGTAGGTAGGTAGGTAGGTAGATAAAGGAATAGAGAGAGAGAGAAATAGAAAGAGAGAGAAAGAAATAGAGTAGGTATGTAGGGAGAGAGAGTGGGGGGTATGTAGGTAGATAAAGGAATAGAGAGAGAGAAGAGAGAGAGAGAGAGAGAGATAGGTAGGGAGAGAGAGGGTAGGTAGGTAGATAAAGGAAGAGAGAGAGAGAGAGAAATACAGTAGGTAGGTAGGGGGAGAGTGTATGTGTGTAGGTAAGTAGGTAGGTAGGTAAGTAGAAGGATAGAGAGATAGAAATAGAGAGAGAGAGGAATACAATAGGGTAGGGAGAGAGTGAAAGAGTAGGTAGGTAGGTTGATGTTTCCAGGTGTATTTATCCATGTCCTGGAGAAGGAAATCACTGACAAACCTTAAGACTTTGTTTCTGCTGGCACAGAAACAGTTAAAGAGCTTTTCAAAGGGGGAAAAAACACCCGTTTTTGCACTCTGCAGACCTCCCCAAAATGGCCTGATTTTCCATGAAAACGGGGCCATTTTTTTTCAAATCAAAAGCATGAATAACCTTGGGGGGGGCTTGCAGAGTACTCCTGGGAGGATCAAAATGGACCCTGAGATGTTCCAGAGGGAGCTTGGGCCAATACCTGAGACCCTGACCCGCGACTTGACTGAGGACCTGGTGGCCGCTTGGAATAGTGAGTCGTGCCTTTGCGGTCTCTCACCCGGCACTGTACCACCTTGGCCCCCTGATTTTCCGAGGAGCTGAGGGTGATGAAGAAATGCCTAGAGAGCGGTTGGAGGACCACCCATTCTGAATCTGACCGAACACTGGTAAGGTCGCATTTGAAGACCTACCTAGTGGTGATAGAAGTGGCGAAGCGTAACTACTTTTCCGCTCTTTTCGCGTCTGCAGATAACTGGCCTGCTGCCCTGCTTAGGGTGACCTGCTCCCTCCTTCATCAGAGGGCACAGGATGCCCCTTTGCAGGGTCGTGCGGAGGAATTTGGGTGTTATCTGCATGATAAAATCGATCAGATCCGGGCCGGGTTGGCCTCTGACTGGACTAGTTCAGACGGGCTGATGGAGGCAGGTCTTGAGTCAGTCATCTGGGAAGAACTTGATCCAGTGACTCCCGAGGACATGGACAGGATGCTGGGGCGGCTGAATGCCACCACATGTTTATTGGACCCGTGTCCCTCCTGGTTGGTACTTGCCTCCCGGGAGGTTACACGAGGCTGGCTCCAGGGAATTGTCAATGCTTCTCTGAGTGACAGGTTCCTACCAGCCACCTTGAAAGAGGCGGTGGTGAGGCCCCTCCTCAAGAAGCCCTCCCTGGCCCCGGCTGTGTTGGCCAACTACCATCCTGTCTCCAACTTCGCTATCTTGCAACGGTTGTTGAGAGTGTGGTGGCGTGGCAGCTCCCTCAGCACCTGGAGGAAACTGCCTATCTGGACTCGCACCAGTCCGGCTTTCGGCCTGGGCACAGCACAGAGACGGCATTGGTCGCGCTGGTGGATGATCTCTGGAAGGCTCGGGGTAGGGGTTGTTCCTCTATCCTGGTCCTGTTAGACCTCTCAGCGGCTTTCGATACCATCGACCATGGTATCTTGTTGCACCGGCTGGAGGGGCTGTGGGTGGGGGCACCGTTCTATGGTGGTTCTCCTCCTACCTCTCCAACCGATC
The DNA here is from genome assembly GCA_039707465.1 of Rhabdophis nuchalis. Lineage (NCBI taxonomy): Eukaryota > Metazoa > Chordata > Lepidosauria > Squamata > Natricidae > Rhabdophis > Rhabdophis nuchalis. The sequence continues at coordinate 37,014,847 of CM077651.1, read as the reverse complement.
ACAATTTGTGCTGGCAGCAGGGCAGAGGTCGACGTCGAGGTGCCTCTCATGTGGGGTACCACAGGGGTCGGTCCTCTCGCCTCTCCTGTTTAACATCTACATGAAGCCGCTGGGTGAGATCATCCGTGGTTTCGGGGTAGAGTTCCACCAGTACGCTGATGATACTCAGCTGTACATCTCTACCCCGAAATACCCCAACGATGCCATTGAAGTGATGTCCCAGTGTCTGAAGGCCGTGTGAGTCTGGATGGGGAGAAACAGGCTCCGACTCAACCCATCCAAGACCGAGTGACTGTGGCTTCCAGCATCATGATATAGACAGTTGGTACCATCTCTGGCTATTGGGGGTGAGTCATTGGCCCCTGCAGAGAGGGCTCACAACTTGGGTGTCCTGCTGGATTCTCGGCTGTCTCTAGAAGATCACATGACGGCCATGGCCAAGAAGGCTTTTTATCAGGTCCGCCTGATACGCCAGTTACGTCCCTTTCTGGATCGTGACGCTATATGCATGGTCACTCAAGCCCTCGTCATCTCCCGCCTGGACTATTGCAATGCTCTCTACATGGGGCTTCCCTTGAGGTGCATCCGGAGGCTCCAGCTAGTTCAGAATGCGGCCGCGTGGGTGATTCTGGAAGCGTCTAGATGCTCCCACATGACACCTCTTCTGCGCGAGCTGCACTGGCTGCCTGTGGCTTTATTAGTAACCTCCATGGCAAGGGACCTGGCTATCTGCAAGACCGCCTCCTGCTACCAAATGCCTCCCACCGTCCAGTTCGCTCCCACACAGAGAGCCTCCTCAGGGTGCCGTCGGCCAGGCAATGTCAACTGGGTCCTTTTTTAGGAGAAGGGCGGGGTATAAATTTAATAAAATAAAATAAATAAAATAAATAAATAACTGGCGACCCCCAGGGGGAGAGCCTACTCTGTGGCAGCCCCCGCCCTCTGGAATGAACTACCCCCTGACCTTCATACAATCACAGACCTGCGCCTTTTCCATCGGGCTTTGAAGACCCATCTGTTTCGAGCGGCTGGCCTGGCATAGTTTCTAAACTGGCATACTTTTAAATGCTTTAGTTTTATATGGTTTTAGTAGGGATTTTAACAGGTTTTAGACAGGCTACTCATTATTTAATGAATTTTTAATAGATTTTTAATTGCTTTCTATGTTTTTATTCGTGATTCTACTGCTGCCTGTACACCGCCCTGAGTCCCGAAAGGGAGAAGGGCGGTATAGAAATTTAAAAATTAAATTAAATTAAATTAAATTAAATAATTAAATTAAATTAAATTAATTAAATTAAATTATATTAATTAAATTAAATTAAATTAAATTAAATTAAATTAAATTAAATTAAATTAAATTAAATTAATTAAATTAAATTAAATTAAATTAAATTAAATTAAATTAAATTAAATTAAATTAAATAATTAAATTAAATTAAATTAAATTAAATTAAATAATTAAATTAAATTAAATTAAATTAAATTAAATTAAATTAATTAAATTAAATTAAATTAAATTAAATTAAATTAAATTAAATTAAATTAAATTAAATTAAATTAAATTAAATTAATTAAATTAAATTAAATTAAATTAAATTAAATTAAATTAAATTAAATTAAATTAAATTAAATTAAATTAAATTAAATTAAATTAAATTAAATTAAATTAAATTAATTAAATTAAAAATGAGCAAAACCCCCGACCTATTTATCGCGATTTTTGTGGCCATTTTTGTGTCAAACAAATTTCATGCATAGCCCTATGGAGGCTTATAGAATGCTGCTGGGGGCTCGGGGGGGCAAACATGCCCATTCTAGGCTCATTTCTACCCTCCCCAGCCCCCAGAAGCTCTCTAGAAGCCTCTATAAGGTTATGCACAGCCATTTTGGTGAAGGGGGCGGGGTTTCGGGAGGCAAAAAAATGCTGAATTCGATGTATAAGACGCACCCAGATTTTCAGCCTCTTCTTACAGGAAAAAAGGTGTGTCTTATGCTCCAAAAAATACGGTACTTCTTTTTCTTCCTCTCAAAAACTCTTAATGATAGATTATCCCTGAGTACATCACTTCTCACTCCAAAGCAGCAGCTGTCCTTTTGAACTGAAATGCATGATAAAAAGTATGAACGTTACATAACTGCAAGGATGCTTATTTTTTGTGTGTGTGTTTACAGATTAGTTTATACATTCAATGCAGTTGTAATTGAGATCTGCCTGCTTGCCTGGTTATCTATTTACCTACCTATCTACCTACCTATCTACCTACCTATCTACCTACCTATAGGTAGGTAGATAGGTAGGTAGATAGGTAGGTAAATAGATAACCTACTTGATACTTTCCAGTGGATGTGGTTGTCAGGAATCTCAGGAGTTCTTTTCTCAAGAAAACCTGAAAAATGTAATATGCACAATATTTGCACATGTTGCTGTCTTATTTGTGTAGGCGCTTATAGTTTCTGATGGGATATGAGATCTGAAGTTCAAATCCTTCTCTTGCTACGCAATCACCAATTTTTCTTCAAAGTCAATTCTGGATATGTTTATTGATAATATTTGAGGGTTTAAGGTACAAATATTGCTGCAAATGTTTTGTGCTTAGATTTAGAAGAGGAATTGGTTTTCTTATAGACTTGAAGAGATCTGAAAAGACACTGGAATTTTTTTATTAAAAAAGATTACAAATATATGATATTTTTTGTTCTGCTATGTTAATCCAGCTGCTATGTTGGATCACCTTATTGTCCTGCTAAAAATATGTATGAATTCTCCATTACTAAATCAAATAATTTTCTAAACTCTGAGAACATGAATCTTTCAAACATATAAGTAGAACTCACAGCGAAATTTAGGACTATACATTTTGGCTTAGATGTATGTCTCCTTTGCTCTTAACTGCTCTTATTTTTAAAAAACCACAAAGTTGTTGAATGAGATTTTTTTTAAAAAAATACAGAGAGCCAAATTCTGTCAAAGCTAAGTTTCCTATTTCAACACAAGTTAAACAAAAGTTAATAATGGAAAAACTGATCTTGAAAGCAAATACTCCCAAAATATACTTGACCTCATAATACATTTTCTTATTTTAACTGATAAAAGGAAAAATAAAATGCAAAGGTTTTTTTTTGCCATTTATATATTGAATGTATGTGTATGAGAGGGAGGGAGAGAGGGAGAGAGAGAGAGAGAGAGAGAGAGATCAGTTATGATGACCTTATGCAAATACGGCACTATCTTCTTTGAGTTTGTCAAAGGGTTTAGAAGTAATGCTGGGAATTGAACAGTTGACACTCAACTGTCCAGTTAACATAATCATTGAATTTAAATGCAAAAACATTGTTTTCTTACAGCTATTCTGTGATAACAGGAAGTCCATAGTGACATTTGCAGGATTGGATCAGTTGTGATTAAAAATCAAAATGGCATTAAGAGTTTTGAGGAAGGAGGTATATCTTGCCCTTCATCCATAGCAATTGTCATCTCTCACCGACAACTTAAAAGCCATCAGCCTCTACAAACACTATTCTGTGGTAATATGATGATTCTGATCCAAGGAAGGAGTTTCAAAATACAAATTTTAAACTGTCTGGAAACTAAACCTCAGTTTGATGTAAGAAAGATTTTGTCCTGCATACATCCAAATTAGCTATATGGATGATTGCAGGAACTGAAATCTTGTACAGTTAGATTGAGGAAGTGGGCTTAACAGAAAGATTCATGTAATGAGTAATATAATATTAAATTGAGTAATATTAAATTGGGCAACTGAGTTGATTTGCAACAGATTCAGGTTAACAGAAGGATGTGCTTCTTAACGAAATGTTTAACTAATTTACAGGATTCAGTAGCACAGATGTGCTGATGACTACTAGTTTCGGTGATTTTGAGAACAGATTTGAAACTTTCATTTTCCATATTTAACACCTTGGAAATTAGTAATAAGGAAGTGGAAAAGAAATAGTGCAATGCACACATAAATATGAATTTATCATACATACGTGATGCAGCAAGATCAAAGATATACCAATGGAAAAAAGTGTTAATGACATTATATAGAAAAGAAATGGTTTAAACATTTAATGTTTAAAAATGTGTTAAACGTATAGCTCTAAATGCCATGATGCATTTTCCTGGATAAGATTCAGAGTCATGAGGTCTCACTGAAAACCCTGGAGAAGAAAAACTTTAGTTCTAAAAGAGGAACCAGCACAAAAAGTCACATGTGTGGATTCTTAAGGTTGTACTAGCGAAGTGGAACTAACTGAGAGTACTTTGTAAGTAAGGAATTAACAAATCCTTGGTGTGACAATTAGCACTTTGTAACCAGCTACCTAATGTATGCAAAAAGTAGGGCAGATTGGGTAGCATTGAAATGTTGCGGCTCAATATGAATATAAAACAGAAAAAGCACTAAAATAGAGAAGGGAAGAAGATGGAGTCATGAAGGGATCTTGACTGCCATCTAGTGGCAGAGCCCTACAGCTCTTTTGTAGCTGAACAAGCAATTTGTTTGCCTGCAAAGGATGGCAAGTCAGATCGCTGATATCTCTAGCTAAGAATGGTGTCTGCTTGAAATTCTGGAGAGATAAAGTAAACCTAGGAAAGCCATGCTCAGCTCTCCTGTCACTGTTAGCTAATCTGATTAGTGTGACTCAAGAGCATTTGGTCAAACAATGTCAAGCTACAGATAGATCAAAGATTTAATTTGGCATAAGGCAGTTTATTTGGGTTTTTTTAGTGAACAATTCCAAAGCCTGGATGTCCAAAGCAATAAAAGTTTAGAACTGTGAGGGTGAACCTATGGCGCACGTGCCAGAGGTGGCATACAGAGCCCTCTCAATGGGCACACGCGCCGTTGCCAGCTGCTCTTCTGGTTTCCAGTGCGCGCATGCGTGCCGGCCAGCTGATCTTTGCCTCTGACGGAGCCCCGAAGACCAGCTGGTCGGCGTGCATGTGTGTGCAGGAAACCAGAACACCAGGTGGTGCACACCCACACGGGTTCTGGTTTGGGCACTCAGTGCCGAAAAGGTTCGCCATCACTGGTTTAGAATATTGAAAGTATAGGTTGAAATATAGATAATCTTTGATTATGGCTGTAATGGAATCTACCCATTATGTTTGTAAGTCATAATCGTTAGTCACCCTTGTGACTAACCTGATTTTACAAACTTCTTTATGGCAATTGTTAAGCAAATGTTGTGGTTGTTAAACAAACCCATTGTTCCCTATGGGCTGTTTCTGCTGAAAACTGGAAGGACACTAAATATCTGTTTCTGGCATAAATGTCAGAATTCATTTCATAGTCATATGACCGCAGAATGCTGCAAATAGCCATACATGCTGGCCAGTGGTGAAGTACCCAAAGGGTGCATCTATTGGAACTGAGTTGTAAATACTTTTGTGGAGGACCATTGTAACTTTGAGTCGTAAACTAAGAACTATCTCTATTTATAATATGCTGTTCATATATGCTTTAACTCCTGTTTTGAAAATGTATTTGCCCAATGAAGCAACACCACATTAATGGTACTTCCTTAGCAGTGGTAGGTTTCTGCAGGCTCGCACCTACTCGCGAGAGCCGGTTGGTGAAATTTAGGGAACCGGTGAGAGGGGGTTCCACCGGCGTACTTGGAGGTAAATCTGGCCTGCCGCTGCCAGTGACCCAACGGAAAGGAAAGGAAAGGGAAGGGAAGGAAGGAAAGAAGGAAGGAAAGAAAGAAAGAAAGAAAGAAAGAAAGAAAGAAAGAAAGAAAGAAAGAAAGAAAGAAAGAAAGAAAGAAAGAAAGAAAGAAAGAATTTATCATCACAATTGAGTCCAAAATTTTGGTTGCTAAGCAAGAGCGTTGTTAAATGAGTTTCACCACATTTTAAAAGGTGGCCACTCCCACCCTGTCACATGACTGCCAAGCCACACCCACAGAATAGGCCACACCTACAGAGTAGGTTCTAAAAAATTTGAAACCCACCACTGTTCCTTAGGCCCCCAAGTGATGCTTACGAAAATAGGGAACCTAAAGACAACTTAGCTCTTCCATTCCACAACATTGAACCTGTGATGTCTTTTCCTGAAGATGATTCTCCATGCAGAGAATTTGGCTGTTCAGGGTAAACTTTGACGTGGCTTTTCATGTGAACTGGAATATACCTATAATTCCATCTTATTATAACAAAGTCCTTCTCTTTTGCCCATTAAAAAGATTTAAGTGTGAAAAGCACCTTCAGATTTCCAACGGCTCAAGGCTATTTACTTCACTGTGCATTCATATTCCTATGGCATTGAGAAAAGTGGTGATCCGTAAAATTAAAAATTAACACTGCAATCCTATGACATCTGTTAAATATGAATAAAATAGACTACATTCTATCTATCTATCTATCTATCTATCTATCTATCTATCTATCTATCTATCTATCTATCTATCTATCTATCATCTATCTATCTATCTATCTATCTATCTATCATCTATCTATCTATCTATCTATCATCTATCTATCTATCTATCATCTATCTATCTATCTATCTATCTATCTATCTATCTATCTATCTATCTATCTATCAGATTTGAATAGCTTTGGGTTGCAAATAATTAGAACAATTTAAAATAAAATTCTAAAAACCACTAAACCGTTAAGCCAATAACACCCAATACTACTCCACCACATTTTGCACCGGCTGGAACTTCCTGGAATTCTCCAAGGGCAATGTAGAGCATGTTACAATAATCCATTTGGGTGGTATATAAAAATGTCTAGGTTTATAATTCCCTGCTATTGCATGCTAGATGATTTGAATTAAATCTTGAAGAGTTGTGCTTCTGTCTTCCCCCCCCCCCCCCTTTAGCTGCAACGAATTGTAAAAACTATTTGCTCTCTTTCGTTTTAAATCACAGCTCATGAAAATAATAAATAATGATTTAGGGTGATTTATGTTGACTTAGAAGTTCTATTAATCTTAAGGAGGCTTAACCTACAATAAACTGGTTTATATTCCTCAAATACATCAACAGTTCTAAAAATCTGATGGCATTATGAGCCACGGTGGTGCAGTGGTTAAAGTGCAGTGCTACAGGCTACTTCCTGCCAATTTGGCAGTTCAAATCTCACCAGGCTCAAGGTTGACTCAGCCTTCCATCCTTCTGAGGTGGGTAAAATGAGGACTCAGATTGTTGGGGGCAATAGGCTGACTCCTTTGTAAACCGCTTAAGAGAGTGCTGTAAAAAGCACTGCAAAGCGGTATATAAGTCTATGTGGCTATTGCTATTACTATTGTTCAATCCACTAATGTGGCTGCTTACAGTGGATATAGTACAGGGTTGTTGGAGTTTTTAAAAAAACTCTTGGATTAATTTAAGAATTTATTATATGATGGTTTGTTAAAGATATATTGCCTTTATTGTATTAAGGAATGATGGCTTCAATCAATATAAGATTTGGGTTAAGAAAAAGAGAGAGAGAGAACTACAACCCTTGCATATTGGACAACTGTCAAAAATGTCCTGGCTGAGAATTTTTGTAGGCTGTCTACAAAATGTACCAAACATATTATTTCCAGCTCCAGGCAAAGTCTTATTAGTCGGGTTGGTGTCCCTATAACTCCCTTGCTTGCTTACTGGAAGTGAACAATGGCTTCTTGGCAGCCTCAAGGTCATGTATTCATGGTTTGCTGTAGAGTTTTGGAAAAGGACAAGATACACAATACCACAAAGAAAGCAATAGCTTCTCACAAATTATGGAGAAATGGCATGTGGACCATTAATCTAAATGGATAGCAGGGGTAAGATTCTTATGAGCAAACAGGAATGAAAGTGGTTGCGTTGAACAGGCAAGATAAGTGATAAGGAGTTTACAGCACAGCAACAGGAAACTAGACCTTACTTTTTAAAGTTTCTGCCAATCTTATATTGTGTGTTACCATAAATTTAAAAAAAAAGTCATTTTAATACTGGAATGGCCAAGATGATTATTACTGAATTCAGAGATTGCTACCATTCTGTCCCATTATATGAACTATATATATGGGGAAGTTCACTAATCAAGGAGAGAAGCAACTTAGAACTGAGGAGAAATTTCCCGGCAGTTAGAACAATTAATCAGTGGAACAGAAGTTGCCTCCAGAAGGTGTGAATGCCCCAACACTGGAAGTCTTTAAGAAGATGTTGGATAGCCATTTGTCTGAAATGGTATAAGGTTCCTGCCTAGGCAGGGGGTTGGACTAGAAGACCTCCAAGGTCCCTTCCAATTCTGCTATTGTATTATTGTAGTGTAGCTTTGATTTCCATTCATTCATTACTGAATGCAGAAAATGTTTTGCATATTGTGGATAAACAGTCCTATATTTTAAAAACCAAGTACAGTTCTGAGAAGAATTTATATGGAGATAATTATGCCAAATGAAGAAATACAAAATATTGCTTGTTAAGGAATTTCAGAAACTCTTCAGTAGGTTATATGTTGGAAGGAAGAAGGAAGGAAGGAAGATGTTGAAATCATGCCTCAATCAGTTCCAGTTTTATATGGCCTATGGAAGTAGCATTTTCTACTGGAAAGGGGACAAATAAACATTGAACCAAACGACACTTAATGTCTCAATACAAACTCAAATGTGAACTTTCAAGACAAGAAGCGCCACCAACTTCCCTTTACTTTGAGGATTTGCTTACTAACAATAGAGTATGTTGGGGAATTATTAGTGTGAAACAGACTATTTTGAAAATATGCTTGATTTCATAATCTGTAGCTACATGGGATAATTACAGAAGTGGTCATGCTTATAGAGAAGGTACTCCAATACTGTTGGCCGGTGTATCTAAACCCGAAACATCTTCTTCACACAAGAAAAACTCAAAATCAGAAACAAAAGTCAGTGACAAAGCCCATTTGATCTTATGAAGCAGAGATGGGAAACTACGGCTCTTTATGACTTGTGGACTTCAACTCTCAGAATTCTTGGAGTTGAAGTTCACAGGTCATCAAAGGGCCATAGTTCCCCATCCCTGTTATAAAAGGTAATATTTGTAAGTCAGGGTGGACATGAGGGGTCCTTGGTGTCTCTGAGCCTGGTTGCTTTCGTGCAGACATTTCATTATCCAAACTAGGTAACATGATCAATGCTAGTGATTAGTGCACTAGCACTGCTGATGTTATGTAGTTTAGGCAATGAAAAGTCTGCAAGACATCAACCCAGCTTAGAGACCTCTCGTATTTGATCTTTCCAAAGCTAGAGGTCTACTAATACCATGATTGTTTCTTGCAATAGGTAACATTTCCTATTGCTTTCAATTAGCTTCTTAACAGCCTGGCAATACCTATAGGACCTCCCTGTGGGACCTGTCCGCTCCCACAGGGAGGGCCTCCTTAGGATGCCGTCCGCTGGACAATGCCGCCTGGCGACGCTCAGGGGAAGAGCCTTCTCTGTGGCAGGCCCCACCCTCTGGAATGACCTCCCCCCAGACCTCCGTACTATCACCGACCTTCGCCTCTTCCGCCGGACTTTAAAAACATATTTCTTCCATATGGCTGGCCTGGCATAGCTGCTACAACCATGTTATTTTAGAGTTGGGTTTTAAATTAATTGTCTCCTCTTTTAGCACGGGTGAAATGATTTAATTGTAGTTTTAAATTTTAAATTTTTGTATAATTTTGTATTGCTGTATTTTTGGATTTTAAATTCCTGTGGGCCGCCCTGAGTCCCTTTGGGAGATAGGGCGGGATAGAAGTCTAATAAATGAAAATGAAAATAAGGGCAGAATTCAGAATTATTCCACTTGGTGCTTTTTTTTACAAAAAAATGTTCAAGGACTGAATTAAAATTATGATAATGTTCTATAGCATAAGAGGGATGCAGTAGCTCAGTGACTAAGATGCTGAGCTTGTCGATCAGAAAGGTTGGTAGTTCAGTGGTTCGAATCCCTGGCGCTGCCTAACAGAGTGAGCTCTTGTTACTTGTCCCAGCTTCTTATTTATTTATTTATTTTATTTATTTATTTAAATTTATATCCCGCCCTTCTCCACAGAGGACCCAGGGCGGCGCACAGGAAATTTAAAAGACATACAAAATACAATAAATATAATTTAAAAACTATTAAATAATCCTATCCTGCGCTAAAACCAATTTTAAAAACCCAATTTAAAACTACCTAAAAGTCCCCATGGGAGGTTAGGCTAGGCCGGCTTGTTGAAACAAATATGTCTTAAGACATTGGCGGAAGAGGCGGAGGTCGGTGATGGTACGTAATTCAGGGGGTAGGTCATTCCAGAGGGCTGGACCTGCCAGCCAAGCAGTTTGAAAGCAAGTAAAAATGCAAGTACAAAAATTGGAACCACCTTTGGTGGGAAAGTAACAGCGTTCCATGTGCCTTCGCCATTTAGTCATGCCAGCCACATGACCACAGAGATGTCTTCGGACAGGGCTGGCTCTTCGGCTTTGAAATGGAAATGAGCACTGCCCCCTAGAGTCGAGAACGGCTAGCACATATGTGCGCGGGAATCGTTACCTTTAGCTTTTACCGCTATAGCATAAAATACTGACGGTTATTTTCCAATCACATGTTCTTATTTTGTCTTTTTTCCCTCTCCCTTTTACCATCTCCCTCCCTCTCTGCTCAAGTCAGTGTCCACTTTAGCCCAAATGAAATAAATTCTTAGCAAACCCCCCTCCTCCCCCCTCCTCCCCACAAAATATCATTCCAGAATTCCAATGTTTTCTATGAGTGAACAACTATGGTGGCTCATCCAAAACTCAATAGTTTTGTAAATTGTACCATTATTGCAAAAAGACAACAAAGCTTTATTTTTTAAAAAAAAAACAAGTCAGCAACCTTTTCAGGATAAGGTTATTTTGAGCACAGTGAAATCAGCTGGCTTTACAGAAGGAAAATTTCAAAGATTCAGGAAGCCATTGGAAAGAGGCATGTTATTCTACTTATATCAAATTGGCTTTGAACAGTTAAAATGTAAATGAAAATGGATTTGCTTATATTTTCTCCTAACTTTGCCTTTACAAAAATAAAGGCTTTCTAAATCAATTCAGCAGGTTATCAAGAAGACGCTGAGCTTGTCGATCAGAAAGGTTGGCAGTTCGGTGGTTCGAATCCCTAGTATAGGCCTCCTTTGTGAGCAGAGGGTTGGACTAGATGACCTCCAAGGTCCCTTCAAAATCTGTTACTGTTAACTGCCCTGATGGCTACAGGAAAAGTAACTCAGGAGTGAAAGAAAGGGGGCAACCGATTTCTATTCTCTCTTGGTGCAATTTAATTTTTGGGAATTTTAGTAGAAACAAGGCCATTCGTTTTCCTGGACCTAATTCTGTCCACTGGAGAGGAACTGATTGATGGATTAAAGATGTCAGGTATCTTCGGGAAAAGCAACCATGTCATACTGAAGTTAAAGATAAGGATGACAGGGAAAGCTGAGAAGTGTCAACTTGGACTTTTCCAAGTCTCTTTGCTTGGAACGTAGGTTTTTCATGCACTCACGAAAAGGGTGGGCAGCATTGCAATCACTCCAAGTAATCACTTGAAGTCATCAATGATAAGCAACCCCAAGAGGGATTGTGGAAATGCAGTACTGAAAGAGTGAACAGAAGCAATTCCTATGAAAAGGAAAAAGAGATGAAGAAATGCAGCCATTTCATAAATTGCTTAGATTGTCGTTTCCTTTATCCATCCCTTCCTTAAACATGTCACACACCTCTTTTATTTGCCCAAGCTTCCCTCTTTTCACCACATCCCCAGAATTGATTTTAGAACGTTTAGATCCACGTGACGATTATATCACAGCCTCTTCTCAGAGTTTATTCAAGCCTACTTTTTTGCTTTCCTCACTGGAATAGACTATTACGGTGATAGGGGTCATTGCGGTATCAGTTAGACTGTTCCAAACATATTCTTTTGACTTAGCGGTCAAAGATGTTCCTTAAAGAGATTTCAGTTAGGATTTTTTTTAAAAAAAAATAGATAAATAATATATAATGCCTGTGTGTAACACAGCTCCCCTCTATTTATTGAATTTACTGTATTCCAGGGGTGAAATCCAGCAGGTTCTGACAGGTTCGGAGAACCTGGCTGGCCCCAGGGTGGGGTGGGAATGGAGATTTTGCAGTATCCTTCCCTTGCCACATCCACCAAACCACACCCATCAAACCACGCCACGCCCACCAAGCCACACCCACAGAACCAGTGGTAAAAAAATTGAATTTCACCACTGATGTATTCATAATTAACCTGGGTTTGGAATACAATACACTTAGTCCTCGATTTACAATCAAAATTTCCGTTGTTAAGCAAGACAGTTTTTAAGTTAATTCTGCTCCATTTTATGACTTTTCTTGCCACAGTTGTTAAGTGAATCATATCAGTTGTTAAGTTAGTAACACTGTTGTTAAATAAATCTGGCTTCCTTATTGACTTTGTCAGATCACTAAGAATGATCACATGAGCCCAGACACTGCAGCCCTCATATATGCATCCCAGTTGCCAGGTGTCAGAATTTTGATCACGTGATCATGGGGATGCTGCAACGGTCATAAGTGTGAAACATGGTCCTAAGTCATTTTTTTCAGCGCCGTGGCAACTTCAAACCGTCACTAAACGAATGTAGTGGGATAATTAGGAAAGATTAGGTGCGGGGGAGATATACAACATAAGTGCTTATTTAATATAACTATAAGCTCCAGCTAGCAGATCTATATCAGGGGTCCCCAATCTTTGCAACTTTAAGTCTGAAGGACTTCAGCTCTCAGACTTCTCCAGCCAGCCAGAGAATTCTGGGAGCTGAAGTCCTTCAGACTTAAAGTTGCAAAGGTTGGGGACCCCTGATCTATATGACACATGGAAAAAATGCTTTTTGTGTTTGTAGGCATTACCAGGACACAATAGCTTCCTCAAATTTGAGATGAGCTCAGAGTTTAATTCAATTTGGAGAAAGATTCCCTTTGTATCTGGTTTTCAATATTCTCCCCCATTTATCCCATCCCACCATTTTCTCGGCTTTTGGAACTCTGATAGTGAAGACAAACAAGAAAAAAGAAAAGAGATTAGAGAGACTTTTTAAATGAAATATCGCTTTTCTACAGATTACTGACCGTAGCAGATCAGGATCGTTGGATACAAGATAGGTGGCAAACAAATTTGATAATAAATGCAAATAAAAACAGAAAATTTCCCAGCTTGAAAAATGAGGCAAAAATCAATATTCTTTTGGTTGGCTGTGATTTTTCGTCCTATCTGGAACATCCAAGTTGATTCTGGAGCAATGGATGAGTTTTAGAGCAGGGGTCTCCAACCTTTGCAACTTTAAGTCTGAAGGACTTCAGCTCCCAGACTTCTCCAGACTTAAAGTTGCAAAGGTTGGAGACCTCTGTTTTAGAGGATGGTTGTACAGAAAAGTGGGAAGCTCATGTTGAATTCAGATTGCCCTGGAAATTATTCCAGCTATTTCCTGATTTCAGAATAGTAAGTAATAGCTTGGCTTATTCGGAGGCTTGTCTGAGTCAGTCCAGGCAAATTCACTCATCCCCTGCAGCTTTTGGGAAGAAATAAAGAGGTTATTAAGAGGAAGGTTGTGACTACAAGCCAGAAATGTATATTTAGAAAATAAGGGTTGGGGTTTTTTTTTCTTTCCTCTCTCTCTTTTACTGGAATCTATCCACTTCATTGATTTCTAACTCTCAGAAAGTTAAACAGTTTCTGTTTTATAAGAAAATGTCTAAAATGCAAAGTGAGTGTTGTATTGTGCAGTCATGTCAATTAAAGGTAAGTCATCAACTTACTTCATTTAGTTGACCTTTTGAAATTACAACGGCACCGAAAAAAAGTGGCTTATAACTATTTTTCACACGTATGACTGTTGTGTAATCCCAATGGTCACATGATCAAAACTCAAATAACTGGTTCAAATTTATGATGGTCCTTGGGTCATGTGGCCTTCTAACAAGCAAAGTCAAGGGGGAAGCCTGGATTGACTTAACAACCATATTACTAACATAACAGCTGCATTGATTCACTTAACAAATGTCTCACTTAGCAACAGAGATTTTGGGCTCAATTGTGGTTGTAAGTCAAGGACTATTGAATAGAACTGACTGAATGTATAGATCCTGAAACTTACTTACTTACTTACTTACTTACTTACTTACTTACTTACTTACTTACTTATTTATTTATTTATTTATTTATTTATTTATTTATTTATTTATATTTATATCCCGCCCTTCTCCACAGAGGACCCAGGGCGGCGCACAGGAAATTTAAAAATATACAAAAGTACAAAAAATAAATACATAATTTAAAATATATATTAAATTATCCTGATCCTATGCTAAAAACCCAATTATTAAAATACCCAATTTAAAACTTTCTAGAAGTCCCCGTGGGAGGTTAGGCTAGGCCGGCTTGTTGGAAAAGGTATGTCTTCAGACATTGGCGGAAGAGGCAGAGGTCGGTGATGGTGCGTAATTCAGGGGGTAGGTTGTTCCAAAGGGCTGGGCCCGCCACAGAGAAGGCTCTTCCCCTGGGTGTTGCCAGTCGGCATTGTCCGGCCGACGGCACCCTGAGAAGGCCCTCTCTGTGGGAGCGTATCGGTCTAAGGGATGTATGGGGCAGGAGGCGGTCTCACATATAACTAGACCCCGAGCCATGGAGCGCTTTAAAGATGGTCGTCAGAACCTTGAAGCGCACCCGAAAGGCCACAGGAAGCCAATGCAGCTCGCGCAGGATCGGCGTTATGTGGGAGCATCTGGTGGCTCCCGTAATTACCTGCACGGCTGCGTTTTGGACTAGCTGTAGCTTTCGAGTGCACCTCAAGGGAAGCCCCATGTAGAGAGCATTACAGTAGTCGAGTCGGGACGTCACGAGAGCTTGAGTGACTGTGCAAAGGGCAGCCCGGTCCAGTAAGGCGCGCAATTGGCACATCAGGCGTACCTGATGAAATGCCCCCCTGGCCACGGCCGCCACATGGTCCTCCAAGGACAGCCGGGAATCCAGGAGGACACCCAAATTGCGCGCCCTCTCCACGGGGGCCAGTGTTTCGCCCCCGATGACCAGAGTTGGAGTAATCTGGCTGAACCGGGATGCCGGAAACCACAGCCACTCAGTCTTGGCAGGGTTGAGCTTGAGTTTGTTACCACCAGATCCGTACGGCCTCCAAACACTGGGACAGCACTTCGGCGGCATCGTTTGGGTGGTCTGGGGTGGATATGTACAGCTGAGTGTCGTCAGCGTACAGATGGTACTCCACCCCAAAACCACGGATGATCTCACCCAGCGGCTTCATATATGTGTTAAACAGGAGGGGCGAGAGGACCGACCCCTGAGGAACCCCACATAAGAGGGGTCTCGAGGTCTACCTCTGCCCTCCCGTCAACACATATTGCGACCGACCAGAGAGGTAGGACGAGAACCACCGCGAAATGGTGCCTCCCAGCCCCAACCCCCCCAGTCGGTGCAATAGGATACCATGGTCGATGGTATCAAAAGCCGTCGAGAGGTCTAATAGGACTAGGATAGAGGAATAACCTCTATCCCGCGCCCTCCAGAGATCATCAACCAACGCGACCAATGCCATCTCGGTGCTGTAACCGGGTCGGAAGCCGGACTGGCGCGGGTCTAGATAATCAACTTCCTCCAGGTGTCGCGGAAACTGTTGGGCTACCACACTCTCAACAACCTTCACCAAAAAGTGAAGGTTGGAGACCGGATGATAGTTCTCCAACAATGCTGGGTCCAGGGACGGCTTCTTGAGTATAGATCCTGAAACTTATCTTCAAATTTTAAAAAAATGAATAAACTTGAATGTTATGATTTGAATAAAGCTAACTAACAGGGACTGAGCTTTACGTGAGCTACCTTAGTACAAGCTGTAGGATTTTTCACTGTTTGATTAATAATTATTATTTTTATTTACCTTCAAATTAATTTCTAATAATTTTGAGTGAATTTCCCTGAATTAATACTTAATACATAATTCAAATGACATTTTCTTGAAAGAAAGTTCCATTTATTGCAGGAAACAGAGTTCCAATTAAGTGTGCTTTGGGTTGTACACGTGATGGTGTCCTTGTTTCTGGCTCTTTCCTATATTATTTAAAGGGATCTGATTTAAATCCAAGATATAAAGTCTTTCAAGTAATGCCCTTATTGTTTTTCACAATCACACCCCTCCCTGTTGTCTTTCTTGCAACTTGATTTTTGGGCTTCTGTTCTTATTTTGAAGGCCATTATCACAATTTACTTCCTTTAGGAAGAAGAACAAAGCATTATGGCCTCTTTTGAAATAAAGGCTATTTTGTTTCAAAACCTCTCAAACAGGCAGGGCATGGGTGGGTTAAGCAGCTCATTTCCGTTTTTTATTTTGAATAGTGTCAAACATTTTTTTATGTCATTAAATGGGAATATCAACCAGCAATATAAAATGTATAGGATTTTTATTCTACCCACTGACACCCACTGATGTACTGTCTCATTATGGTGGTGGTGGTTTTTCTGGAAGGGAGAAGCAAAGAACACTGTTGGGCTATGTTTAAGGCATGTTCCCATCACATGATATCGTGGTATTTTTCCCCTTCACGGAGCTGGGGTGGGTGTGGCCTGTGCATGACACATCCGGCCCATGGGCTGCCAGTCTGACACCCTGGTTTTCTTCTTCTTGTGCCGTATCTGTCATTGGATGTTGGCGATCCTACTTTTGTCAACAGCCGCATGAAAAAGTGCTGTTGAGTTTTGTCCAAAGCAGTTCCTTAGCTTTTGAAGCCATGGTGATGTTCTACTTCCTGGACCTTGCTTGCCTTTAATCTTCCCCTGGAGGATTAAGTGAAGGATGCCCTATTTTACTCGGTGACGCATCACATGGGGGTTGCCACAAAGAAGAGGGAGTCAAACTATTCTCCAGGGCATCTGAGGGCAGAACAAGAAGCAATGGAGAGAAGCAACTTAGAACTGAGGAGAAATTTCCTGACAGTTAGAACAACTAATCAGTGGAACAGAAGTTGCCTCCAGAAGTTGTGGACGCCCCAACACTGGAAGTCTTTATTATATTTACATTTCTATATTTTAAGAAGATGTTGGATAACCATTTGTCTGAAGTGGTATAGGGCTTCCTGCCTGGGCAGGGAGTTGGACTAGATGACCTCCAAGGTCCCTTCCAACTCTGCTATTGTATTGTATTACATGTCCAAAATATTCTAATTTTCGCTTTTTAATGGCTTTGATGATTTCCTTTTGCTTTTCCAGGTGACTTAGCACCTTCTCATTTCTGATTTTGTCAACCCAGCTTATACGTAACAGCCGTCTGTAAATCCACATTACCCCTGGTCTAAGGTATATATTCCCAGCGCGTCTAGGACAATTCGCATGCTAGAACTTCACGTGATCCTGATTCTATCTGACTGCATTGGCTTTTTTGGCAGCTGCAGCACACTGCTGGCTCATATTTAAGTGATCGCCCACTAGGAGAATGTTGAAGAAAGACAGTAGGGGAAAAAGATGATAACCAGGAGTGAGGCGGATGGACTTATTTACAGTAGCAATTTGTGCACTGTAGGGAGGGCTCATCCTGGAAAAATTCTCTTTGTACTGGCTAAGAATCAACACCAACCTAATGGCACATAATCATAATCATATAAACATTTGCAAACACATTTAATTGGAATGTGTTTGCAACACATTCCTTCCTTTGTCAACAGAAAATTGCATATAGCAACTATGAATTAGTCATTCTTCAATTGTAGCAGTAATAAGTAATATCAGGGACACTAATAAATAATTCAGTGTTAGAATGGATTCCTGAAAAGAAGCAAAGATTTAATTGCCAGGAAAGCTTTCAGACAAAGCACTTGTTTTTAATTATGAAGATTGTTGCACTCAGTTGTAGAATATACAATTGCTCTGTATGTGTATGTGTGTATGTACTATGTCCATACATTGACTGGTTCTAACCAATTAAACAGTGGTTAATGATTTTGTTGTCACTCTTTAATTAATTGTGCGAACATTTCCTTTCACACTAGATTCTCTGCAATTTAGTTTTACATTAAAAAAAAGTGGATAAATCTGGATCAGCCCAATATTTCCTCCATACCTATGAGGAAGAAGCTCTGTAATGTGTATGTCTGGTTGAATCTTCTAGTATTACCTTATGTTTAGTACCACAAGATTATGAAGCAACAAATTTGTTTTGTTAAAAAATTGCTTATGAAATACAGTGCTTTGACATGTTGCCATGTGAAATCTGTACGATTTTCATTTTGTGTAAACACCTTCCTGTTGTAAAAGCTGGCTGATCAGGACAGCTATTGAGCATAGGAAGATAGAAAGTTAACACAGAGTAGATACATAGGCATCTGTTGCTAACCATGGCAAAAGGAAAGGTGAAAGGTGTGTAGAAATGTCACTATGCAACCCTGCCCTTTAGACTTTCATCCCAACATTGGGCACAAGTATAAAAATGATTGATTGTGCTTTCACATTGCTCATTTAGCCCACCCCTCCAATATGGATCCTGTTGAATATAGAAAGTCCCCAATGCTTGCAATATTGCAAAGTGGACAACCATTTAAATATGAGCCAGCAGTGTGCAGCAGCTGCCAAAAAAGCCAACACAGTTCTAGGCTGCATAAACAGAGGGATAGAATCTAGATCACGTGAAGTGTTAATGCTACTGTATAGTGCCTTGGTAAGGCCACACCTGGAATACTGCATACAGTTTTGGTCGCCACGATGTAGAAAAGACGTGGAGACTCTGGAAAGAGTGCAGAGAAGGGCAACCAAGATGATTAGGGGACTGGAGGCTAAAACATATGAAGAACGGTTGCAGGAACTCGGTATGTCTAGTTTAATGAAGAGAAGGACCAGGGGAGACATGATAGCAGTGTTCCGAGATCTCAGAGGCTGCCACAAAGAAGAGGGAGTCAAACTATTCTCCAAGGCACCTGGGGGCAGGACAAGAAGAAATGGGTGGAAACTAATCAAGGAGAGAAGCAACTTAGAACTAAGGAGAAATTTCCTGACAGTTAGAACAATTAACCTCTGGAACAGCTTGCCTCCAGAAGTTGTGAATGCCCCAACCCTGGAAGTCTTTAAGAAGATGTTAGATAGCCATTTCTCTGAAATGGTATAAGGTTCCTGCCTACGCAGGGGGTTGGACTAGAAGACCTACAAGGTCCCTTCTAACTCTGCTATTGTATTGTATTGTATTATATTGAAAACAACTAAACATTCAAGGCGGTGGTGGGATTCAAAAATTTTTACTACTGGTTCTATGGGTGTGGCTTGGTGGATGCAGTGTGGCTTGGTGGGTGTGGCAGGGGAAGGATATTGTAAAATCGCCATTCCCACCCTACTCCAGGGGAAGGTTACTGCAAAATCCCCACTTCCTCCTGGGTCTTGGGAGGCAGAGAATAGATGAGGGCAGGGCCAGTCAGAGGTGGTATTTACCAGTTCTTCCAACTACTCAAAATTTCTGCTACCGGTTCTCCAGAACTGGTCAGAACCTGCTGAATACCACCTCTGATTCAAGGTCCTGATGTAGCTGCTGAAAGCATATTATATATACATATTTATTTATCCACATTGCAAAATAATGTGTGCAGCAGAATACTTTAAGAGTTTCCTGAGGAAATGGTTTTTAACTGTTTTTCTCTTTCTAGGATACATTTGCATTTTCTTATTTTTCTTAACCATCATTTTGTTCCATCTCATTTCCATTTTAAAGTTCATTTGTATATATGTGTTTAGGTACTTCCATGTGTGGTTCTCTTAAAATACATCTTTTGTACTATTTTTTTTCTGGTATTTTTATTCCCTGACTAAATTTTTTTAACGTATTATTTCTTTTTGGTACAATTGTCTAAACGTGTTTTGAATTATGGTCTGGATTTCAAAATTAAGAAAAGTAGATATTAGTATATAAAACTTTATAGTTTTATTAGTTAGCATTAGGGTAAATTCCTATTATGTAAAAAGTTCTCGCCTGACTACGGAGGATAAGAACATAATCATAACTTTTATTTATTCTGCCAAATTCTAACTTCTGAAAAAAAAAATGTGATCTTCGCCAGTAACAAAAACTAGAGCAAACATATTTTTGCAATCTTAAGACTAAAAGGTATTTCCTATTTTAACCAAGAGAAAAATATGTCCTAGGCATCCAAGGCTCTGTAAACTAAATGATATTTGATAGTGCATTAACACTCTTAAAGTACAAAATGTGCAAAGGTTCTATAGAAGAAATGAATTACTTAGCAAATTTGAAGGGAACATAAAAGTCCTAAGAATATCATTTTTCTATAAGAGAACTTTGTCTGCATTTTTAGCAGAATGCCCATGGTGACTCCAGCTTTGTGATTTATGCCCAAGGGCATTTTTGACAATATATTTTTAGCTCAATCATCTCTATTTCATATTCAGGACTATTTCCACATTATCCTTACAAGGAATGATATTAATTCAAAGTTGTTGAAGAAAGAGTAGGAATGCAACTATTTTATGCTAGGACTTTAAAATAACTCTCAGGAAAATTCTGTTCTCGTGGCTCTGTTCCTTTCATATGAAAGGAACTTCTTATGAAGTTCTTATCTTTTTTTAAAAAAAAATGTGTGGCACAATTATTAGATTTAGATTAGATTTATTGCATTTATATACCGCCCTATCTCCCTTTCGGGATTCAGGGTGGTGTACAGCCAACA
Organism: Rhabdophis nuchalis; assembly: GCA_039707465.1. Taxonomy (NCBI): domain Eukaryota; kingdom Metazoa; phylum Chordata; class Lepidosauria; order Squamata; family Natricidae; genus Rhabdophis; species Rhabdophis nuchalis. The sequence goes on along the minus strand of CM077651.1, from coordinate 36,994,172 downwards.
GTAAAAATGAGTAATATAAAAGTTAAGATCAAATATTAAGATATAATTAAATAAATTGGCCTGCCAAATTAAAAACCCCTACTAAAATCAATTGTTAGAGCGTTGGTCTAAATTTCTCTGATCCTATCTCTGTTGACCTAAAGGTTAAACTATTGGCAGTAATTGTATTTATTGTAATTTACAAGTGATAATAATAATCTTGCTGATGTGTGGTGATTGTTCTGAAACACTTCAGATGAGAAAAGTTTGAGAGATTGTTGTGATAACAATTGACAGTCATATTCAAATACTGAAGTAGAAACAACAGAAAATGTTCCAATACAAGAAAGCTTCTGTCTTTGGTATAGGGTTACATTCATTCATTGTATAACGAGAGAGATTCAAAATATAAGCTGTGAAATAGCAAAATATTATATGCAAAATATATAGACAGTAATTTAAAGCTGAGTTAATATTTGAAGTTATTCTTCAAATATTACAAATACATTATTGAATGTTTAAACTAACTCAGGTTTTGTCCCCACATGAATGAATTCTGCATAAGGTAATCATGTAATACCTCTTAATAATATTAGAGGTTTGCCCTGTTTTGCACAATTCTGCTATCATGCAACAGCTTTTGTAAATATCTATGATTTATTGAAATCTTATATAGCTACTTTAAGATTCATCTACAGTATCTTAAATATAGCAAATCTATTTCGCAGTTGTAAGGACTAAAATTGTAAGGACTACAAAGAAGAGGGAGTCAAACTATTCTCCAAAGCACCTGAGGGCAGAACTAGAAGCAATGGGTGGAAACTAATCAAGGGGAGAAGCAACTTAGAACTGAGGAGAAACTTCCTGACAGTTAGAACAATTAACCAGCTTGCCTCCAGAAGTTGTGAATGCCCCAACCCTGGAAGTCTTTAAGAAGATGTTGGATAGCCATTTGTCTGAAATGGTATAGGGCAGTGATAGCAAACCTTTTTTGGCTCACGTGCCAAAAGTGAGGGGAGCGCAGGGGGGTCGTGCAAGGGCGTGCCACACCCATAATGATATGTGTGCGACCCCCTGCTTTTGGGGTGCTTTTTTTCTCCCTCCCCAGGCTCCAGAGGCTTTCTAGGAGCCTGGGGAGGGTGAAAACAGCCTCCCCTCCCCACCTCCATAGGCTTCAGGAACTTCCCTAAAGCCTCCGCAGGTGAAAAACGGCCTCAAAAGAAGGCCTAAATCAGCTGGCCAGCGCACACATGCACACTGGAGCTGACAGGCCAACACCTCGTGTGCCCTAAGAATTGGTTTTGCGTGCCACCTGTGGCACCCGTGCCATAGGTTTGCCATCACAGATATAGGGTTTCCTGCCTGGGCAGGGGGTTGAACTAGAAGACCTCCAAGGTCCCTTCCAACTGTGCTACTGTATTAAAAAATCATCATCATCAGACGATGATAATGATAGATTGAAAGCTGCAATTCCAAACAAATTGTATCCTATTCTCAATGTCATATACCATCCCCTCCCTCTTTCTCTCTCTCTCTCTCTCTCTCTCTCTCTCTCTCTCTCCTTCTCTTCCCTTTTCTCTTTTCTGTTCTGTTATTTTCATTGAGAGAAGCAGAATATGCCTAAGTCTGAAATGTGTGACTTCTATTTGTTATTGGGAAAAAGACTAGAAGCAATTGCTGGAACTTAATTTGTCATGCTTCATAACTGATTCATAAATAAACTATATACTTCCACAGAAACATGAACAGTTAAATAAATCCTGGGACTTTGCTCCCTCCTCTTACTGTCCAAGAACTAATGCTAACATTAGAAATTTCTTTTCTGAGACAGAAGTGACTTCTTAAATCCTAGCTGTATTTTAAGAAAATATGACGGTTGAGGTTAAAATAAAATTGCATAACCTAACTTCAGTGAAATTTTCCCACAGAGATTAATATTCATCATGGTTTATAATCTTTAGTATTTCAGTCACTGCAACACTTCATTTTATATCCTCCTGTTTTTTTATCATGTATTTCATAGTTCGGATATGATTTAATTTATTTAATAAAAGAATGTTTTAACTTAGAAATATGTAAGAAACACAGAGCTTGTTCAAACCGAATAATATAGCAGCAATACTTCTTTATTTTTTTTTTCAACCCATCTGCTATTTGAATGCAAAAGAAATCACAGAAGACATTGGAATCTTTCAGAGTCTGTCTGTCTGTCTGTCTGTCTGTCTGTCTATCTGTCTATCTGTCTATCTATCTATCTATCTATCTATCTATCTATCTATCTATCTATCTATCTATCTATCTATCTATCTATCTATCTATCTATCTATCTACCATCTATCTAATTTATTTGCCACCCATCTGGCAGTTTAAGGTAACTCTGAGCAGCCTTGAACCTTTCATAAAAAAAGTGAGGGAAACAGTTGATTAAATGGGCTGCCTTGGATAACAGATTAAATGATTGGCCTAGGAACTGATATACACTGCCCATTTGGTGAGACATGCAATTTTAACCTCACAGTAGAAAAACATTGTCATTTTGGACTGACACAGCCAAGTGATTGCTTGATTTGATTTGATTTGATTTTTATCCCACCTTTATTGTTTTATAAGTAATTCAAGATGGTGAACAACAGTGGTGGGATTCAAAAATTTTTACTACTGGTTCTCTGGGCATGGCTTATTGGGCATGGTGTGTCTTTGTGGGCATGGCTTGGTGCGGGTGGCAGGGGAAGATTACTGCAAAATCCCCATTCTCTTTATTTGCTTTCAATACCAGAGTTGCTCTGTGAGGGAGATGGGTGGTTTCTAAATTTGACATACAAATAAAATAAGTATTTTTTTTAATTTACTGTCAATACAATAATCAACTGCTTTGTATACTTGTTTTCAGTTACCATTTCAACAAACAAGCACTGTAATTAAAGCTATTCAAATTTTAAAAACTGTTTCTGCTTTGTTGAATAAGGCAAAACAAAAACAACTCTACTTGAGATTTACTGGTTGTGCTTCCTATTTTATCATTAATAACTAAGGACTACTGAATCATACATGTATTTTTTTTAGTTAAAACAAAATTACATTCATAAAATGACTGGGTTTTCAGAACTTGAAAAGCTAAAACAAATTATAGTTCAGTGTTACACAAACACAGGCTCTGTACCTGGTCTTCATTTCTTTCTGCCATAACTATGACTTGCTTCAGATTGTCTGACAGAAGACTATTTAGGTTAAGGTAATTGTCAGATAGTCTATTCTGTATTTTCTTTCATTATTAAAAATCATTTGTACATCACCTTCCATATTTGATAATGTGGGATAATGTTCATGCAGGTAATGAAGTAGATTCCAATCTACAAGAATCTGGATTTCCCCCCTTTAAGCCATTCTTCCTTAATCCTACATTTCACTTTCTATTTCTTTTTCCCTGCCACGCTATATAACGTATGTATGCATGTATTAATAGGTTTCCTACCTCATAGAGTGAATCTAGACTGCTCACAATAATCCATAAAAAGAAAGATAGAAAGAAAAGTACCCTTCCTTACAGCCACTTAATCAAACAGCCTCCCAATTTCCATGGTTGGTCTTTCATAAGGCTAAAAGGATCTCAGGTGGTAGGCTATTCCAAAAGGCTGTAGTAGCCACTAAGAAGGCATACTCCTATCTGACCAGACAGATCGCTCAAGAAAAATTGGTCCTATGTATAACCTGGCCTTGCGCATTGCAGAACTGTAAATGTAATAATCAACATTTTGAGCATACTCTTTTCTGAAAATAAATATATGGACAGCGCATATCTTAAGCTTCCTTCTCATAGATGTAACTGTATATTTTGTGCCTCTGATCCTTTGAAAGTCATCTTCATAGTAATTGTTAAGTTTTGATCCTGGGATAATGTTAGCTGTTTCTCACAAAAACTGCTGTTGGTGAATAGTTTCTTCTGAGAACTTTATTCATTGAATGCAAGTTTTTGTGAACCAATAGGTGTCAGACCATGGTATCCTATTGCATCGGCTGGAGGGGTTGGGGTTGAGGGGCACGGTGTTGCGGTGGTTCTCCTCCTACCTCTCCGGTCGATCGCAATTTGTGTTGGCAGGAGAGCAGAGGTCGACCTCGAGACCCCTCACTTGTGGGGTGCCTCAGGGGTCGGTCCTCTCACCTCTCCTGTTCAACACATATATGAAGCCGCTGGGCGAGATCATCCGTGGTTTTGGGGTAGAGTACCACCTCTACGCTGACGACACGCAGCTGTATATATCTACCCCAAACCACCCCAACGATGCCGTAGAGGTGATGTGCCTGGAAGCCGTGCGGGCCTGGATGGGAAGTAACAGACTCAGACTCAACCTGTCCAAGACCGAGTGGCTGTGGTTCCCGGCATCCCGGTACAGCCAGTTGACTCCATCACTGGCCATAGGGGGCGAACATCTAGCCCCCGTGGATGGGGCACGCAACTTGGGCGTCCTCCTTAATGCACGGCTGTCCATGGAAGATCAAGTGACAGCCGTAGCCAGGAGGGCGTTTTACCAGGTTCTCCTGGTCCGCCAGTTGCGTCCCCTACTGGACCCGGGTGCCCTTTGCACAGTCACTCATGCTCTCGTGACATCCCGACTGGACTACTGCAATGCTCTCTACATGGGGCTCCCCTTGAGGTGCACCCGAAGACTTCAGCTTGTCCAGAATGCAGCCGCGTGGGCAATTATGGGAACCTCTAGGTTTTCCCATGTAACACCGCTCCTGCGTGAGCTGCATTGGCTGCCTGTCGTCTTTCGGGTGCGCTTCAAGGTGTTGGTCATCATCTTTAAAGCGCTCCATGGCACGGGACCTAGTTATCTGCGGGATCGCATCCTGCCCCATACATCCCTGCGGCCGATTCGCTCCCACAGAGAGGGACTTCTCCGGGTGCCGTCCACTAGGCTGTGCCAGCGGGTGACGCCCAGGGGAAGGGCCTTCTCTGTGGTGGGCCCGACCCTCTGGAACGACGTTCCCCCCGATATTAGAACAACTACAGACCTCCGCTCCTTCCGTCAAAAATTAAAAACACATTTCTTTTGCTTGGCCGGCCTGGGATAACTTAACTGTTTTTAGGGGGTTTTAGGGGTTTGTTTTAGTTTTAACATGGGATTTTAGCGCAGGGTTTAATTTAATTCTTTTTAATATTGTATTGTCTGTGATTTTATATGCATTTTTAATTTCCCTATGCCCCGCTTTGGGTCCCTTCGGGGAGAGAGAGTGGGTTATAAATTAAATTATTATTATTATTATTATTATTATTATTATTATTATTATTATTATTATTATTATTATTATTATTATTATTATTATTATTATTATTGGAGATTAATTGCTGCAAACATCATGAAATACATATATTAACTTATCCTGCTATTGTATTTCTTTAAACTGATGTTCTCAGAAGTCATGTCATGTTTTTATCCTAAACATTTCTTACAGGAACGAAAGGAAATACACCACAAGATACTGGAAAGAAGTAAAAGTTGGAGACTTCATCCAGCTTCGCTGCAATGAAATCATACCCGCAGATATATTGCTGCTTTCTTCTAGTGATCCTGATGGCTTGTGTCATATAGAAACTGCTAATCTAGATGGAGAAACCAACCTAAAACAGAGACAAGTTGTGAGAGGATTTTTGGAACTGGTAAGTTAGCATGTCAGCAAGTGTCATTTTGCCTCTTTATAAATCTATGGTGAGGCCCCATCTGGAGTATTGTGTACAGTTCTGGTCACCATACCTTCAGAAGGATATTATGGAAATGGAAAAGGTGCAGAGGAGGGCAACCAGAATGATTAGGGGGCTGGAACACCTTCCTTACCATCTGAGGCTGCAACAGTTGGGCCTCTTCACTCTAGAATGACGGCGCCTGAGAGGTGACCTGATTGAAGTCTATAAAATCATGCACGGTGTGGACAAAGTAGAAAAGGAAAAACTGTTTTCCCTATCGCACAACACTAGAACTAGGGGGCACTCCATGAAACTTTTGATAGCTAGACCGCAAACAAATAAGAGGAAGTACTTTTTCACCCAGAGGATCACTGGTCTATGGAACTCCCTGCCAGAAGAAGTGGTGACAGCTGTCAGCCTCGACACCTTTAAGAAAGGATTAGACGAGTTCATGGAGAACAAGGGTATCCATGGCTATCATTATGGATGCCTAAGGACACCCTCCGGGATAGAGAGATAGGCAGGATATTTCTCAATGCCATTTGCAGGGAATCATAAGCAGATGAAGACATCTGCTTGGGAATACCCTGAAGCAAATGGTGAGCCACTGTGTGAGATAGAATGTTGGACTGGAATGGGCTGTGGCCTGTTCCAGCAAGGCTATTCTTATGTTCTTATGTTCTGAGTCCCTTTTGGGAGATAGAGCGGTATAAAAATCTGATTAAAGTTAAAGTTATGTTCTTATGTTTACTATACTTGTTTTAAAGTTTTAGGTAGGTCAGCTGTTCATTAATCTTATTGTTAAGAGAGAACTCGTGTTCGTTCTGAACAGTAAAACAATGAATGCTCCAGATTTTGATTTTCATGAAGGTTTTGATGGCTGTTAAGTGTGGAACCTATCATAAAGTTTAAAGATTATAGCCCCAATTGCAATGACCAGTGCACAAAATGGCATGACTAGTCTCAAAAGAGACTCCTTTGAATTCAATTTAGAAGTTACCTCTGATACAGAAGGCAAGGAAAGATTAATGAAGAAACAGGGTGCTGTCAACACTATGCACATTATATCTATTGTATTTATCTATCAACTTTACATGGTCTCCCATTTAACCAATGGGATTCTGGGTGGTATTGTAAATGAGCTATTGGGCCAAATTTGGTTGGCCTGAATTAATAGCAATAGCACTTAGACTTAGACTAAAGCACTTTACAGTGCTTTACAGCCCTCTCTAAGTGGTTTAAAGTCAGCATAGTGCCCCAACAATCTTGGCCCTCATTTTACCCACCTTGGAAGGATGGAAAGCTGAGTCATCCAGCCTGTTGAGATTTGAACTTCCAAACTGCAGTCAGCTGGCAGTCAGCAAAAGTAGCCTACAGTACTGCACTCTAACCACTGAGTTTAATACATAAAGACCCATATAATTTGGAACTTGGATATTTCATGGAGTGCCTTGTGCATGGGGAGAATGAAGGCCTGTGTATGCATTTAACATATATTTGTTACATGGCATCCAAGGGATGGTGGTTGAAATATGTGCATCCCAATCATACCGTTCAATGAATCAGCTGAGTTTTCAATCAGAACACAGCCCAATTGTTCCCTAAACCTCAAACTCAAATCAATAGGACTGTGGTTTTGCCTTGTGATTGTCAGACTCCAATTTTAAGATGTTAACATTTGATGGTTCGGATGGTTTTATTTATCATAATTATATAGTCATCCATCCCACAAAATGTGACTCTGGGCAGTGTAGAATAAAAATGTTTCTTTTTATTTTATTCAGTTTCTATGGCTGCCCGTCTCAAGCAAGTGACTCTGTCGAGTGAATAATCATAAAATCAATTAAAACCAAGTACAACATCATATAAAAATGTTATTTGTTTTCTTGTAACTTTCCAATTTTGGAGTACATTATTGGTTTATATTTTTTTCTTGCAGCTTTGAGATTATGTTTAGTAAAAAGCAATCTTAAAATGACAGTAAGCAAAGAAATCAATGCACACACACGTAGTGAAAATGTGCTGCAGATAAGCTGGGGGACCTTTTTTCTGTCTCTTTGGAGCAACATTCCCCTGGAAATAATATTTCAGACTGAGTGCTATTTGGGGAATGTGAAGCAAGCAATGGGTGCCGTCTGAATCTTTCTTTCTTCTTATGATGGCATCTGTTTTCTTTTCTAAAAATTTCTCTTTTACCTGCATGCAGAAATCTTTTTAAAAATCAGTCCAGGGACCAGATGGGGCCTTGATCATCCATTCAAGCCAGGGCAGGAGAAATAAAACGGATATCACAAAACATTACTCCTATTAAAACAACTGAAGAATTGGTCCAACAATTCTCACATCTCTTCCACAAGAGATGGCAAGGGGTGGAAACTTGCATTTCAGGCATGAAATGTAATAAAGTGTTTCCTTTCTAAATCTGTCATCTGTCAGTCATTAGTGTTGCAACTATTAACATAATCCTGTGGACTTTGTTTCTATTTATTGAAAACAAGATCTCAGTAAATGAAATGGGATTACTCCCAAGGATGATAGTTTTATTTTTTCTTAGAGACTGGTGTATCTATGTATAATTGCAACAAACCCTGCACTTGCGGGAATATGCTAGGAAGATGTTATGCAAGAGTAGTCAGCTGTAACCCACAAGAATGGTTGAACTTTGACTCCTATTAAGCCTAATGACTGCCATGCTATCTGGCCTTGATGGGAACTGGAGGCACATAGGGAAGTACAGATTTTCTCTGCCCATAGCCATGTTTATTTGTTTAGCAATAGCAATAGCACTTAGATTTATATACCATTTCACAGTGCTTTACATCCCTCTCTAAGCGGTTTTCAGAGTCAGCATATTATTTTTATTTTTATTTATTTTTCGAATTTATACCCTGCCCTTCTCCATTGTTAGGACCCAGGGCGGCGCACAGGCATTATTAAAATCATACAAAAAACAATATACATTATTAAAAGCATATTAAATTAAATCCCGTGCTAAAAAACCCATTTTAAAACCTAAAGATTAAAATTTATAGATAAAAGTCAGAATGGGGGGCTATGCTAGGCCGGCTTGTTGAAATAAATATGTCTTAAGACGTTGGCGGAAGAGGCGGAGGTCCGAGATGGTGCATAGGTCGGGGGGTAGGTCGTTCCAGAGGGTTTTTCCCTCTGGAATTATTGCCCCCAATAATCTGGGTCCTCATTTTACTGACCTCGGAAGGATGGAAGGCTGAGTCAACCTTGAGCCTGGTGAGACCCGAACTGCCAAACTGCAGGCAGCCGGTGATCAGCAGAAGTAGACTGCAATACTGCATTTCTAATCACTGTGCCACCATGGCTCATTAATGTTTCTCCACTTTGGCAGTTGTAAGATATATGGACTTCAATTCCCAGAATTCGCCAGCCAACTATGGCCTTATAGAAACTCATTCCAGATTGCAAACAAGCATCTTCCCTGAGAGGAAACACTACATGCAGTAAGCATCTCCCCTAGAGATGTAAATTTTGAAAATGCCGGGATCATTTATTCAATGAATTAGTTTTTCAGAGCAATTATCTGCTCTTATGGCCTATGGTTTGGGAGTTACTGCATTAGACAAATGAATCCTAAATTAGCATTCAGGTTCTAACAATATCTTCCACAGTAAACAAGCAAAATGTGTCGTGTGCAAGAAGCAATTGTCACTCATGTCCCTTGAACGTTTAATGTGCATGATATCGAAGTATTTTGAAATGGAGATTCAGAAAATCTAGTTATCAAAATGCAAGGCAAAATGTAATAGTTACAAAATACAAAAGGGCATATTCTGGCCCCCAAATATATGCAGCCTTAATATTTATTATCTGATCCTGAAACACTTTAGCTTGTGATAAACTTTTTAAATGAAAATCTAAACTACAAAATGATAATTCTGCTCATTTTGTTTAGTATGAGGATTTTTGTTGCTTTAAAATAAATGATCTGTTAAAATTAATGTGTCATTAAAATCAGTATATAAAAACTGGGGTAGCATTAGGAAAGCTATTCCTGTCTTGTGGCTTGTAACCATGTGGCGCCAGTTGTTAAACAGGGATTATAGTCTGTGAAGAAAACAAAAGAAACTCAGTAATAATCTCTCAATTTGGAGCAAGCATGCTTCTCGTACTTCATACGATCTATCACAAGTCATGAAAACCTAGACATTTGATTGATACAGATTTTGAGAAAGTCTCACAGAAAATAATGATACTCATCTACCAAAACATACATCGAACCCATAATAATACAGCTACCGTAATCTTTTTAAATTCTTTTTTAAAATGTAGTCTTAGATTGTGGAATAAATTATCTTTAAAGGTTTGACATTAATAAATAATATGCATTTGTGGCCTTGGAAAAATAATGAATTAATCATTTAAAAGCAACTAAATATTCTCTTACCACATACAGTCATCAATAAAAAAGTAACCAGCTATTCGAAAGTTACTGAGCAAACATTGATTAAGAAAAATTACCGGAAATAAAAACTCATCATTTATTCTCTATAATTTACAATGTAGTATAAAAATTGAATTCTAGTGAGGAAAGTAATTTAATTTACAATAATAATGCATTTTCTTTGGGAAAGAATGTACCCAACAGCAGAATTTTATTTTCTTTGCAGTGAAATATACTGTATAGTGGATTCACATATTCCAAACTATGGTTTATTTAACCTTAATTTGCTAAATTAGCTGCAATAATCTGATTTATAGATTAAATTAAGACATTAGTATCAATTATTTTTGGCTATCCAGAGTCACTTTCATGTCAGATGGTCAGCTATACAAATATGATATATGACATATGACATATGACATATGATATATGATATATGCTAGGATATGCTAGGATATGATATGATATTATATGTATGTATGTGTGTGTGTGTGTGTGTGTGTGTGTATACTTTGTTAATTGGGGCTTAATAGGGTGTTGTGACACAAGTATATACTTATCCTCCTGTCTCAGCTGATCAGGAAGAGAACCTTTGCATAATGGCATGTAATACAGCCCCGGTTCAAATCCCAGTAAGGGTATGGCTACCTGATGAGAGCTAAAAAGCTCGAAATAGATCTATACTAGATCTATACTAGTCTCCCTGATTTATTTATTGATCAGCTCAAAAACCTAACATATAACATATATATATTAGCTCATAAAACTAACACACATATCTAAAAAAAAAATTATGCAATGTAATTCTTAGCTTGCTGTCTAGATGGTCTCTGGTGATGAGCCGAAAGGCAGAAAAGGAAACAGTATTTCTCCTCCCTTAATTGGGGCCAAAAAGAGGTTGTTGTGAAACAATTACATATATATAGTTGTCACAGACATAATCCTGCCTGATGATGGCAAGTGAGATCTTGCCGAAACGTTACAATAACATCTCCATGCTATATACACGGGAAAATCCCCGAAGCCAGCAACACACACACACACACACACACACACACACAAACACACACACACACACATACAAACATGCTCACATGCTTACATATATACCTACTACATATGCATGCACACACACACACACACACGTTTATGAACAGTGAGCAGCATGGTGGCCTAGTGGTGAAAATGATTGCCAGAACCTCTCAGAAGGTTGAGAGTTCAGTTCTAGGTAGCAGCAGATGTTTCTCTCCTAAAGAGCAAAGAAAAAAGTATCAGCTGAGAACTCTGCATGGTGCCAGGAAGGGCATCCAGCCAGTAAATTTTCAGTTCCATCCAGTTGCCCCAACTCTGCCTCGAATTAAGGGACACATATCATCCTAAAACAAACCAAATATGCCACGTTATGACTTACAATAGAGTGTATGAAACGGGTCAATATTTGTTCGTTAGTTTCATTTTTGTTTTTAAATTGTCATGTCACGGGACAGTCTGAAGCTAACACGGATGTTGTGTGGCTGAAAATATCATGTTTTTTGTTTGTTGTTCTTGTTCCTTTTTCTTTTTCTAAAAATGCCATGAATCTCAAATCCGGAGGTTTTCTGAATGTAAACATTTATTCATTCTTTTCCCAATTCCCCAAACCCTGTCTGAAAATTGATGATAAAATACCCCTGTGATTAGCCTGCATTCAGCCATGGCTTCCTGCTGGGTGTTCATATAGCCACATCGATACCCCCCGCACACGTGCTTTAGTGCAGGGGTCCCCAACCTTTGCAACTTTAAGTCTGAAGGACTTCAGCTCCCAGACTTCTCCAGCCAGCAAAGCTGGGAGCTGAAGTCCTTCAGACTTAAAGTTGCAAAGGTTGGAGACCCCTGCTTTAGTGAACAGACAGGTAAAATGGGGTGGGGGAGTAGAAAAGATAGCTCAGTTCCCATCAGAGAAGCTATTAGAGGCTAATAAGAATTAATCAGAGGTGGAATCTTGGAAAAACAAGAGAGACCTCTGGGAGGAAAAACTGGAGGGAAAACTTGGACAGAGAAGATATAATGGTTGGCACAATGAAAGGTAGTGTTACACTGCTGAAAGGGTTTTGGTAAACAGTAACATTAGCTGGCAATTCTAAATTGGATTTAGCTGTGATATATTACAGTATGCTTTCTTGTGAGCAAATCTGAAGAAAACAGCTGAAGAGAAGGGTTGGGTGAAATTCAGAAGATGGCTTGCTGAAGAGCTGAAAAAACTGGGAAAGAATCTTGTGCCAGTCTGAGAGAGAAAGGTGGTACGGTAAAGATATATTTAATCCTTATCTCTAAAACAGGACGTAATTGGAGAGTAGAGGGATTAGAAATAGGCAGGTACATATACTTTGAGGAACAATGGAGTTTGCAAAGCTGTATGCGCTTAGAGAAACGTGAGGCTATATGTAGATAAAATTCTTTTTGCACGATTATTTTAAAAATCAAGGAGCAGCATTTAGGGGCCAAACAAGTGTAAATGGTGCCATTCAACAACTCCTATGAACCCACAAGAAGAGTATATACTGCATAATACTGTAAATCTGCATAAAACAGGCTTAGATCACACATGAAAAATAAAAATAAAAACTTCTAAACAATCAGAAAATCCTTGCCTTCTCGTGTATTTGATATAGCTTAATTCACATAGGATGAATCGCATTCTGCCTCATACATCCCTGCGGCTGATTCACTCCCACAGAGAGGGACTTCTCCAGGTGCCGTCCACTAGGCTGTGCCAGCGGGCAACGCCCAGGGGAAGGGCCTTCTCTGTGGCGGGCCCTCTGGAACGACCTTCCCCCCGAAATGAGAACAGCCACGGACCTTCGCTCCTTCTGACAGCTATTAAAAACTCACTTCTTCCGTTTGGCTGGCCTAGGGTAATTTAAATTTAAATTTTAAAATATTAAGGGGTTTTTTAGGGATAGTTTTATTTTTTATAGAAGTTTTTAGCGTAGGGTAAGTTTAATTTGATTTTAACCTTGTACTTTGTTTGTTGTAATTTGTTTTTAATTTCCCTGCGCCCCGCCTCGAGTCCCTTCGGGGAGAGAGAGCGGGATATAAATAAAATTTATTATTATTATTATTATTATTATTAAATGAATGTGCCTTGTCATCAAAAACATTAATTGGCTGTGCTTTTTTTTTTAATAGACCTTTTTAATAATTAATTTTCCTTTCCTACAAATATTTCCTGGCTTCATCTTTGTATCTGTTCAGAAAAAAAAAATTAAAGAAAATATCTGTAACCTCCCCTTTTCTGTATATTTATATTTCATAGTTTCACTGGATTAATTATTGTGTTCTTTGGCTGTTTGTCTTTTAATTTTCTCTGAACTTGTGCAGAGTTTTTTTCCTTCCTCAACTCCTCCTCTTTTTGTGGTATGTTTTTGAATCGGGATTTTTTTAAAACAATGTTCAGGGTTTATTGAGGACTTTTAGAAATAAGGTCAACCATAATAAATGATTGATGAGACTTGAAACTGATTCAGAGGAGACATAAAGCAAAATGCTACCAAATAATGCCAAAGAAGGATCCAATACTTTTAATAAAAGACATACAAGATGGTAGAATATCTTGTACATGTCAATCATGGTGTTACCCTACTCTTGGCATCGTTAATTGCTTTCAACTGTGGAATTTCAAAGATACATGTCTCCATCATTGCTATATGTTTCTTCCAATATACAGGTGAAACTCAAAAAATTAGAATATCGTGCAAAAGTTCATTTATTTCAGTAATGCAACTTAAAAGGTGAAAGTAATATATGAGATAAGACTCACTAAATGCAAAGCAAGATAGTTCAAGCCGTGTTTGTCATAATTGTGATGATTATGGCATACAACTCATGAAAACCCCAAATCCACAATCTCAGAAAATTATAATATTACATGCAATCAAGAAAACAAGGATTGCACATACCAATATTGGACCTCTGAAGAGTATAAGCATGCATATGTACTCAGTACTTGGTTTGGGCCCCTTTTGCAGCAATTACTGCCTCAATGCGGCGTGGCATGGAAGCTATTAGCCTGTGTCACTGCTGAGGTGTTATGGAAGACCAGGATGCTTCAATAGCGGCCTTCAGCTCTTCTGCATTGTTCGGTCTCATGTCTCTCATCTTTCTCTTGGCAATGCCCCATAGGTTCTCTAAGGGGTTCAGGTCAGGCGAGTTTGCTGATCAATCAAGTATAGTAATCCAATGGTCATTGAACCAGGTTTTTGTGCTTTTGGCAGTGTGGGCAGATGCCAAGTCCTGCTGGAAAATGAAGTCAGCATCCCCATAAAGCTCGTCTGCGGAAGGAAGCATGAAGTGCTCCAAAATCTCCTGGTAGACGGCTGCTTTGACCCTGGACTTAATGAAGCACAGTGGAGCAACACCAGCAGATGACATAGCTCCCCAAATCAACACAGATCGTGGAAACTTCACACTGGACTTCAAGCATCTTGCAGTGTGTGCCTCTCCATTCTTCCACCATACTCTGGGTCCTTGGTTTCCAAATGAGATGCAAAAGTTGCTCTCATCAGAAAAGAGGACTTTGGACCACTGTGCTTCATTAAGTCCAGGGTCAACGCAGCCGTCTACCAGGAGATTTTGGAGCACTTCATGCTTCCTTCTGCAGACGAGCTTTATGGTGATGCTGACTTCATTTTCCAGCTGCCCACACTGCCAAAAGCACCAAAACCTGGTTCAATGACCGTGGGATTACTGTGCAGAGTGTTGCGCAGGTGCTGTACGTGCCATGCGCAGGCGCTGTATGTGCTGTGCGCGTGCACGGAAGCCCCAAAGACGTAAAAGGATGGTAAGAAGCAAGGGCCGGCAGATGGGTCCTCTGGAGCACCATACCAGTACGGTATCCAGTGCTCCGGTCAGGCTCCAGTATGCCCATCCCGGGGCATACCGTCTGCAACCCACCACTGACCAGTTGCCAAGCATTTGACTTTTGATCATGTGATCATGAGGATGCTGCAATGGTCATGTGAAAAATGGTCACAAGCCACTTTTTTTCAGTGCCATTGTAACTTAGAATGGTCACTAAACAAATGGTTGTAA
Organism: Rhabdophis nuchalis; assembly: GCA_039707465.1. NCBI lineage: Eukaryota > Metazoa > Chordata > Lepidosauria > Squamata > Natricidae > Rhabdophis > Rhabdophis nuchalis. The sequence goes on along the minus strand of CM077651.1, from coordinate 36,979,026 downwards.
GTCAAGCGCTATGTGTACTGCTTCTGTGTTTAGGGGAGGAGACAGAATATAGCCCTAATGAGACAACAGAGCAAAATGATCAGAGTTTAATGAACAGAGAAATATTTTTAAAAGCGTCCTTCACAAGACAGGTTCTTTATTCCATGCCTGAAAGAAACTTTGATCAGGCTATTAGTTCTTTATGTATTTGAGCCCTTAGGTATGGCCATTGACTGATTTACAACTGGGATCTGCTTGTACTACTAAGCTGATAGGCTTTCTTTCTAGTCTGTTTAGCAAAGGTACCTGTATTTTATGCTATGTGATAACAAATCATGGGCGTGAGTGTGGACTCCCCTCTCCAGGAACAAAGGTGTCAAGTGTTTAGGTGTGGCCTCTATGTACATATGACAGGTGACAGATGTGTCAGATGTTTAGGTATGCTTCTGTCCTTCTGTTGAACTGCTTCTGTGTGGTTTTGGAAGGATGTGTGTTTTGGGCAGTATAGAGCATGCCTCATGTTCTGATCTGGGTCATGTGAGGGCTGGGTTGGAAAGAATAACATGGGTTGAATTGGAAAAAATTCTCTTGGGGTGGAAGGAATAACAAGATAGAGAAAGCATGCAGATCATGGCTTTGGCATTTTTTTTCAAGCCCTCAGTAACAGCTCACTCTAGATTCTGTGACCAGAACAGAAGGGGTTTAAGAAGTGAATCTGGAAATTTTCAGGGTTTCCTTCTTCCCATAGCCTCTATTTGCCTAATAAGATTTAATAAGGTAGAATCACTATATGTCTCCTTAATTAGAGACTGTCATTTCAGGACCCTATTCAACCCCTGTTTCTTTCCCCCAGAAAGAATAAATCTCTACCTGATGTGTGATTGCCCTCTTTCCTTTTCACTTTTAGAAAGTTGGTGGAAACCTGGTTATGCCATTAATCCAGAGAAGCCGGATTTCTGTTACAGCCTCTTGGCTGGGAGATTGGATTTCTTTTCATTACTCTTAATGTGTTCAGTCAGAACTCTATGTTCCATAGCATTAGTTCTAGGCACGGTTCTTAACTGACTGTATGATGTTGTTCCCAGTTACATATTACACATAGCCCTGTTGTACAATGGTCAGAGTTGGGGGATTGGCGCAACCTAGAAACCTTGTTAGAATGTACATAATGCATGCATGTATTGTATGGAGGAGACAGAAGCATTCTAAGCTACCCTTCTCAAAGGAATTTGGGAGGGAGATTTTTTTTCCCCTGGAATGTTTTTTCTGCTTTTTATAACTTGATCTTGTGTTTTTTCCCCCAATTTCTTTCTCTTCCATATCAAATTTGATCTAGCTTGGTTTTGGATAATTGTTTTGCTGACAGGCAGATGGATTGATGGACCTAGTGGTCCTAAATTTTCCTACATGATCTCTTTCCAGCATACTTTTGGCTGGAAAGAATGAGAAAGATTCTAGTACAGGGGTGGGCAAACTTTGCAACTTTAAGTCTGAAGGACTTCAGCTTCCAGAAATCTGGGAGCTGAAGTCCTTCAGATTTAAAGTTGCAAAGGTTGGAGACCGGTACTCTAAAGCAAAGCTGGCTGGAGAAATCTGGGAGCTGAAGTCCTTCAGACTTAAAGTTGCAAAGTTTGCCCACCCCTGTTCTAGTATATGCAGTTTAGAGAACTCGCACCAAAACATGGGGCAAAATGTATTCTTTAAGTGTTGTGGTTGGTGGAAGTATTGATCTTAATTGATGCAGTTGAAGCCAATTCTTATCCAAATAAGCACTGTATTGCCCATGTGAGACATTATCTACACATGAAATGAAGGAGTCTTGGATTCATGTTAGACATTGCAGTTAGTCCATTACTCTATATTATTGGATGTTAAATATTTAGCTTTCATCAAGGATTAAGTAGGACTAATATGAGCTGCCATGTTGGACATAATATTATATAAGCAAAATGTAGCCTTTGAATGATTTAGTCAAGGACAGACCAGATAATTACGAGTCTCTAGCATAATTCATTTTACAAATTATACTCCATTGTTTTAGAAGCCTTTTCCTGAGACAATGGTTGCATTTAAAATTTAAATGTGGTGTCGAGAAAATTCAAATGTTACAACTACTGCAGCTTAAAAAAATAATGTAGGCATTTTCTAAGTTTAGTGTTGCTTATCTTGTGAAAAAGAAAGAAATATGTCTATATTTCACAGTGTCACATTGTACCTAGGACAGTGATGGCAAACATTTTTTGCCTCAGGTGCCAAAAGCACACGAGTGCATGCTATCATGCACAATCATGTGCCCACCCTATAATTTAATGCTCCCCGTGCCGTGCTTTCTGCGCATGCATGTGTGACCTTCTCACTGCCCCAAGTATAGGTGCATGCGTTTCTTGGAGTCTGGGGAGGGTGAAAACGGCCCGCCACACAAACCAGAAGTTCGGGAATGGACTTCTGGGTTGTCCGTTGGGCCATTTTTCTCCCTCTGGAAGCTTCAGGAGGCTTATCAGGGAAGCCTCCAGAGGATGAAAAATGGCCAACAATCAGCTGGCCAGTGTGCACATGCACTCTGGAGCTGACAGGGCGTGCCATAGGTTCGCCATCATGGACCTAGAATTTCAGAGCATCATCTATCTACAAATAACAGATAGATCTCTCCACAAATCCTCAACCTATGACCACAATTGAGCCCAAAATTTCTGTTGCTGAGCGAGACGTTTGTTAAATGAATTTTGCCCCATTTTGTGACCTCTCTTGCCATAGTAAATTTCTGCAGTTGTTAAGGTAGTAACGTGGGTATTAAGAGTCAGTTTCCAAGCATCTAAATTTTGATCATGTGACCAATGGGAATGAAAAACGGTCATAAGTCACTTTTTCCAGTGCCATATATCCAGTTTGAATTCTAAAGCCATAGGCTGTGTAGGTTCCATCTTATTTTTCCTTCTCAGCACCTCTGATCTCTATCGTACAAGATTGTGAGACATCAAATATAGTGGCTCTAAGGTTTTAGGGCAGAGAAGTAATCTAGCAGTAATCCTTCCTGTCTGATCCTAACCTATGAACTATATTTGCTTGGTGGAGCAGGGCAATTTCGTAAACTACAGTGTCAAGTTGACTTATTTCAACTAGTCATAGTTACAATCGATCCAATTCTCCGATGCTGTGCTGTATATGTATTGAACCATTTTCTGGAGTGATTATCTATATCAGTGAAGTTCTTTCTGAGTTCAGCTTCTTCATATCCCATTCCCGAAAACATCAGTGGTAAAAACTTCCCACTAAAAATTTTAATGGCAGTATTACAAAATCCAGAAACTTTCATTTATTATTTCAGTCATGAAAGGAACTTCCCATTACTTTTGCAGTGTGTAGGCTTCTTAAGAAGATGGCCTTTTGCCTTGTGATTGGAATATCCTGGATACAGAGGCATCTGAATATAATATATAATCTGAATTCTATCTTTTTGATGCCCTCTCTTTTTTGCAATTTCTTAACAAAGGGGAAAATCTTTAATTATAGCAGAATCCTGTAATGCTAATAAACATCAAGACAAAGTGAAATGATTTAGCTGCTATTTCCTATTTTAATGGGAGCTGGATGATTACCAAAAATATTTTTAAGCGTGAGGATATCGTTTTTCTGCATTCATCTTTTCCTCATATACTTCTAGAACAGGATATAGCTAGAAAAGATGCTCCCTAGTTAGGCTTCACAAACATTGTTACTGCATTGAAACTCTAAAGCCAGTTGTGTCCACTCAGCACAAGTAGCATGATGAAGTAAAAAACCAGAAGCTTAATAAGGATTTTTTTTTTTTTGTGGGTAGATATTTTTGCTTGTTTGTTTTTGCTCTTCTAAAAAATTGTGGCGATACTTTTATTTTTATATACTGTAGAGAACTGAGGGTATAAATATTTTCCACCAGTCTCAGTTAAAGTTTTCAAAACACTATAAATCATTCTTATGATACTTGACTGCAGCAAGTAAAGAATCGACCAACCTTGCCGTTCTTTGCAGCATGGCTGACGAAATATTTCCAGCTCGTCGAAGACATTCCATGAGCAATTACTGTGGGTGGGGTGGCCAGAAAGCCTGCCAATATTTCCAAAAAAACAGACTGATTCTTCTTTCATGAGCCCTCTTCTTGGAGAAATTTAGAAATATTTACTGCAAGTTGAGCACAAGGAGAGCAGATCATGTGTAGAGGGCATCTTGGGTGACAAAGAAGGAACGCCAACACCTCCCCTTCTCTTGGAGTGTTTTTGTGCGAAGAAGCCAAATTGTGTTAAAGACATGAATGTTGGAGCCAAAGCATTAATGCCAACACCTGATCCCATGATTAGTGAGTGATCGTACACAGGGAAAAAAGAACACAAATTACTAAAAAAGGATGGAAAACGCAGCCTCCGAGTTGCATAATTTAAGGCTTTGCATTTATGTCTGTATAAATACAAACTAGGAAATGATTACATATGCCCATATCATGTGAGAGCTGTTTCAATCTGATGATTACATCAGGGCAAGGTCAGTTGCTGAAGGTCAGTTTTGAGACTTCTTCCAAAAATGAAATAGTTTAGCAAGAAAGAGGGGGAATAATTGGACATATGTTCACTTCTCTCATGAAGTCCCACTTACTGGTTTCTTTACTGGTTTCCTCCTTTTCCCCTTAAGTAGGAATGAGAACTAGTGCCTTGGTCTATCCGTTACTTCCCAGAGACAGCTGCAGACATGGAATTAGTTCAGTATGTTTGGATTTTTTAATACATTAGTCAGGAGTGCTTTTCCCAGCATATAATCAATTGTGTTCAGCAGATCCTGGAATTCTTATTACTTGTTTGAATTCATTGCCAAGGAAGACATTCTGGCCAATTCCACGCATTTATTGTTGTCTTTTGGAGTCAAACAAGGAATTTAGATTAGCCTCCTCAAAGCTGATGCTTTGTTGGTTGGAAATTCTGGAAGTTGCAATCAAAAAAAGATGCATCAAGAACCAGGACTGGGAATAATAATAATAATGATGATGATGATGATGATGATGATGATGATGATGATGATGATGATGATGATGATGATGATAATAATAATAATAATAATAATAATAATAATAATAATAATAATAATAATAATAATAATAATGTAACATTACTTCCTCAGGATAAAGTTGTATTTTCCTGGACTTCATAGATTAGCTGATCTTTCTTCTGTGTTATGATGCTGCATTGAAGTTATTTAGTTATTTATTTATTTCGATTTGTAAATCGCGCCTATCTCCATCGAAATGGACTCAGGGCGGTTAAAGGTAATAATTGTCAGGCTTCACACCAAAAACTGGCTGTAAACCTCAGATATCAAACATTGTTTGTCTCTTCTTTGTATTTATTTATTTATTCCATTTGTACACTGTTTGATTTCTCGTAGGTGGGAATGTGCTTACCTGTCAGAAGATTTTCAGGGGGCATAAATTTTTTATTGCAGACAAGAAAGGGACATCCCATGTGTATTCTGCAATTCAAAGAAATATTTAAATGTATCATGGATTTCACTTTAGAGCAGGGGTCTCCAACCTTTGCAACTTTAAGTCTGAAGGACTTCAGCTCCCAGATTTCTCCAGCCAGCTTTGCTTTAGAGCAGGGGTCTCCAACCTTTGCAACTTTAAGTTTGAAGGACTTCAGCTCGCAGATTTCTCCAGCCAGCTTTGCTTTAGAGCAGGGGTCTCCAACCTTTGCAACTTTAAGTCTGAAGGACTTCAGCTCCCAGATTTCTCCAGCCTGCTTTGCTTTAGAGCAGGGGTCTCCAACCTTTGCATCTTTAAGTTTGAAGGACTTCAGCTCCCAGATTTCTCCAGCCAGCTTTGCTTTAGAGCAGGGGTCTCCAACCTTTGCAACTTTAAATCTGAAGGACTTCAGCTCCCAGATTTCTCCAGCCAGCTTTGCTTTAGAGCAGGGGTCCCCAACCTTTGCAACTTTAAGTTTGAAGGACTTCAGCTCCCAGATTTCTCCAGCCAGCTTTGCTTTAGAGCAGGGGTCTCCAACCTTTGCAACTTTAAGTCTGAAGGACTTCAGCTCCCAGATTTCTCCAGCCAGCTTTGCTTTAGAGCAGGGGTCCCCAACCTTTGCAACTTTAAGTTTGAAGGACTTCAGCTCCCAGATTTCTCCAGCCAGCTTTGCTTTAGAGCAGGGGTCTCCAACCTTTGCAACTTTAAGTCTGAAGGACTTCAGCTCCCAGATTTCTCCAGCCAGCTTTGCTTTAGAGCAGGGGTCTCCAACCTTTGCATCTTTAAGTCTGAAGGACTTCAGCTCCCAGATTGCTCCAGCCAGCTTTGCTTTAGAGCAGGGGTCTCCAACCTTTGCATCTTTAAGTTTGAAGGACTTCAGCTCGCAGATTTCTCCAGCCAGCTTTGCTTTAGAGCAGGGGTCTCCAACCTTTGCAACTTTAAATCTGAAGGACTTCAGCTCCCAGATTTCTCCAGCCAGCTTTGCTTTAGAGCAGGGGTCTCCAACCTTTGCAACTTTAAGTCTGAAGGACTTCAGCTCCCAGATTGCTCCAGCCAGCTTTGCTTTAGAGCAGGGGTCTCCAACCTTTGCAACTTTAAGTCTGAAGGACTTCAGCTCCCAGATTTCTCCAGCCAGCTTTGCTTTATAGCAGGGGTCTCCAACCTTTGCAACTTTAAGTCTGAAGGACTTCAGCTCCCAGATTGCTCCAGCCAGCTTTGCTTTAGAGCAGGGGTCTCCAACCTTTGCATCTTTAAGTTTGAAGGACTTCAGCTCGCAGATTTCTCCAGCCAGCTTTGCTTTAGAGCAGGGGTCTCCAACCTTTGCAACTTTAAATCTGAAGGACTTCAGCTCCCAGATTTCTCCAGCCAGCTTTGCTTTAGAGCAGGGGTCTCCAACCTTTGCAACTTTAAGTCTGAAGGACTTCAGCTCCCAGATTGCTCCAGCCAGCTTTGCTTTAGAGCAGGGGTCCCCAACCTTTTCAACTTTAAATCTGAAGGACTTCAGCTCCCAGATTTCTCCAGCCAGCTTTGCTTTAGAGCAGGGGTCTCCAACCTTTGCAACTTTAAGTCTGAAGGACTTCAGCTCGCAGATTTCTCCAGCCAGCTTTGCTTTAGAGCAGGGGTCCCCAACCTTTGCAACTTTAAGTTTGAAGGACTTCAGCTCCCAGATTTCTCCAGCCAGCTTTGCTTTAGAGCAGGGGTCTCCAACCTTTGCAACTTTAAGTCTGAAGGACTTCAGCTCCCAGATTGCTCCAGCCAGCTTTGCTTTAGAGCAGGGGTCTCCAACCTTTGCATCTTTAAGTTTGAAGGACTTCAGCTCGCAGATTTCTCCAGCCAGCTTTGCTTTAGAGCAGGGGTCTCCAACCTTTGCAACTTTAAATCTGAAGGACTTCAGCTCCCAGATTTCTCCAGCCAGCTTTGCTTTAGAGCAGGGGTCTCCAACCTTTGCAACTTTAAGTCTGAAGGACTTCAGCTCCCAGATTGCTCCAGCCAGCTTTGCTTTAGAGCAGGGGTCCCCAACCTTTTCAACTTTAAATCTGAAGGACTTCAGCTCGCAGATTTCTCCAGCCAGCTTTGCTTTAGAGCAGGGGTCTCCAACCTTTGCAACTTTAAATCTGAAGGACTTCAGCTCCCAGATTTCTGGGAGCTGAAGTCCTTCAGACTTAAAGTTGCAAAGGTTGGAGACCCCTGCTTTAGAGGTTGTCAGGGATCTTCAGTTTCACGCTCCTCTTTTTTCCTTGTTTGATCTTTTTTCTCAGTTTCTTTAACTGTACCATCATCTGATCTCATGTGCCACCTTTTTTGAAATATTAGTTCATAAGACCAAAACCTTGGAAACCATTTTCTCCACTTTTGGTGTTTTAAGAAGCAGCTGTCAGTTCCCTGCAAATTAGGGGGACATCTGCTTCCTTTACCAGAGAACTTAGTGTTGTGGGCCCCAAAACTGGAGTCGAATATGTCCCTTGAAAAGTAGGTGGGTAGTAGGAGGGGCCAGGAATCTTTAGAAAGATATTGTCATTGTGACCCATTTTCTGAGGACCTTTTTCATCAGAACAACTAACAATGGTTTTTAGCTTGATTTTTGGTCTCTGGCCATAAATAAATAAAACAGAGGTAATCCTCGACTTACAGCAGCTCATTTAGTGTCCATTTGAAGTTACAATGGCACTGAAAAAAGTGACATGGCCGTTTTTCACATTTATGACCATTGCAGCATTCCTCTGATGGTGTGATTGATATTTGGATGCTTGACAACTGGTTGATATTTATGCTAGTTGCAGTGTCCTAGGGTTATGTAATCATCTTTTACAACCTCCTAACCAGCAAGGTCAATGAGGATGCCAGATTCACTTATCAACTGTGTTACTAATTTAACAACTGCAGGGATTCACTTAACAACTGTGGCAAGCAACGTCGTAAAATGGGATACACTTAACACATTTCTCACTTAGCAACATAAGTTCTGTGCTCAAGTGCGGTCATAACTAAAGGACTGCCTGTATCACACCTCAAAAAGGCTAAGTTGATAGGCAGATAAATGGGCGATGGAAAAAAGAAAAAAGATACTAAATCATTTCAGAGTAATTACTTGTTTGAAATGGGACCTGTGGGGCTGTAAACCTGGTATTATTTTATTCTCTTAGTCTTAGCCACCTTCTCTTTGGTAAAATCTTATAAACCTTCAGTTATTGAACAAGATTGAGTGAGTTAAACTTTTGTTTGCTGATCTGTGATAGCAAATTACAAGCACAGAAGCAATTTGATCTCCGGGAGTTTATCTTCATGCTTGCAGAACAGTTGCAAAAAGCCCGTGGTTGTGCACTTGCTCTCACTCACTGATGAGTAAGAATTCCCGTCAATAGTGTCAGAGTCTCTAAGTGAATGGCACCCTGCAGCTTTTTCCTTTCATAAAGGTGAAAATCAAAGGTCTGTGTTTGGAGAAGGACTGGAATTCCTTTTCTCCAATGATTGTGGCAATTGAATTTGCTCATTTGGAAAGTAGCTGGCTGATGTGTTCTAGGGTAACAAATATATCATAGCCAGAACTGGAGAAAAGTGTTGCTTTTTGTTGCAAATAACGAAATAAATAACAATTATAGATTTCTTTTTTAAAAACGAAAAGTACATTCTGTCATGCTGCTTAGTGAAATGGTGAAATTCCTGACAGTTTTCTGCCTCTCTCCATATCAAACTAATATATATGTAAAAGATTTGTATATTCTTGGTCAGCATTTGTTCCTGGGTGAAAAAAAATATGTTCATAAATTTACAATTGGTGCAGAATTTAATGTAGCTACTCTGAGCTGGGATCAACGTTCAGTTTTCTGAGTTCAGCAGCTACAAGGTGTTCTCTGATTAGCCTGCCCTTTAGCAGAGGATTTCTTCCTAAACATTTGTCAGAGCTATTAAGACATTTAACATTTTTGTTAAAAATCTACTGCATGACAACTGAGAAGAAATAACACAACCACTAATGTTATGTCTTATCCTATCTTTTGATAGGGATAAAACCTTCATAAAATTGTAAATTGTGAACTTGGAAGGTACCCAAAATGTCATCTACTCCAGGGGTCTCCAACCTTTGCAACTTTAAGTCTGAAGGACTTCTGTTCCCAGAATTCTGGGAGCTGAAGTCCTTCAGACTTAAAGTTGCAAAGGTTGGAGACCCCTGATCTACTCGATCTTCCAACTCTGGAGCTGCAGTGTCCAGTAACTGTAGGATAGCCATTCATTCACTAGATAAATAATTCAGATGGGGGCATTAGCTATAATCTGTTTTCCTACACACTTCCTACTATCTTCTTTCCCACTTGGCTTAAAGTTGGGCTGGTGGAGAGGGTTCTGCGTGCCACCTGCAGCATGCATGCCATAGCTTTGCCATCACGGTTCTAGATGGTTCAGGATCGGATCTTTAGCTACCATTACAGTTTCTAAAATGAGAAAAAGAAAGAAAGAAAGGAAAGAAAGGAAAGAAAGAAAGAAAGAAAGAAAGAAAGAAAGAAAGAAAGAAAGAAAAAGATAGATAGATAGATAGATAGATAGATAGATAGATAGATAGATAGATAGATAGATAGATAGATAGATAGATAGATAGATAGATAGATAGATAGATAGATAGATAGATTTGGTCAGTTTTATGTTGAGTGTTTCCAGAATGGAGTGGATTTCAAATTTTTTTAAAAATGCTGGTGGTGAATGAATTGATCATGGATACAGTGTATTTTTCCCTTCTCACGTAACCATTTGCCTAGATTCAAAGTTTTGTAATTACCAATTTGGACAGAACATTACAGGACTTTTTACCAATTTATGTTGATTCTCTAAAATCTCATTTGATAATACAGAATAATGATCATGCAACTATGAACTTGTGAGTTCTCATATTGTGACGAGGCACAGAGATGACCTTGGGAGAAATTATGCAGACAATATGGGTTTTCAGAAAAGTGTTTAAAATAACCCCTCAAATTTATTCTGCCTCAACTCCTTGCGGTATAAGAATCAGGGAAAGGAAAATTCAATCAGGTTTTCAAGATTCTTTTTACTTTAGCCTACATCACTAAAGTAGAATTCTAGCATCCTTTTGGCATGAGTTCACTGAAGGGCTAAAAGGCTAGCGCCCACAAGCTTAATGACTCTTTAGGACAGGGGTGTGGAACTATGGTCCCTTTATGAGTGTGGATTTCAAATCTCAGAATTCCTAAACCAACCAAGCAAACTTCTCAGTGAACTCAGGAATTCTGGGAGTTGAAGTCTATAAATCATAAAGAGGCTATGTCTCCCTATTTCTGCTTTAGAAGACGACAACCAGTTGTAACATGCTATGAAAAGAATTGTGTGAAACAAAAATAGAAGAGAGTGAATCCACATATTTAGCTCTTTCCACAAGAGATAGATTTACCAGATGTTTTGGTGGTATTTTTGTGTCATATCAAAGTTAGAAATTAATTCCAGATGGTAGGAAGAAGAAGAAAAACCTCTTGTTTGGAACCAAAAGAAGAGCAAAGTCAGATTAAGACAGATTTTTCTAAAGAAGCATTTTATAACAGGTTGAACTGGCAGGCTGTAGATATATATATATTTATATATTTATATTTATTAAATTTCTAATAATAATAATAATAATAATAATAACAACAACAACAACAACAACAACAACAACAACAACAATAATAATAATAATAATAATAATAATAATAATAATAATAATAATAATCTTTATTGTCATTGAAATAATATTGCAATAAAATTACAATTAAATTGGTTCTATCCCGCCCTATCTCCCAAAAAAGGGACTCAGGGCAGTGATATAAAAATATCTCTCTTTTACACCAGCAAAATGGTAAATTAATTTTATTTGTTTATTTATATCTGGCCTTTATTATTTTTTACAAATAACTAAGGTCACCAAACATATCCAGTATACCATTATCCTATTTTTTTTCCCACAACAACAACCCTGTTAGGTGGGTAAGACTGAGAATGACTGCCCAAAGTTATCCAACTGGCTTTCATGGCTAAGGCAAGACTAGAACGCATGGTCTCCCACTTTCTAGCCTGATCCATAGACAGGAATAGTGATGGAATCCATACAGAAAAGCACTTGGATGTTGATGGGTTGAAATTCAGACCATTGTCTTGCAGTGTTTGTCTTGCAAAACTGTGTACCATAAAAAGGGAATGCAAAGCAATTTCACATCGTAAGCATTTTAAAATAAACATACACCCACACACAAACTGATTTGCTGAAGATTCATAATTGGTGTTATTATGTTGATATTTAAATGTCCACCTCTAAACAAAAGTGATATTTATTCTCTTGTGAAGGCATGCTAGTAAAGCCTGAAAATAGGAAGTAAATGTTTGTCATAGACATACAAGGCAAGTCCCAGCTTGAGCTAACTAGCTAGGGAATGAAGAAGAATTTTAAATGTTAATTGGGAAAGAATCATTCTACAATATATGTATAACTTACAATATAAAGTTAATGTACCTGAGTTAGCACAAAAAGCAGCTGGGAAGTACTAATTATGGTTTTTTTTCTTTTCAGAAAGCTTCTGTTAGCATTCTTTGAATTAATGGTGCATTGATATATCTGGTACCAGTTTCCATTGCAGCTTTCTTTGAATTTAAATGTTTGGAAGCTATTATTGCCAAATGTTGGTATTTTCAGCCTTCCTCCTTGTTTTCTTTGACAGTCCAGTTTTAGTTTGAGTGTGATTTCAAAGATGTCAAACAAGATTTCTGTCAGAACAGGTGCATACTTTGAAAAACATACAGTACCGAGTCCCTTTGGTGTATGAAATGGCTTGCATGTGGTGTTCTACTCGTGTATTTTGTGGGAAAATATAAATTATTTATGTGTTTATTAGAATTGTATACTTCCTCGGTGTAAAAGGCAAGATGATTTACTACTAGGCCTCCTCCCCTGGGATCTCATGTTGCAAAATGTCTTAGCAAGTCAGTACTAGAGGTTGAACAAATGTGTACCTCCAATGCAAAGGCTATCCTAGAAAAGTCAACGAACTTGATAGATAATCCTAAACAAACTTCATTCCCAAGATATTTAGTAGTTGAACTCTGTTTTTCACATAGCTTCTTTTTCATGAAAAAGCATGGGAAAACAGCAGTGCTGGCTCTGGCTGTTGAATCCAGCAATTTGTCCCCAGGAGGCCTGTTGAATCCAGCAATTTGTCCCCAGGAGGCTGACAAACAGACCTTGATAGTAAAAGCCTAACCCACCTACCATCCCCCTGATTGCTGTTATGCATTTACATCATGGGTTCTCAAACTTGGCAACTTGAAGACTTATGGGCTGGAGAATTCTGGGAGTTGATGTCCACAAGTCTTCAAGTTGCCACGTTTGGGAACCCCTGATTTACATTATATCTCCAGAATATATATTGAAATACCACAGTAATAATTGGAGGTAGCAATAACAGTATTGTACAGTATTGTACTATAATAATAAAGCTATTGTGGCTAATGTTGCCATTAATTGACTATTCCCTGTAATAGCAATAGCACTTAGACTTATAATGTAGAAAATATGTGGACACTCTAGGAAGAGTGCAGAGAAGAGCAACAAAGATGATTAGGGGATTGGAGGCTAAAACATATGAAGAACGGTTGCAGGAACTGGGTATGTCTAGTTTAATAAAAAGAAGGACTAGGGGAGACACGATAGCAGTGGTCCAATATCTCAGAGGCTGCCACAAAGAAGAGCGAGTCAAGCTATTCTCCAAAGCATTTGAGGGTAGAACAAGAAGCAATGTGTAGAACAAGAAACTAATCAAGGAGAGAAGCAACTTAGAACTGAGGAGAAAATTCCTGACAGTTAGAACAATTAATCAGTGGAAGAGCTTGTCTCCAGAAGTTGTGAATCCCCCAACACTGGAAGTCTTTAAGAAGATGTTGGATAGCCATTTGTCTGAAACGATATCGGGTTTCCTGCCTAGGCAAGGGGTTGAACTAGAAGACCTCCAAGGTCCCTTCCAACTCTGCTATTGTATAATTATATACCGTTCCACAATGCTTTACAGTCTGGGTCCTCATTTTACCCACCTCGGAAGGATGTAAGTTTGAGTCAACCTTGAGCCTGATGAGATTCGAACTGCCAAATTGCAGACAGCCAGCAGTCAACAGACGTAGCCTGCAGTGCTGCATTCTAACCACTGCACCACCACCGCAATCTTGTTTTAAAGCTTTTTTTTTTCAAGCTTTGTATCTCCACTTCTGTTAGGTAATAGTGAGACACAAGAATGTGAATTTTGTTTACCTGATCTAACAGGGTGGAACCAAAAAAGAGAGAGAATTGTGCATAATGGATCCATTATCAGATATTGTGAGACTGTTTATTTTTTTAGTAATTTTAAATATGTATATTTATTTATATGGAAAGAGAGATGAATGTTTTAAATTAATAGGCATTTTATTGTAACTAATATTATCTGATATATTTTTATGTTTTGGTAACCCACATTGAGGGGCTAGGCATCTTTAAATAATTATAGGTGTGCAGGAAAAATACTTACAGTTCAAAATCCTGTTGAATTTTGTGAGATGATAGTGACTGAACGTTTGCTGTTATAGGTAGATTAAACATGCCTTTGATATTACATTGATGTTCAGTTACCTTGGGTGGCCTGTAGCATCTGGACCAGTAGAAGTATTAGTGAAGCAAGCCTGCCCTTCCTCAATTGCCTTTTGTTTGATCAGTAGCCACTTCAAATGCAACTTTATTTTAGGGGGTTTGTGCACAAATTTGCCTCCTGAGTGAAGGGAGGAGCAGAGTTAATAGTGAATTGAATGGCATGCTGAGCCAATTCATCTTGCTAACAGTGGAATAAATAATCTAGTCTCAAATTGATTGCTCATTAATCTTCTTTGGGCAGCCAGTGTATAGAGCAGGATCCTTTTCTTAAACTTCCCCCTGATAAACCTGTTTTGTTTTTGTTTTTATAAAAAACCCATATTTTGCTTTGGTTGGAAAGGTGAGGCAGGAACAGAAATTAATACTGGAAGCCAGTATTGCCTGCTTTTTCCCCTCTGAATTATTGCACTTTTTTTGCTGATTGTGATGTCTTTTTGGTCTGTTGCCATCAACTTAATAAATAAATACATAAAGGAAATCACCATTCTGAAAGTACAGCTTGGGCATACGTACAACTATTTTATTGAGTCTCAGATAAGCCTACAGAATCTGCTCTAGTATCTGGGGACGTGGTGGCTCAGTGGCTAAGACGCTGAGCTTGTCGATTGAAAGGTCAGCAGTTCGGTGGCTCGAATCCCTAGCGCCGCATAATGGAGTGAGCTTCCGTTACTTGTCCCAGCTTCTGCCAACCTAGCAGTTCAAAAGCATGTAAAAATGCAAGTAGAAAAATAGGGACCGCATTGGTGGGAAGGTAACAGTGTTCCATGTGTTCCATGGAGACGTCTTTGGGCAGTGCTGGCTCTTCGGCTTTGAAATGGAGATGAGCACCGCCCCCTAGAGTTGGGAACAACTACCACATATGTGCGAGGGGAACTTTTACCTTTATCTGCTCTGTAACTCATCTTCCTTAGCCACCACTACCATACTAGAGTGTAGCAAAGAGGCTACAGACAGTGGCGTAGCGTGGGTTGTCAGCACCCGGGGCAAGGCAAGTAATTTGCGCCCCCTAACCCTCCCCCAGATAGTCCCTCGCTCCGTTTTCAAACCACAATAAAAGTGGGAAGAGACGGAAAAGTGCGCGCATCGGGGGCGGGGGGGGGGAGCGGGAGGGGACGCCCTGCGCAGGGAGGGGGCGCGGCGCTGGAGGGTCCCGGGGGGGAAAGGGTGGGGGCGGAGGGGGATGAGGAGCAGAAGGGGGTGTCTGGGGGGGGCGTTCCTCCTCCCCCCTCCTCCTGCTCGGCCGGGGTGTCAATTTGCAGCGGGAGCTCCTCCTCCGCCTCCTCCTCCTTCCCGGCCCCTCGCTCGCATTCTCAGCCCTCCCCGGGTGGGCTGAGCAGGGGACCCCTCCGGCCGCCGGAGCGAGCGACTTCCACCCGGACTCTATCCGCCGCCTCCGCCCAGGCTTCCCCGTTCGGCGCCGCCTGGCCTTTTCCCGCCTCTCCGCGCTCCCTCGACGCCGCAGGAGGGGAAGCTCCGTGGCGCCTCCGCCTCCCTTCCCGCGAGTGTCAAAACTTTGTCGGGGCGGCGGCGGGACGGGGCTGAGGCGGGAGGCCGGCCTGAGGCAGGCGGGGTGCGCGGTGCGAGCGCGCCCCCTCAGATGTTGCGCCCGGTGCGGCCGGCACCCCCTGCACCCCCCACGCTACGCCTCTGGCTACAGATAAGGTTCTCATATTCTTTTAAGCTCCCAGTGATATAACTGGATTCCAAAGTCAACATTGCTTTTTCTTTTTGGGAACTGGGGAATCTCAACTGGGCTCTGGAGTAGGACAAATAGAGAAATAGATTCCTCAGACTAGCAATCATCCTTGTCATCTGTGGATGACGTTGACATATAAAATAATCCTCGTTGTTTAATTTTATTGCAGGATTCTGAATTTGATCCCATGAAATTTGCCAGCACCATTGAATGTGAAGAACCCAATAATGATATACGTAGGTTTCGAGGCTTTATGTGAGTATAATTTACGATTTCACCTGTAGTTTTGATTTACTTTAAGGTAGAATTTCCCTACTATAACATGGTGTTCGATATTCTTTAAAATATCTATTAAAACCTGTTTGCTAAGTTAAATGAAATACTTAAAATTTTTACAATCCCTCCCCCACACTTATAATGTATCTTATTGTTTCATTGCTAGGAAAGGATCCAAATAATAATACAAAATGACAGAGTTGGTAGGGATCTTGGAGGTCTTCTAGTCCAGGGGTCCCCAACCCCCAACCCCCGGGCCACGGACCGGTGCCGGTCCATGGCTGGGTAGGAGCCGGGCCGCAGGGCTGGAGAGGAGGAGGAGGGAGGAGGGGGCAGCCCCCTGAGCAGAGCGCGCAGGAGAACGCAGGCGCGGCTGTTCGCGCCGTTGGAGTGCGGCTCTTCCTCCACCCTCATCGACGGAGGGACTCCTAGGCGCCGCCGGAGCAACCCTCCCTACTGGCCACCGATTCCCTCCCCCCCGCGGAGACTCCCCTGCTGGCATGCCGGCCACTCGTTTTCTTCCAGGGGCTGCGGAAGCTCCGTGGGCAGGGGAGGGAACTGTCGGCCGTAGGGAGGATTGCTCCAGTGGCGCCCAAGAGTCCCTCCGTCGACGAGGGTGGAGGAAGAGCCCCCACCATCCTCCTGTGTTCTCCTGCGCGCTCTGCCCAATGGGCTGCCTCCTCCTCTCCAGCCCTGCGGCCCAACTCCTACCCAGCCACGGAGCCTGACCAAGCGAACGAGCAACCATGCGCGGCAGGCAGGCTGAGGAGGGGACGACGACGACAGACACATAGAGAGACAGAGAGAGGGAGGGAGGGAGAGAAAGATAGACAGAGACACAGAATGAGTGATTGAGTGAATGCAAGACACACACACACATAGAGTGACAGAGATGGGCGGATGAAGGAGAGAGACAGAGAGAGAGAGAAAGAAAAAGAGAAAGAAAGAAAAAGAAAGTGGGAGAGAGAGAAAGACAGAGAGAGAAAGAGACAGAAAGGAAAGAAAGAGACAGAAAAAGATGCAGAAAGAGAGAAAGAGAAAGAAAGAGAGAAAGAGAGAGAGAGAAAGAAAAAGAGAGAAAGGGAAAGAAAGAAAGAGAGAAAGAGAGAAAGGGAAAGAGAGAGAAAGAGAGAAAGAAGGAAATAGAGAGAGAAAGAAGGAAAGAAAGAGACAGAGACAAAGAAAGAGAAAGAAAGAGAGAGAAAGAAAGAAAGAGAGAAAGAAAGAAAGAACTTATGACCACAGTTGAGGCCCAAAGTTTGGTTGCTAACCAAGATCATTGTTAAGTGAGTTTCACATTTTCCAAGTTGGCCACGCCCACCCAGTCACATGACTGCTGAGCCACTCAGCCGGTCCGCAGAATTTTCTTTAAAATGAAACCGGTCCCTGGTGCAAAAAAGGTTGGGGACCCCTGATCTAGTCCAACTCCCTGTCTAGGCAGGAAGCCCTATACTGTTACAGACAAATGGTTGTCCAATCTCGTCTTAAAATTTCCAATGTTCTGGAAGCAAGTTGTTCTACTGATTAATTGTTCTAACTGTCAGGACATTTCTCCTTAGTTTTAGGTTGCTTCCCTCCTTGATTAGTTTCCATCCCTTGCTTCTTGTCTTGCCTTCAGGGGCTTTGGAGGAAAGTTTGATCCCCCTCTCTTCTTTGTAGCAGCCCCATAGATTTTGAGACACTGCTATTCTGAGTGATAGCAGCAATGTTATAGTCATGACTGAATAATGATTGGCTGAATACTTTTAAATATCTGTAAATATGAGGAATGATTTGGGTTTGGCTAGTCTAGAGAAAAGAAGAACAAGGGGTGACATGATAGCAACATACCAGTATTTGAGGGACTGCCACAAAGAAAAGGAGTCAATTTATTTTCCAAAGCACCAGAGGGCAGGACACAAGAAACAATGGATGGAAACTAATCAAAGAGCTATCTGGGATTGTACGGAGAAACCTCCTAACAGAACAATTAACCAGTGGAACAGCTTGCCTTCAGAAGTTGTAGGTGCTTCATCACTGGAATCACTTGTCTGAAATGGTATAGGCCCAGTGATGGCTAACCTTCTTTGGCTCGCGTGCCAAAAGTGGGGGGAGCGCAGGGGGGTCGTGCGTGGGGATGCCACACCCATAATGCTTTGTGCGTGACCCCCTGCTTTTGGCACGCTTTTTTTTGCCCTTCCCAGGCTCCAGAGGCTTTCTAGGAGCCTGGAGAGGGTGAAAACAGCCTTCCCCCCCCCACCTCCACAGGCTTCAGGAGCTTCCCTAAAGTCTCCAGAGTCCTCCAGAAACAGAACCCTCCAGAAACAGCCTCAAAAGAAGGCCTAAATCAGCTGGTCAGCGCACGCATGCGCACTGGAGCTGACAGGGCAATGCCTCGCGTGCCCTAAGAAATGGTTCCGCGTGCCACCTGTGGCACCCGTGCCATAGGTTCGCCATCACTGGTATAGGGCTTGTGGCTTGAGCAAGGGGTTGGACTAGAAGACCTCCAAGGTCCCTTCCAGCTCTATTCTGATTAATAATCAGTTTTCTATTTTAATGTCTCTTTTTTTTCTCTTTCTATTCTTACTCTCTTGCTTATATAACTTTCATGGTAAATAAATAAATAAATAGAAGAAGCACATCCTGTGAATACAATGCTACAGTATCTGCCATCTCTGAAGGGATTAACAAAAAGTATAGGGGCAAAACCCATCCTATGTCAGTCAAGCATTTAAGATAGAGGTCACAACCAGCAGCCTGTTTCTTCAGTTTCACAAGCTACCGTGAGATTTTAGGCAATGATTTAGGTTTCTGTAAACATTGTTTTGAGTGATAAATTGTTCCGGTACCTATGAACTTTAAGGATTATTGAACCTTGCAACCATTATGTGAGATTAAAAAGCCTTTAGCAGACTAATATAAGAACTAGTTTGTAAGAGAATTGGTCTACCATCTTATCCTTTTTTTCCCCTTTCTTTTTTTGCCATTATGTTTTTATGATTGTACCTTTTTGGAAGAAAGGCAAGACTTTATAAGGACATACAATACTGGGGTGGGGGTAGTTTTTTTTAAAGCAGTACATTGAATTCTTAAAAATTAATTGAATTATGAGCTGCTGCAATATGTGATGCATCAAAAGTTTGGCTGTTGTTCCCGAGATGATGCCTTAATAAATAAAGCTGACTTCTCTAGCATCAGAGTGGCTTTCTATCATTTTCCTTGATCCATATGATTGTCAGAAAACTATTGCCCTCTTTCTAAGCTGTGTTTTGGGGCCTCATATAGCTCTCAAAGGGTCCTTTCTAAAGGTCTTCACCAAATTTCAGCAACAAACACAGATTTTCAGTGGTTCACTGAAAAGAACTGTGAAAGTGTCCTCACAAAACCTCAGCAAAAGAGTGTCTCTACCAGTTCAAATGAAGTCAGTGCTTCTCTAGGTATGCTGGTTGCTTCCAAACTCTATTATAGCTAGCCAATATTCTGTAAATGTTGATTGTGGCTTTGTTAACTATAGACACTGCGATTTGATTCAGAAGGACCTCCTTCTAACTCAGCAATTCTTAGCCACAAAAGCAGCCACATCTTTTAATATTTTCAGATTCATACAGAAGTCTCAAAAAGGCACTCTGTTTTAATGAACAGAGAAGAACTGCAGTCCACAAGTCCTAATTTTTAGTTTGCATTAGTCTGTATTTATTAGAAGTTAACTCTTTATGTTGCTTTGAGCTTCCTTTTTCTTTATCTTACACTAGTCGATAGCCCAGCGTTACCCGGGTATTTATTTATAGGGGGGAAATGTCCAGACCAAACGTAATTTCTATGTTGGATTTTCCCCCTTACCATAGGGAGCCCCCTTGTGGAGTACTGTCAAGCTGTTACCATGGTGACTCCACTGCGCTGTACAGTAGAAATCATTTTACGGCAGTACAGTAGAAGCCATTTAAAGGTACAACAGGCTGCATCTTAACAGAACACACACCACAAGGGGTGTTAGGGGTGTCTTACCCCCACAGTATTTTTTTCCAGAGAATAGGTCATCTGTGTACCAAGTTTGATTGAAATTGCTTGAAATTGCTTGAGAAATTCCAGAGTTGTGTTGGAGCATACACACACACACACACACACACAGAGAGAGAGAGAGAGAGAGAGAGAGAGAGAGAGAGAGAGAGAGAGAGAGAGAGAGAGAGAGAGAGAGAGAGAGCACCATTTATATAAGTAGTCTTTCGAATATTTAAATATTATTTAGAGCAATACATGAATAAATCATATTTCCTAATGATGTGTGATATAGTATGGTCATGGATACAACATAGGTAGCACTTGCCTTACAACTGTTTGTTTACTGACAGTTTAAAATTACAACATCATGAAAAAAAGTGACGTGACCATTTTTCACACTTACAACCATTTTTCACCTTTACAGTGTTCTCATGGTCATGTGATTAAAATTTGGATGCTTGGTAACTGGTTCATATTTATGACAGTTCCAGTGTCCTGGGGTGATGTTATCCCCTTTTGCAACCTTCTGACAAGTAAAGTCAATGGGGAAGCTGGAATCACTTAACAATTTTGTTACTAACAACAGCTGCAGTGATTCACTTCATAATGGTGGCAAAAAAGGTCATAAAATGGGGCAAAATTCACTTAACAACTGTCTTGCTTAGCAACATAAATTTTGGGCTTAATTGTAGTTGTAAGTCAAGGATTACCTGTAGTACATAAAACTCTTAAATATGGTGTGTGTGTTTTCTCATGCATTTAAAAGTTAAACCCTGTAGTTTGATAAATTACCCAAATAATCTATTTGTTTCACAATTCTGAAAGAGAAAATATTGCACTGATGTTTTGTGAAATACCATAATATAATACTCTGAAATAAGTCTTCCATTATGAGAAGCCATTGTGGCTAAATATAAAACTGTCAAATTCAGCCTTTCTAGCTTCCCTAGAAATTGCTTAAATTTAATATATCTTCGTCCTCCATCTTTTTAATTAATACACATTATTTATAAATAAATTATTATCTCCTTCCATCTTCCTTGTTGACAGTGTGCATAAGAATGGGAAAAAAGTTCCATTGTGTAAAGAAAACCTTTTGTTACGAGGATGCACTGTTAGAAATACAGAAGAAGTCTCTGGAATCGTGATCTATGCAGGTAAACTGTGGCTGTTATCTTTGTACTTATGATGTATTTTCCCCACCCTTCATTTTTAGTTCCATTTATATATGCTGTCATGTAATCAAGTTGTTGTTTTTTTCAGGTCATGAGACAAAAGCCTTATTAAATAACAGTGGACCACGTTACAAACGCAGTAAGCTTGAAAGACAAATGAATTGTGATGTTCTTTGGTGTGTCCTCATACTTTTCACAATGTGTTTATTTACTGCTACTGGTAAGTTCCTTTAACTTTTATTTATGGACCATAAAACACTGAAGTCAGAAAAATCAAAATGAAAATATAGATAAATAACAACTTATTTTGGCTTAATTAAATGTTGAAGGCCTACTTCTGATGGACTGAATTAGTTGGCCAAGAAGGAAGACGTCTTCTTTCTTTCAAATATATATTCCATATTTTTAGCCACTTAGAAAGTGCCAAAAGTAATGTATGACATATTAAATAGCAACAGTACAATCCCAGTCTTGTTATATTATATAAACCAACCATTCCTGCTTTATGAAGCATAAATTCAAACATAACTACAAAGCAAAAACAATAGAGAGAAGACTGAATTGGGATCAATCTCCTAAATTAGCCATACAAAATTATCTCTTAAAAAGAGATGTTAGTAATGTTCTGACATCTGAAGAAAGGTTGAATACAAGTATCAGAGGTTTTTTTTTACAAATTACTATTAATGCATTCAGTTTTTTTCTGGTTTGGATTAAAATCTGAGCTGGAAGAATTCCCAGATTTCGTACATGTATACAATGCACACATCATTCCCAGAAACTCCAATCTTTCAAACACTACCAGAATAATTCAAACATAGGAAAAACAGTCACACAAATTAAGCAGGAGAATAGTGGGATGTCTGCTATTGCTCACAATAGTATATTTGGCTTGTCCCTGAATTTTAAAACATATATTTCATCATTTTGCCCCCAAACACACACTCAAACACACACACATATGATGCTTGTGCAACATAATATCAACTATGTAAGATCAATAATAATGTTCTTCTGACTCTGTATTGTCCATACCAGCTACAGGCAGTAGGTTTCTACATCCTTCAAGATTCTATGGGCCTTGTACACACAAAGCATGTTTTATCTCATAATGCTATGGTCTTTCCCCAAGAGAGAAAGTCATTACACTCTCTAATAAGGAAACTATCATATGCAGGTTGTCCTCTATTTACAACAGTTCATTTAATGACTGTTCAAAGTTACAACAGCACTGAAAAATGTGGCTTATGAACATTTTTCACAGTTACGACCTTTGCAGCATCCATCTATCAAAAACAGATCATGCCAGACTAATCTTATTGCATTCTTTGATAATGTGACAAAATTAGTGGATCAGAGGAATGCCGTCGATATAGTTCACTTGGACCTCAGTAAGGCAGTTGACAAGGTAGACCATAACCTACTACTAGATAAAGTAGAAGAATGTGGGTTAGACAGCATCACCACCAGATGGATTCGTAACTGGCTGACCAACAGCACTCAACGTGTAGTCCTCAATGGAACTGCATCTACATGGAGGGAGGTATGCAATGGAGTACCCCAAGGCTCTGTTTTAGGCCCAGTACTCTTCAACATCTTCATCAATGATTTGGACGAGGGAATAAATGGGGAACTCATCAAATTTGCAGACGACACCAAGCTGGCAGGAATAGCCAACAGTCCAGAAGATAGGCTTAAGATACAGAAGGATCTTGACAAACTTGAACATTGGGCACTATCTAATAAAATGAGATTCAATGGCGAAAAGAGTAAGGTTCTACATTTAGGCAACAAAAACGAAATGCACAGGTACAGTATAGGTGGTACCTTGCTCAATAGCAGTAACTGTGAAAGGGATCTTGGAGTCCTAGTAGACAACCATTTAAATATGAGCCAGCAGTGTGCAGCAGCTGCCAAAAAAGCCAACACAGTTCTAGGCTGCATAAACAGAGGGATAGAATCAAGATCACGTGAAGTGTTAATACCACTTTATAATGCCTTGGTAAGGCTACGCTTGGAATACTGCATTCAGTTTTGGTCACCACAATGTAGAAAAGATGTGGAGACTCTAGAAACAGTGCAGAGAAGAGCAAAGATGATGAGGGGACTGGAGACTAAAACATATGAAGAACGGTTGCAGGAACTGGATATGTCTAGTTTAATAAAAAGAAGGACTAGGGGAGACATGATAGCAGTGTTCCAATATCTCAGGGGTTGCCACAAAGAAGAGGGAGTCAAACTATTCTCCAAAGCACCTGAGGGCAGAACAAGAAGCAATGGGTGGAAACTAATCAAGGTGAGAAGCAACTTAGAGCTGAGGAGAAATTTCCTGACAGTTAGAACAATTAATCAGTGGAACAGCTTGCCTCCAGAAGTTGTGAATGCCCCAACACTGCAAGTCTTCAAGAAGATGCTTGATAGCCATTTGTCTGAAATGGTATAGGGCTTCCTGCCTAGGCAGGGGGTTGGACTAGATGACCTCCAAGGTCCCTTCCAACTCTGCTATTGTATTGTATCAATTGTGGTTATAAGTGGAAGGCTACCTGTATTATATCAGAGCATTAATCCATCTACTTTACAAGTGCTTATATCAGGTGTGTAAAATCTAGATCCATTGGCCACAACTGAACCTGTGGAAGTTGGTGAAGGGCACCAAGTTATCTGAACTTGGTTAACACTGACTAGCTGTCTGAGTTTCAGAAAAGTCTTTCCTTTTTATTATCTGAAAATGTCAATGATAAAAACATTTGGCCATCTTGCATGAAAATTGTATGGCTATCACTGAACCATTATATTCCTAAGTGACCTTGAATGTATATTCCTAAAATAATCTAGTCTTACAATTTAGGGGGGGGAATCATGAAAGCGTTATCTCAGAAGACAGAAAACATATCTGTTAAACGTGTTTACTTTTCCATTGTTTAATCTGTGTTTTAATCTCTCCCTCCCCTCCTGCAGGGCATGGAATCTGGGTCTGGCAGTATGATGACAAAAAGAAGCCTGCCTTTGATGTCCCAGGTCCTGATGGAAACTATTGGCCTCCAGCTCAAGCTGCGTTTTATTTATTTTTGACAATGATTATAGTTCTTCAGGTAACAATGGAGCATAATACTGAAATAACATAGATGTTTCTTGTCATTTGTGACAAGTCATTGATTACATTAATTAATGTAGATGAATAATGCTTCATTCTAACGTACCCTTGCCTGGGATTAAGTGTCACTGAACATTGTGAAGCTCATTTTTGGGCAGATAGTAATAGAATTGTTATGTAATATGCAGATCAGGGGTGGGTTTCTGCAGGCTCACACCTACTCGCGAGAGCCGGTTGGTGAAATTTAGAGAACCGGTGAGAGGGGGTTCCACCGGCATACCTGGAAGTAAATCTGGCCCGCCGCTGCCAGTGACCCAACAGGAAGGAGAGGAAAGGAAGGAAGAAAGGAGAGAAAGAAAGAAAGAAAGAAAGAAAGAAAGAAAGAAAGAAAGAAAGGAAGGAAGGAAGGAAGGAAGGAAGGAAGGAAGGAAGGAAGGAAGGAAGGAAGGAAGGAAGGAAGGAAGGAAGGAAGAAAGAAAGAATTTATCATCACAATTGAGTCCAAAATTTTGGTTGCTAAGCAAGAGCGTTGTTAAATGAGTTTCACCACATTTTAAAAGGTGGCCACTCCCACCCTGTCGCATGACTGCCAAGCCACGCCCACAAAATAGGCCACACCTACAGAGTAGGTTCTAAAAAATTTGAAACCCACCACTGATGCAGATATACTGATATATTCATATACTACTGCATACTTCATAGAACTCAAGTCAGTTTCCACTTAACCAAAACATTTATGGTGTATGGCATTAAAGGAACAGTTCCTCCTACTGAATTTTAGCCCAGATCTTACTGTACAGAAAAACAATTCTCAGTGGTTGTGCTAGAAACATTAACCAACTTAATCTGCCCAATAGATAGCATTTTGACTTAAATAGATTCATTACAGTCATAAACGCATAGTATGGTTGCTACCAAGAAAAGGTAAAATTATTTCTTATAAATACTATCTACAATATCCAGATCTTATCTCTAAAATCCTAAAAAAAAAAAGTTCACTACAAACTAGACCATATCAATTTTCCTTTACCAGCCTCCAACCCATGGAACAAGTGCAAAACCTAAGCTCACTATTGAAAACCTTTGTGTTAGGTTCTTGCAGGCGTCATAACTCAATTGCAACCAAACTCTGACTGTCTCTGTAAAAGGAAGATTGTAAAAGAACATGTGCATTTGATTTCACATTCTGAGAGCCATAGAATAAATATACGGTATTATAATATAATAATATTCCTAAATAATTTTTTTACTTAGGCCATTATATGAATTCAGCAATATTTCCTTCCTTTTGAAAGGAAAAAGATGACAATAACTCTCTTCTTTCAGACTTCTATGTAGAAATGGCTGGGAGGCAGTTTTGGTAGGCTTCATTGTTTGATATAAGTGCCAGCATTTTCAAGACTTAATATAAATGCAGAGTGTATTGGTTAAGGCATGGACTATTGTAACTCTCTCTACATGGGGCTTCCCTTGAGGTGCACCCGGAGGCTTCAGTTAGTTCAGAATGCAGCCGCGCGAGCAATTATGGGGACCACTAGGTTCACCCACGTTACACCGCTCTTGCGCGAGCTGCACTGGCTGCCTGTCGTCTTCCGGGTGCGCTTCAAGGTGCTAATTATCATCTTCAAGGCGCTCCATGGCTCGTGACCTAGCTATCTGTGGGATCGGATCCTGCCCCATACATCCTCACGGCCGATTCGCTCCCACAGAGAGGGATTTCTCCGGGTGCCGTCCACTAGACTTTGTCAGCGGGCGACGCCCAGGGGAAGGGCTCTCTCTGTGGCGGGCCCGGCCCTCTGGAACGACCTTCCCCCCGATATCAGAACGACCACTGACCTCCGCTCCTTCCGTACGAAATTAAAGACCCATTTCTTTCGACTGGCCGGCCTTGGATAGTCTCTCTGTCTATAGATTTCAAATGTATTTTAATGGGTTTTTAATTATTTTTAGCACGGGATAATATTGTTTAATTGTGTTTTAAAGTATGTATTTTTGTATTTATTGTTTATATTGTTTTTAGTTCCTCCTGTGCACCGCCCCGGGTCCCTGTGGGGAGAGGGAGCGGTTAATAAATTCAAATTTATTATTATTATTATTATTATTATTATTATTATTATTATTATTATTATCAGGCTAGAATCTCAGGATTACGGTCATTGAGTGAAACAATCACATGCTGTCTTGCTTAACAACTGCTCAGCTACCAAGATTCCAAACTCAATTGTGATCACAAGTCGAGAACTACCTTATAGTAGGTTAATGTAAAGTAACTCGCTGGAACTCTTTTGAAGGGAGCCTTCATTAAATTACTGCACTAGAGATAAAACTGTGGACTGCAAAGATAGAATAAAAATTTCGATTTTGCTATTTGTAGGCTATGTAACACGTAACCAGAATTCCATTAAAGCAGCTAAGGTAATATTTATTTATATAACATTCACTGATATTTGAGCACAGATCAGATTACCATCCAAAACAATAAAACAAAACAAAAAAAGGCAAATGTATATCCACCTAGGAAAGTACACATTAATAAAATATGAACTAAATTTAGTATAAAACTCTTCTTTTCTCCCAGGGAATCAAAACAAATGCTAAATAAAATCCACAATAATCTCTATAAAAATTTCAGTAGAGAACTCCATACTTAACCCTTACAAAATCACAAGCATACATGCTTAGACACAGGAATTTTATTATACCTACCATTTAAAAGGTTTGAGAGTATTCCTGAATCAAAAGAAATTCTTACACTAGAGAGAGGTTAATGTGCTTGGATAGTTTTATTGGTTCCCATATATTCTTACCAACATGTATTATAAGCTTCTGTATTAAGGAGCCAATTTCAGCTTCAGGGTGTATGTCCTCCAGCCTGTGATAGATAATCCTTTTAGACTGATCATAGCCAACAGAAGTAAGATAATCTTTGTCGATTCCAATGGGATTTAATTTATTTTGCCCTTATGAAGCCCACAGTGAAAAAATAATCATCTGCTAGAGCCAATGGTACCAGGCCCAATGGGGAAAATTTCATTTCGGCCAGTACTGCATTATGAAGCTCTGAGCCCTCTTCATCCAAACCAAAGATATCTTGCCTGAAGTCTGAGAACTGCCTTAGGGATGCTTTTAGAAGCAGAGGATGGAGCTGAGAAATTTAGGCTTTGGGATCTCTTTGGGGTTTTCCTTAAAAACAAAATCTGTGCTATACAAAATCTGGGTTGGGGTTCTGGCCTCAAAAAATTTAAGGGGGATAGATTTTTTTAAAAACCCATCCTATAGCTTAAAAAAAATATTCAGATAGTCATTTAGATGCTGCTTGCTTGATGTATTTATTTGTAATGACTTTTCTGGATCCCGTGGCATAAAATATTGTTCTAAGGCATGGAAAGAATGAGAGAGTGATTTTATGCTATTTCCACCCACAATTCTTCTGTGCTGTTTCAGCTGCTAGAAATGCCATTTATTTGGACTTCTGGCAGTTTATGATCAATTTTTGGAACTCCCAGAAGTGAGTAAATAGCCTTCAATGCTCTTCAATCAAAATATAAGAGATAACCCCCATGTCATTGGCATAAAGGAGTAGAGACATCATGCACTGGCAATTTTAGGAACATGGACTTCCAAACATTCTAAGATTCCTACCATACCACTAATATAGAATATGGACAAGGCCCGGCTAAATGCACCTCTTTTGCAATTGGCACACTCTTTTTGAGCACTCTATAAGGGTCTCAATTGGAGCAATGGTTTAAACCAGGGATGTCCAAACTTGGGACATCCCGGGTCGCAGTTCTAGGGGTGTTTGAACAAAATTCTTAATTTGGCTTTTAGGGGGTTCCAGGGAGGAGGGAGGGATAGTTTACAATTTAAATGGGGGATTTAAATCTGGTTTTAGCGCAGGCTTTGTCATTTAATAAGTTTTTAAATTATAATTGGTACTATTTTGTATATTGTTTTAAATTCCTGTGCGCCGCCCTGGGTCCTCACGGAGAAGGGCGGGATATAAATTGAATAAATTGAATTGGGAACTTTAAGACTTGTGGACTTCAACTCCCAGAATAGCTGGCTGAGGAATTCTGGGAGTTGAAGTCCACAAGTCTTAAAGTTCCCAAGTTTGGACATCCCTGGTTTAAAACACCAGATGCCTATTGATAGTAGTGATAGTTCTGTGATCTTTTCCCATAATAAAGTTCAAGATATCAAATTAAATACAGTTTTTAAATCAAGGAAGACCATATAAGAAAGAGTTTTAATTTTATAGATTGAATTGTGTTATTGCAAAAAAATGGTGTTTATTGGATGGTACGACACAAAAATGAGATCCACCATCAAGCTCCCTGCCTGAATCCCACCTGTTCCATGCTAATTGGGTTTTCCCCCACAGTTTAGCCTGTTATGTAACAGATTTAAATAAAAAATGAACAATAAAGGACTATTTGGGACAGGAATTCCTCTAAACAGTTGATACTGAAGATTGCACTTAACTTTGGAATATGCATTACTGTATAGCTGTTGAATGAAAAGGCACATATTTGCTTCAAATTAAATTTCAAGATAGCAAGACTTAAAATGGATAAGTGTTGATACTAAAGCTCCGTCTGTAAGATTATGTGATTCCATACGATTTGGGCATTGGCAGAGTACCTTCTCCTTGCCTAAAAAACTACTGTCCATTCTGCCTTTAAGCAGGTCTTCCCAATCTCTGATAATTTCCAATTTAAATGACCCAGCTCACATTTTGACAATCATGCTTAGCAACCCAATCAGTTGGCTATCAGCAGTCTTTTTATCTTACAGTCTAACAAAAGTGGAGCCCCCATCTTTGAAGGATTTTGGCCATATGATTTTAAGTGAAATGACATATCTATCTATGTATCCACTAGATGTTCTTCTAAATTTCAGTTGTGTAATTAATGTCAGAGGCCATAGTAAAAGCCAATGTGGTGATGTATCAATGTAAACCTAAAGTTAGCAACAAAAATGGTGCAGAAATATATACCCTAGATAACCATGAAAATTGAACAATAATGGATCAACTATCATGTAAACTGCTGTCAGATACCCCCAAAACCCACAAATGTCTTTATCTAGTAACTATGACCAAATATTCCCAATCTTTCTTAAAGCATTATTATTTTTCATCCTTATCAAATGTTTAGACTTGCTTTTCCTAAGAAGAAAGGTGTTAGGGAAATGTGGAGTAATTAGGTAATGTATAATCGGCTATTATACCTTTTTTTAGCCTATACATCATCAAAACAGTGCTTACAATTCATGAAAGAAACTGATGGCCTTTGTTTTCAGTCAATGAATATCCTCTTTGCCATGCCCTTGTATTAAATTAGTTAAGAGCTGAAACTTGCAACAATTAAATTAGTTAAGAGCTGAAACTTGCATGGGGCATAAAGGTATCTTAGCATTGTTTGATTACAGGCAGTCCTGGGTTAGGATCCGTATCTAAGTCTGTCTTTAAATTGAATTTGTAGGCAAGTAGGAAGTGGAACAGGTACATACAGTTCTTATTTAGCACCAACTAGCCAATAATCTGGCATTGCCTGTGTATTTATTTATAGGGGAGAAATGTCTGGACCAAACGTAATTTCTAATGTTGGATTTTCCCCCTTACCAGAGGGAGTCCCCTTGTGGAGCACTGTGAAGCCTGCAAGAGCAACTTCTCCCTGCGCCCTGATTTTGATGACAATTAAATTAGTTAAAAATGTTTTCCCTGTGCCCCCAGAAACGTAATTTCTAATGGTGGATTTTCCCCCTTACCAGAGGGAGCCCCCTTATGGAATACTGTGAGGCCATTACCATGGCAACTCCATTCTGCTGTACAGTAGAAGCTATTTTAAGGCACAACAGGCTATATCTTAACAGAACACACGCCCCAAGGGTTGTTAGGGGTGTCTTACCCCCACAGTATTTGTTTCCAGAGAATAAGTCATCTGTGTACCAGGTTTGGTTGAAATTGCTCGAGGCATTCCAGAGTTCTGCTGGAACACATACACACACACCATACACAGCTATTATATATTATTATATTATATTATATTATATTATATTATATTATATTATATTATATTATATTATATTATATTATATTATATTATATTATATTATATTATATTATATTATATTATATTATATTAATTATATTATATTATATTATATTATATTATTATATTATATTATATTATTATATTATATTATATTATATTATATTATATTATTATATTATATTATATTATATTATATTATATTATATTATATTATATTATATTATATTTATTATATTATATTATATTATATTATTATATGTGTTTGCTTGTCTCAGGATATAGTATCTATTTTACCTTTTCTTGACATAGGCGTCATAGGAGGTCATCAATGGCCTTGGAGTAGCTGGGGCCCTCAGTAATTGTAGTAAACTGCAGTGAACCTCTCAGTGAATCTTACTAACTGTACCATTCCTGCTTCAGTGAGTTGAAAGGCTTCAGCTAAGTCTTTCCTCAAAATCTTTTTCAGTTCTGGACTTTTTTAGGTCCAAGACTTTTTTCTCAAATGCTATTTTCTGCAGCTCTGATTGCTTTATTACTTCCACTTTATTTTCATAATTATTTTCCTTTTCTTTTTCTGCGTCATCAGCACTTGCATCGGATTTACGCTTCGGCGGCATGGTTACAAGGGTAAATAAGAAAAGAAATACAAAACTACATACTCAACATAGTGTTAACATGATTCACTTAAAAATGGTGAATTGTATTCAAGCCGATGAATTGTTGAAGCTATAAAGTGTTTTCATGAACATCACAAAGTAGTGTGCATTGCTTATTTTGAACCATTGTTTTAGCTCAATTGTTTAATATAAAAAGCTTTCTCTGGCTCTCTGTTCGTAAGTACAAGTTGTCTATAAATTGGACATTGTTAACCTGGGACTCCCTGACCTGTCCTGTTCCAGGCCTCCCTTTCAGCTGATTTTTGAGGCTGGAGAGTTGAATGCAATGGCATCAGTTGGTTCCAAGATAATTTACATATTAACCAATTAATTGGTCAAGTCACATTAACTTTCAATTTATATGTTTCTTAGAAAAAGACTCAAACCAACCTCTCTTTTCTATGTGCTCTTTTTTGTAGTTAATGCAATGGCAGTACATGTCGGAGGATTATACTACAGTAGTTATAACTGTCTTGCAGAAACTGAAAGATCTCTACAGATCTCTGCACTTCGAATAGATTATTAAACTCAATTAAATATTTAGGAGGCAAGTGGTAGGCATGCATAGGCTGTTAAAGGCTCAGGGACTCTCGGTGGCAGCAAAGGCATTCGCTGGAATTTCATCCATTTGTGATTACTTTACTAGCCACCATGGTTTTCCTGGTCCTTGCTGAGCTGGGAATTTGACACCAGTGAAAGGTCCTGAACTTTTCCAACATATTCCTAGGCCCACTTTATTTTGCAAGGTTATTGTAGGAATAATGTGGAGAAGAGACTGATGTGTAGACCATTTTAAACATACAGTAAAAGGAAAGTAATATTCTGTTGCGAATCAAGGCTTTTACGAGGTTTCAGAAAGTATGTGAAAAACTACTAAAAAAATATCTGGGGAAAAAAATATAACTTTGCTTAGTGATTACAGAACATGTTGCTCATTTCCACAAAAGCAACTGTTGAGGCAATTTCTTTTGCACATAGACCCACACTATGTTCCTCGTTTCAAGTTGTGCTGGAAAGCTCATTTGAAAACCTGTTGTGCTTATGGACAAAATGTTAGCACTATTAATTAATGTTTTTTTTTCTTTTGCAATCTCTTTTATGCTGGCATGATTCTGACTGCAGTCTCTCTTTCCTCCCTCCACCCCTACAATCTTTCCCTTCTTTTCCTAGCTTCTTTCAAGCTCATCTTATTACCCTGAAAGTATTTACTTCTTTTGAAGCTTTTGATAATAATACCATCAGACCTAATTATGGATATCATCTCTGCAACTGCTCCATATGCTTTCCTAATCTGTCACAGTAAACCTTTGCAGACACTCTAATAACTTTACAATGCTGGCTTTAAGTCAGAATATATAAGTTCCAAAAAAAAAAGGTACAGTACGATACTGCACTATTCATAACCAGTTGATTCAATTATGCATCTTTTCTTCCACCTTGGTTGTTTCATCTGTTAATGACTCTCTATTTTTATGCGTTCCAGGTTCTCATTCCAATTTCCTTATATGTCTCGATTGAAATTGTTAAAATATGCCAAGTTTATTTTATTCATCAAGATAAAGATTTATTTGATGAAGAGACCGACTTTCAGCTACAGTGTCGAGCTTTGAATATTACAGAAGATTTAGGGCAGATTCAATATATATTTTCTGACAAGACTGGAACCCTTACTGAGAATAAGATGGTTTTCCGGAGGTGTACCGTTTCTGGCATAGAATATTCCCACGATGCTAATGGTAGGTGTCGTAACTTTTCATTTAATTTTAACCTGTATGGATTTGAAGTCATCATAAAAACTCAAGTGCATGGTTTTAGACGTGTCAACAATCAGCATGGGAAATTGTAAAGACGGGTTTAAGATAATAGCATACAAAAATAAAGCCCAGTCTGAAATCAGCCCCATGCAAATGATTTGAAGGGTAAGTCTCAGTATTTGTTTGTTTGAGAACAGTTTCCCTGGTTTTCGTATGTAAGATTGTAGTTTTCATGTGTGACATCTTTAGCTAAAAGGACCTGAGCTAATAGATGATGGGCAAGACACTTTTATTGAAATTTTGGAAAGTAATCAATAATAATATAAGAATACAAGACACATAACACTCACCCAACCACCCTCTTCATTTTCTGCCCTTTAAACATGACAATTATCCAAATGTATGTTCCAAATACCAATACAGAAGAAGAGCAATTGATGAGTTTTATGATTATCTTCAATTTGAAATGGATGAAATATTAAAACAAAATGTGTATTTTGATTGGGAGACAAAATCTGAAGTTGAAAATATTAATATTAAATATTAAGGAGGAAAATAATACATGGCTTAGGAAACCTAAATGAAGCAGGATTTTGGTGTTGAAAGAGATTCCTGAGAATACCATGGATAGCCAAGAAAACAAACAAATTGATCATCAAACAGTTCAATCCAATGTTTTTACTTGAGGCATTGATGGCCAAGGTCAGCTTATCCTTTCAGCCATATTATGCAAATACCTAGCTTTGCATAATGTTGCTGGGAAAAGTGCTAGGAAAAAGAAGAAAATTATGGACAACGCCAAGATAGATGGGCACAATTATATCAGCGGTTGGGTATAACCATTGGAAGGCCAATAGAACCTAGTTGGGGACAGTTTCTTCTGGGAAAAACGATGTGGTTTCTAAGA
The DNA here is from genome assembly GCA_039707465.1 of Rhabdophis nuchalis. NCBI lineage: Eukaryota > Metazoa > Chordata > Lepidosauria > Squamata > Natricidae > Rhabdophis > Rhabdophis nuchalis. Next base: position 36,945,314 of record CM077651.1, on the reverse strand, counting down.
GTTGACACCAACATTGTCGAAAAGAATGTAACACTGCTGACTTAAAGGGCTCACATGTTGCACTAAGCTAGTAATAACTCTTTCGGTTGAGGGGTCCATCACTGTTGGTGTAGATGGTGCTGAGTGATGCTCTAATATTAGCAGAATGAGTAGAACTGAACTTTATGCCATTTTCCCCTCTTATTTGGGAATATTTGTTGATTCCAGATGTTTCAACTTATCTATTTTAGATCTTAATTAATGTGACCAAGAAAGAGAAATAAATGCACCACCAAAAATAGTCTTGGGTTTATTTTATACTTGTATGCAGGGTTCTGATGTTAGTAAAAAATAGCCTGGAGGCCTAACAAAACAAACTAAAATCTCCTTGGGCTTTCCCTCTGTATAGACTCAATGAATTCTGTGCACGTTTGCCTGCTCCATTTTACAGGAGGCTAAATCAGCAATGAAATTGCCCCTTAAAATCTCATGTTATTTTTTTCAAAGCTTATTTCCAAACCATTTAAAATGACATAGCTCAATCTTACCTCCAGTTAATTGTCAACAAATGTTTTAATAATGTGTTGTCACAATATAACTAGGATATAACTAATTTAATTTTTAAAAAAAACATTCAGGACTCTCTTACAGAATCTTTTCTAAGCTTGTATCATAGGTCCTATGTCTTTCATTTAACCCAGACCTACTTGAATTTCAAAGCTCCTTAAGGACCTGGATATTACCTCAGGCCCTAGAGCAGTGGTAGTCACCCTGGTCCCTACCGCCCACTAGTGGCCATTCCAGCTTTCATGGTGGCCGGTAGGGGTTTTGTCCAATACTGAAGCACTTTCCTTTTTTTAATTTAATTGACTTCCCTACTTTATAAATCACCACTACTGTGGAACTGGTGGGTGGTTAGAAAATGTTACTACTAACATAGATACAAAAGTGGGTGGTAAGTATAAAAAGGTTGACTACCCCTGCCCTAGAGAGTATCAGGGAGACTTTAGGAAAATTTGCTACAACTATTATATAAACAAAGAGGGCTGAACCATTCCTTAATTCCAGAAAACGAGATAGTATTTTAAAAAGGTGCAGGCAGACTCCTGCCTGATTCAATATAGGCATGGTATTTGACTGCTGGGTAAGCCCCTCATTGTGACTTGTTATAGGATTACATTCGATTGTCCTGGGATGATATTGTGCTACTATTGTGTTTGTATATTTTTATATATTATTATTAATTTTATGTCTTGTTTTTAATCTTGTGTTTGCCACTCAAAGTAGCAAACGCAAAAAAGGCAACTTTATAAATTAAGAAGCAAGGAAGGAAACATAAATTTCGGTGAGGTTTTTCTTATCCCGGGTATCTCCCAAGATTTCACCACACTACCTTTTTCTATCCCTGGTTTTAGGGGTGAATAAGGACAGGGATACTCTTTCCGTGAGCTTTCTTAAATCAATTAACCTCTTTGAGAATCCAAGCCAAAGTTAATATCCCTTCCTATTAACACATATAAACACATGCATGCCCACAGCAGTCCTCTGTTCAGTTCTGCAGAAGCAGTCTTCTCATGAGTTTTATTCAATAGGTACCTTTTGTGGTTTTGAAAGATGCAATTTAACATTTTGCTCTTAATAAAGAACCTTCTGTAAGGGAGAAGTCCAAGAGCATGAGAAGTCAAGGTAAAGAATATTGACATTGGCAACAATCCCACCTTCCATAGATGGCAGATGTTTCAGAAAAAAATATTTGTGGTAGAAGAAGAGAGAATGTGCTGTCCCAGGTAGAATGCCTTATAATGCAAAATTGGGTGGCTTTTCATCATTTCTTAAATATCTCATTCATCCAATTAAAAATTCTAAGAAAAGATACTATACCAAAAATTGAGTGCACTTTGTTCTCATTTGTAAATAAATAAGTTCATATTTGTGTTGTTAGGCAACAGAGGTGCTACACATATGGTGTAGTGGTTAAGACATCAGGATAGAAACTGGAAAACTGTTGAGTTCTAGACCCACTTTAGGCACAAGGCCAGCTGGCTCACCTTGGCAGTCACTTTATCTTTCAGCCCGAGGAAGGAAGCAATGGCAAACCACTTCCGAAAAATTACGTACCTAAGCAGCCTTTCTCAAACATGCTAGTTAGATATTTTAGACTGCAATTCCTAGGATTCCCAGCTGGCATCAGTATTCTGGTATTGTACTGTTTTGTACTTGACACGAGGAACATAGTCTATAGAAGGCTGTGCTACATAATGGAAAAGTCCTGGCGTGTTATTATTGATCGAGAAAGCAATGTTTAGGTTACCAAGTTACAAGCCAGAAAGTTACACACAAGGCCATGGTTGTAGGAAACATTTGCTTCCCTCCTTTTTCTGAAAGAAACTGTCCCACAGACTCTTTGCAAATGTTAGTTAAGGAAACAGATGTTTGTATTATGCCTGCATTTTCTTCCAGAGACATGGCTCTGAGTCAATATTGTAGCACCATCACAAACAATGTAATAGCTGTTTTTAAATGTTAAGGGAAAATTCAGTCACAGATCTCACACGACACAAGTCTTTAGGAGGCCTATATGCCTAAAAAGAAGTGTTTGTTTGTTGTGAAGTGTGTTGCTTACAATAAATGAGGAAGAATAAAGGAGGCTTAAACTAGTCAAGATGCAGGGCTTTGTTCACACAGGTAAAGTCACAATCATATGTTTCAACCATCGTCCCTCAAGTATAGGCACTCCTGCATAGTTATTAATCTTAGTGTCAAACTTTACATTGATTATATTAATATTAATAATAATTAATAATAATAATAATAATAATAATAATAATAATAATAATAATCTTTATTGTCATTGTAATAAAATTACAATGAAATTGGTTTGAGCGTTGTGCTAACATTTGCATCAGGTGGAATATAGACAGTAGTGATAACTATAACAGAAATCTCTCTAGGCAGTGGCGTAGCGTGGGTTGTCAGCACCCGGGGCAAGGCAAGTAATTTGCGCCCCCTAACCCCTGGATTTTAGCACTCGAGTCTCTTCCACTCCATTGCCCGCCGCAGGGCCCCCGCCCGCCGCCGCCCCCTCCTCGGCAGCGGCTGTGGCACCCGGCGGCGAGGCAACCCCTTCGCTCATCCTTCTCGGTGCCTTTCTAGCCCCCCCCCGGGGGAAGCAGCGGCATCGAGGACGGGGAGGGCGCAGCATGCGGAGCGGCGGGAAAGCGAGAAACGGGAAGGGGGGAGAGGAGGGGTGCAGGAAGATCCGACGGCAGCGGGGTAGGGGAGGCAGCCGCAGCCGGCAGGTACCCGAAAGAGCTGGCCTCCCTTCGATCCGGAGAGCGGGACGCCTCTCCCGCCCTGTCAGCTACATCTCCGCGCATTCACAAGACCGCTGCTGAATCAGCTGGAACGCGCGAGCTCTCCCCACCTTCCGCCCGCCGAGCTCTCTTCCTTTTCCCTGCGATTTCCCGCCCCCTCCCGGTTTCCTGGATTCCGGATCCCCCCTCCCCCGCCCGAGAAATAATACTAATAAAAATATGAAAAATCCCCTAAGATCCTTTCCCCAAGGAAGAAGACGGGGCGACGGGGAGAAAACGCCTCCTCTTGCAGCCGCTCTTGCTTCGGGCGACGCTTCTCCGGTCCCCGCGGCGGTGGCCACATTCCCCGGCTGCCGCTGTTCCTGCCTTACTCGATCCCCTTTCCCGAAGCGACGGGGAGCTGCGAGTGCGAGCGCGCCCCCCCAGATGTTGCGCCCGGTGCGGCCCGCACCCCCTGCACCCCCCACGCTACGCCACTGTCTCTAGGTAAATAAAATGGCCGACAAATGACAGTTGAGAATTCCATGTCTGCAGAACAGTGTGTGTAAGCAACTCTACTGTTAGTACACCAGTTATTATGTGTGTAAATACACAGTCCTCCACCTTTGCTTTTACCAGAGTTGTTGTTTCTGTCAAAGCGGTGTGTGGTGTGGTTAGTTAGGTCCACAGATGCATCCGGTACAAGTGGATGAAGCCAGGTCTCTGTGATGATCATCACACAGCAGTCACGAATGAGCTTATTCGCTGCCATCCATAGCTCTAGTTCATCGGTTTTGTGGACAAAGTATCTAGAGTTGGTTAAGAAATGCTTGGTAATGCTGGTCTGTGAGGCTGCTTCCGTAATCGAACTAGCAAACCTGCTCTGCATCCCTGCTTCTGCTTTGGCTCTCTTCGCTGCCTCCTAGGCCAAACAATGATCCATGGAGAGCCTGGCAGTCTTACTATGTCAGTGACACCAGGAGCTCAAAGCCGCAGCGCCTAAGCGCGCCGCCATCTTTAGGGATCTCATCATTATATTCATGCGTATTTGCATTTTGATACCCTTTCAGTCTTGTATCAGTTTGCTGGTAATAAAGAAATCAGTATTCAGTCATTTCAATTGCTCCAGCATGCACAGTTTCCTTTTTGTACGGTTTGCACAGTTTTGCCAGGCAGCTGGAAATCTTACGTGCCTTTTCTTTCTTCCTGGTCTACTTAATTACAGAGATCAACATGGAAAATTTAATTATAATATAATCAGAAGTTCTTCCCTTTATATAATGAAAGGGAGAGTCAAGATGTGCTAATTAGCTTCTCCCTCTGTAGCAGACAAATGTAGCAAGGAGCCTGAATGCAGGTAGGCTCTTTGCAAATCAAGAACTAAAGGATGCAGAAAAGCTGCAATTATAGCAAATTTCTCACAGCAATACTTGCCCTCAAGTCCATGAGGGATAGAGGTAAGGTGACCCCTAAAACATAAAAGATAACCTGAGTACCTGCTCTTCACATGAGTGTAAGGATAGTTGAATAGGAACAACTGGTGGCAAATGGTGAGTAAATAATCAGCCAATGTTCAAGTAACATATGGGAAAATATAAAGACTAATCAGAACACAATATAGGAAAGGAAATAGTTTACCTGTTATGGTCTTTGTCTTCTCGGTTCAGAATTTTCTTCTGTTTCTCACTTTCTGGAGTGAACAGAATCTATCTATTTACTGGTACTTGTATACCATTAAAATTATGGAACTGTTATTTAACAGTGACAAAATAGTTTTCTCCCAATTAGTAAAATGGAAACCTAACTATAAGCTGATATTGAATTCAGTTCTGATTCTCAGAAAAGCACCTGGATTTGAAACTCTTTCATTTAACTCTAGTTAGTTATTAGCTTCTGGTTAATGGAAAGTTCTTGAAAGCCAATTCTGATATATTTATTTCCCTTTTAACTTCCCTTGTGACTTCCATCTGCCCGGCTGTTCCCCATGAAAATAGTCAAACAAATCAAAGAATTGAAGCATTCAGTAATTTAATTGCATCTTTCTGTAACATTATTGGTCAGTGGTTTCCACAGATTGTTAAACCATGCTGAATTGGGATAAATTGGATTAGGTTTAGTGGTGGGTTCTGGATTCCATTCCAACTGATATGGTTGGAACGGCCCCAGCATCACCCACATGCATGCGCATGACGCACGCACGTGCGATGCACGCATGTGTCCTACCTGTCAGCAAGGCTTTTGAAAGCCTCCGTAATGCTCCAGCTGCTCAGCGAAGCATCGCGCAGGCACTGTGTGCGCTATGCACTTGCACAGAGGCTCGGAAGCCTTAAAAGAGAGGTAAGGAGTTTGGGCGGGCACCAGAATGGTATCCAGTGCTCCGGGCTGGCTCCGGTACGCCCGGGGCGTACCACCTGCAACCCACCATTGATTAGGTTAGGCTTTATGCAGTGTGTGAATCTAAACATTGTGACATTGTGGCTTGCATCTCAGGGTTTACAGTGTGTGAACCAGCCATAGTAGATTATTCAGCATATTTAAAATTATTATTTTGTGTGATGTACAAATCCATCTTCTTATATTTGTTAATAATGGCAGCCTTGATGCTTATCTCCTTTACCTTAACTACAATATGGCCTAGTAGAGGGGTGTCAAACTCGATTACATTGGGGGCCGCATCAGCATTGTGTTCAACCTTGGGGGCCTGGGGCGGATGTGGCCAGCTCGACATCACTCATGTCAGGGGCACCTGTGGCAGCCCAAGCATTTTTGGCTGCAAGGGCCTCCTGCAACTCTCTGCTGAAAACAGAGCTCAGAAGGGCCACAGGTAGCCCTCCCAAGCTCCGTTTTCACTGGCAGAGACACCACAGGCTGGTCCTTTGCTGTTTTCAGGGTGGCCCCATGGAACAGATCTAAGCACCCTGCAGGCTGGATCTGGCCCCCGGGCCTTAAGTTTGACATCCCTGGCCTAGTATGTGTCTTGTTTCTGCAAATAAGATGCAATTACTTTTAGGCAGGCTTACCCATACCCAACAATTAAGTTCTGACCTTTTCTAAGAAGTTCTAACTTGTATTAGATTATTATTTTTATTTATTTTTTATTTTAATCGCATTTATATCCCGCCCTTCTCCACAAAGGACCCAGGGCGGCGATTAATATAAAACTTTGGCATGTCTCAAGATGAATGGAATTAACACAAATGTTATCTGGAACACTTTGAGTTACACAATAATTGACAAAAATAGATTTCCAAGTGTCTGGATCAGAAGATTCTTTTAACACTCTGCCTACTTGGTTTGTCAATCCAGAAATAGATAACTAGCAGACTTGAGGCTATTTTAGTCCCTAATGAACTTTTATAAGAGTGTTTGGTGATGTTTTTCAAACTAATTATTCATAGCTTTCATAGCTATTTGGAGTTTAGTTTATATTGACCTACAATCTACCATTTCCTGTTTATTGCTAATTTTAATTTAATATCCTGTATACAAAATATTTGACCAAGTTTCTACCTTTTCCTTATGCACTGTTTATTTTCAATAATCCCTAGAGCCTTATTTTTCCTCTTGATTACGTGCAAATAAAACTGCAAGATGATACCACTTAGCTTAGGAAGAAGTACACTGCAAAGATATTTTTCTCATGGGCTCTACTATGTTTTATGAGCTATTTCCAAATGAAATAGCCTTGTCACATTGAGCCAGGAAATGGGGGAAGCTATGTACTGAATTAAACAACTAATTATTTTACTCAATTAGTCATTATAACTTGATGCTCAATTAAAACCCATCTGTGTTATGCTGTAATGTCCAAATTGTTCATTCTCCCTTCAGTATAATATCATAAAACAAATGTGGATGATGCAGAAAATATTTGTGTTCATTACTCATCAGGACAGTTCCCTATGCAGTTGAAGTGGGATGACAATGACATTGGAAACAGGGATGGTCATCTGGTCTGGTCTGGATTTAAGTGAACTACACCTTCCAGCATCCCTCACTTTTGGCTAAACTGGCTGATTATGATGGTTATTCAGGAACATCCACTAAGCCACATATTCCCATTTTTTATGTAATCTGGTGCTTCAAGCAGTTCTCCTTGAATGATCTTCCTGAGGTCCCCTCCCTTAACTCTTGATTTTAGGCCTATCAGTCCCCCAGTTTATTCTTGGCTTCTGGCTTATATTTGTAACTCAAATATATCCTAAATTTAGCCCATGGCAGAGTCTCAATAGTGATATATAGCAATCAGTGATAAAAAAAAATCCCATTATTATTGTGGTCTGTTTAAGACATTTTGCTCTCAAGTTTCAGAATAACAGAATTGGAAGGGACCTTGGAGGTTTTCTAGTCCATCCCCTTGCTCTGGCAGGAAACCTTACACCATTTCAGACAAACTGTTGTCCAATCTCTTCTTTAAAAACCTCCAGTGTTTGAGAACCCACAGCTTTAAAAGTTGAAGTACAAGAAGATCCTTTTGGATTTATTTACTTGCAATATAAGTTTTGAAGACCATTCAAACGCAGAATTACTTTGGGTGGTGTGTATTTAAAAATAGAAAAGAAAACATACATCGGGATCAACACACTTCTTTGGACAAAAAACACTACAAGAGGATTCCGCCAACACCCCACTCCAAAGCCTGGGAGGACAGCCCAATTTTTAAATATTTGTTTTTAAATGAACATCATCAGGGTGGGAAATATCATTCTCGTCATGATAGCAAGAATCCTACTCTGGCATCAGTACCAATAGTGGCTTCCAACTTACCTTAGGTCAGCAGGCTAATTTAGGAGACATAGACTGAGCTTCAAGGACACATGGGTGTGTCTTGCAACAATGATGTAGTTCAAGAGATGGGGCCTGGCTACCCACTTTGCCTAATGATATGTCTATCCTTTAGCACTACATGCAGGACTTTCTAAAACAAAGTACAATAATGGACTAAGATTTTACTGTATCATATATAGTCTTTTTTAATTGAATTCTTGATTAACTCAGCAGATCATTCATCCATATAGCCAGTATGCTGATGAGTCACTGATTTCTGGCTTTATACAAGCCCTGTTACTTAAATTCCTTTTAAATAAGGACTATATAAGCAGCCAGAATGGAATTGGATCTTACTCTAAGCCACTGGCATCATCCTTAAGTCACTAGTGCAAACTCACAACTACGTGGTGTTTTGCACTGACATTTATCCTCCAGGTATTAATCATTGGTTCTAATGATTATAATAGTTCAAAGTTCTCACTGGCTCCAGATCCCTTTATTTTTGTTTTGTTGATATTTTTCGTTATCTTGTCATTTTGCAATTACTGCATAGTAAAATATGCAATTACTGCAATGTTAACTTTCCTGGAAACTAATAACATCTGGGTACATATTAATACATACACACTAATTTTATCAATAAATTTGCTCTGTATAATCTAGTGCAGAGGGGTGTAATTTGCTTGTGGACAAGAGGGACTTTCAAAAGCACAAAGGCTGTAGTGGAAATGCAAGATGACAATGCAAGAGATGGTGGCAATTTTGGGTGCTTTTTATGGATAGGAAAGTAATTTTATTTCAGAGTCCAACAAGTTTTCAGGCACTGTTGCATAAATCTGTTGTGACAGCATGAGTATTAAAATATTTTGTGATCTCACAAAATCCCATGACCTTTCGGTGATCTCAGCCCAGAGGCCCTATCCAAGCATCCTGAAAGTTAACAAGACTTAATATTGTATTATTTCAGCCTTTTAACTTTTAACTTTAATCAATATTTTATTTTATTATTGAGTTTTTGAAGAGTACTATTTAGGGCCATTGTATGCCAACTTCTACTACAGTTATAACAAATAATTTGTGGAGCTGTTTCATCATGAAAAAATGCACTACCAAATTCAGCAGTGTAGCAGATTTTAGGGGGCGGGAATAAAGTCGCACGTATTTTATTGAGACAAAGTAATTCAAGGCCAGGATCTATTCCTGGCAAATGAGAGAAATAACTAAATACAGTGGTACCTCGGTTCACGAACTTAATTCGTGAACTGACTCTGTTCGCGATCTGATTGGTCGTGAAGCGAGGCACAATTTCCCATAGGGTTCAATGTAAATCCGGTTAATCCGTTCCGACCTTGTTTTTTGGTCGTGATTCTTGAACTGACTCTGTTCGCGAACAGAATTGGTCGTGAACAGAGGCACAGTTTCCCATAGGGTTCAATGTAAATCCGGTTAATCCGTTCTGACCTTGTTTTTAAAATGTCCGCGGCTCCGGTTCGTGAAGCGAGGCGGGGTTCGTGAATCCGAGCATTTTTACGAACTTTTCTGTTCGTGATGCGAGGGCGGAGTTCGTGAAGCGAGGCGGGGTTCGTGAATCCGAGCATTTTTACGAACTTTTCTGTTCGTGATGCGAGGGCGGAGTTCGTGAAGCGAGGCGGGGTTCGTGAATCCGAGCATTTTTACGAACTTTTCTGTTCGTGATGCGAGGGCGGAGTTCGTGAAGCGAGGCGGAGTTCGTGAAGCGAGGCGGAATTTGTGAAGCGGAGCGTATTTTTACGAACTTTTCCGTTCGTGAACCGAAACGGTGTTCGTGAACCGGGGCACATTTTTTGGGAAATTTTTGGTCGTAATCCGAATTGGTCGTGAACAGAGGCGTTCGTGAACCGAGGTACCACTGTAAATAATTACTAGGATTGTGTTCCTGAGGTCAAAAAATGTTTCAGTAGTGTTAAGTCTACTAACTTTTTAAGTTCTAAGTTCTGAAATGTTTTGCAAATTAGAATATTATTTCTTCTTTGGATCTCAATTAGTGATTATTAATTACCAATTTCATTATTGTAATTTTAGTACAATGACAATAAAGATGATGATTATTGTGCTAAGAGTCTTAATGGGTTTTTATCTGATAGCTGCCTGTTTAACCACATGTTTTTATTTTTTTATATTCATTTTCTTCCCATACATTAAAAAAAAAAGCAAAGCGTTTAGCTATGTACCAGGAAGCTGATTCAGAAGATGAAGAAACCTCACCTAAAGTGGGGACATTGTCTCAGCGGGATAGTATTAGCAGCCATCAGAGCATCAAAGCCCCCTACAGGAACCAGAGCGTAAAATCTCATAGACGAACAGGAAGCAGAGTAGAAGCCAAAAGAGCAAGCATTCTTTCAAAGCATACAGCTTTCAGTAGCCCAATGGTAAGTAAGGATGAAAAGTGATATTTTAAAAAAACAAAAGTGATACTTTATTCTAATTGTTCCCTTAGTACCGCCATTTTAATCTAGTTGCCCCCAATCCAACCTGTTTTATTAAACCTCTACATCATGACTTTCCAGACCAGAGGAACCCATGAGATATGTTACCAATCCACCAAACCAATCTTCTGGCTTTGTTGTCTCTGTAGGAATGCAGAAGCTGAGCAACATAAGTTCCCAGCTAGTCACAATGCAGCTGGCAACTTACAGTATATTCTGTATTGTAGTACCAGGTATAATGGAGAAGACAAGCCAACAATAAAAGAAGTAACGTGTACTTAACTCATGGACCACATAACTACTTCTTCCTACATTGATTTTACATATAAGACTTTCAGTTGACCTTGGTCAACTAGTAGCATTGATTCATTTTCTTTTATGGAAGGCAGTAGCATTTCTAGACCCCAATTTAATAAAGGGTATGCTTTAGCCTCATATAGTCCTTTCTGTGAAACAAGAAAAAAAAACGAACTTATGATTTATGGTTTTGATGATTAGACAGAATAGATTATAGAAAGAAGAGAGTTATATTGTAACCATACAGTAAGAGATAATTTTATAATTGCATTTATAATGGGTGTAAAGAGGATCAGAAGCTACTTCTATTCTTTATCCTTTTTTCTGTTTTACTTGTTTTCATTTCTTGCATTTTTTTTAACGTTCTCTTTCATTTCTTTGTCTTATTCATGTTAGCATTAATCTTCTATCTTTTTTAAAAAAAAAATCTTTAATAAAATTGTAGAAAAGGGGTGACCTGTAATTATTGGATTTTTTGTGTTCTTATGTCAAATTAATTTATTTCAATCAAATATCATAGACTATTGGAATTCATCTATTTCAGCCAGAGACTGTTTCAAGACCTTTAATAAAGAATTCACCGTTTTATGTATGTGACAGTCCAAACTGAACATCTTTCTTTGTCATTTTAAGCCATTGATTCTAGCTAGTCCTGTCCTCTGGGCAATAGAGAATAAATGCTTTTCTTCTTATGTTTGACAACCCATCAAATATTTGAAGACTACTATCATATCCTTTTAATCATCTGTTTTGTAAGTTAAACATTCTAAGATCCTTTATTAACCATTCACCATGGTTTATTATAATCCTTTATTAACCATTCATGTACAATTTATTTTTAAGAGTGTTTTTTTTAACTTTTCCTAATCTTTGATGTTGAAAGCTCCCTAAAGTTGCCTTGGAATGAGATGGGCATCAAACAAATTTAATTAATAAATGCATTCATGCATGCATAAGGTCCTACACACACCCCATTGCCAATATGACAAGATGCACAACGGGAACAGTTTAGTTTGTGAACCATGTCATAGCACGTTGCATGCCTATAGTCAATTGCACTGAAACAGGCTTCCAATGAATAAATATTAGTTTGTTTCATGGAAGTGAAATCATAAGGAATAGTTTTTACATTGCTTAAAATTGATTTTGTATCCATATTAAAAATTATCCCTTCTATGGACAACCAAAAAACCCCATAACCCTTAAGTGTTTAAGACAGAAGTTGGATCACAACATCCTCTGGATGAGAAAGAAAAGATTGGCTCAAAGACAAATGGGATTATTGAAGTTAGAGCCCATTTGCAAAACAAGCACATTCCAGAGATTTGGGAAGGTATAGCAAACAACCAGCAATATGCAAATCGTTCACTTTGCCTCTTTTTTTATTCCAGGAAAAAGATATCACACCTGACCCTAATTTGCTACAAAAAGTCAAAGAATGTGCAAAGCACCTGCGAAATCATGATCAACCATTATCCCAACTCTCCCCTGAACTTTCAGACATCTTTGACTTTTTCATAGCTTTGACAATCTGCAATACAGTGGTGGTTACATCTCCAAATCAACCACGACAAAAGGTAAGTTAGACCTGTTGTTGAACTCATTATGATGAGGAGTCCTTGGTGCTCTCTGAGCTTCGTTGTTTTATTGCAGACATTTCATTATCCAAACTTGGTAACATCTTCAGTGCGAGTAAGGAGTGGAGTTTGCTCTCAGTTTATATTCTAGTGGCTTGCCCTGTCAGTGTTGGTGGGGTGTTGGTTAGGATTTTTTGGTTGGGTTGTTTACTGTTGGCATATTTGGCAGTTACTTGATTGAGGTATCGTTTACTTGATTGTTGGTCTGATGTTAATCTTGGAATTACTGGTAATCTATGCTCAGCTAGGTGTTGATTGGCAAGCCACTAGAATATAAACTGAGAGCCAATCCCACTCAACGTAATTCTTGGCTTGCTGTCTAGATGATCTCTGGTGATGAGTCGAAAGGCAGGAAAGGAAACAGTATGTCTCCTCCCTTAATTGGGGCCTAATAACAGGTTGTTGAGAAACAATTACCTATACTAATATACCCTGTCTGCTGATGCAATAAGGGGAACTGGCTTGGCTAAAGTGCTAGGTTCCTTGCTTAGCATGCAACATAGCCCCGGTTCGAATCCCAGTAAGGGGTATGGCCAGCTGATGAGAGCTAATAAGCTCGAAATAGATCTATCCTGGTCTCTCTCTAATTTAATTTATTGATCAGCTCATAAAACTAACACACATATCTAAAAAAATCACTCAACGTAATTCTTGGCTTGCTGTCTAGATGATCTCTGGTGATGAGTCGAAAGGCAGGAAAGGAAACAGTATGTCTCCTCCCTTAATTGGGGCCTAATAACAGGTTGTTGAGAAACAATTACCTATATATGTATGTATGTATGTATGTATGTATGTATGTATGTATGTATGTATGTATGTTTTAGGTTTTTGGTTTTTTTGTAGAAATATAGTTGTGGAAATATTCTCTCATATATATACCCCTAACAGGGTGTTGTGGAACAATTATATATATTTAATTTAATTTAATTTAATTTTCAAATTTTTATACCGCCCCATCTCCACAACGGGACTCAGGGCGGTGCACAGAAGATAAAAAGTAAAAACAACAGCATACACATCATATAAATACAATCCACAATTTAAAACCGAATTAAATAAATATAACTGTGCTATAAAGATTAAAACTATAAAACCCTCTATTAAAATTAAATTTACATTATTAAACTCTATAATTTTTATATAATTTTTAAATGCATAGCTTCAATTCGTAAGTCCTAGAACAATAGTAAGGAAATTATCTACAATGGTTCTTTGAAGGAAGCTTCCATATTGCCTTAAGCTCCTTCATTCTTCCTTTTAGAATTCTGTTTCCTAGCATCAATCATATTAATTACCCTCTTTTGAATACATTTCATTTTGTTGATATTCTTTTTAAGTTGTAATGCTCAAAACCAGAGACATTTGAAGCAAATGTTTTTCCTGATGTTGTTATTTCCAGGCCACATCAGGAGAATTTTATATAGACAGGAGAGACATATATTTTATTTGCAATCCATTTTAGTATGAATGTAAAAGTACAATCCATGAAAGGCTCCAAAGAAATCCAAAGCAATCAGAGCAAGGAAAGATACAGAAGGACTGATGTGGGGAGCAATTAATCTTCATACTATAATCACAACAGAATTATGAATTTCCCTACTGTTCCTCTATCCCATATGCATCCTGATAAAACCTCTTGCTTCGTTATTGTTTTGTGTTTGCTTTATTTGTTTTATTTTATTAACCTTTTGCAAGAGAAGGTTTTTAGAAATTTAAGTATATATTTGGACCCAAGAACGTGAATTCCAAAGGACATTTTAGGGAAATAATAACCAGTTACAGAATTTTTCTTTTTATTGATCTGGTTCAGCTGGTAATCTGTTAAATGTGAACGAGTGAAGAAAAATTAGACCTAGAAGTTATTCTCCATTTATTTTCCACACGACGTTATATTTGAAAATTTTCATTGAATATCAGTGTATAAGCTACATCAGTATGTGTTACTCAGGATTTGGGGGATTTATCCCTTCTAACAATTTTTGTTCTGTTCCAGTTCCCCAGTTGTGAACTGTTAAGTATCTTCTCTGAACTGAAGAAAACATTTGTAAACATTGACTCTATTGTTGGGTTTACATCTGACATAAAATAGTTTGTGCTTGGCATCGTTTGATGGGTGAGCATCAGGTGTTGAATAAATTATAGTTGTTTGGAATAGTAAACTCCAGAGTTAGAGTAGTTTGTTGTAACCTTATTTATTGCACTTGTGCCTTAGTATGTGTGTGAAGGGGAACATATGGTATGGTTTTATCTTGATTCATATTCCACCATCTATTTGTGTTCCCCACTAGGCTTCTGTCTAATTTAATGCAAAAACACACTAAGAAAGGAAGGAAGATATACCCAAAATTGGGTAGGCAAGCTATTGTTATTTTGCTGTTAAATCTTGATACGTTGTAGACTCTGAATTGTTTTTCATTTTTTCTGCTCACTCTGTTTAAAACCAACAGGTAAAATGTGAGCACAACCATAAACAAAGAAACCAAAAATATCTCATACCACTTATTCATCTTTTTTCTTGAAGGTCAGAATCAGATTTGAAATGAAATCTCCAGTAAAGACAATTGAAGATTTTATTCGGAGATTTACCCCCAGCCGACTGACCTCTGGATCAAACAGTAGTAGCTCTTCAAGCCTAGCTGTCAGCAAATCAAGCCAACGGGGCAGCTCAGGTATTCTTTCCCCAGGGTCTGCAGAATGCACTTTATTAAAGCTAGAAAAGTTCTCCAACTCTTCCCAGCTGAATAACAATGGCTACAGTTCCCAACAAGCCACCTGGACCTCAGAAACTGGGGTGGAAGAGGGAGAACTGCGCTACGAAGCTGAGAGCCCTGATGAAGCTGCCCTTGTCTATGCATCCAGGGCATACGAGTGTGCTTTAGTTGGCAGGCTGCCTGACCAAGTGTCAATCGAGCTACCTCACCTGGGAAGGCTCACCTTTGAAGTTTTACACATCCTGGGATTTGACTCCATCCGGAAAAGAATGTCAGTGGTTGTCAGACACCCTCTTACAAATGAAATAAATGTTTACACTAAAGGAGCAGATTCTGTGATCATGGACCTCCTCCTGCCCTGTTCATCAGGTAAAAGCTATTTTTAGAGTAAAATATACAATAATCTAAGAATGACTCATCCTGCCATAGTGCTGGCGGACTTGGAGAGGTGGGAGAGCTTTGTAAACGTTCAGAAATTACACTAATTGCAGTTTCTTTTATGAGCTCTTCAAAAGAAATATCCAACGGGAAGTAAAAAAAGAAAATGGATTTCACCTATATGCATTTTCCCATGCAGACCAAAATCAAACGTTTCACTAAAAGAACAAAATGTGCACTATAATATTGCAACACATGTTCTCCCCTACGTATTTGCACAACATACACATCACAAATTGATAAAATATGCATCATAATGCATGTTTCGGCCAACCCCTACAGTCATACATTTCTTCATGCACTCAATATATTTTATTACTAGGTATTTTCTGTCCGTATATTTTAATTCCGGGAGCACTATAGGTTTTTCATTGTAGCTCCTGAGTCTTCCTTCATTTTGTGGGTGTGTATTTTATCCTAGTTAATTCAGACAACATCTTCCATTCACAGATCACCATGCTTTTAAAGTTGATCCTGACTCTTAAATCTGTTAGGCATTCACCTGAGAGTGTGGAAAGCTTAAATCTGACATAAAAATGAAGCCATGCCAACAGCCCTGCTTCTCATAAACTGGGACCCTAATAAAGTTAGCACATAGATTGCACTTGACAGTTGTATTTCTATTCCAGGAGGTTGGAGAGAAGCAGCGGAAATCTTGATGTGTGGTCTTGTTCTTCATACATGTTGAGTTCTTGAAATGGATGCCAGAACAAGGCTACTGCTGGAAATAACTTAATTACAGCTAGTATTCAGAAACACCACCAGCTTTAACTGAACTTAAGCCAGTAGATTTTTGCTATTTACTTAAGATAAACCCCTCCTTGGAACTAGCTTGTTCATGTGATACAGTAAAGCATAATAAGCTTCTCCTTTCTTGTTAGCATTAGGAAGAATTATTTGAATCTTCAAGTGTGTCATTGTGTTAAGAATCTCCTAATTGCATGTTGAGAATTCTTGAGAAAGGTTTTGAAAATTAAATTTTGGATCATATCCAGGACTCATTTTTCATTTGGTTTAAATGCTACTCATAGTTGTGCACAGACATCTAAAGAATGTGTGTGGGCATATATTTTTACTGGACTACTGAAGCTAGCATAACTTCTTCCAGTATTTTAGCTTGCCCTTACTCTGACCTTCCTAAACTGATAAGGCAGGGCTCTAAATCACAAGGAAAATGTACTTAAATTCATGCTTTATTCTTTCAGTTCAATATGGAAAAGTTAGTAGTGGAATCCACTTGTGCAGCAATACAATACAATAGCAGAGTTGGAAGGGAACGTGGAGGTCTTCTAGTCCAACCTACTGCCTAGGCAGGAACCTTATACCGTTTCAGACAAATGACTATCCAACATCCTCTAAAACAGGGGTCCCCAACCCCCGGTCCGCGGACCGGTGCCGGTCCGTGGCTTGATAAGAACCGGGCCGCAGGGCCGGAGAGGGGGAGGAGGGAGGAGGGGGCAGCCCCCTGGGCAGAGCGTGCGCCGGATGTGGGAAAGCGCAGGCGTGGCCGTTCACGCCATTGGAGGCCCTAGAGGGCCAAGTGAGCCGACTCCCCCCCGCGTGTGCATGCGCATGCGTGGCCGTTCGCACCGTTGGAGGCCCTAGAGGGTCGAGTGAGCTGACTCCCCCCTGCGTGCGCATTCGTAGGCATGGCCATTCACCCTGCTGGAGGCCCTAGAGGGCCGAGTCAGCTGACTCCCCCCATGTACGCATGCGCCACCTGTTCCCCCTCCCCCCCACTCCTCTTCTATGTCAGCCGGTCCGCAGAATTTTCTTTAAAATGAAACCGGTCCCTGGTGCAAAAAAGTTTGGGGACCCCTGCTCTAAAAGACTTCCAGTGTTGGGGCATTCACAACTTCTGAAGGCAAGCTGTTCCACTGACTAAAAAGGAGATAGTCCTTACTTCTCTTCCAGGTATTAGGAAGCTCCTTTTAATTTTCATTCTTGAACACCTGCACAAGGTTACTCTAGAGATAAACAGAGATTCTGGTACTGTTTGAAATGGCCAAGTGATATGGCATAGCCAATCACAAAGTACTATGTACCTGAAACCATGCTAATCAGATTTCCTGCCATTAACCTCTAGACTATTTCTATAACCACCATGTTTATTTGTTTTATTATTATTTATTTATATTTATTAAGAATTTTACATACAGTAAAAGTCAAATCCAAAGGGAAAAAATAGAACAGAGAAAGATGAAAAAAGGAGAGGAGAGGAGAGGAGAGGAGAGGAGAGGAGAGATGGATGGATGGATGGAAGGAAGGATTATGAAATATAATAATTTTCTATTTCCTCCCAATTACTCCAGAAATTCCTTCAACCCATTATTTAATTTTCATCTTTTCAAACATTAAATTAATAAATTATCATTTCACTTTTTTCTTTTAACAAAAATCCATAAACCTTTGCAGCCTTTTAAAATTGCCATAGCTGTTTTCGCCCTGATCAAACAGGTCAGTTGTGTCATTTCTGCCAGTTCCAACCTTTTTACAATCTTATTTTTTTTTTTTATTAAATTTATACCCCGCCCTTGTCCTTGCAAGGAATCTACTCTTCCATTGTTGGACAACATATTTATTTTCTACAAAATTGGGGCAGTGAGGCATTGTTGAATACAAAATTATTGCTAGAGGTCTGCACTTGTTTTGTAGCACGCCCACATCACATTAATTTTGTTCAAATTGGATTTTTTTTTTTAAAACAATTACCTGGCAAATATCAAGATTTCCTTCTCCAACACAACAGTTTGAATGAGTCGATTTTCCTCCTGTCTAGTTTTTACAGCTTTCACAATTGTAGGCGGCTATGCGAAACATGACCGCGTCTTTTGCAATTTTACAATTAATAGTATTTGCAAATTACTATTAATGAATAAAATATATTCTATGGGCTTTTCTGCTGCTAATGAAACAAGACAACAACTTTTTAGATTTGGTAGTCAGATTGGATTGTTTCCTGTGACAAATTTGCATGATATGTTTGCATGAAATTTAATCTTCAATTTTTGACAGATGTTTATTTCAGCATAAATATCTTGCCATAATTATTTTAATCTTTATGGAAAAGCTGGAGAAAATTACTTCAAAGATTTTCTGGTAATGAAATGTCAAAGGAAGAAGCATGACCCTTTTTTGCCTTCTAGAAACCAAACTAGAAAAAAGTTACAGGATTAAGAAATCGAGTTGAAGTAAACTTTTCTGATGAGGCTATTTGTATTCTGTGTAAAAACATCTGTCTGGATGCTTGTTTTTCTGACCATGAGAGTTTTGCTCGTGCAAAACAGCTCAATAATTAAAGCTTATCATGAAGGAGTGTTTGAAAGATTTATTAGGCACACCCTGTGCATTCATCATATTAACACTTAATATTTTAGCTGGCATAGACCTTAACATTATTCAGTGTTATACTAGATGGTGTTTTTAAAAGTTTACTAAAATGGCTTTTACTTTTTTTTTTTTGCTTGATAGAAAGAACCCTTTTTTTTTTAAATGAAAACATAATCAAGGGTTTCTCCTGTATGGTCAAGTCAGGACTGATTCCTAGCAATTGCCTGCACAGATTTCTTCTATATTCTTGGCAAAGTTTCAAAAGTGATTTTCCTCTTTCTTTTTCCCGGTACTGAGAAAGAGTGACTGCCCCAAAATGATTCACCTAGCTTTTTTTCCCTAAGGTAGGTCTTTGAACTCACAGTCTCTAACCAGTTTCTCACCTGGAATTTTTAAACTTGTTCTCAACATAAGTATTACATTTCCAAAAAAGCAGCTATTACAATTAATCACAACTAGTGAGGCCTTCACTCTGTATTCTTTGACAGTGTATATAAGCCTCTTCTCTGGCTGACTGAGTGGCTGGCAAATATAGTGCTCTCCTAATTTTACATTAATCTGAGCAGCTGAATGATACACAATAAAAATGTCATAGAAAATCTCAAGAGAAAAGCTATGCCATATACTTAAAATAATTCCTTTGAACAACACAAACCTGGGACTTCGTAGAAGGAATTAGCAATTCTGAAAACCAAAGGGAAGAGACTAGTCATGTTAAAACTACTGGATTAGTACTCATTTTAACTGTTCTTTTGTTATTTTCAGATGACACTCGAAACAGGCATCAAAAAAAAATCCGAAGCAAAACTCAAAGGTTTCTTAACCTGTATGCGGCTGATGGCCTGAGGACATTGTGCATTGCAAAGAAAGTAAGCCCCCCCCCAACCTGCCACTCCTTCCTAATGTAAATTTTTTCACCCTGTTGCCCTGCATCCCAGATGGCTTGGCCAATGCTTAAAGACTTTTTGAGATCAACCCCAAGACATCTGGAAAGCATTTGATTCAGAAAAATCCTGAAGTGTATATTTTAGGGTACTTTTTTTTTTTACTGGTGGGGGGGAGGGTAATGGATTTATGGTCACAATTCAAAAGAACACTAGGAAATGGTTGATAGCATTCGTATTAGATTGGCTTAAGATCTACACATTCTGTAAATGTTTGCCTTTTGATTTTGATTTTTCCAAAAGGTGCTGAGCAATGAGGACTATTCCTGCTGGTTAAAAAGTCACATTGAAGCAGAAGCCTCTATTGAAAACCGTGAGGAGCTGCTGTTCCAGTCTGCCAGCCGTATAGAGACGAATCTTCACCTGCTAGGTATCTTGGCATCTAAGCCATATATTAATCATTCGCTTACATACCCTCTGCCATTTCAGTCAAAAATATCATTTCTTGTGGAGCTGTTACTTGGGTTGGACCAAACAATTAGAACCTTCTAACGTTTACGAAAAAATAAAGTAGAAAATGACATTTGAAATAGTAACTTTGTAATAGTAACTTTGATAAATGAAAATGTAGCTGCACTCAGCTGAATTAATGAAACCAGGCTGATGCTTAAATTAAGCCATCTTAATTTAACTAAGTCCAGAGCAGCTTTTATAAAGGTGAGAGAACTTACTAAGAAGCTGGGCTGTATAAGTGTTGCAATGATTCAGGTTGATCAACTGTCCTGTCCCACACAGCTGGAGCATACATGTCTAGTACCAGCCATGTCTCATATGTTACACATCTTATGATATCATCATGCCAGTTCCCCAATATATGCAGTGTATATGATGTCATCCTCATGATGCTTATAACACCCCTTGTCATCTCCCCAGGACACTCATGAGTTTAAAACACTTTAAAATTCAACAAGAGAGTTTCCACATCCTCTGATAGATTCCACAGTAAACCATTTGTGTAATAGACACATTTACAAAGTTTTCATCTATGTCTTTTGCTTTATAAGCCTTATAAAGCACTTTTTCTGCAAGATCGTGATTACAAACATGACATGTTTCTGATTACATTATGTCCATTAACCCCTAAAATTGCAGCAAAACCATCTCCTTTTTAACAGTGACAATTAAATGATATTTTAAATGATTTCTTTCCCTTTGGGCATTTTGTCTTTCTTTTTAAACCATATGTTTGAAGCATGGTTTCTATTTTCTTTTGCTTATGTCCCAGGTGCTACTGGCATTGAAGACCGCTTGCAGGATGGGGTCCCAGAAACCATCACAAATCTGCGCAAGGCTGGCCTTCAGATATGGGTTCTAACAGGAGATAAACAAGAAACTGCCATTAATATTGCTTATGCCTGCAAGTTATTGGATCATGATGAAGAGATCATTACTCTGAATGCCGATTCAGTGGTATGATGACATACAGTACATTATCATGCAATTCTAATCTGGTGAACTAAAAGCAATATACACTATGTTATTGCAGACTGTTTGAGATAGATCAGATGAAGAAACCAACTCAACAGGAAGACCGCATAATGTATTTATTTATTTTATGTATTTATTTCATTTAATTTATATACCGCCCTTCTCCCTCTCGGGACTCAGGGCGGTGAACAGCCACAGCAAAACAGAAAACCAGAAGTAAGAATACATATTAAAATATATTAAATAATTCAGCCCGTAATTTAGAACCAATACTAAAAACCCAGTTAAAACAAGGCTATGACAGGGCGGCTGCATGAAATAGGCGTGTCTTCAGGGCCCGACGGAAGAGAAGTAGGTCTGGGATAGTACGTAATTCAGGGAGTAGGTCATTCCAGAGGGCAGGGGCTGCCACAGAGAAGGCTCTCCCCTTGGGGGTCGCCAGCCGACATTGTCTGGCTGACGGCACCCTGAGGAGGCCCTCTCTGTGAGAGCGAACTGGGCGGTGGGAGGCATTTGGCAGCAGGAGGCGGTCTTGCAGATAACCAGGTCCCTTGCCATGGAGCGTTTTAAAGGTGGTCACTAATATCTTGAAGCGTACCCCGAAAGCCACAGGGAGCCAGTGCAGCTCACGCAGGAGAGGTGTCATATGGAAGCGTGTAGATGCTCCCAAAATCCCCCGCGCGGCCGCATTCTGAACTAACTGGAGCCTCCAGGTGCACCTCAAGGGAAGCCCCATGTAGAGAGCGTTACAATAGTGCAGGCGGGAGATGACGAGAGCTTGAGTGACTGTGCGTAAGGCGTCACGATCCAGAAAGGGGTGCAACTGGCGTATCAGGCGGAGTTATTGAGATATTTTTAACTAACAGAATACAGGTTGCCCTCAACTTACAACCATTCATTTGGTGACAGTTCAAAGTTACAACCGCAGCAAAAAAAAGTGACTTATGACCATATTTTACATTTACAGCATCTCTGTGGTCACATGATCAAAATCAGAGGGCCATATGATTCCCTTTTGCAACTTTCTGACAAGCAAAGTCAATAGGGAAGCCTGATTCATTTAACAACCAAGTTACTAAATTAACAACTGCAGTGAGTCACTTAATAACTGTGGCAAGAAAGTTGTAAAATGGGGCAAACCGACAACTGTCTTGCTTAGCAACGGGAGAGTTGGGCTCACTTGTGGTCATAAGTCGAGATCTGCCCGTATTGCAACTCTGCTTGTGTTTTACCTTCCCACTTTTTTATACCCAACTGAATCAGGAAGGAGCCAGCATGGACTTCCTCCTAATAATATCTCCTTTCTCAGACGCTTCTGTCCTTGTTATTTCTGTAATGGCTTCTGAATATTCCTTGAAGGCTATATCCATGGCTCTCTACAGTTATCCATATACTGCAAGATGCTTAAAGCTAAACCATGCCTGTTATCCTGAGACTCACCAAATCAGCTACAGCTATATTCTCATCAAGTATACACTGTACGACATCAGAGAGAGAATTGATGTAATCCTTTTTTTTTTCCTAGCCTGCTTTAGAAAAATGAGAAGAGAGAAAAGCAGCTCAGTATTCATTAGGCTGCAAAATGTGTCTGGTCGGGTAGGTTTAGTTAGTATAGTTTAGCTTGATATGGTTGGCCAGAGGTGGTATTCAGTAGATTCTCACCAGTTCTTGAGAACCGGTAGCAGAAATGTTGGGTAGTTCAGAGAACCGGTAAATACCACCTCTGACTGGTCCCGCCCCCATCTATTCTCTGCCTCCCGAGTCCCAGCTGATGGGTAGGAAATGGAGATTTTTCAGTATCCTTCCCTTGCCATGCTCACCAAGCCATCCCATGCCCACCAAGTCACACTGAACAGGTAGTAAAAAGATTTGAATCCCACCACTGGGGTAGGCAGATTTAGTTCAGATATAATCAATACATTCGATATTATGCAACTGTGAACAGGGTGACCAGTGTCTATTATTGTGCCAAAGATTACTTTTTTATTTTTAATTTTAAACAAAACTGCTAAAGTGGCCATCGTATCTGGTATCCTCTAAGTCAGGGGTCTCCAACCTTTGCAACTTTAAGTCTGAAGGACTTCAGCTCCCAGACTTCTCCAGCCAGCTTTGCTGGCTGGAGAATTCTGGGAGCTGAAGTCCTTCAGACTTAAAGTTGCAACAGTTGGAGACCCTGCTCTAAGTATATGAAGAGCCGTGGTGGCACAGTAGTTAGAATGCAGTATTGTAGGCTACTTTTGCTGATTGCCGGCTGCCAGCAGCTTGTCAGCTCGATTCTCAAGCAATTCAAGGTTGACTCAGCCTTTCGTCCTTCCAAGGTCAGCAAAATGAGGACACAGATTGCTGGGGGAAATATGCTGACTATAAACTGCTTAGAGAGGACCGTAAAGCATTGTGAAGCGGTAGATAAGTCTAAGTACTATTGCTATATCAACTTTATTCACAATTTTCAGTTAGCACATCTAATATGGCCATGCCATTCAACATGTTGGGAGGACATAGGATTGACAAAAGCAGTCCTAAAGTATTTTGTGTACATAAGCACAAAGCCAGCTGGGTGACCTCAGGCCAGTCAGTTTCTCTCAGACCTAGGAAGGTGGCAAAGACAAGCCCACATTTGAAAAACCTAACATCCATCTATCTGGCTAGCTAGCTATCAATCTGTCGCACACATACACACATTGTACATACCACTTGTGAAACAATTTAAGAATTTCCACCAATGGAAAGAAGGAGGAGCAGTTCTGCTTTGCTTTGTGACAGAAATTGTGTTAGTTAAGAACAACTACGAGTTAAGAACAACTTCGGACCTCCGCTCCTTCCGTCAAAAGCTTAAGACCCACTTCTTCCAACAGGCCCGCCTGGCCTGATCTACCGTTCCAGCCTTAGTCTGAATATGTAAATTTGTTTTAACTGGGTTTTAAGGTTTTTTTTAAGGATTTTAGGTTCTTAGGACAGGGATACAGTTGGTTTAATTTGATTTTAGATATTTATAAATGTTTCTATGTTTATATGCTTTTTAATTTCCTGTCCCTTTGGGGAGAGGGTGCAGTTTACAAATTAAATTTGATTTGATTTGATTTTTAGTGAATTCTAATTTATAAATGACATTAATGTCTTCAACAAAATGAAAGCATAATTGTAATAACAGTGCTGCAGCCATCCTGTCATTGCCATTTATTTTTTTATTTTTTTATTTTATTCAATTTATATAACCGCGCCTATCTCCCCGAAGGGACTCAGGGCGGTGCACAGGAAATTAAAAACGGAAATACAAAACATAACAATAGACGAAACTATAATAAATAGGACTACAGACTAAAATCTCATTAAATTTAGAGTACCCTGTGCTAAAAATTCCCTAAAACCTACCAACCCATTAAAACCAATTAAAACAATTTAAAACTCAGTCTACGAAAGCGGTTGCGGGGACTAGGCCATTGGTATACTTTACTTTCCTAATTGTTTTTGCTGTTTTTCTAATTTAGGAAATGTGTGCTGCGATGCTGGAACAACACTTGAATTGCGTAGAGTCTAAATTTTACAGTGAAACAGCCGAGAACTTTCTTCAGAAAACAAAAGGAGAGTTTACCCCCTTCTCTGTGTCGTCATCACTGAGCCAGCCCAGCCTGGGCTTAGTCATAGATGGGAAGACCCTGGCTTATGCTCTGGACAAAGGCCTGGAAGACAGGTTTCTCTCATTAGCCAGAAGGTGCCGGTCTGTGCTATGCTGCCGTTCTACTCCCATTCAAAAAGGGATGGTTGTGAAACTGATCAGAGATAAACTCAAGACAATGACTTTGGCCATAGGCAAGTATCCTGACTTAATGAGCGTTGGTTTGCATAAGCATTAATGCAAACATTCCCCCTTTATAAGAGACGTGGCTTTTATTCAAGCCAATATATTCATAAGTCTTATGCTTACGTTGCTTGCATTTTGTTCTTAAGGTCATGTAAAGTGGCTACCCTGCATGATTAGATTTTTAAATGGATTTGGAAAAATATATATTAATGTCTAATATAAGTTTCTGCACTGGTGTAGGTTTTTAATGTGATTTCAGAAGTTTGAATGTAATTATATTTCAAAGCCATTTGAAATGTGCAAAACATGGGAAAAAATGGTGTGTTTACTGTGGTCAAGGGGATACGGAAAATATGACAGAGAGACACACAATTCTGAATTGTGAGGGGAAATGACCTTTATCAAATAATAACAGATGTGTGAAACTAAACAGAGGAAATTAAATTGCACAGGATGTCTTATTTGAATCCTCCATAGCTATTGACTATTTTGTTCTGAGGACACCATAGTTTAATGGTTAGAGGTGTGAATATCCTCATTTCTCTTCGCAGAAATTAAATTTTGGTATTATACTTCTGTGGCAGATGTCATAGTGCCATGGAAGGTATGAGCTTGCTAATTTGCTAACTACTCAGGGACTGTACTGGCAGTAGAGAGCAGTTACAAAAGGAAGAAACCAGATACTTAATGAGTGAAAGAAAGAAGTTGAAGAAGCCTCAAACCAGCAGCAGTTTATTTGTCTGCTGTTTTATGCTTTTTATAATAAAAAAAGCTTTTTATAACAAAAGACTGGTGCCCTATTTCTCTTTCAATGGATGTACAACTGAAAGGTGAAATCTTTTATCATCGCTAATAAGGTCTATGCTGTATTTCCCAGATAAGCCCACTTGTTCTTGGAAATGGCTGTCAATAGAGAGAAAAATTATATAACTTAAATGGCTCTTGAAGGACTATGCAATTTGTGCAAAGATAATAGTTATGTAAGCTTCATTCCCAGTGTCTATCAGTTCACCATTAGCTAAGGAAATCAGTGCTCAGGCTAAATCCAGACATTGTTATCATGAGTTATCAGATTATTCCTGCAATGCAGCTGGTTGTGAGGAAGGGAACTTCACTGAACTCTTTTCTTGCATCTGGTGCAGGTAGAGACAAAAGACTCTGCATGCACAATAAAAACACTGGAATAAAATAGGAGCTGGATTGCTGTTGTCTTTGCTTTCTTCTCCTTCCCCTCCCTATTTATGGAGAGCAAAGAAAGGGAATGGATGCTTAACCTCAACTTCTTACTCCTTTAAACTTAGTTTCTAATTGCTTGCATTCAAACCTTGAATTCTTTGTAGATTTCTCATCGTAGCATCTCTCGTCCTGCAGGTTACTGCTTGCATACCTTTGTAGTTAGTCAAGTAGAAGAAAAATACAAAACATTGCATTTCCTTGAGTGCATCTGCTATTTTATCATTCCAGCTCTGTGTTCAAAACACATAATCCTCAGAGATAGGCTCACTTTTGGAATTGGAGAAATAAGTTTATACCAAGCATTTGCAAAAGCATAAACTTATGCTTGGTATACTCACTACCCAATTTGTTCTAAGAAGGCAGTCTTTCCTTGTTAAATCTCAAGGGAAAGTAATGGATTATATTCAGATTTATTTGGATTTAGAGTGAAATAGACATTGTCAATCCTGACTATATTGTCGCATCAATTTCAAGTGTGGATAATCATGGTTGATTTTGGCATAGTTTTTCATGGCAAAAATGGAAAATTGTTCTTAGGTACATGTGAACTCTGATCTGAACAGGAAGCAGGAATCTCAGTGTATAGTATAGCACTGAACATTTTTAAATGATTTCCCTTTCCCTGTATCAGTGGTGGGTTTCAATTTTTTTTAGAACCTACTCTGTAGGTGTGGCCTATTTTGTGGGCGTGGCTTGGCAGTCATGTGACAGGGTGAGAGTGGCCAACTTGTAAAATGTGGTGAAACTCATTTAACAACGCTCTTGCTTAGCAACCAAAATTTTGGGCTCAGTTGTGATGATAAATTCTCTCTCTCTCTCTCTCTCTCTTTCTTTCTTTCTTTCTTTCTTTCCTTTCTTACTTTCTGCCTTCCTTTCCTTTCCTTCCCATTGGGTTACCGGCAGCGGCAGGCCAGACTTACTTCTGGGTCCGCCGGTGGAACCCCCTCTCACCGGCTCTCTAAATTTCACCATCCGGTTCTTGCGAGTAGGTGTGAGCCTGCAGAAACCCACCACTGCCCTGTATGTAATTGTCATCTAAGGCCGCCTTCCCACCATGATACCTCCAAATATGTTGGACTAAAATTCCCATAAAATTGTCATTCAAAAGTGATGCTGCCATAATTGGAAGAGAATTTTGGAATAGGTAGGAAAATGCATCTGGAGAGGTTCTAGTTGTTTGGACAACTAGTTTAAAGTATACCAGGATTATTAAAGTGGAATATATCATATCCTGGATATTTTTATGTAATATTTGTAGCAAATACAAGAACAATCATTCGCAACAGCCATTAACAAAAGCTGCACTTTCATTTATAAGCAGGGATCTGAAAATAATAGAAATGGATTTCTAAATGACAATGACGCTCCCTTTCAAGTCTGACCTTTGCAGAGAGAGAGAGAGAAAAACAGACAGGGAAAATGACAGTTTTTCTGCCATTTCCCCATGGAAAAATTATTTGGGGGTGGGGTATAAAGTTTAGAGTTCTTTAACGATCTGGGTTCAGAAAGCAAGAGTACGTGCATGGTATCTGTCAGGAACACCTTAAATCAAATGCATCTTTTTCCATGATGATAAACAAAGAAAGCTAAGATATTTAGCAAATATGTATTGTTTTATAACTATACGATAAAGCAGGGGTCTCCAACCTTTGCAACTTTAAGTCTGAAGGACTTTCAGCTCCTAGGAGCTGAAGTCCTTCAGACTTAAAGTTGCAAAGGTTGGAGACCCCTGCTATAAAGTGATGACCAGCATTTTAGAACAACAAGAAGGGACAGGACAGCTGATCTGACAATCTATTTCCAGTAAATCCTGAGGCAGTTTATATGGGTTCTGAATGACCCTGAAAGGCCTTAGAAATTAGACTTCAATGTTACTGGCCACAATCGTAGGCATGAGGTACATCTTGAGAAGCATCCATCTTCTCTGTAACTGGGTAATTGGATACAATAATAATTGTAAGCATACAAACAAACAAAAACAGATTATCAGTGTCCTGTTCTGTAGGCTCAGCTTGTTTTGTTCCCAGAATTAAACTTGTTACTTCTTCAAAGTAAATCCCAACTAAACTTGCAATATTTCGCATCACCTTTCTTATCAGCATCTAGAACAGGGGTAGTCAACCTTATTATACCTACCGCCCACTTTTGTATCTCTGTTAGTAGTAAAATTGTCTAACCGCTCACCGGTTCCACAGTAATGGTGCTTTATAAAGTAGGGAAGTCAATTAAATTTTAAAAAAGGAAAGTGCTTCAGTATCAGACAAAACCCCTACCACCCACCATGAAAGCTGTAATGCCCACTAGTGGGCAGTAGGGACCAAGTTGACTACCAGTGATCTAGATTCTAGAACATATATTTGTCATTTTTCATCAAATATACTTCTAATTGCCCAATCACTGTATGCAAATAAGGTTTTCAAGAAATTTACTTTACCTCTGATATATCAGCAAAACGAGGTGGCCATATTGAAGCAGATCCCCCCAAAAAATACGAGATATAAGAAGGAATTATTCCTTCTTAACAAAAAAATTATATAAAAAGGGGGTGTGGTTCAAGTGGTTGATGCCTGAAGGGATGCTGGTATTCTGGGAGGGAGGAAGAGTTAGAATCAAAACAGTAGAAGAGGCGGAGAATTTTCTTTAAAAACATTCCTCAATCCTGGATGACGATGATATGGGAACGGGAGGGGCCACGGGTCCGCCCACTGGTGGGGTGGAGGAGGAAGAGACTATAGCAAAGAGGCTCAGATCGCAAAAATGACTTTTTACTTTTTTTTTATGATGGTAATTCCTGTACGGATGTTAATGAAACAAACTAATTGAATGTATAAAATATTTTGAAATTTATGATTTAAAATGTATGTACCCCTTCCTCGGTCATCAAACCCGATGTGGAAGCTCTTAAATATTGTCTAATACCTTACCTACCCCTTTCCTTTTATAAAGTGTTAAAACTAATAAAACTTTTTCAAATAAAATAAAATAAAAAGAAATTTACTGTTTGGGTGTTGGTTCATTCTCTCTTTTGAATGAATGACAATTTTGCTATGAAGAGCAAGTGCAAACTGTATTTTATATGTCATTTAATTATTATAAATTGTTTTTAAGGTGATTTAACTTGGCATGAATCCCATGTACATAAATGAGACAGATTAGGCTTTGAAATTATAGTTAGTCTAAATTGCAGACATTTCTTTCATGGATAACTTTTCCCTGTCACAATTCTCTTGATTGTGCTTTGTGCTGTTACCTGTCCGTAATAATCACTACTTCAGCTAATGACAAATAATATGTGTTTCATTTGCCACCAGGTGATGGGGCTAATGACGTCAGTATGATCCAAGTGGCTGATATTGGTGTAGGGATTTCTGGTCCAGAAGGCATGCAGGTAATTTATATTTACCGACAAGTGCGGGTAGAGTTAAGTCCATATGTTTCTGTATGTCTAAAAATACTCCTCTTGTTTGTTAGCAGCAACCTAGCTGATTGAAGCAGACACTCAGAGGTCTTACTTTCTGCTTCATGACTGATGAGACACGCTTGTTAAAGCAATTTACTAATTTACCTAGTAATCTGTTTTTTTAGCAATCTCTTTTCTGCACCAGTTACATTCATCTAACTCATAAGAGAGCTTTTGCACACATTTTTCTTCTTCTTTAACTCCAGATTTCTTTCTAGCTTCGTGCAAAATTATCTCTCAATAGACAACATTATTAAGCAAGTTAAATGACATTTTCTCTTTTTATAATCACTATTGGCTCTCATTTCTATCATTGTAAACCAGTGATATTGGTGGATTACTAACTGCCATCTAAACTGTGATATGTCATTTCTATAGTTTAAAAAGCATCATTCGTAAATAATATCACTTTAAATTGTTCTTGCATTGAAGGCTGTGATGGCGAGTGACTTTGCAGTCCCAAAGTTCCGATATTTAGAGAAACTCCTTCTTGTGCATGGCCACTGGTGTTACTCCCGACTTGCCAACATGGTGCTGTATTTTTTCTACAAAAATGCAGTAAGTATAATAGCTTGTAGTGATCTTTGTTCTTATATCTTGTTCCTGGATTGCCACAAGCTGAAAAGCCTGCCTGTGATGCTTTCCCTTTGATCTCAATTAGCAATTACATTGTGCGTCTTTAGAACTTTAAACATTGATTATGCATTCCAGTCAAGACACCTTAGAAGAAGAAGAAGAATTTGAAAGAGATTGCAATATCCTAGCATGAAAGGCAACGAAATCTAGATTATTTTGGTGCTCTGGAGTTTGTGCTAGCTTTCAGTAGTCATCTAGAACAAATTCACATTGGTGGTTCTGAACTAGAATTTCCTATATCAGTGATGGCGAACCTATGGCACGGGTGTCACAGGTGGCACGCGGAACCATTTCTTAGGGCACGCGAGGCGTTGCCCTGTCAGCACTAGCATGTGTGCGCTGGCCAGCTGATTTAGGCTGCCTTTTGAGGCCACTTTTCGCCCTCTGGAGGCTTCAGGGAAGCTCCTGAAGCCTCTGGAGGTGGGGAGGGAAGGCTGTTTTCACCCTCCCCAGGCTCCTAGAAAGCCTCTGGAGCCTGGGGAGGGTGAAAAAAGTGTGCCAAAAGCAGGGGGTCACACACATAGCATTATGGATGTGGCACGCCCATGCGCGACCCCCTTGCGCTCCCCCTGTTTTTGGCACACGAGCCAAAAAAGGTTAGCCATCACTGTCCTATATCATCCAGACCTCAAAAGGCCAAGAGATGTTAACAGTATGTCTACGGTAAATAATTGTCCCATATTGATAGAACACCATTCTTCTTAAAATTATCGGATAATTTTCTGGGTATGTAAAATGGTTTAATTATTAAACTTCTAAGTTTTCAGAAAAAGTGATTGCAGTTGAGATGAATGATATGTTGCATGTAGCTGAGATCAGTGCCAGGTAAAAATCATACCCATGCAGCAAGTTTGTTCCTTAAGGAGAGTGTGACCTTTTCCACATGGACATGTATCTCATGTCCAAATTACTGTTCTATTGTTCTGTTGCTTAGACCAGAGGTCTCCAACCTTTGCAACTTTAAGTCTGAAGGACTTCGGGTCCCAGACTTCTCCAGTCTGGGAGCTGAAGTCCTTCAGACTTAAAGTTGCAAAGGTTGGACACCCCTGGCTTAGACTATGCTTCAGTAAATCATTCTTATTAGTCCAATAATAACTTCACTCATGGGGAATACTGTCCCATTTTACTACTTTTTCAATTATCCTTCCTGTTACAATCATATTTATGAAACTAGAAGGGGAAAGAGGCTTAGGCAAGGAAAATAGAAGTTAAAGCAATGGGATCCATCTGATTTGTTCCATAAGATGCAAGAACCTGTAAGTCTAAACGAAGAACCCTGGTAAAGTTAGTCCTTTATACTTCCTGTGGTGATTAGTGGCTAATAATTTATGTAAGTTTCTTTCGACAGTATCTCACTTTCTTTTAGAACTTTTTCCAATATAATGTTATAAGCAAAGGAACTGCTTCTTTTTAAGTGACATCAGCATTCATTAAAGAAAAGACAAAAGGTGGATCAGGTTAGACCAGACTGTGAAACCATATAGGTCAGGAGTTTTATTTTAACTGCTTTAGTAACAGAATCCTGCAAGTCTGATTGTGCTTCCCCACTCCCTTTATCTCTGTGAGAACTAGATAGAGTCTTTTCTGAATTTATTATCTGACTGCAACCTGGTAGTGACACTTTCTCCTATCCATCAAGGCTGTTTTCTTGGGAGGGAGGGAGGGAGGGAGGGAGGGAGGGAGGGAGGGAGGGAGGGAGGGAGGGCAGTTCATAAATGTTAGGGAAAGAATGTGGCAAAAGATTAGGATCTTGTGATGAAAAGTGGGAAACAGCTGGATTGGGAAACAAAACCAGGAGAAGGGATAAAAGGTAACATGGAGGAAGGAACCAGTGATACGTAAGTAGAAGTTACAGCGAGTCAGAGTTGTAGATGTTGTAATAGAGGGCTGTCAAACTCCTGGCCCACAACTATTCCTGGTTTACCAAAGGGGAGGAAAGTCCCGATATATCATGTGATGACACCATGACAATGTGAGTTTGACACCCCTGCTGTAGTAAATACTCTAATTTCAAGTGCCCCATTCCATATCATTCTAAGGAAAAAAATGCTATAATTACACATTACCCCTTGTTTTAAAAGTTTTTGGCCTGGCAGTGCTTGTTAAAATGCAGATGGCTGGCATTTACAAGAATAGCAGACCCTGCTGTGTGACAGGGAATCACATGCAGAAGAAACAAAATGTGTAAATTTGATCACAAGAATAGGACGTGCAACTTAGGAATACTTTATGGAGCACATGTGACAGATTTCAACTTTACAGGATCCACCGTATTATTTTTAACTCTCCAATCAGCCAGAATTTATCACATTGCACTTGAAAGCAATATCAACTTCAAAATGCTTTGCAACAACAAAACCAGACTTAATTTCCTGCAGCAAAATTGGAAGGATACCCTGGAATGACCCAAATGCAAATGAATACAAATATATTTTATAATCTGATAATCATATGAAGCTAACCATGCACCAGGAAAATATAACAATTTAAAAAAAAACTAAGTCAAAAACAAGTCTTTCAAGAGCTACAAGATATGCATGGCTGCTTTGTAGTTAGTATAGTTTTTCTAATTCTCATAACCTATTAGTCATTCAGTTGATCTCTATATGTACTTATTATTAAATGACCACAGATCTATACATTTAAAATTAGCGCACATGTAAACATGGATACATCACAAAATGCTGTGTGATTGTATTAATCAGTGGTGGGTTTCAATTTTTTTTAGAACCTACTCTCTAGGCGTGGCTTGGCAGTCATGTGACAGAGTGGAAGTGGCCAACTTGTAAAATGGGGTGAAACTCATTTAACAACGCTCTTGCTTAGCAACCAAAAGTTTGGGCTCAATTGTGATGATAAATTTTCTTTCTTTCTTTCTTTCTTTCTTTCTTTCTTTCTTTCTTTCTTTCTTTCTTTCTTTCTTTCCTTCCTTCCTTCCTTCCTTCCTTCCTTCCTTCCTTTCCTTCCCATTGGGTTACCGGCAGTGGCAGGCCAGACTTACTTCTGGGTCCGCTGATGGAACCCCCTCTCACCGGCTCTCTAAATCTCACCATCCGGCTCTTGCGAGTAGGTTCGAGCCTGCAGAAACCCACCACTGGTATTAATCAACTATTATTTAGAATATAATCATAAAGAAGTACTGTTATTGGAAGATATTTGAAATGACCATTGAATGCCAATACGTGGTTATGTCTTTAAGTATGAATTATTTTAGGCAAAAGGACATTTAAATAATTGTAGTCAATTGAGAATTGTGTTAAAGTGATGGTATATAGAAAGATCTTTGATTTAAAATATTTAATTTAATATCAACTATAAATAATGAATGCACAAAAATTATCTGTATCCAACAAGGGGCGGGGGGGTAATTTAACTGTTTTTAGGGTTTTTAGGGGTTAGTTTTAGTTTTAATATGGGATTTTAGCACAGGGTTTTAGTTTAATTCATTTTAATATTGTATTATGTTTGTGGTTTTATATATGTATTTTTAAATTCCCTGTCACTGCCTCGAGTCCCTTTGGGGAGAGAGAGCGGTTTATAAATTAAATTATTATTATTGTTGTTGTTGTTGTTGTTGTTGTTGTTATTATTATTATTATTATTATCTGATACGCTTTCTACAAGATGTAATGAAAGAAGATTCTTTTTTGTGTTTGTGTTGGACTAAAATTAAAAAATAATAATAAAAATAAAATAAAATGCTGCGTGATGAGAGTGAAGAGAGAAATCCTTGTTCCAAAGCCAATTTGAACCAGTCAAAACCAAAACTGCCCCTCTTGGCCTATAGTATAAAATCTAATGCAAAAAATCATTTAAAAGGGGGACCAATTTTAGATGAAGCTTCGATTTGCCCTGCATCAAATAAAAATAGATAATATAAATGATGTTGCAAAATATTGAAATAAGCAAAATAAAACATCAGCTAAATTTAGAAAGCCAGAGGAAAAAGAAGTAAAGGAAAGATGCTCCAAAATCATCCTAGTGGTTGCTAAAGCTCATTCTAATGATCTAGAACAGGGGTGGAGAATGATGGCCCTTTTATGACTTGTGGATTTCAGTTCCCAGAATTCCTGAGCCAGCCATGGGAGTTGAGGTCCACAAGTCATAAAGGAGTCATTGTTCCCACCTCTGGTCCAGAGGGACATTTCAAAATCAGTGTCCATAGAGATGGAATCCCTCAAATAATAAGGAAACCTGGGTAAGGATTTAGGTTGAGAGCTGACAAATAAGTCAAGATTGGAAGGCCTTTAACATTGTAGCCCTCAAGCCAATTAACAATCAATTAACAACTATGGGGGGGAAAGTCATAAAATGGGGCAAAATGCACTTTAAAAATGTCTCGCTTTGCAACAGAAAGTTTGGGCTCAGTTGTGATTGTGCATCCCTGTAATGGGATGTGGCAGTATGTGTTGAGTCAGACAAAGAACTAGAACTGGACTTATTTTATTAAATTCAATATGTCTGTGAAAAAAGGAGATATCCTGTTACAATTTTACACATAAACACACTTCTTGCAAATATTAAAGATTCATGTTTTGCTCTTTTTCTTTTTTCTTTTAAAGATGTTTGTCGCCCTTCTTTTCTGGTACCAGTTTTACTGTGGATTTTCAGGGTCATCAATGATTGATCAGTGGTACCTGATCTTCTTTAACTTATTCTTCTCATCTCTTCCTCAATTGATTGTTGGAGTTCTTGATAAACATGTACCTGCAGAGACATTAATTGCTATGCCTCAGCTGTACACAAGTGGCCAGAAGATGGAGGTAAAAATGTGTTCATTTGTGTATTTTTCACGTCCTAAAATGTCACGTGAAGCTCATTCTTCTTGTTGTTGTTGTTTAATTTTAGCAAAACTACTAGAACCTCGGAATCCTTGAAAAGGATAACATTAAGGCCCACCTAAAATTCCCCTGCAATGTATAATGATATATCATTCAATACAATTGTTATTTATTTGTGTACAATATTTATATAGCCACTCATCACAAACTCTGGGTGTCTCCCAATCAAAAATTAAAACAACACAAAACCATATTAAAGCTATTAAAACCAAAGGCATAAAAACAAAATCTAGTGCCAAATCAGATTCTGATGTGTAAGTCACCTCATCTTATTCCTGTACTTAGGGGAAAAGCCAAGTCTTTAGTGCTTTATGGAAGGCTAGTAGGGCAGTGGACTGCCAGACTTTGGAGGGAAAGATATTCTATAGGGCAGGGACTACCATTGAAAAGGCACGCTTCCTAGCTCCCATCAGATAACAATCTTTTAAGAAAGGAACTAGAAGCATGCTCACACTATCTAGCCAGGTCGGATGGATAGATTTCCTTGGAAAAGACAGCCCTGCAAATAATCTGGCCTGTGCCATGTAGGACTTTACAGATGGTGAGCAGTACCTTGAATTGCACTCTGAAAGAAACTGGAAGCCAGTGCAGCTCAGGCCACAGAGGTGTTAAATGGGGCACCTAAACCTAGGTCCACCTATCACAGCGTGCGCTTCTGCATCCTGGACTAGTTGAAGTTTTCAGATAGTCTTCAAGAGCAGGTCTATGTAGAGGACATTGCAGTAATCACAGTGGGATGAGACTAGAGCATGAGTGACTGTGACCAAGGTCTCCTGGTCCAGAAAAGGATGCAGAAGATGCCCTTAACCATGGCTGCCTCCTGGCCTTCAAGCAAGGCCCATGGATCCAGATTGTGCAGCAGCTCAGTCCAGGGAAGTGCACCCCATCCAGAGTTAATGACAACATATCACCTGGACCTGGGGGAGAAATTAGAACAACTACGGATCTCCGCTCCTTCCGCCAAAAATTGAAAACACACTTCTTCTGCTTGGCCGGCCTAGATTAGTCTGCCGTTTTTAACTGGGTTTAGGGAATTGTAGTTTAATTTTAGCATAGTGGTTTTAGCTCAGGGATAACTTTATTTAATTCTTATTTTATCTATTTATGTATTTTGTATTGTATTTTAAATTTTCCCTGTGCACCGCTCCGAGTCCCTTCGGGGAGAGGACGCGGTTTATAAATAAAATTTATTATTATTATTATTAAAAATAAATCCATCGCCTCTGTGTCTTGCCAGGGTTGAGTCAAAACCGATTCGTTGCCATCCAGATCCTTACAAATTCTAAGCACTTGGCCAACCCTGTCCAGCTAGGGGTGGAGATATGTAATTAAGTATCAACATACTGGTGATACGAGATCTGATACTGATGGATGACCTCCCCTGGAAGTTTCTTGTAATGTTAAAAAGGAGTGGCAAACAGCTCAAGCCCTTGGGCACCTCAGATCGAAGGGGCCTAAGATTCAACCTCTCCATTACCAACAGCAACTGGAACTGGCCACAGAGGAAGGAGGGCAACTATTATAACAGTGCTTATCACTACTAGCATCCAAAGCCAGTCCAGAAGGATATCATGATTGGTGGCATTGACAGCCACTGAGAGGCCCAGGAGGGCTGCCGGTTGGCTAACTGAAAATGCAACAAGGGTAGAGAAGTAATGCAAACCTTGTTAAAATTAAGCATACTTATATGTATCAATAAAGAATTTGGGCATTATATTACACATTAGGCATATTAATAATAATAATAATAATAATAATAATAATAATAATAATAATAATAATAATAATAATAATAATAATAATAATAATAATAATAATAATAATAATAATAATAATAATAATAATTTTTATTTCTAACCCGCTCTCTCTCCCCGAAGGGACTCGAGGCGGGGCACAGGGAATTAAAAACAACTAAAATCAACAAAGTACAAAATTAAAAATACAAATATAAATAAATGACTAAACTAAATAAAAATAGATTAAACAAATAACCCTGCGCTAAAATCCCTTATAATATTAATCCCCTAACTTTAAAAGAGACTACCCTAGGCCGGCCAAGCGAAAAAGATGTGTTTTTAGTTTTAGGCGGAAGGAGCGGAGGTCCGTGGTTGTTCTAATGTCGGGGGGAAGGTCGTTCCAGAGGGCAGGGCCCGCCACAGAGAGAGCCCTTCCCCTGGGCGTCGCCCGCTGACAAAGTCTAGTGGACGGCACCCGGAGAAGTCCCTCTCTGTGGGAGCGAATCGGCCGTGAGGATGTATGGGGCAGGATCCGATCCCACAGATAACTAGGTCCCGAGCCATGGAGCGCTTTGAAGATGATAACTAACACCTTGAAGCGCACCCGAAAGACGATATTGACTTTCTAACTTTAACAGGTAGTCAAAAAGTAAAATAATTCTACAGGGTAGAAAGAATTCCTACCCTCTTTTTCCCAGGACTGCATATTTTGACAGCAGAATACAGTGAAGCTTGAGGCCGGAATACATTTCTAGATTTTCACATTGGAAATAGATGATAATACCAAACAATGAATTATGCATATGCTCTTATTCTGCGCAGATAGCTAAATGATTTCACAAGAAAATAAGAATTTTCCAAGTCCCTGAGTAGTTAATAAAAATGTTGCCCAGAGTAGCCAGAAAGAGGCCTTTGGAAAGATTCAGATGGCCTTCATCCTGTCATCATTTAGAAAGACTTTGACCTCGGCCAGGATGTTATGTGACCCCTTTTTAATATGTTTGATTTGATGTGAGTTGCCTCTAAGGCGATGTGTTTTAATAATTCCTGTTCTGTTTTGTGTTTCTCTCCCTCACTCTCAAATGGCACAAATAGCTGGATGATAAGATGAGTTCTGTATGAAAAAAAAAAAAAATTATTGAGAGGCATATAGCTGCTGCTACTAGGGATATAATGTATAATTACATAATTAAAAATGATTCATTAAATCCATAGTGTTTAATTGCATTTTATATTTATTGAAATCAACAGGCCTTAACTCATTTGCCTGCCTGAACTAAATGCAGCTAACTCATTTGGATCTAATATCTTTGCCATATTAATGTCACTGTCAGTCACAGGAGCCACATTCAGGAATCCAGATACATCCCAGGTCACTTCAGAGTTTGACCTGTAATGTCTTGTCAGGACTGAAGTAGGGTTGTAATGTCCATGGTACGGGAGATGGATAATCCTTTTCCTTTTTCATGACAGACTGGCTTAGAGAAATAAATAAAGAAATCTGAGCTGCTTCCACACAAAAATGGCAATTGCCTTATACACAAACTAAGCCTATCTAATATTTCTGAGCCAGTCATTCCAAACCTATTTATCCTGTTCAAACGTCTTTGATCCTCCAGATAATCCCTGACTTACTCTCACAGCCCTTTAATATAAGCTCTATTACTATCCCCGGTAGGAGGACAGCATGTCCTGAGTATGAGCCTCAGGAAAAAAAGGGCTGATCAGGTGGCCTTTAGAACAGGGGTCTCCAACCTTTGCAACTTTAAGTCTGAAGGACTTCAGCTCCCAGAAGCTGGCTGGAGAAGTCTGGGAGCTGAAGTCCTTCAGACTTAAAGTTGCAAAGGTTGGAGACCCCTGCTTTAGAAAATGGATTTTTAGTCAGGACCTTCAGTAGCTCTTGGTAGGTTACTAGAGGAAGAGGAAGAGGAGGCTAAATGTGTGGTCCACTTCGCTATGTTTGAAAGGGAAGGGTTTTTGGAAAATGTTGGACTGGGTTGGAACAGGTCAAACTGCCAAATAGGTTGGATGGGAATGCTTCTTTGGCTCAGAATATTATTTGTATTAAAGCAGTTTTTCTAGATGAAATCCCTACGTGAACTCTTTTGCTTCTTTTAATCACTGAGCTTTTTTTTTCTTTTTGAACAAGAAATGGTTCATTAGAGGTAAAGCTCTCACTCTGCCTCCCCCATTACAGGAGTACCAGCCGCATATGTTTTGGATGAACATGATTGATGCTCTCTATCAAAGCTTGGTTTGCTTCTTCATCCCTTACTTTGTAAGTTATCAGTGGTAAACATGCTCCAATCCTTCCGTTCTTGAATCGTGGGGGAATGAAGCCAGGCGTGGCCAGGGGTGGGTTCCTGCCAGCCTCTTCTATAGAAGAGGTTCCACAAATCTACAGTGCCGTTTAGAACCGGTTCCAGCTCCCTCCCCCCGCCCGTCCCCACATCATCAAGATGAAGAACAAGAGGAGGAATTCTGGGAGTTGAAGTCCACAAGTCTTAAAGCTGTCAAGTTTGAACACCCCTGGGGTTTTTTTCCTAAAGGGCTAGGGGTGCAAGGGTCTTGTAACTTGACAGCTTTAAGACTTGCGTGCTTCAAATGCCAGAGTTTGCAACATTTTGGTTGCAAAGCAAGAGTGTTGTTAAGTGAGTTTCACCACATTTTACGCCCACCCAGTCACATGACTGCCAAGCCACTCCCACTCGGTCACATGGCCAGCAAGCTACTCCCACCTGGTCACATGGCTGGCAAGCCAATCCCACAAAGCAAGCCACACCCACAGAAGAGGTTCTAAAAACATTTGAAACCCACCACTGGGCATGACAAATGTAACCAAGTGAAACTAAGTGTGCTGGGAGGGTCAGTTTGGTATTTATGAATTGGATTATTGAAGCTGTGGAGGCCAAAAGACATTCAGAATTATGGGTTATTGATACAGATAACCCAAATCGCTGCTACTGGGAGATAAGGACCAGCAGTTGGAAAATGGCTTTATATGCACATCTGATGTATGTAGGAGAAAGGGCTGGCAGAGCTGGGGGCAGAATTATGTGTGCCATCAGTTTAGCATCATTGTGTTCCCACAAGTACTCCAAGTCCCCCCCTCCCAAATTCCATTGACCTTTACCTGGTGCCAATTTAGTATTGAGCTTTAATTGACCAGATTCCTGTGCATAGGCTTGAATAAATCTTCTATACTGCAACTTTATGAACAGTCCTGATTTTTTTGCATCTGACAGTGAAACGTGTACATACCCTGTCCCATTCAGCAAAGATTAAAATGTCATATAGCTAGAATAGGAAGAGATGGTGTCAGGAACAAAAACTATGAAATACTTACCCCATTTATCAGTTTTTTCCAGGAATAAAAACATTTTCCCAACAATTTTCAAGAGTGGGATTAGCAGTGGGAGTATCATCACTTTATTTATTTTTCCCCCTAATATTGTTTGAGAGAAGCAGTGGGGAGTTGGCAGTCAGGTCATTTTGCCTCACACTTAGCATCGTTTATTGAAATCGTAGAAAGAAAATTATTGCTATTATCAAGGATAATAATTGCTTGGAGAGTAATTGGAAAGACCTCTACAAACTGTTTTTTTCCAGAGTGATGAGACAGGAAGAACAAAAATATCAGTAACATACTTAGCACGTGTTTCTAGTTATAACAACTTTATTATGATAGTCATAATAATTAGTATATTCCAAATTAGGGTCTAAACCAGGGATGTCCAAACTTGGGAACTTTAAGACTTGTGGACTTCAACTCCCAGAATTCCCCAGCCAGCTATGCTGGCTGGGGAATTCTGGGAGTTGAAGTCCACAAGTCTTAAAGTTCCCAAGTTTGGACATCCCTGGTCTAAACAATTATATCTTACTAAGTGGAATGCAGCCACGGTACTAATTCTCTTAGAACATAGAATATTAGAGTTGGAAGGGACCTTGGAGGTCTTCTAATCCAACTCTCTGAGCAGAAGACCCTATACCATTTCAGAGAAATGGTTGTTTAATCTCTTTTTGAAAGCCTCCAATGATGCACCCCCAATTTCTGAAAGCAAATTGTTCCATTGGTTGACTGCTCTCACTGTTAGGAAATTTCTCCTTAGTTTTAGATTGCCTCTCTCTTTAGTTAGTTTCAATCCTGTTTCTCATCTTGCCTTTTGGTGCTTTGGAAAATAGTTTGACCCTCTTGTCTTTGTAGGAGCCCGTCAAATATGTCTCCACTAAACCTTCTTTTCATTAAACTAAACCAGGGGTGGGCAAACTTTGCAACTTTAAGTCTGAAGGACTTTGCTGGCTGGAGATGTCTGGGAGCTGAAGTCCTTCAGACTTAAAGTCTGGGAGCTGAATTTCAGACTTAAAGTCTGGGAGCTGAAGTCCTTCAGACTTAAAGTTGCAAAGTTTGCCCACCCCTGAACTAAACCTACCTAATTCCTGTAACAGTTCTTTGTACGTTTTAACCTCCATCCCCCTAATCATTTTTGTTGCTTTTATCGGCACTCTTTACAGAGTTTCATCATCTTTTCTTATATTGTAGTGACCAGAACTGGATGCAGTATTCCAAGTGTGGTCTTACTAAGGTTTTGTAAAGCGATACTAGAACTTCATGTTCTATCCCTCTATTGATGCAGCCTAGGATTGTATTGGCTTTTTTTCATCTATTGCCACATACTGTTGGCTCGTATTTAAGTAATTGTCCACTAGGACTCCAATATCCTTCTCATAATTACTGGCATTAAGCCAAGTTTCACCTAGCCTGTACCTATACCCGTGATGGCGAACCTATGGCACATGTGCCACAGGTGGCACGCGGAGCCATATTTGCCAGCACAACAGCCCTCAGTTCCAGTCGCATGCGTGCACCAGCCAGCTGATTTTCAGCCTTCCAGAGGGCTGGGAGAGGGCATTTTTCCTCTCCTCAGGCTTCTGGAAAGCCTCTGGAGCCTAGGGAGGGCAAAAACTCCTCTCCCCCCCCCCCCCGTGCACGGGGTCACGCACATGCACAGGGGAGGGGAGTCATGCATGGATGCGCAGGTGGGTGGAAACGCGATAGTGCATGCACACATAATTTTGGCACACCTTTAGAAAAAGGTTAGCTATCACTGACCTATACCGTTGATTATTAAGTATAAAATCTTACTTTTGTCTAGGTTGAATTTCATTCTGTTAGATAGGGCCCAATATTGAAGTCTTGTCAAGATTTTCCAAACATGTATTCTCAGACATAATTTCTAAGTCAGTAGAGCCAATATTTCTGCTCTAATCATAACTGGACTAATTCAAATGGTAGGTTCATATTACAGATGCTTTTTGTTGGAACATAAAAATGTCAAATGCATAGAGAACAAATGTCTTTTGATAAACTTATGATAAACTTTTGAGTTAGACTCTGTCTAACATGCAGATGATTCCTAAGATTTTATGGTTTCTGGACTTTGGGTGACGGGTTAATAGTCATGTTTTATATGGTCAATTGTGCCTAATTCTCATTTAACTTTGTTTAGATATATTATGACTCAGACGTGGACATATTTTCATGGGGAACTCCTATCACCACAGCAGCTCTCTTTACCATAATACTCCATTTGGCTATAGAAACCAAAACCTGGGTAAGTTGCCTTCAAAAATGTGACCTAGAATTTTACATTCTGCCACTCACGCTGTGGTTCTGAACGCACAATGCCAGTAACTGCAAAATAATGTTGACTTATGTTTTTTTCAGACCTGGCTACATTTGTCATCATGCAGCTTCAGCATTGCTTTATTCTTCATTGTGGCACTCATTTATAATATATCTTGCCCAATATGCTATCCTCCATCGAATCCCTACTGGACTATGGAGAAACAGATGGGGGAACCGGTGTTTTATCTGACTTGCCTTATTTCACCTGTTGTGGCTTTGCTTCCCAGGTATATCTCTCTTTTTTTTTTCTTGTCGGCATGACATAGAGCAGGAGTCCCCAACCCCCGGGCCGCGGACCGGTGTCGGTCCGTGGCTTGATAGGAACCGGGCTGCAGGGCCGGAGAGGAGGAGGAGGGAGGAGAGGCCAGCCCCGTGGGCAGAGCACGCACCGGATGCGGGAGAGCGCAGGCGCGGCCGTTCGCGCCGTTGGAGGTCCTAGAGGGCCAAGTGAGCCAACTCCCTCCCGCGTGCGCATGCACCGCTTGTTCCCCCCCTCCCCCCCCCCCCCCCCCGCTCCTCCTCTACGCCAGCCGGTCCGCAGAATTTTCTTTAAAATGAAACAGGTCCCTAGTGCAAAAAAGGTTGGGGACCCCTGACATAGAGAGTTAACTTTACAGCATTTTTTTTCTTTTCTACATATTGTTTGAGAGCAATATTCCTATGGAGGGAGAATGTGCATATGCTGCAATAATCAGAATGTAGAGGTGGCAAAGCCAAATAAATCAGTGACTTTATTTTTCCTGCCACTGGCCATAATAAATATGGAAAGTGAACATCAAGTAAAGCACAGCAAAAAGATATGCTGACAAGTGAAAGTCTCCTTGTACAGCCTCATTAAAGGACTTCTCTAGAG
The DNA here is from genome assembly GCA_039707465.1 of Rhabdophis nuchalis. Classification (NCBI taxonomy): domain Eukaryota; kingdom Metazoa; phylum Chordata; class Lepidosauria; order Squamata; family Natricidae; genus Rhabdophis; species Rhabdophis nuchalis. Next base: position 36,901,772 of record CM077651.1, on the reverse strand, counting down.
ATCTAGGGGACTTGCCAGCAGAAGAGAGCAGCGAATTTGCAATCCATTCCCATGAATCTGGACCATAATTTTCTAACACACTGAAAGGGTAAGACCAAAATTAACAGGGGACGGGTGTATAGAGTAAGGAAAATTACCTTGATGAAGATATTCAGGGACCTGAGGAACATGAAGCATTTTTTAAGTGCAGAACAACAAATTAACATTTCAAAGTCATTTAGACCAGAGGTCTCCAATCCTTGCAACTTTAAGTCTGAAGGACTTCAGCTCCCAGAATTCTCCAGCCAGCTTCTGGGAGCTGAAGTCCTTCAGACTTAAAGTTGCAAAGGTTGGAGACCCCTGTATTACACAACTCTGAGAAGATGCAGCAGTAATGGCAAATGTCTATGGAGATTCTAAGTCACCCAGGTCAAGGGTGTTGCCCACACCCAGGTCAAGGGTGTTTGCTGGCTGGAGAATTCTGGGAGCTGAAGTCCTTCAGACTTAAAGTTGCAAAGGTTGGAGACCCCTGGTTTAGACAGATCCCTCCCCACTTCACTGAAGTTTAAGAAGCAGAAGAAGTACAGTGGAATTGAACTTGAAAGATGTTATTGTTATAACCAAGTTTAATAAAGCCTTCAGGTAGAGTTGATTCCCTAGGCTGCTGTACCTAATGGCATTGACAGCTATCATCCCTGTTATATTATTCGGGTTTAAGTTGATACAGTATTCTTTTGATGCATTCATCTTTAATTCTTTCACGTCTTTCACTTCCTCCATCAGATTTCTGTACAGAATACTTCAAGGTACACTTTTCCCAACCCAGCTTCAACTTGGGCGCCAGTTGTCCAGACTGCCTCCAGGTTCCCATAACCAGCTTTTAAACAAGTGGGGCACCAAAAGGGACACCAATTCCCAAATCTATCAAAATACTGGTTATTTTCCCGAAAGCCCATATTTCATTACTAGTGGCTTTTCAAGGACCTCTAACCACAATAACCCAACAGAATTATCTCAACAAAAAGAGGAACTATCTCAGATGCCAAAACCAGGATGTTCAGTGGATTTAAATACTATTGTTTCTCCTCTTGGTGCTCAATTGTGTGATGAAAATGGACATCTTTCAGTAGCTGATGATAGTGATGAACCATCTTTGAGTCTTCAAAAAAGTGCTTTTGATCTAGAGCCAACTTTGATGAATGTTGATGACACAGTACAATGGAGTTCAAGAGTAGATGGGTCAGATTTCAGCTTGTTCAACTGGTTTTCATCAACTATGTTGTTCAAGAGCATCAGAAGTGATCTGCCATCGTTTTCAGGCAGTTTACAGAACAGAAGGCATGACAGTACGACTTTGTGTAGCTGTCATTCTCAGGATTTCAAAGGCTTGACAGAGCAGAACTCTTCCTGTTTTCAGGAACAGGCAAAAACTTCTTCAGGGGACTGCTTGAAAACGGAATCTCTTGAAACAACCATTTTATGACATTGGCGTTGCTGAACATATATTTTTTATTTGCACAAAAAGGCTAGTGTGTTCTTTTTCTAAGGATGAAAAGGGCATTCCAGGTACATAGTTTTATTATGGAAGAAAATCTAAGCAAGTATGTTGAAAATAAAAACTTTATACAAATAAAGATAGCTATATATATAAATATATATATATATATTTACATATATGTATGTATTTATTTTTCATCTCATTTTGTACAAATGCAATAATTTTATTTGTAACGGTAGTTCTCAACTTACAACAGTTTGTTTAGTGACTGCTCAAAGTTACAATGGGACCAAAAAAAGTGACTTATGACCATTTTTCACACTTACGACCCTTGCAGCATTCCTGTGGCATGTGATCAGAATTTTGATGCTTGGCAACTGGTTCACATTTATGACAGTTGCAGTGTCCTGAGGTCATGTGAACGGTTTTTGAGACCTTCTGACCAACAGAGTCAAACGGAGAACCTACATTCACTTAACAACCGGGATACTAAATTAACTGCAATGTTTTGCTTAACAACTATGTTTAGAAAGGTCCTAAATGGGGCAAAACTCACTCAACAAGTGTCTCACTGAGCAACATAAATTTTGGGGTCAATTTGGTCATGAGTCATAGAGTACCTGCATTGATCCTTTCATGATCTCATTAACTACTGTAGGTCCCAACCATTGGATCAATTTTGATTGAATTGGGGAGAATAAGTCAAACGCCACACTGATTTGATAAAGACAGTGCTTGCTAGATTTATCCAAGTGAAGGGAGTTGGGAAGGGGGAAGAAAAGTATGCACTGAAGCCAGTTGCTGAGACATTTCAATGTTAGTGAACTGCTTTCAGTGAAATAAATAGTATCGTGCTTGGGAAATGGTGAGAAAATGTTTGTGAATGTTCAGAAAAGAATGGTTCAAAAATGTCACATTTAATGTTTGGGTCCAAAATGGGTGGGCAACAATGGCCTCTTTATGACCTGGTGATTTCACAAGTCCACAAGTTGTAAAGGGGCCATAGTTGCCCACCTTGGTCTAGAACAGGGGTAGTCAACCTTTTTATACGTACCGCCCACTTTCGTATCTCTGTTAGTAAAAGTTTCTAACCGCCCACCAGTTCCATAGTAATGGTGATTTATAAAGCAGGGAAGTCAATTAAATTAAAAAAAGGAAAGTGCTTCAGTATCGGACAAAACCCCTATCGCCCACCATGAAAGCTGGAACACCCACTAGTGGGCGGTATGGGCCAGGTTGACTATCACTGATCTAGAATGAGAAGAAGACTATCAAAAGAAATTATGTTTGCATGGGGTTGCAACATCTCTTCAACCTTGGCAGTAACTCCCAAAGCCCTTCTAAAATTTGCTACTAAACTGTAATTAATGCAATAGAAAATGAAAGATTAATTACATATGATGTTTTATTAATTAATTTATACTAGTATAATATATTAATTAATTTATACTAGCATAATATCTTTATTGTGGTCTCTGGAAAGCTTTTATGTAATTTTTGTAAAAAGGATGCTGAACTCAGATTTAGATGAGCCACCTTGGTGCAGTGGTTAGAGCAGAGGTGTGTTGTTCCCAGTTCAGTCCGGTTTAGCTGTACCGGTAGTGGTGGTGGCAGAAGGCTCCACCCACCTGCCCAGATGCTTCTGCAAAACTCATGCACAGTGTTGCATGCACGCAAGGTCAAACAAGTGCAAGCAGGCTTGGTTAGCAACCCACCACTGGGTTAGAGTGCAGTACTGCAGGCTACTTCTGCTAACTGCCAGCTGCGTGCAATTTGGCAGTTCAAATCTCATCAGTCTCAAGGTTGACTCAGCTTTCATCCTTCCGAGGTGGGTAAAATGAGGACCCAAATTATTGGGGGCAATATGCTGACTCTGTAAACCGCTTAGAGAGAGCTGTAAAGCACTGTAAAGCAGTATATAAGTCTAAGTGCTATTGCTAGATGCATGAAGATTTTCTAAGTAATTAACAAAATTAAATAAAACATTCAAACTACAAAATATTTTAAATACTAGTAGGAAAATACAACAAATTTAAATACAAATTGACAAAATTCCAGAACTATTTTGAAAATAAAATCCTAAATTGTAAATTAGTTAACTATAAAGTAAACGTATGGGTTTGTTTCTCTATCTATCTTGATGGTGAGCAGGGACCAGCGAAATGTAACAGAAAGACAACAATATAAAACAACATAGAAAGCGTGAAAAAATGTATATTACTGCTTTATTTGTATTTATATTTTGCATATTGATTTATTTATATTTTGTATATCCTAAAATTTCATGTTTCCCCATGTAAAGGAATGATAGCTGAAAGAAATTTAGCAATTCTCCTGGAGTTTGAGTTCTGGTCCAATAATAAAAAGCAACTGAGAACATCTTCAAAGTGGAGCTTCTATTAGTAAACAGAGTGATGTGACAGGATGCAAGTTGCTATAAAAAGGACATCAAAGGAATACATGGCCTAGTGCTCCAAATTCCTCTATGCCACGAGGCAGTTACAATAATACAATCATACAATAGCAGAGTTGGAAGGGACCTTGTAGGTCTTCTAGTCCAACCCCCTGCGTGGGCAGGAACCTTATACCATTTCAGACAAATGGCTGTCTAACATCTTCTTTTTTTTTTTTTTTTTTTATTGAAATTTTTATACTGTTTTACAATATATCACCCAGTGCTGTACAAAACAAAAGGAAGAGTTGGTTTCAAGTATCATCTATTATCTTTAGGATCTCCAAAATCCACGTTCCCTCGGTACAGGCGTCGAGACGTCCAAAGTTCCAAGTGCATAGTCCACAAATGGCTTCCAAGTCTTCCAAAAGATATCGTTTTTATAAACCCCCTCTCTAAATTTAATATCACACGTCATTTTATCATTTAAGGCTAATTTCCACATTTCACAGTACCATTCTTCTATTTTAATATTTACCTCTATCTTCCAATATCTTGCTATTACAATTCTACCCATTATAATCATAATTCTAATCAGTTCTTTCTCATGTTTTGTTAACTCTGGTTCATTAATTATCAATAACAATATAGTTTCTGGTCTCAATATTATTATTCTTTTCATCATTTCACACATCGTTCTTTCTAATTGCTGCCAAAACTTTTTAATTTTCACACATTTATACCACATATGCTCATAAGTTCCCAATTCCGTATTACATCTCCAACATTTATCACTCATTTTTTTATCTATCAGTGATAATCTTAGTGGGGTCCAGTACCATTTCCAAACAACCTTAAAATTATGTTCTTTAATCCTTATAGATAAAGTCCTCATAATCCGACTCTTCCAATTCTCGTTCCAATCCAAATCCAATATTTTAATCTTTAGATCTTCCTCCCAATTCCTTTTCATTACCATTTGTGGATTTCCATCAAAGTTTATAATCTTATATATCTTACTGACGAGTCCTTTTAACCCAGTTTCATCTTTAATAATTTGAGATACTAAACTTTCAAATTTAGTTTTACTTCTATCTATGTTACATATTCCCCTTACTTTCATAGTCCATTTTTCTACCTGTATTTTTTCAAACCAATTTAACTCCAATTTTTGAATTACTTTTTTCTTCCTACTTTCAGTTCCTAAAGCTCTTAACCAATCTACTATATTTCCTATATTTTCATCCTCAATTACTTTGTTCCGACTTATATTAGTTTTAATCGGCCAACTTTCAGTTGTCTTTCCCAAAAACGTTATATCCGGAATCAATTTTTTAACAAATTTATTCCAAGTTTTACTCAACCCCTTTAACCAATAACTATTAATTGTCTTTTTTGTTTTTGCTCTATCTAAAAACCATATAGACCCAAATCTCTTAATATCTTTTAACTCCAGATCTCCCCAATGACCATCTCCACCTTTAAGTATTTTTATCACAGTTCTAATATTATACGCCCGATAATAATTAAGTAGATTGGGAATTCCCAATCCACCCTCTTTTTGGTTTTGATACCACAATTTCTTCATTAATCTTGGTCTTTTCCCACCATTACAAAATTTATCTAATTTCTTCTGATATTCTTCTATATCTTTCTCTGTCAAATTTAATGGTAGCATCTCAAATAAAAAGTTAAACTTTGGTAATAACATCATTTTACACATTGCAATTCTACCAAACCAAGACAACTTTATCTCTTTATATTTATCTATCTTTTTCTCTACTTCCTTCAACATCACCTCATAATTAATTTTTTTTAATTCTCTAACTTTAAGTGAAAGTGTTATCCCCAAGTATTTCAATGTATTCTTAGCTCTTATCCCAAATTGTTCTTGCATACTCTCCCACTTCTTACCATCTTTATTCATTAATAATTCAGATTTTGACCAATTTACCTTTAAACCTGTCATTTCTTCAAATTCTATCAAATGTTTATTTATCCTCTTTAAATCTCTCTCTATATCTTTCAAAATAATCAAAGTGTCATCCGCATACAAATTTATCTTATATCCCTTGTAACCTTCCAACTCTTCATCTGCTTCTATCAATTTAATCAAAACTTCCATAACTAACAAAAATAATGTTGGAGACAAGGGACATCCTTGTCTCGTGCCTGCTTCCAATTTAATCTCTTCCGTCATTGTTCCATTCACCTTTACCTTTGCACTACTTTTTTGATACAGTTTTGAAATAACATGTATAAATTTATTACCAAAGCCTAATGCCTCGATAATTACTTTTATAGTATCCCATTGTACAGAATCAAAAGCTTTAAAAATATCTAACGATATTATACCTAATTCATCTCCATTATTCTCTGCTACATCTATAATATTCAATACTCTTCTAATTATATCACTCATATATCTACCTTTAACAAACCCTACTTGGTTATAACTTATATATTTGTCTATAAAACTATTTAATCTATTACTTATAATAGCTGTAAATATTTTAGCATCTTGGTTGATTAAAGAAATAGGTCGATAGGACTCGATCCTCTCAAGATCTTTATCCGGTTTAGGAATTATAGATATTACTGTCTTATTCCATGACATCGGGACTTCTCCACCATGTAAAATTCCATTGAATAATTTTTGCAGTTTTGGTACTATTAGTTCCTTGAAATCTTTATAAAATTCAGCAGGTAATCCATCTTCTCCTGGGGTCTTCCCTAATTTTAACTCTTGTATTATTTCGTTGATTTCCTCCTGTGTTATATCTCTTTCCATCAAATCTTTGTATGTTTGATCTATTTTCATACCATATTTTCCAAGATGATTCTTCAATTTTTCTAAATCAATTGATTTCTTTAAGTATAATTTTTGAAAAAAATTCCTAGCTACTTCACATTTCTCCAATCTCTTATAACACCTTGTACCTTTTTCATCTATCAGAGAACCAATTTCTCTCTTTTGAGTTTTATTTTTCGCCATCTTTGCCAATAACCTAGAATTTTTATTACTAAATTCAAAAAAATCCCTATTCAAATATCTTAAATTTTTTTTAACCAATTCAATATCTTCTTCTATCAATTTAGTTTTTAATAAGGTCAATTCCTCCAAACATTTTTTATCTTTCGTAAGTGAGAATTGGTTCTCCAATATCTTAATTTGTCTTGTATCCTGATCAATTTTAGCTTTGTATTCTCTATATTTCCTGCTTGACAATTTAATACTTTCTCCTCTAAATATGGCTTTCATGGTATCCCAAACAATTTCAAATTTAACCTCTTCATTATCATTCAATTCCCAACTTTCCTTCCATTTTTTGAATATCCATATTTTATCCTCCTCCCTTTTGTACAATTTTTCATCATATCTCCAACCTCTTTCCTTTTTCTCAAAATTAAAATCTATTTCCATCATAACTTCTGCATGATCAGAATCCTTAAAAATTCCCACATCTATTCTATCTACTTTATTCAGCAAATCTTTAGAAACAAAAATATAATCAATCCTTGAATAAGTATTATGTACCTTAGAACAAAATGTATACACCCTTTCAGGGCCTTTCAACTCTCTCCAAACATCTGCCACACTGTTTTGAAACATCCATTTATTTAAAATTTCCCCTTTATTTGTTTGTCTAAAGCGGGTGGGATTATTACTATCAATTCTATCCCTAATTAGGTTGAAATCTCCCGCCACAATTACTTTCCCTTCACTTTCTGTTTCCAAAATCTTAGTAATTTTATCCAAAAATCCCTTTTGTTTTTCATTCGGTAAATATAAATTAACCAATGTCACTTTTTGCTCGTTAATATTCCCTATAATTATTAAATATCTGCCTTCCTCATCTCTAATTACTTGTTTTTTCTCAAAGTATACCCTATTTGATATCAATATCGCAACTCCTCTAGCTTTGGAAGTCCCAAAAGATTTTTCATAAATTTGCATACCTTTAATATTCATTCTATTAAAATCCTCAGATTTTTGATGAGTTTCCTGCAAAAATAATATATCTGGAGAATCCCTTTTAAATTTAAGTTCCAATCTTTTCCTTTTTATATGATTGCCTGTACCCTTCACGTTCCATGTCATTATTTTTATAAACCGCATTTAAGCGGTAACTTTTTTAATCCTGACCCCTCCTCTTCCTTTATGTGCACACCAAACACCAAACAAAAAAGACATACAAAAACATAAAACTCCACAAACAATATATAACAAACAACATAAACATAAAACTCAAATATCAAACACAACAACCACAACAAATAACAAGCAATCTTCATCCCCCACATCCTCAATCAGATATCGCCTCTATATAAAGAGTGTGGGGGAGTGGGACGTGCCGATGGTCGGATCACCTCTTCGGGCTGTTCTTTAAATTCCACTTTCAAAAAAAGAAGACAAGACTGGCTTCGCCCCGGACTCAGCTTCCTGCTTTTTACTAAGATCCTCCATCTTGTCTGGCGTTCGTTCAGTATCTTCACGAATTTTCTTATACTCAGAAACTGCCGGGGAAATTTCTTTTCTCTTTAAACTCTTGGGATCCTGGCCGCCAATTGCACCTCTTTCTTCCAAAATTGGGGATTCCTCTTGTACTCCACCCGTCTTAAGCATATAATCTTTAATTTCTACCAAATCTTCCTCTTTCTCAATCAGCCCAAGCCCCCGAATTAATCTTAATACATCTGTTTCTGGAGTAATAGTATGCATCCTTCCTTTATAAAAAAATTTAAGTTGCTGTAGTGGCCTCCAATTGTACTTAATATCATTGTCTCTCAAGAGCTTTGTAACTGGTTTCAAATGATATCTCCAAGCTCTGTCTTCCCTGGAAATATCCGGAAAAACTTGGATTTCTTTCTCCTCAAACTTAGGAACACCTTCCAGTTCTCTTATTTTTGCCATGACCTCTAGTTTATCTCCAAGGTTTGCAAATCTTACTAAAACATTTCTAATCGCTCCACCTTGCCTCTTATAACCAATTCTAAAAACACTTACTAAATTTGCTGCTGTATATTCAAATCCAAAATCATTCAACCATTTTAGCACCCTCTGCTTCAAATCATCCGATCTATTTTCTGGAATATTACGTATAACAATATTGAATTTTCTAGCGTCTTCCTCCAAAAGACTAATTCTCTTATCTTGTTGCTGGTTTTTATAAAAAATTCCTTCCATCTTACGATCAATTTGTGCATCGTGTGCATGGATTTGTTCAATTTCATCTTTAATAAATTTCACCTCCGCGTTTTGCTTTACAAAACTAACATTCAATTCACTTATCTGTTCTTTAGCTTTTTGAACTTCCAATGTCAAATTCGCCACATGATCCGTCAGTCCGGTTAACTTTTCGCCAATTGTATTTAAAGCTCCAAAGATCAGTTCCAGCTCTGAAGGCTGTTGAGTCGACATTTCAGTTCAAAGACAAACTTTATATTTATATTTCTTTGCCAAGAGGGTCTTTTATAAAGAATAAGGGCAAACAGTGTCCCAAATCAGATAAGGCTAAGCCGGCTTATAATGCACCAAAGGAGCCAAAAAAAAAGCCTAGGAGAGCTTCCCCAGTTTATTTAACTTTTAAGCCTCCATTTTAAGTGTAATCCAAAAAGCTTGTCCGCTACATTCAGCTCACACAATCCACTTTAAAAGAATTGGAAAGTTCAAAGGAGTTATAATCCACATGCCATCACCAACTTCCTTCTTTCTTAAACTTCAGCTTGTGTTTATAGCCTTGTAGCGAGACAAAAAGCATGCAGATGATCTTTGCCAAAGACAAAGGGTAACCCCCCTTACCTCGGCCGCTCGCCCAACCCTCTGCTCCACGGAGAAACAAAACTTTGAAATTCGAGCAGTTCGGGTTGTTCAATCACTTTGAAAAAGCAATTTACAAGTCACACCGACCTTCCAAAACATCTGTAAACATTTCCAGCTCCCAACGGCGCGTTTTAATCACTTTAATCCACATTTGTTAGTAAAAAAAAGCCCTACGAGGTGGAGAAAACGTCCTCACCTCATCCGGCCATAACCACGCCCCTGTCTAACATCTTCTTAAAGACTTTCAGGGTTGGGGCATTCACAACTTCTGGAGGCAAGCTGTTCCAGAGGTTAATTGTTCTAACTGTCAGGAAATTTCTCCTCAGTTCTAAGTTGCTTCTCTCCTTGATTATTTTCCACCCATTGCTTCTTGTCCTGCCCCCAGGTGCCTTGGAGAATAGTTTGGCTCCCTCTTCTCTGTGACACCCTCTGAGATATCGGAACACTGCTATCATGTCTCCCCTGGTCCTTCTCTTCATCAAACTAGACATACCCAGCTCCTGCAACCGTTCTTCATATGTTTTAGTCTCCAGTTCCCTAATCATCTTGGTTGCTCTTCTCTGCACTCTTTCCAGAGTCTCCACGTCTTTTCTACATCGTGGCGACCAAAACTGTATGCAGTATTCCAAGTGTGGCCTTACCAAGGCACTATACAGTGGCATTAACACTTCACGTGATCTAGAGTCTATCCCTCTGTTTATGCAGCCTAGAACTGTGTTGGCTTTTTTGGCAGCTGCTGCACACTGCTGGCTCATATTTAAATTGTTGTCCACTAAGATTCCTAGATCCCTCTCACAGTTGCTACTATTGAGCAAGGTACCACCTATACTGTACTTGTGCATTTTGTTTTTCTTGCCTATATGTTAACTCTGTAAAAAGGGTATTGTGTTTTTAGGCCTTCCTTCTAATAATTGTATCGCTGATTAGCCCATTAAAGCAGGGGTCCCCAACCTTTGCAACTTTAAGTCTGAAGGACTTCAGCTCTCAGAATTCTCCAGCCAGCTTTGCTGGCTGGAGAATTCTGGGAGCTGAAGTCCTTCAGACTTAAAGTTGCAAAGGTTGGGGACCCCTGCATTAAAGTATGCTGAGAAAAAGCTCAAATATGCGATGGGCAATAATGTAGAAAGTCCCTGGGTTAAGGATAAGATTGTTGCTCTAGCTCTTGCTGATAGCCATGGCCAGGGGACTTTATATAGGAAGCTGCACTGGCAGAAATCATTCTCAATTTTGGTTTTCCAGGAAGAGAATTTTTTTTTCCAAGAATATTTGTGGAAGCCTAAGAGTTGGAAAAGTAAAGTTTGAGTCAGACATAGAGGAACATGGGGGACTCTAAATTCTAGTAGGATCATCCAAATTTCTAGGTGGAGGGCTGGAGAAGAAGAATAGATTATATTTAAGGGCTTTAAATTATTATATGCAGACAGCTGAGAATTATGCAATGTCTAAGAGATGGATTTTACTTTTAAAAGAGTTTGTGGCTTCAGGTATGTCCTTGCTTCCTTTATTTTGGAAAAAAAAACAATATGTGGCTTTACTACAATATTCCTGGCTTGGTCAGAAATAAATGTAATTTGTTCATCATAGGTTTCAGAGGTTGGAGTACTATGCAAAGATATTTAAAGGATGAAATCTGGTTTACATTATAATGGTTTTTCTGCCACTGAAGTTTGTAATATCTATGTTCCTTTGAGAAAACCATAGCTGTAGATTCCTGTATTTGTAGATTTCTTCCAAGGCCAGATTGGATTAAGGAAAAAATGATTTCACAAAGTAGTACAGACAACTCTCTGTTGTGGCTGTATTGCAGAAGGTGATGCTAAGGTGCAGGTGGTGATTATTGAGTTCACATAAATACTGAAGAGGAAAGAGATGGGAACACAGCCTGCTTCACACTTTTTCTGAATTGAGATATCAGGAGAATGATAGCTGCTGTCATATTGCAAAAGTGTTTTCATGTAACATCCTAATTAAGTAAAATCACCTCTAGTTTATGGATGAATGAAAATGCTTCCATCACATTCTTTCTCTAGGAGATGATAGGACTTTTGGTATGGCCCAGATAGAGACAACCACATTGGAGAACATGGATGGAGAGAGTATAACATTACCAAATTCTTATTGATTTCTGTTCCAGTATAGCACCCTTTCATTCAGCCATTAACCTTTATATTATGATATATACTCTAGCCCTCCCTGGGTGGATTTATTCAACAAGGTGTCCAGTTGGGTGAACAAAATCTAACCATATACATTTTTGGCTGCTCATTCCCATAGCCTGCTGACCTTACTATCATCCAAGGCATGACTAGGCAATGGTATATCCCAGTGATGGCGAACCTATGCCACGGATGCCACAGGTGGCACGCGGAACCATTTCTTAGGGCACGTGAGGCGTTGCCCTGTCAGCACTAGCGCGCATGTGTGTGCTGGCCAGCTGATTTCGGCCTTCTTTTGAGGCCATTTTTCGCCCTCTGGAGGCTTCAGGGAAGCTCCTGAAGCCTCTGGAGGTGGGGAGGAGACTGTTTTCACCCTCCCCCAGGCTCCTAGAAAGCCTCTGGAGCCTGGGGAGGGCGAAAAAAGCATGCCAAAAGCAAGGGGTCACGCACATAGCATTATGGGTGTGGCATGCCCACCCATGACCCCCTGCGCTCCCCCCGCTTTTGACACGTCAGCCAGAAAAGGTTAGCCATCACTGGTATATCCTTTTTCCCTTTTAGGGCTCCCAAGCAGCTTTTTAAGTTATCAAAAGCATTTATTATTTTGTTTTGTTTTGTATTGTTTTGTCAAAATAACAAATATGTAAGATTAATACTTAATCTGTGCCCTTTGCACAGTCACTCATGCCCTCGTGACATCTCGACTGGACTACTGCAATTCTCTCTACATGGGGCTCCCCTTGAGGTGAACCCGAAGACTTCAGCTTGTCCAGAATGCAGCCGCGCGAGCAATTCTGGGAACCTCTAGGTTTGCCCACGTAACACTGCTCTTGCGCGAGCTGCATTGGCTGCCTGTCGTCTTTCAGGTGCGCTTCAAGGTGCTAGTCATCATCTTTAAAGCGCTCCATAGCACGGGACCTAGCTATCTGCGGGATTGGATTCTGCCCCATATATGCCTGCGGCCGATTCGCTCCCACAGAGAGGGACTTCTCCGGGTGCCGTCCACTAGGCTATGCCAGCGGGCGACGCCCAGGGGAAGGGCCTTCTCTGTGGCGGGCCCGACCCTCTGGAACGACCTTCCCCCCGAAATTAGAACAACTACGGATCTCCGCTCCTTCCGCCAAAAATTGAAAACACACTTTTTCTGCTTGGCCGGCCTAGGTTAGTCTGCTGTTTTTAACTGGGTTTAGGGAATTGTAGTTTAATTTTAGTATAGTGGTTTTAGCGCAGGGATAACTTTATTTAATTCTTATTTTATCTATTTATGTATTTTGTATTGTATTTTTAATTTTCCCTGTGCACCGCTCCGAGTCCCTTCAGGGAGAGGACGCGGTTTATAAATAAAATTTATTATTATTATTATTATTATTAAATAATAACAAATACAGAGGGAGACAGAGAGAGAGAGAGGGAGAGAGAGATCCCCTGACTTCCATTTAAGACACACGTCTCCAATCCCACCCCAAGAACTCTTAAGAGATCTGCAGGGAGAAAGTCTTTGTGTATGTCATTCCAAGTGCAGAAGCTTTTCTTCTGCAGCTAGAACCAGCTTGGTAAGTGGCAAAAATGACTTACTGGAGTCCTAATGCTGAACATCCCACTCCCGCACAGAAAAATCTGACCAGGGCTATTGAAATGTTGGCTTGAGTACTGATCAAGCAAATAAGCAGTAGCTAAATATCTAGTCTTTCAATAACCTTGCCTGCTATCTGTCTTAAATTCTCTGGTTACTCATTTTATTTTTTTTCCTCCCACACATTTGTGCAAAAATCCCACTGGTTGAAATGCTATTAGCAACAGAATTGTCTGCAGTGGTTTGTTTTCGCTAATTAAAAATAATTCCAACAGTCTTCAGCAGTCTTATATGAAACTGGGGAATCCATTGTGTTTTTTTTTTTGCAAAGCAATTTATTGGTTTTACAATTTTATAGGGATAAGGGTACAGTGGTACCTCGCTTCACGAACGCCTCTCTTCACGACCAATTCGCTGTACGACCAGAAATTTTCCAAAAAATGTACTCCGCTGCATGAACCCCGCCTCGCTTCACGTACCGGAGCCGCGGACATTTTATCTACGAACGAATGTTGTGAGGGGGACGGGTGTGTGTGTTTCGCCCATCTCTTTCTGGGCTCCGCGCTTCTGGGAAGCGTCCCGACAAGCAGAAGCGCGGAGCCCAGAAAGAGATGGGCGAAAGTCATGCTGGCAGCCGCTCGCGGGGTGTGTGTGGAAGCGAAGGCAGGGTGAAGGCAGCTCCTTCCCCCCTGCCTTTGCTTCCAAACACACCCCGCGAGCGGCTGCCAGCATGACTTTCGCCCGTCTCTTTCTGGGCTCCACGCTTCTGCTTGTCGGGACGCTTCCCAGAAGCAGGGAGCCCAGAAAGAGACGGGCGAAAGTCATGCTGGCTTGCTCCATCGCCCCTCAGCTGCTTTACATTGAACCCAAAAAACAAGGTCAGAACGGATTAACCGGATTTACATTGAACCCTATGGGAAATTGTGCCTCGCTTCACGACCAATTCGCAACACGAACAGAGTCAGTTCACGAATTAAGTTCGTGAAGCGAGGTACCACTGTATGTAGGGTACAATAGAAATATTTTAGAGCTTTCATGTCGGAGATGGTGGATGTTTCCGATATTTCATGTAAAAACAATTTCAATAAAAAGTGGAAAGAGATACTGTACATACATATTATATCATAAATCCATGCATTCAATCGTTTGTTTTGTTAACATTCATTAAGGAATTACAATACGTAAAAGAAAAAATCATTTTAATGATCTGAGTCTCTTGCTATAGTTCTTCTTCTTCCTTCCCGCCAGTGGGCGGAGCCATGGCCCCTCCCGCTCCCATATCTTTCGTCCTCCAGGATTGAGGAATATTTTTTAAGAAAAGCTTCCGCCTCTCCTATTGTTTTAAGTCTTATTCTACACCCCTCCTGGAACACCAACATTCCTTCAGGCATTAACCATTTGGAACACCCCCCTTTTTTGTACAATTTTTTAAAAAGAAGGAATACTTCTCAAATTTTTTGGGGGGTCTGCTTCAAAATGGCAATTTCTTTTTGCTGATGCATCAAAGGCCTTTCTCGCTGTGCTCCCAGGATCCCATCCCTTGTTGACCTTCTTGCAAATCTCTCTGGGTGTATCATTTATTCTGGCATATGCTGAAATTATATATTCTTTACTTTTTTTGGTACATTCTGCTAAAATTGTATTCATTAAATCTTTTAAATTTTCTGATTCAGAAGCATTATGAAACCTTAAAAAGCAAGACATTTTTTCAAAATCAATTCTAGATATATGACCAGCCCTATCTGTAAATTCTTTTTGCGATTCCCTTATCTCTTCCCTCGTCTCAACCATCTCGCCCTCCAACCCATCAATTTTTTGTTTGTTATCTATTATTGTTCTTTGTGCCTCCAACAGTTCCAGTCTTTCCGAATCTGCTTTATTTCCTGCATTATGCTTTGAAGCATTCCATGTATTGATACTTGCTGGTTGTCCTCTCCTGCTGCCTCTTTTTGCAACATTGCAGTAATTTTTATTTGGTGAGGGAGAGGGCAAGCTTTTGTAGAAGCAGTGGCGGAAAAAGTTTTCCAGTCGGAGGCTTTCTTGTTGACATGATTAAAGTTTTGAGTTCTTATTCTTAAAGATGGCGTCTGGTGGGTGAACAATCCGCGAGATCCAAGAAAAAGCAAAATCTGTATTTAAGTTCCAAATAGATGTTGTATAAACTCCAGAGAAACAATTGTAGACTCCAATCCACCAAAGAAAAGAAGGGCACACAATGGGAGAAACACTGAGAGTCACTTGAATTGGCTGTACATATACATTTTTAGTCTTGTAAAATTGAAGGAATGTTCAAATCTCAAAGAAGGTTTTCCGCTGGGAGCAAGGAAGCGCCATTTTTCCGCCGCTTTGGCATTTGTGAAGAATTAATGAAAGTTCCATTTCATTCAACGAGGCTCGGATACAAAGTTTCAAAGAGTAATTCCATATATGGTAATGCTTTCGCTTTTAACTGATAGAAAGTTGGATGTTAGCTTTCTCTCTCTCCCCGTGCTTGGGGAGCATTTTAAAACGCTGCTTTTTTTCGAGGGAGGGTTCTGCAAACTCCCCCCTCTATTTTTCTTTTTAAAAGTATGAATACATCAAGCCAAAAAACTTACAGTCCACAAAGTCAATGCTGAGCCTCAATACGGTCCTCCAGCTCCAGCACTTCAGCCCGTCTTCAAATGTCCATAGTTCCAGCGTTCCTTCGGTGAGAGGACTTCACCCCCGCATGTGTCTTCCAGCTCCTGGGGCAAAGCGGGGACAGCCCCCACCGACTGCCATCTTGGTGGGGGCCTCCCACAACCGCCCTTATGGTAGGGGCTCCCTGCAAGAGCCCCCTTGCCCCCGAAGGCGCCCACCAGAAGAAACCAAGCGGCGGACGTGTTGAGAACACGTCCGTCGCGTCCGGAAGCCGGAAACGATCTCGGGAATCCATTGTGATTTTCAGTGTCCACAAATAGGTAGCTCTTCCTTAGCACATTAGAAACTGTTAAAATATATCACGGAGAGAAAGGGGAAAAAATCAGATTTCTGCAAGTCATGTTCACCTACCCATTTCATGAAACCATACCGTATATTTTTCATATATGCATATATGATTTTGATAAACAAAAAGGGCTTATTACATTAATATTCAAATTGTTTAAATCAGATCTTACTTTATCATGATTTGTGGTCCAAATTGCAAGAGAGGTTCACAACATAGATAATTCACTATAAATCGCTAATGTGTTTAGCCATTATTATGACTTAAAAGTTTTAGCCTTTACATTTAAAAAAAAAGTCTAAACTGCCCCACTATTTTCTTGGGTGATTCTCCTTCTTGTATACAGATTGTAATGCCAATTATATAGAGAAGCAAATACTTAAAACCACAGGGTATAATATGCATTGAATGTTGTTTTTTTTAAGAATCAGAAATCTTTCAACCATCTGCTCTCTTGATGATCCTGCTTGTTTGGTTAATTTATACATTTATAAAACTAGTCAATGTTGAAGAGAACTGAAAACGGGAGGCACCGTTTTGCGGTGGTTCTCATCCTACCTCTCTGGTCGGTCGCAATATGTGTTGACGGGAGGGCAGAGGTCGACCTCGAGACCCCTCTTATGTGGGGTTCCTCAGGGGTCGGTCCTCTCGCCCCTCCTGTTTAACACATATATGAAGCCGCTGGGTGAGATCATCCGTGGTTTTGGGGTGGAGTACCATCTGTACGCTGACGACACCCAGCTGTACATATCCACCCCAGACCACCCCAACGATGCCGCCGAAGTGCTGTCCCGGTGTTTGGAAGCCGTACGGATCTGGATGGGTGGTAACAAACTCAAGCTCAACCCTGCCAAGACTGAGTGGCTGTGGTTTCCGGCACCCCGGTTCAGCCAGATTACTCCAACTCTGGCCATTGGGGGCGAAACACTGGCCCCCGTGGAGAGGGCGCGCAATTTGGGTGTCCTCCTGGATTCCCGGCTGTCCTTGGAGGACCATGTGACAGCCGTGGCCAGGGGGGCGTTTCATCAGGTACGCCTGATGCGCCAATTGCGCCCCTTACTGGACCGGGCTGCCCTTTGCACAGTCACTCAAGCTCTCGTGACGTCCCGTCTCGACTACTGTAATGCTCTCTACATGGGGCTTCCCTTGAGGTGCACTCGAAAGCTACAGCTAGTCCAAAACGCAGCCGCGCGGGTAATTACGGGAGCCACCAGAAGCTCCCATATAACACCAATCCTGCGCGAGCTGCATTGGCTTCCTGTGGTCTTTCGGGTGCGCTTCAAGGTTCTGACGACCATCTTTAAAGCGCTCCATGGCTCGGGGCCTAGTTATATGCGAGACCGTCTCCTGCCCCATACATCCCTTAGACCGATCCGCTCCCACAGAGAGGGCCTTCTCAGGGTGCCGTCGGCCGGACAATGCCGACTGGCGACACCCAGGGGAAGAGCCTTCTCTGTGGCGGGCCCTGCCCTTTGGAACGACCTACCCCCTGAACTCCGGACCATCACCGACCTCCGCCTCTTCCGCAAATGTTTAAAGACATATTTTTTCCATCAAGCCGGCCTAGCCTAACCTCCCATGGGGACTTTTAGAAAAGTTTTAAATTGGGTTTTTAATAATTGGTTTTTAGCACAGGATTGGGGATTATTTAATATATATTTTAAATTATTTATCTATCTTCTATTGTGTATGTTTTTTAAATTTCCTGTGCGCCGCCCTGGGTCCTCTGTGGAGAAGGGCGGGATATAAATGTAATAAAATAAATAAATAAATAAAAAACTGGCCAAACATGTAAGTATAAGTGAATGCTATATATTTAAATCAGACCCAGAAGCTAGAAACATTCTTTCTTCATTCCTGTATAGCCGGTGATGTCATGATGTCAACAAAGAGAAGAACATCAACATCTTAGTTTTAGATGAGGGATTTCCCCAAATATGAAAACCAGAAAGCAAACATTTTGGTCTTCCCCTTCTGGGGAGCTTCAAAAGGTATACTTGCATTCAGGTAAAGATCTAACAAGCAGTCAGAGAAGCCACCTTCCTTCTCATTGGCTGATGCAAAGGAATTGTTTACACACACAAAATTGTAAGTTACCCCACTTCCAGATAGGGTGCTTCATGTCTTTGAAAAAAAGTCTGAGATTTAGTAAATGCTGAGGAGCAATGCCATAGCCTCAGAAAAGAGCTGGAATGCCTTCTGGTCCAGCCCCCTGCTCAAGCAGGAGATCCTATACCATTTCATGTAGTTATGAAATATTTATTTATTCATTCATTCATTTATGACTGCATAACAAAATCAAGTCTTTTAATGCTAATAGCTGAACCACATCTGTCATTTAATTATGTCCATCAGGTAGATATTAAAGAAGGATGAGATTATCCAATTTGTTTTAACAATTTTATGCTTTCAGCAACAAGCTTTGCTCTTCCAAATGACTTCATGAATTCATGAGACCTCACTCCATCCTTGTTCTTTGCTTCCTATAGTCAGAATAATTAACTGTGAATGAAATTCTAGCTTAGTAGAAATCGGTGGTAAAGCTCCCGTGGACTTCAGCAATGCTGAGTTCTCATTTTGGGTTGGTTTATGGCTCTGCCATTAGCAAGACATCTACAAGCAATTACAAAAACTGTCAGCTCATTAATCTTAAAATCCATGCAATGACAAAAGAAATGAAAGCAGTAGAAGGTACATTGTTGATTGGAGGTGGGATTTGAAGAATCACTCTGGGTTAATAGCCGACTCACAGAAATTGAAAATATTGGATGGTGAATGGCAGCTTTCTGAAATGACAGTTTTGTTTCTCTCTCTCCATTTTTAGAGACGAAGTATTTAGCCCTTATACTTGGGGAAAACTACTGAACTATCTGTGGAAAACCTCTAGTAAAATCTCAATGGGGCCAAATAATAATTCCAGTACTTTAATGCATAGCATATCCTTTTGATTTAACATTAAATCAGAATAGATACATAGCATAAGACATACACAGCTTCATTTGCATGAGTGGTATGCATGTGTGCCTACCATTCACACCAATGAAGCACACATACATACTGCTCACACAAGTGGATATCTATGTGCATGCACGCACTGTTTCTGTGGCTCAGTTGCAAACATCTCATGGCTCACTAGTGGGCTGCAGCCCAGAGGTTGGGGACCCCTGTTCTAACAAAATCACCTGAAGGTATTTTTTAAATATCCAGAGGAACTTCTAGGAATTTTGAATTCCAAGAAGTAGGGCCACCACACAGAAGGCCTGTTGTTTTCTCCATGTCCCCTTAAACTTAGATGGAAGTAGAATGCTTAGCAAGCCTTTAAGACAGGGGTCTCCAACCTTTGCAACTTTAAGTCTGAAGGACTTCAGCTCCCAGAATTCTCCAGCCAGCTTTTCTCGGAGCTGAAGTTCTTCAGACTTAAAGTTGCAAAGGTTGGAGACCCCTGCTTTAAGAGATGTTCTCCCTGGATGGGCACATGCCCTTCTGGCCACTTCCATCCATCTTTATCTCTATCTTTCCCCACCATCTACACTGAACCCAAGATACTACAGGTATGGTTTAATTCTTTCCATTTCACAGCCAGCTGTTAAAACAACAACAACAACAACCCAACATTACAACTGCAACAAATTACATAAGTGCTGTGGTGTTAGGAGTCATCTCTTAGCTATAGTATTAAAATGTGCCATATTTGGATCTATTACATTGTAATTCATGACTCTCCTGAGACAAGAAACAAGGTCTCCTTCTTGAACTTTTATCTAGAATATACTTTTAAATATTCAATCCTTCACCTGTGTTTCTTCATTGTGAATAGTGATGAGACCTGCCTGCTTCATTAACATCCCAAAAGGCAGTGAAATTGAGCGAGCTATTTCATCTTCAGTACTCTTTCAAACCTTTATGTGGCACTCTGTGTATGTATACATGCATATGATGGCACCATCATTATCTCTTGGGAATATACAAGGAGCAACTGCAAGAATTGAAAGGAAGAAGCGGAGAGCACCACCCCTACCAGTAATGCCATCCTTTTCTGTTGGGAAAGCTGAGAGAAAAGAAAAAATGCCAAGTGCGATTCCTCAAAGTTCATTGCAACAAGAAATAAAAAAAGAAAAAGAGACGTGCTCCTCTTCCACCAACTCCTAAAATGCCAAACAGATTTGAAGAAATGGATAATAAAAGACAAAGTACAATTGATCCTTTTCAACTGTCATTTGTCAGCCATCTTGTTTCAACTGTCATTTGTCGGCCATTTTGTTTCAACTGTCATTTGTCGGCCTTTTTTTTTGCCTGGAGAGATTCCTATTGTGGCTGTCACTGCTGTCTGTATCCCACCTGGTGCAAGTGTTGGCATGGCGCTCAAACCAATTTCATTGTAATTTTTACAATGACAATAAAGATTATTATTATTATTATTATTATTATTATTATTATTATTATTATTATTATTATATTTACTTATATTTCCTAGTGTGGGAGTGACAGTCCTTCAAGATAGACCAGATTAGGAAACCAAAATTATGACTGCTAATATTACTTTCATTATAAAGTTACAACAGAATCCTGTTACCCTATTTTTCACACTATAAGACGCACTTGGGTTCAGAGGAGGAAAGCAAATATAATAGGCAGATCCTGAGAGGACCACAGATAGGTCAACTCTGCCTGTTGACTCCTGCACTGTGCAAAGCAGACAGGAGAGGTGGGCAATGACAAAGACAGAAGAAGTGGGGTTCAGCACTGTAAAAGGACCCTGCCTCTACAGCCCAGCTGCTGTCCACCAAAGGACTGGCACTGGTCCACTGTTGGGGACCCTTGAGGTAATACACTTCACGGTCTGTGATGCAATATTCATTCCATAAGACGCACAAAAATTTGGAGGGGGAGTGCATCTTAGGGAGTTAAAAATACGGTAAATCTGCATATGCTTCTACCTCCCCCCCACCTCCTTCCTTCATTTTTTTGAGAGGAGGGTCATGCCTGAGATTCTTTCTCATATTACACTTTCGCCCCAGACTCAGATTTATTTTATCTGCCTGTTGCCTTGAGAGTGGCTCTTCCTTCTGTTCCTCAAGGTTCCCCGTTTCTTTCTTCCCATCACAGGGAGTTTGGGCTGAGAAAGAATGACTGACCCCAAATCATCCTGACAGCTTGGTGCAGGAATGGTCTAAACCCCGAGTCTTCCCAAGATCAGTCCAAAACCTTTATTATTATTATACCACACCTGTCCAGAGCCCAAACATAACAACAAAGTGGGAAATCTAATTAACAAAATATACCACTCTGTGACTTAAAATAAATGCAGGGCAATTAAACAGTAGTTGAGACTGGATACATGCATCATATAAACAAACTGTCAAAAATAAAACAAGCATAATAAACCTCACCAATTATCCCATTCAAATTAAAGGGTAAAAAAAATTAGCCACATCCAATTTAAATCATACTCATTTCAATTGAATTTAACATCAATTATCTCTGTGTTTTAGGATCACTACATCTGTTTGCTTATAATACCTGGAGCTTCAGTTAAAAAGCTCCTGAGATGCTTGAACGCAGTAATCAAAACAGACTCTGCCCATTAGATTAACATCTACAAGACACCACACAAAAAGAAAAAATGGATGGTAAAGTTACAAGGGAAAAAAATATCATCTTAATTTTAAACTCATTTACCCTGATTACTGTATTTTAGAAATGTAATTGTTCATTTTCTTTATGTAAATATTTAAAGAGGGTAAAAACACCCTGGAACCACGATAGAGCATGGTTGGGCAACCTTTTGATTTGCCTGTGCTGGGAATGAAGAAGAATTGTCTTGGGATACATATAAAAGTGTACAATACAATGTATATAAATAATAAAAATTATTTTTATATGTTTTATTATTATTGGGGTAGTATTACTAGTTATCCGGGGCCCCATCTGGCCTATGGTCCATAGGTTGTACATACCTGTTAAAGAGGTTTTTGGTAACAACGTATGCATGTGTATCTGTATTTACTTATAAATATTGTAGAAGTTATTTGCCAGAGCCATCTTAGAAGGGACTTCCAACTTCCTGGTTAAGCCTAAGCATGGCCTCCAAACTTGGCAATTTTAGGACTGGTGGACTTCAACTCCCAGAATTGAAGATCCCTGGGAGTTGAACTCCACCAGTCTTAAAGTTGCCAAGTTTAGACACCTGTGCTGTAGGCTAAACCAGGAAGTTGGAAGTCCCTTCTAAGATAGCCCTGGAAAATAACTTCTATAATATTTATAAGTAAATATAAATGTGAATGCATACATTGTTACCAAAAAAACTCTGTAACAGGCATGTACAACCTATGGACCATAGGCCACATGAAGCCCTGGGCAACTAGTAATACGGTCCAACAAAATAATAGCTAGCTGAGGAATTCTGGAAGTTAAAGTCCACAAGTCTTAAACTTGCCAAATTTGGAGACCTTTGGCCTACAGCCTTGGAATGTTCAAGTGGACATTCATACAAGGGTTATCACGGCCCCATCCTTATAGTGTTTGAAGTCCTCAGCTAAAACAAGATACAGATACAATCAATTCCATGCTGCCACTTGCTGAGATGCCCATAAATATATATACCCATAAATATTACAGTTATCAGTGTAGAATCGCCATGCAGAAGGGAAAGCATGTTGATGTAACCGACTCAGTGGTTTGATAAGTTATGCCTTGGCTCCCTTCTGCTATACTTGTTTACAGCTCTGTAAAACGGTTGACAAACTATGTTATTCTCGCTTGGCAGGGCTAAGGCTACATTACACTCATGTACTCTAAGAACAAGGCAAAGGAGATTCAAGCTCATCATTTATTTAGCTGTCAATGACAATTTGCCAGCTCTTTAGGCAGTACAGCTTTTTAAATCGATTTGGCTCTAGTATCTGTGGTGACTGCATTTGCTGAGGGTGTTATTTCCCCACGTATCCTTTGATGTTTTTAATGCAGATATCTGTATTGTGGTAACATGAAATCTCATGTAAGGCTTCAAAAGAGAAGTAGAGATAGTCCTTGACTTACAACGGTTCATTTAGTGACAGTTCAAAGTTACAACGGCACTGAAAAATGTGACTTATGATAGTTTTTCACGTTTATGACCTTCGCAGCATCCCCATAATTATGAGATCAAAATTCGGATGCTTGGCAACTGGTTCATATTTATGACCGTTGCTGTGTTCCAAGATCATGTGATCACCTTTTGTGCCCTCCTGATAAGCAAAGTCAGTGGGGATGCTAGATTCACTTTAAAAAAACGGGTTACTAACTTATCAACTGAGATGATTTTACTTAACAGCTCTGGCTAGTAAGATTGTTAAATGGCACAAAACTCACTTAACAAATGTCTCACTTAACAACAGAAATTTTGGGCTCCCTTGTGGTCATTAGTCTAGGACTACCTGTAACAGGTAAGAGCAATTCAGTTTGATTTGGAGGAGAAATCTAAATTTATAAATAGTCAGCTATCCATTTATATGTTTCATTAAAGGGGTGGACCTATGCCTCATTTTATCTCTGCATTTTCAGATGTTGTTGGACTGCAACGTTTATCAATATTAAGCAGTATGGATAATAATTATAAATTATCAGAAATATCATTTAGCAATATCTGGATTGGCACAAATGCTCTAACCCTGCCCTATTGCCCTTTCAACCCAGGTATAATATGGCAAAATTGAGAATGTTCTTTCTTCCATATTTTTGCATTGGCAAGCCTGCTCCCAGAATCAAGCCATTTAAGACATTTCCAGCATAATTCTATTTCAAGGCAATGGCATCTTAATAGGAAATTCTATTCAGGTCTACTAATAAGAAATTTCTACCAAGTCCAATGGAACTTACTACTAGGTAAATAATATCATTGCATGTTAAGATGCTTAGCCTTAGCAGTATTGTGCACAAGTATATTTGTTTATTTGTTTGTCTTAAATACTGGTTACTATTTCTAGCAAAGAAAGCTAGTTTTTCCAAGGAGTGCCATGTATATTCCCTTTGATGTTTTCATGCCCAGCGATCTGCACATATATATATGTGTGTGTGTGTGTGTGTGTGTGTGTGTGTGTGTTAGTTTTATGAGCTGATCAATAAATTAAATTAGAAGAGACCAGGATAGATCTATTTCGAGCTTATTAGCTTATTATATATATTTAAACAGTACATTGAAATGACAACCAAGTTGTAATTACGGCATTAAAGCAATGTGGTTAGTGTGTTTACTGTTCAGCACGTTTATGAGCTTAGTCAAAAACACAGTTTATGTCAGTGGTTCTCAACCTGTGGCCCATGGACCCCCAGGGGGCCGCAATGTCTTCACGGGAGGTCTTTGAAGGCTTAAAGAAATGTTATGAATTAAATTTCAAATCATAACATTTAAACAATTTAAATAATACCGGTAGTTTAAGTGATTTAAACAATTTTCCAAAGCACCAAAAAGCAAGACAAGAAACAATGACTGGAAACTAACCAAGGAGAGAAGCAACCTAGAACTAAGGAGAAATTTCCTAAGAGAGAGAGAGAGAGAGAGATCAATTAACCAGTGAGACAGCATGTCTTCAGAAGTTGTGGGTGCTCCATCTCTGAAGGCTTTCAAAAAGAAACTGGACAACCACTTGTCTGAAATGATATAGGGTCTCCTACTCAAGCTGGGGTTTGAACTAGAAGACCTCCAAGATCCCCTCTAATTCTATTATTATTCTATGTTCTCAATCTTGAGTTAAATCTTGGGAGTCCATGGCCATGCTCCATGCCACAAAAGGTATTTAAAGGTGGTCCATGATGAAGAAAAGGTTAAGAACCACTGGTTTATGTGTCCGTGTATTAAAGCAGGGGTCCCCAACCTTTGCAACTTTAGGTCTGAAGGGGTTCAGCTCCCAGAATTCTGGGAGCTGAAGTCCTTCAGACTTAAAGTTGCAAAGGTTGGGGACCCCTGTATTAAATTTGCCTCTAATGTTAATTTCCTAATATGTCATCCACCTAGAGCTATCTTTCTGACTGAGATGGTACTCAAATCTATATAAATAAAAATGTAACAAGAGTTTGTTCAAAAGCGCTAATCTCCGAAAGGACTGCACCGATCATTTCCAAATTTTCACACAACGTTCCTTTGAAATACAGCACCAATGATATATATAGATGGTGTAGATGTCACACCTGTGCCAGGTACACACAATGGAAATGTAAAAAATTGTTTAAAAGGTAGGTAGATGGATACAGAGAGAGCAGTGGGCCACAGGTATTATGTCATCCTTTATGACATAAAATACTCTGTCCATAGAGAGAGAGGGAGGGAGGGAGAAATGCGGTAGGTAGGTAGGCAGGGAGAGGGATAGAGAGGGAGAGGGAGAAATACAGTAGGTAGGTAGGTTCGGGGGTTATACCGTGGTTGTGTGTACGTGTTTGTGTGTGCAGGTATAGATCTACACACAGATTGGTTGGCCATTTAACCAGACTGGGCCACGGCAACGCATGGCCGGGAACGGCTAGTATTTAAATAAAAACAAAACAACCATTTTTTTCCTCTCTGTATAGATAGCACCTAAAACGGACTACAGCTGAATTTAATTGCCATTATTCCCCAAATAATTATAAATCAGCCTGAAATAGTCTTAGAAATAGCATCTAGAAATTGCTGCAAGGGAGCAATTTGGAAGTGAACAATTTTGTTACTGAGGGTAATGAAAGAAAAGAATTTGATTAAAGAAAAGGTCCAACTGCCGCCGCCTCTTTCCTCTTTCCCCATTGTCAAGAATGTCAAGTTAAATCAAAGGAAACGTCTGTCTTCAGGTCAGTCTTGACTCCTGGTGACTGCCTGGATAAGTCCCTGCAGTTTTCTTGGCAAGAACTTTGGAAGTGGCTTGCTGTGATGGGGTTCCTGTAGCTGAGAGAAAGCGACTGGTGCAGTCACTCAGGTGGATTTATGCTTAAGGCAGGACTAGAACTCAAAGCATCTTAGTTTCTAATTTGGTGCCTTTATCCAATAGGTACCACATTTTTTAAAAAAAAAAATCTGCCCTTGAGTTTGGCAAATGGGGATGTCATTTAGGAGCAGTTTGGACTAGTGGCTATATAATGTTAGGGTGCCGGTTTTTCTCTTGTTTTGTTTTGCTGTCTTGCATAGCTGTTGATAGTTGATGGTGTGGACTTTGCAGGATCTTTCTTAAGGTCAAGTTCTATCTCTCTTGCCTTCACACTATTCTTTTGTCACTGTCATCACCACCCCACAGTTGAAACATATCATTTGTCAATGCACCTGGAACTTCCTTGTCTATACTGCTAAATGCTGTATCATCCAGGAGATTGCCAAAAATCAGTGCCATGGTTTCAAGCTAAGGTAAGATTTTAAGTCTAAACATAGGCTTAGCACTATTTATATGAAAAAGAAAATTCCACCTCTCCACCCTTCCCTAACCAGAAAAACCAAACCATCCCTATCTATTTTGCATTATCATCCAGGCCACTGTGATCAATATCTAACCTCCCTAATCAACGTGTCTTGCTATCAAGAGTTGACTCCTTTTATTGTATAATAGAATGACAGAATGACAGAGTTAAAAGGAACCTTAGAGGTCTTCTAGTCCAGGGGTCCCCAACCTTTTTTGCACCAGGGACCGGTTTCATTTTAAAGAAAGTTTTGCGGACCGGCTAAGTGGCTCAGCAGTCATGTGACTGTGTGGGCGTGGCCAACATGGAAAATGTGAAACTCACTTAACAATGGTCTTGGTTAACAAGGACCTTGGCAATCTAAAAGGAATTTTATTTTGGCTACATCACATCCTACTCCTTCCTATCCCCCTCCCATTTCCCCACTATAGAAACAGTATAGTAGATAGAAGTGTGGCAGGCCAAAGATCCAAAAGGAACCTTTTCTGAATATTGTTTTCTTCATGTATGCTTCTGTCTATTATATACAAACCCGTGTAATGGAACTACCATATGTCCTGAATGCCACCGTTCCTTCAGAAGAGGAAGGAAGATTATCTGAGGGGAGAATGGGGAACCCATACAACAGTATCCCAGATAGAAACTTTTTAAGACATTGAAAGATTCATGGCTTCATTTAAGCTTTCCCAGCCCCATTTCTTATGTCAACTTATTTTAATCTATTTTTTTCCTTCATTGAAGATTTTTTTTCTTCAAACAAAGTGGAAGAAAGGAAGTCAACATTCTGAAATACTATTTTAGACAAACCCCTTTGGTGGCCTTCAATGAAAGACATCAGCTCATTCTTGAACTGTTCTTTGACTGGGTCTCCTCCATATACGTACCACTCAAGAAATTACCTCTTTTAAAAGTGTCCATCGTGAAAGTTATCCTCGTTATAGAAGTAGGAACCCCAAAATAATAGATGCAAGTCAGCTGGGAAATGAAAAAGCAGATTATGGACTGAAGCAGTTTATATACTTTTTCTACAGCAAGTACATTGTTGTTAAACAATTGTCAGGTCTCAGGGCATTTTGTTCCAGAAAAAAAATAGGCCTAAGCAGTAATCAGGTGGACCTAGCTTTTCTGGCTGGAGAATTCTGGGAGCTGAAGTCCTTCAGACTTAAAGTTGCAACGTTTGCCCACCCCTGACCTAGAACAAGAAATTGTTCGCTGGGGATGTAAAACCTCATTAATAGAGGTGCGCAAGTAAGAACAGAGGTGGTTTAGGCTGTAACTCCAGAGGTGGGATAGTATTTCAGATTCCAAATCTGAAAGGAAATTTAAACCATCTGTCTAGAATTTTTTTTTAAAATAAAAAAACACAAATAAAATAGGACATAATTATAAATTTACCAGTTAGAAGATCTTCCTAGGAGTTTTCACACCAAGATAGGCAAGAGAATCAAAACACAAAGAATTTAAACCTTAATAATCTATATAAATAAAAATGTAAAATGTTTACATTTTAAATGTAAAAATGTTCAAAACAGGTAATCTCCGAAGGTACTGCACCGATCGCTTCCAAATTTTCACACAACATTCCTTTCAAGTACGGCATCAATTATATATATATATAGATTGTGTAGATGTCACACCTGTGCCAGGTACACACAACAGAAATGTAAAAAATTGTAAAAAAGGTAGGTAGATGGATACAGAGAGAGCAATGGGCCACAGGTATTATGTCATCCTTTATGACATAAAATACTCTGTCCATAAGATAGGTAGGTAGGTAGGCAGCTATAGGGATAGAGAGAGGGAGAGAGAAATGCAGTAGGTAGGTAGGTAGAGGGATAGAGAGAGGGAGAAATACAGTAGGTAGGTAGGTAGAGGGATAGAGAAGGAGAGAGAGAAATACAGTAGGTAGGTAGGTAGAGGGAAAGAGGGAGAAATACAGTAGGTAGGTAGGTTGGGGGTTATACGGTGGTTGTACGTACGTATTTGTGTGTGCAGGTGTAGATCTACACATAGATTGGTTGGCCATTTAACCAGACTGGGCCACAGCAACACGTGGCCAGGAACGGCTAGTCATAAATATCAAAATAATCCAAAAACCAATAGCAATAATCCTCATTTATTCCAATTTATAGAAGAAAAAAACAACAGCAAAGTTAAATTCTACTGTTCTCTAAATCCAAACAGATGCAATTTAAGTGATTAATGCAATCATATAATTGATGATATATGTCATTTGTGCTGACGCAAATGGTAAAAGAATTGTCAATTATATCATTACAAAAATGATGTCAATTGTCCACTATTTGAGGTTGAAGCTCAAAGTAAAATTTTGTCCATTGTATCTGAAACCTGGAGAGTTATGTTTTATTCTAAAACATGCATATATTTTATCTCCCCTATTGTAATCACTTTGATATTTTCAGAGTGTCTAAAGTTCAAAAAGAAGACAAAGATATTCTTGGCAGGTATCAAAACAGAAATTCAACAAAGGAAGAGAAATCCATTTAGTAATCAGATGAAACAAAGACGGAATTAAAACATTAGCTCAAAATATAAGATTTAAGGAAATCCCAGGTCAAAATTTCTTTCAGAAACTTTAAAGATAACATATCAAAAGCTTCATCAACATCTAAACAAATAATGGCTGCTGGATTCTATGAGTAAAAACAAGTGCATCAATCAAAAATCTAATATTATGATAACCTTGACGTCCCCATATACAGTAAATCTTGCCTAGGCTCGATGCACAATAGTTAGAAAAACAAGCTGAAGCCAAGGTAAAATCATGGCATCCATATTTATCAAGGAAATAGCCTGTAATTGGAATACATTATTGATTGGGGGAAATCTTTATATATATTTAAAGTTATGTAGATTTGACTTATCAATTTTAGTCACCATGAAACACAATTTGAACAAATGTTGTAATAGAAGTTATCTACAGAAACTGAAAAATTTAACCACCTCAACAACAAACTCCAATACCTGTAGTTTTGACAAGTTCCCCTTTGTTAGAATAGAATAACAGAGTTGGAAGGGACCTTGGAGGTCTCCTAGTCCAACCCCTGCTCAGGCAGGAAGCCCTACACCATTTTAGACAAATGGTTATCCAAGCTCTTCTTAAAAACTTCCAGTGTAGGAGCATTCACAACTTCTGGAGGCAAGTTATTCCACTAATTAATTGTTCTAACTATCAGAAAATTTCTTCTTAGTTCTACA
Source organism: Rhabdophis nuchalis (assembly GCA_039707465.1). Taxonomy (NCBI): domain Eukaryota; kingdom Metazoa; phylum Chordata; class Lepidosauria; order Squamata; family Natricidae; genus Rhabdophis; species Rhabdophis nuchalis. The sequence continues at coordinate 36,871,768 of CM077651.1, read as the reverse complement.
GTAGGTTGGTTTTCTCCTTGATTAGTTCCCATCCATTGTATTTGTCCTGCCTTTAGGTGCTTTGGAGAATAGCTTGACTCCCTCTTCTTTGTGGCAATCCTGAGATAATGGAACATTGCTATTATGTCTCTCCTAGGCCTTCTTTTCATCAAACTAGATATACCCACTTCCAGCAACTGTTCCTTATATGTTTTAGCCTCCAGTCCCTAATCATATTTTTTGTTCCTCTCTGCACTCTTTTTAGCATCTCAACATTTTTTTTACATCATGGCAACCAAAATTGAATGCCATATTCCAAGTGTGGTCATACCAAGACATTATAAAGTGGTATTAATACTTCACATGTTCTTAATTCTATCTGTCTGTTAATGCAGCCTAGAACTGTGTTGGGTTTTTTTGGCAGCTGCAGTACAAGGCTGGCTAATATTTAAGTGTTTGTACACTAGGATTCCAAGATCCCTCTCACTGTTACTATGATTGAGCAATGTACCACCTACACTATACCTGTGCATTTGGTTTTTCTTGCCTAAATGTAGAACCTTACTTTTTTCACCATATATTAATTGTCTTCCTATACATATTATTGGAGATGCTTTTATTTGTATTTATCCATTGAGCAAGGAGTCAGATCGGAGGACTTAAGTCAAAGTTGGACAATATTTGAGTGGCCAAGTGATTTTATTTTATTTCTATTTTTTTATATTTTAAATACAGAGCAGGAGACCTCTGGAAGGTAAAGAAGCTATTTCCCATTTGTGATGCATGCAACGAAAGTAACAAAAGGGCAGGTCTTCCATTGTGTAAACAAATGTCCTAGTATGCTCACTTAAATGATCAACTGCATGGTTTTGTCTGTGTGATTTGCTGTTGTTGTTGCCATGCAACAATTGACACAATTCAAAATAGTGCAGGAAGAAAGAGCATTACTGGTTCTGTTCCGCTTTAGATTATCCCCGTGGATTGACTTCATAATTTTTCAGGTGATTATAAAAGGTTTTGGGTGCTTCCCAAGGCTGGGAGTGATAAATTTCCCCTCTGCACTTAATTCTTTGCCTTCCAATGATCTGGTCTTTTTCAACTTTTCTGCCCTAAAGTAAAAAAAAAAAAAAAAACCTTCATGTCCCCATAAGAACATAAAATAACTTTCTCGGTTTCCTTCTCTTTCATACAGTTTCATTCCCTAAAGTGAATCATTTTTTCCTTACCAAAAAGTAAATTTTGCAATTGCAGTGCAGAAGTTCCAGATTGCAGTTATTTGGCTTTGTGAGCTATGCAATCATCACCTTGCGTTTACAAAAGAATTGAAAATGATGGGTTTGTCCTTTCACTCAAAACCAAGCTCACCATTCAGCTGTTTTATGGCCTGAAGGGACCACAAAATGAAAAAGGAAGATAAGGAAGATAACCTTCCTGATATACCAGCCCTCCCAAGTAAGCCATATTCCCCATTGCCACGGCCTACCTGTTTTCAATCACCGGGGAAACTATTATTTGCTTGAGAAGAATGGCACTTCTAAAGGAAAAGCAGGGTTACCTTTCTGCTAGGCAAGCCCTCCTTGTCAATGTGTCTGTGTAAAAGAAGTGCATGTGAGTGAAACAGGACAGACAAAGATAGGTTTGTTGGTTCTCAATATAGTTATCTTTGAAGGCTTAGACTGCCCGCTATTTAATTCTGGCCCCAGGCTGGAGGAACCATCAAAAAGGCTATTCAGGAGTCTTGATCCTTCAGCACATCCCTAGCAAGGTAGGAAACCACCTAAGCAGCTGTTTCATTTATGGAAAGGAGAGGAAATCTTCACCTGTGAGACTCTGGTGAATTTGTGTGGTAGAAACTGACCTCTTTTTACCTTGCTTCAAGCATTCAAATAGACAACGAGTTATTTGCCTTCTAATTCTTTAGATGGGCAATAGCAACAAACACAGAATTGGAACAGGGGTACTACAGTAATGTTATTTTTAGCAGGAATATGTTCTGGATATGAAGAAAATGGGAGGAAACTATTAGCAAGAAAATGACAGCCATATCCAGTTCCTTCTTTCATCTTGACAGCAAGTAGATCCAAGATATGAAACCCCTAGAACAGGGGTCTCCAACCTTTGCAAATGTAAGTCTGAAGGACTTCAGCTCCCAGACCTCTCCAGCCAGCAAAGCTGCCCTAGAAGTAAAGTGGAGTTGACTGATGCCAAATTATCTGGCAAGCGTTTTCTTGCTCTGGCAAATAAATGAGAAGATAACAGGCTTTCAAGACAATGATTGTGAGTGTCAGATTAACATAGAGAAGTCAAAGAACAGAGGATATAATTATGCAGCCAGCAGCTGGATGCACCTTCTTTTTGTTCCTGTTTTATGCTATGGTTTGAAGTGGCAACACCCTTTTGTAAAATGGTTTGTCATTCAATTTAAAAAAATAAAAATAAATAAAAGGTTGCCTTTCAGGTGACTGAAGACCACCTTTAAAACTCGATGTGTCTTAATGTTTCAGTCAAAGAAATCAGTGCCACTTAGTTTATTTATTTATTTTATTTTATTTTTCAAATTTATACCCCGCACCTTCTCCTAAAACGGACCCAGGGCGGCGCACAGGAAATTTAAAACAATACAAATATACAAAAATACAAATTTTTTAAAAACTATAAAACCCGTGCCCTGTGCTAAAATAGTGTAAAATCTCCCTAATTAAAATCTATCTAAAAACAGTCAAGAACGGGAGGTTATGCTAGGCCGGCTTGTTGGAAAAGGTGCGTTTTAAGACGCTGGCGGAAGAGGCGGAAGTCTGAGATGGTGCACAGTTTGGGGGGCAGGTCGTTCCAGAGGGTAGGGCCCGCCACAGAGAAGGCCCTTCCCCTGGGTGTCGCCAACCGGCATTGCCCGGCCGATGGCACCCTGAGAAGGCTGTCTCTGTGGGAGCAGATCGGTCAAAGGGATGTATGGGGCAGAAGACGGTCTCGCATATAACTAGGCCCTGAGCCATGGAGCGCTTTGAAGATGGTCGTCAACACCTTAAAGCGCACCCGAAAGGCCCCAGGTAGCCAGTGTAGCTCGCGCAGGAGAGGTGTTATGTGGGAATGCCTAGAGGCTCCCATGATCACCCGCGTGGCCACATTCTGGACTAACTGTAACCTTCGAGTGCACCTCAAGGGGAGCCCCATGTAGAGAGCGTTACAGTAGTCAAGTCGGGACGTCACGAGTGCTTGAGTGACTGTGCGGAGGGCAGCCCGGTCCAGTAAGGGGCGCAATTGGCGTATCAAGCGTACCTGATAGAATGCCCCCCTGGCCACGGCCATCACATGGTCCTCCATGGACAGCCGGAAATCCAGGAGGACACCCAAATTGCACGCCCTCTCCACGGGGGCCAATATTTCATCCCCAATGGCCAGTGTTGGAATTACCTGGCTGAACCGGGGTGCCGGAAACCACAGCCACTCAGTCTTGGATGGGTTGAGCTTGAGTTTGTTACTACCCATCCAAATCCGTACGGTCGCCAAACACCGGGACAGCACCTCGGCGGCATCGTTGGGGTGGTCTGGGGTGGATATGTACAACTGAGTATCATCAGCGTACAGGTGGTATCCCACCCCAAAACCACGGATGATCTCGCCCAGCAGCTTCATATAGATGTTGAACAGGAGAGGCGAGACGACCAACCCCTGAGGAACCCCACCAGTTCATGCACCAGTGGGATTTCTGCCATGGAGGGAGGGGTATCTTTATGTATTTATATAAATTTGTACTCCTGTATTTCAGAGTTTATCACTGGTTTCCTAAGCAGCTTTGGCCGAAGGATCCAAATTCACAAGATTTAAAAAACTGACTGACTTAAAAGTTCTTGCTTTCAAATTCTAAATATGGCTAGAAATTTTCTGGCGAGCCAACATGATATAACGGTTAAGGTATTGAACTAGGACCTAGGTTCAGATATACCTTGAATCAAGGAAATTCGTGGATGATTTCAAATTAATCCTTCACACTTTCTCAGCTCAACCTACCTCTGAATATTGCTATAAATAGAGACATGCTATAAATGCTGCAATAAAATAGAGATATTCTCACAAACCAACTTGAGCTGTTACAGAAAACACAAGACATAAATAAAGATTTCTTTTCTGCCCAAAGTTCACTCAATTAGATGTACCTGAAATTGCTTTAGAATTCTTAAAGGGAGAAGTCAACATGGAAGCTAATCCCAAGGCTGCTTGTCAAACCTGCCCCAGTCTGGTCCCTTAGGAAAGAAAGACCCTTGACTCCATTTGGGTGAAGTGAAAAGTTCTTTTACTAAAGGCTACAGGCTGCAGTAAAGTCAAGCTAGAAATAACATTTCCCGCATGAGAAAGGTTACAAATTTTCTCTTCATCCCAGCCCTGTGCCAATAACCAATTCATCCTCAGCCAATGAAGAGCCACATAGGTGTTTTGAGAATGCTGAGATGTTTGGAGTCGTCTATATTCCAATCTCAGGGTGGGTGGCCTTGAGAGCTGGCACAAACTGGTTTTTTGCTTCCCTGGTCTTCCTCAAGCCTCCCTCCCTATTTCCCATCACGTCCCCATACAGGTTTATTGCCCATTTGTCCTCTCCCCCCTTACCCCCTCTCTCCTAGTCTTTGATGGCAGGATGCCAGCAAGGCGCCAAGCCAAGATGGCAGACCTTACGGTGCTGCTCTTTCTCTTGCTTAGTTACGAGTTGACCAAGGAACATTTATATGAATGTCCAGCCCTCATTATTCAATTATCTCTGCCACTGTCTCCAAACCTACTTTAGTTAAATGCCACCAAATTCTCCCGAGTTTTTAAAATATAAATGCTACTGTTACTGCAAAGGGTTTTGTAGAATTTTTTGATTTTCTCTTTCCTCTAAGAAATCATCCACTCAATTTCTCTACTCACATCACGAATGCAGTGAATTTTCAAAGGAGATTTGTGCCTGGCTTATTTCTTTTATTCCTTTAAGTAGCTGCCCAAATCCATGAAAAGCCTGCAGAGTTCCATAATATAACATGAATAGAAGGACCCCACTGCTTTCATATTCCTGTTCTTTTCTGCATTAATTTGTCTTTGTACACCTGTCAGCCCCTGTTCTTTTATCACACGTAGTTAGTGTTATGTGTGTCCTTTAATTATTGCCTTACTCTCTTCCAGTGATATACAACAAAATAGCCACCTAGCAAATGTTAAATGCTGGCTAGGATTTATTTCAGGCATCCCTGGTCTGAAAAGTTGGCTCTTTTAAAACTGGTGGACTTCAACTCCCAGAATTCCCCAGCCAGCATGGGGACAGCCTAGACAGCCATGAAGGATTCTAATAGCTCCTATTTTGTATATTTATCTTTTTTTTAATTTATCCTTCTTTGCAAAGCCTATTTGCACATGTCAGAAGATAATGTAGGTAGATAATGTCAGAAGATAATGGAGGTAGAGCTAGAGACAAATAAGACTCAAGGTTAAAGCTTTGGGGAATAACCAAGTATTATGGAATGCAGACTACCACTAAATACTAAGTACTATATACTAAACTACTATTTGAAGGCATATCCTGCTTGAAGGGGTGTCCAGTCCAAATTACTCTTTAAGCTAAAAAGCTATATTAAAAGAGGCAGATGGCAACATTGGGATTATGAGAATAGGACTATGTGGCCTTTAATAGACTTCGTTTTGATAAAGGCTTGAGCAACTGATTTCAGATATTTACAGTTGCCTATGTAGAAGCCAGTTCCAGCTTTTGCAGACTCTTACTTTACTTTATTAGATTTCTATCCCGCCCTATCTCCCAAAATGGGACTCAGGGCGGCGATTAGTCTTTCAACTCTGATTAGTCTTTCAACTTTTTGTAAGACAAGATAGAGCTTCTTCTGCCACTTTGGACTTAAAATCACCTCCCAAGATCCCTCAGCAGCTAATATCGAGGCAACAAGCACAAAAGTCACCTGATGTGGAGAATTGCAGAAATAACCTATGGAAGAAATCAAGAACTGCTAACAGAATTATGAAGGGGTGATAAAGATATTGTTAGTGGTAAAAAAACACCCCCGTTGGAAAATAAACAGGCGGAATAGTGCAATACACCGGACAGCAAGAGATACGTTGCTTAAACCACACAAAAACTATAAAACACTGATAGTAGAAAAAAATAGTCTTTACTCTTGATGTAACTAAAATACTTTTTCCAAACAGTGATACTAACTCCTCTAACAATAAACAGTCATTCACCAAAACCACAGTTATCTTACAGTCAGTCAAAAACAATGATTCTCTTCCGTCTTCATGTTCAGCTTCTTCCTCAGTGGCAATCAGGAAGCAAAAGGAAAGCAAAAAAGGATGAACTGTGCTTCCAGCTGCCTTTTTATGATTGAGCTGGGAAGCACAGCCAATCAGAGTCCACTTAGTCCTTAAAGTTACATATACTCTTTAAGAATCCTGGCTTATATATATTGTCAACCCAACATCAGGATATTATCCTAACAGATATGAAGAAAATTAGGAAAGTAGACCCATCTCAGGCCTGGGAAAGGAAAGAAGATAAGAAATAAATGGCAGATAACTCCATCTTGATTCTGTGTGATATAAGAAGGGGAAGGGGAAATCAGGATTTCATTATTATTATAGCCACAATAGTACCAACATGGGGTTTCACTGGTTCTTTTAGTGTCAGCTTCCTGACCTGGTCTATGTTGAAGGGCTGACCCCTGGCCATAATATTCCCTTCTACTGTGAAATAAATGCTATTTGTATTCAGATAAAAGCTTTAAGGAAAAGAAGAACAACTAGGGCTGATATAATAGCAGTGTTCCAATATCTAAGGGGCTGCCATAAAAAAGAGGGAGTCAGCCTATTCTCCAAAGCACCTGAAGGCAGGGCAAGAAGCACTGGGTGGAAACTAATCAATGAGAAATTTCCTGACAGATAGAACAGTTAATCAGTGGAACGATCCCTCCAGACGTTGTGAATGTTCCAACACTGGTGGTTTTAAAGAAGAGATTGGACAAGCATGGTATGGGATTTCCTGCTTGAATAGAGAGTTAGACAAGAAGACCTCCAAGATGTCTTCCAACTCTATTATTAGAGTTATTCTGCTAAAAGAAATTCCTTCTACATCAGCACAGGCAAATTTTATGCAGATCTTTGGCATTATTTGCCATCTTCATTCTGCATGTTTATCTTTTTATTTAACACATTTTATTTCATGGTATTATAAAATGTCAGGGTGGGAAAGGATGCTAGAGATCCAGTCTCTACCAAGTGAGAAATCCACTACCATAGCATTGCCAGCAAATCATCTTATGTGTTCCATGCCACTATCTTCTGAGGCAGTCTGTTTCTACTTTCAACATCCCTTATCACCAAGATTTAACAGATTAACAGAGTTAGGACCTTCTACTGTAGGTCATCTAATCCAACTCTCCCACCCAAGCAGGAGACCCTACACCATTTCTGACAAATGGCAGTCCAATCTCTTATTTAAAACTTCTAGTGATAGGTTGAATCTATCCTTGATCAGTTTCCATCCATTATTCCTTGTCTGGTCTTTGGGTACCTTGGAAAATAGCTTAACCTCCTTCTCTCTCTGGCAGCCCCTCAAATATTGGACCACTGCAATCATGTCTCGCCTGGTCCTTCTCTAGCCATGCCCAGTTCCTGTAACCGTTCTTCATATGTTTTAGTCTTCCAGTCCCCTAATCATCTTGACAGTTAATGTCATATCCAAGTAAAACCTACTTCCTTGTAATTTAAATCCATAATTTCTTTTCCTGTGCTATTAAATAATTTTGAATAATTCTATACCATATTTTACATGACAGCTCTTCATATACAGCACATAAAGACATTTGACATATCTCCGAGCTGTGTTCCCTTTTCTAGGCAAACACAATGCGTTTAAGCAATCCTCTTTTCCCCCCCTCCTTCCCAGCCCCTTATAATCTAGGTTGTTACTCAGAACATGCATCAAATCAATTTCCTTCTTAAAATGTGAACCCAGAATTCTTTGTGAATCATATGTGACCATGTAATTAGAATATTCCTGTCCCAAACTCAGAAAAATAGTGAGAGCAACCATAGAGTATTCAATGTTCTGATTTATTGTTTATTGCTTCCTTATCCAGCGAGGGTAAGGAATTTACTTTCTTCTTACTACGGTTTGGTTGTTCCTTCAATTCATAATTCATTTTCTTCTTTTAAAACAAGGGGAGAGGGATGCTAAAAAGGTGAAATGTTTGGGGTTTCTTTTGGCTCAAGAGGATGCCTGGACTTTGAATGACTTGTTTAAGGCCATCCTCCAAAAGTGAGTGAGACCACTTTTCCCCTTAATGTATTAAACCAGGGGTCTCCAACCTTTGCAACTTTAAGTCTGAAGGACTTCAGCTCCCAGAATTCAGCTTTGCTGGCTGAAGAATTCTGGGAGCTGAAGTCCTTCAGACTTAAAGTTGCAAAGGTTGGAGACCCCTGTATTAAACAATATTTTTGTTCATTATTTAAACTAAATGACGTTTGCAACGGTTTTCATAATAACAAATCCCACCCTGAATATAAGCTTGAACTTCTTTTCATCGATAGTTTGTGGAGGGGAAATGTTAGACCGTGGTGAAAACGATCACACTCTCCTTGCTTGTCACCTTTTGTAGGTTCCTGCCCAAGGATCCCTGTGAACCAATCCTGTAGAAAAATGCCAGTCTCTCTGGGAGAAAATGGAAATTAATCAAAGAGGAGCAGAAGAAGAAAGAGGGAGAGAGAGAAAAAAAGCAGAGTGAAAGCTGTAAGGTCCTTGATGGTAGCATGGAGGGCTTTCTTCTGAAGATGTCAGAGGAAAAGTGCAACCATGCTGCAGAAAAAGGGAACAATAGCAGGAACAGAGAAATCCAATTATTGCCTTGGCAGTAGGACAAAAGCAGTGAACTGGTCACAAAAAGGCCCAAAGCCCTGGCATTCCTATCCTTGAAAAACAACACCGAGATTCTGAGTGTTGGGTAACTATAACAAAGAACAATATGTTGTCAATTGCATGAGAAAGCCAAGAGTGCTGGCAAGTAGGCAAGGCAACTCCAAATGCTGGCAGGACTTATATACCTAAGCAGCATCTCCAACATAGAATCTAGGCTTAAAAACAAAAGCCCAGCTGTGCCCACACATGACTGCTGCTGGCTGGTTTGGTTGGGCAAGGCTGAAACAAAATATTAAACCAAAGTAGAGGTCGGTTCAGAGGTGGTATTCAGCAGGTTCTGACCAATTCTGGAGAACCGGTAGCGGAAATTTTGAGTAATTCAGAGAACCGGTAAAAGCTGTCTCTGGATGGCCCCGCCCCATCTATTCTCTGCCTCCTGAGTCCCAGCTGATCAGGAGGAAATGGGAAATTTGCAGTAACCTTTCACTGGAGTGGGGTGGGAATGGAGATTTTACAGTATCCTTCCCCTGCCACACCTAGCCCAGCCACGCCCACAGAACCGGTAGTAAAAAAAAAAATTGAATCCCACCACTGGGTAAACTGTATAGCTGGGTTACACAGTTGGCCTTTTCTGTGGTAAGAGCCACTTCATGGAACTCTCCCCCATGAAAACATATGCAGCTCTGTCCTGTTAATAGCCTGCAAGCAAGTTGAAGCTTCAGTGTTCCAGTGAGCCACCAGCTCCTGGCTAATTTGAAGAAGGGTTTCTATTTTATGTATTCCTGTTTCCTGCATTTCTTATTTTGTGCTTTTACCCTTATTTTGTAGCCATCTACACTAAGAAGCCTTCAGTGTAAATAACAAATAAAATAACATCTTGGATAATATAGGAAGTAAAATAGAGTAGAAAGTAGAATCATAAAAACATATAAAACATAGTATAAATAAGAAGAGAATAGGCTAAAACTCTTAATTGAACAAAAGAGACTGGAAATTCAAGTCTACATTACCTGCTTTGTTCTGATATAAATTTTGCAACAAAAAAGCACTGATTAGAGAAATTATCTTCTATCCTTCCTGCATTGTCTACCATCTCCAAACTGGATGCCCAGCAGTGAATTTTTTATTTAGTGTTATATCTCCCTCTACTGATCAAGAAAAAACAACAAGGGCTCTCTCTCCTCTTTTCAACGGAAGAACAAGAGATTTCCAAATAAAGTAAGATCAAAGTTCCTTCCCCTCTTTCTTTTCTTTTTTTTTTCTTTTGACATTTTTTGGGGAGGCAGGACTGCAGTTTTAATGGACAAAATAGATGATTTCAGCTTTGCAAAAGCATCAGTGTTCCCTTTAAAATAATCTTAAAAGGGGATCTGTTTGGGCCAATTTAGAGAAACCTGAAGTGATTTCTAAAGATTTCAGTGGGTGCCATAAGTCTCATGTTTTGTTTATTATATGCTCCCAATTCCTAAAAAAAAAATGCAGGAAAAAAAGCAAGTGGCAACATTTTGGTCCCATCTAAAGGTGATTCGCTTTGACTGTGTTATCTATTGAGCTGAGCCAAAGGCAATCAGAGCAAGTATGTCAGCTCACCTAAATGGGGCTGGGCCCTAGTAGTTGAAGATTGACTTTTTTTCCCTAAGCTTGACTTTAGTCAAGGAAAGACAGGCAGAATGGAGTTGAGACCTAGCCATCTGGGACTGTTCTTTTCTGATGTTAAATAGAACTGGTGACTGGAGAATTCTGAGAGTTAAAGTCCATTCACCTTAAAGTGGCCCAGTTTGAAAAATAATGAATTAGAATGTGCCCTGCTACAGTAGTGGGTTTCTATTATTTTTATTACCAGTTTGCTTGTGGACATGCGCACACTTGCATGTGCTCATGACGCTTCTGCGCATGTGCAGAAGCGTCTGGGCAGGTGGGCGGAGCCTCCCACTGCTGCTGCTACCAGTTCACCCGATCCAGGCCGAATCGGCAGCAACCCATCTCTGTGCTGCTAGCTTGCCATTTCCAGAAGCCTGGCAAATTTAATGAAGACATGTCCTGGGCACCTCTCATGAAGAGAAGTAATCTGCAATTTTGTCAATATACATCATGTGAAAACCAAAGAAAGTATTTTAATCTGTTTATAAAAATCCCCTAAGATAAAGACAGGAAGTAATGGCATCTATTTATTTCATATTTAAGAGTAGATCTAAACATTCCATTTCTTTTCAAGTTGCTCAAGCCAGACCCCATACTTGACTAACTCAAAAGTCTAAGAAATATGTTATGGAAAAAGAGCAGGAGAGAAGAGAACTGCATGTGCGTAATGAGAGGTAATGTGTCTATCGAATAACATCCAAATCTCTTTGTTGTTGCGGTTCCCCATCTGGTTAAGACCAATTAGCACATTATTGTAAAAAGGCCAACACTTCTGATAGCAGGCACTAGACAGTACAGACTAGAGAGGTTACTAATTGATAGTAATATAAAAAGGTAGACTGAAAAACAGATGCTAACAGTGTATTCGCTTTGGCTCACACTCTTCCTTCTACTTCCCAATTATTTGTCCTTACAAGAGGAAAAGAAAAATCCTATCTGGTTTTAGTCCCACTGACATCAACAGAGACATTGTCGGCCCTGACAATGTGTAAAAATGAACACAATGAGAATTCTCAAATCCAACTGATCATTGTTTTTGAGTTGTTATATACAAACTTTCCTGTATGCATTTTAAAGCATTATCAGAATTGCAATCAGGTGGTCTATCTCAAAGATGTGGGAAATAAGGTGGTACCTTGGTACTCAACTACTTTAAAACACATTGCATTTGGTACTTGACCAAATTGACATTTTGACACAAAAATGTCCTGGTACTCATTTTTTGGTACTTGATATGTTGCAAAAAAAGAAGTTGGGGACAGCTGCAGAGGACAGACAGGTAGTAGGCCATGCTGGGAAGGTCACTGACATAGGAAAAGGGACAGATAGGAAGTCCTTCCCAACTGAAAGACTCATGTGATGAGTCACATGTTTGTTTGGTACTCATCATTTTTTAGTACTCATCGTGCATCCCTGAACCAATCAAGGATCAATACTGAGGGAATTCCGTTTCCGCTCTCTGGAGGCGACGGACGTGTTCCAGACACATCCGCCGCTTGTTTTCTCCGGCGGCGCCTTCAGGGGCATGGGGGCTCTTGTAGGGAGCCCCCACCGTAAGAGCGGCTTGCAGTGCAATCCCCACCTCGATGGCGGTCGGGGGGCCATTCCCACTTTGCTCTAGGAGCCTGAGAACGAGATGCGGGGGGAAGCCTTCCTCTCGCCGAAGGAATGCCGGAACAGCCGCTATTGAAGTGTGGGCTGAAGGAAACATGGTCAGAGAAATGATTCTGTAACCTAGCAGTTAAATGCAGAAGAACTCAGAACAGTTCTCAACAAAACTTCAGATCCTACAGAACAATTCAATTGCAGAACAATGGCTTCCTAGTTAGCTGCCCTTCATTGCTCTCTTTTCTCCATTGACATGCGTTTTAGAAAATTTCTGCTGCCTTCAGAGGATACAAGACCAAATGACTCCTTTCAGGCATTACACTTTCAAGTCTAACTCATATTCTTTTCTATTACACATTTACATAATATCAAATCAAAACTGAAGCCCTATTTCTTTCAATTATTTATGCATGCTACCAATAATTATTGATATCAACAAATCAAATAAAAATTTGATTTGATTTGGGGTCATCAAAGTACTTAACATTCACCCCCCAGAGATCATTACTTGGAAAAAGAACAAAAGATGTTCTTCTCCCATCAGGTAATTCATACATTTAAGTCCACAGGCTACATTTTTCCAAGAGAAATATGTACAAGCTAGCCTTACATCTGCTAGTGTATTCATGGACTGATCAAAGAACAAAAGAAGTCTCCTATTCTGTTAGAACAATGTCCTTTCACAAGAGTCAGTAACATTTTGCTTTTCTTGAATTTCTGACAGGCAGAAATTGCATGGTCAATAATGAGGAATTGTAGCTAATATAGCCTCCCATATCTTACTTTGCCATATTGCCTGCAATAGTCAGTTAGATCAGGGGTCTCCAACCTTTGCAACTTTAAGTCTGAAGGACTTCAGCTCCCAGAATTCTCCAGCCAGCTTCTGGGAGCTGAAGTCCTTCAGACTTAAAGTTGCAAAGGTTGGAGACCCCTGAGTTAGATCCTTCTCTGTAAAATATACATAAGGAAGGAAGCATTCTAAAATTTGGGTGCTTACAAACAAAGGTGTACTTAGATCCCTGAGATATTTTACCTCTGCACCTCTTTAAAAATTAGAAGCACAATGTTACTGGAGGTGCAAAAGTTGAAAGTTTGTTTATTATTTTCATAAAGCTGTCCTCTTTGCTACAGTGAAAATAAAATGTGGGAAGGCTCCTATACATTGAACTCTCAGAATTGGTTAGAAATAACTGAAGTAAAAAATAAAGGGAAGAGATATGAGGAAAAAAATCTCTTTTTGCTCTTTACTGCTATGTACTGACCATGTAATACTTTCCCTTGCCATGTCTCTTTTCTATTCTTCATTTGTTTTTTCTTGTAGGTCAGTTTAATTTCTCTAGTACTCAATAAGTCCTCATGGCATACTTCATAACATACTTAATGCAATGCAATGCAATGCAATGCAATGCAATGCAATGCAATGCAATGCAATGCAATGCAATGCAATACAATAGCAGTCTGTAGGACAGTCTGACATAGAGTAAATGTACCTCTATGGGCTCATCAGTTCCATTCCTCGGAGTTGTTTCTGCTCCTCTGATAGAAACATGGGCTTTCCCTCCATTTCGCTCTCAGTGTTTTTCCAAGTTGGCAACTTTAAAGTGTGTGAGCTTCAACTCTCTGAATTCCCCAGCCAACTCACACTTGTGATACAATACAATACAATACAATAGCAGAGTTGGAAGGGACCTTGGAGGTCATCTAGTCCAACTCCCTGCCTAGGCAGGAAGCCCTATACCATTTCAGACAAATGGCTATCCAACATCTTCTTGAAGACTTGCAGTGTTGGGGCATTCACAACTTCTGGAGGCAAGTTGTTCCACTGATTAATTGTCCTAACTGTCAGGAAATTTCTCCTCAGTTCTAAGTTGCTTCTTTCCTTGATTAGTTTCCACCCATTGCTTCTTGTTCTGCCCTCAGGTGCCTTGGAGAATAGTTTGACTCCCTCTTCTTTGTGGCAACCTCTGAGATATTGGAACACTGCTATCATGCCTTCCCTAGTTCTTCTTTTCATTAAACTAGACATACCCAGTTCCTGCAACCGTTCTTCATATGTTTTAGCCTCGGGTCCCCTAATCATCTTTGTTGCTCTTCTCTGCACTACTTCAATGCATCTTCCTCTTTGTCCTTCAGATATTCTTCCAATGTCCTTTTTTCTTCTTCAACTGTCTGCTCTGCGTGCAACATTCCAAGCCCACCTATTTTCCTTGATATTTAGGGAGGGGGTGGGTTCCAGTTGCTGTTACTGCCAATTCGCTCAGGGATGTGCTTTTTGTGCGCATGCACTTAATGCACGCTATGTGCACATGAGCAGTACTAAAAAACGCTTCTTTGCAGAAGCAAAACACAAGATGGTGGCACCTATGGCGCCATCAAGAGAACAGGTTCAGGGGCATGACAGACCAAGTTACTACCTACTCGGCCAAACCGGTCTAAACCGGTAGGAACCCACCTCTGAAGTAGGGTCTATCGATGTTGCTGCACGGATGAAGGGCCTGATTACCCACTATTCCAGTTATGTTTGAATTTAAGACCTTTTTCAGTCTCATGATACATTCACTTCTAACCTTCTTTTGACTCAGCATAATTGATGTCAGCTTGACCGTTGCCAAGATATTTGCAGTGATTGCCTTCATTGACTCTTCATGTTATTTCTAAAGGTTATGTTGATTCCTTCAGTTTTCACTATTTCCCCCCCTGTTATTATTATGGTGGTGGTGTCTGGACTTTTTCGAGGTTTAAAATGAAAAAGAATAACATGATATAGTCTTGCTGCTGTGTAAATGGGAATCCCCATCAAAGCAAGGTAGCAATTTGTAGGGACTCAAAAATACCCAGAATGAGTTCAGTAGAAGTAAAACACTTACAACATGTACAGCTTCAAATGTTTACATAAAGTAATTAATTCTCTAGCAGTTTGTTTTGTTTTGCTTTGTTTTGTTTTTCTTGCAGAAAAATCACTTCAAATTTATCTTTTCTAAATAAAAAAAAGTAAGCTTTTAAGAAGAGCTGAAATAAACAACTGTTAGAATTTCACATCGCCCAATTTTTTTTAAATGAAAGCCAGCTATAAAAAGAGGCTTCTCCTGATCCTCACGTTAATTGAAATACATGTGGCATAAACTGTTAGTGAATTTCGTGAGCCTGTACTTCTTATTTACATTGCATTTTCCCAACTCCTACACAAACAAACTCCAACTCCTTACAACAAATGTTTTTAATACCATTCTTCTCATTTCCAATTGTGAATTCTTAATGTGACAACCAGGGAGATTCTACAATCTGCTTCATCGAAGCAGTAGTAGTACATATTAGTCTGGAGGAGAAAGAAATAGTGACAGAAAAGGAGAGAAATTGATTTCCCCCTTTCTGGCTTCTAGGATGAGAAAGGGAACCAATATCAAATTAATGCCATGCCTTGCTCATTGCCTGCCAGTTTCCCCTCCAGCTAAAACCATGGCTACTAATAGCCTCCTGCACAAGGATAAGACAGTTAAATGACAGAAGCACCTGAAGTTATGAGTAAGAAAAGCAGCAGTGTCAAGATTAGAAATTTGCCAGTGGTTCAGTGTTGCTCTCTTATGCAGGCTTGGCTCTACTTCTTGACTTCCAATTCAACCACGGGCTGAATATTTGAAACCAATATGTAAGATTGAGGCTGCTTCACCTTCCTTGGTTTTCTAGTAATTCTTTAAGGTTCTTTCTTCAGCTACCCCTTCCAATTTATTTCATTGCTTCTGCCTGCTTCTCGAAGGGCTTTCCGAGGTAGCAGCAACTGCAGGCTTTTGCTACTTTGCTGGTTGCTTTAATGAAAGTGGCTTCTGTAGGAGATGAACTGGCGAAACCCAAAGGCAGGGTTAAATATGTCATCAGTTGAGAGTCATTATGTTCCCACAAAAGACCTGAATCCAGCCACCCATGGATTTCCTTATCCCTTCTCTAGTGCCAATTTGGTTTGACTCTTAGTAGATCAGATTCTTGTGCATAGGTACCATGAAATAAACTTTCACTGCTTTGAACTCTACTCCTGTTCCTGGTTCCACACCTAGCACAAATACATGGCATTGCATTTGTGTAATGATATCCCTGTGTCTATATCAGGGGTCTGCAAAGTCAGCTCTTTTAAGACTGGTGGATTTCAACTCCCAGAGTTCCCCAGCCAGCATAGCTGGCTGGGGAATTCTGAGAGTTGAAGTCCACCAGTCTTAAAAGAGCCGACTTTGCAGACCCCTGGTCTATATCATCACCTGATCTCTTTTGGTGGGCCCTTATGGATGTCTAGGAATGGACAAAAAGTGAGAGGGAGAAGAAAGTGAAGAGACAGCTTCCCAGCACAAGCTCCACCTTTTGGGGAAAACATGTGTACAATGATGCAATGCCCATAAAAAGGATGGGGCTTGCATGATAATACATGAGTCCACCTTTCTTTGATCTGGTCTCCCTTTTCATTTATCCTCCACAAATGCCACTGCCAGGCAGGAAACCTTATATCATCTGAAGAATGTCATTTCATGGATCCAACATCGATTGGAAGTCCATGAAACTGAGACTTTAGTAAAGGGCAAGCCAATAGTGCTTTGGAAGTGTACTCCATTATTCTAAAATGCGCTTATATATGTATTTCCCTAAAAAAATGAATTTTCATGCATTCTCTTAAAATACTCAAATTCCCATTTTTTGAGAAAGCTTCTGGCAAATTTGGAGACATATCTAATGGAAGGTAATAATCCTGAAAGTGCACACCTGCTCATTTCGCTTACAGCATGCCATTTGAACTGTTTTGATTTGTAGGATAATACAGGCACCCTTGTTCTCCATCAAAATGCTTTATACCAAAATTAGCCACTACATGTGGATTGCTTGTTTCTGCTTTAATTAAAGGATCCCCATATGAAGAGAAAGAGAAGAAATGTCTAAGGTCCATCGTCTGCAGTCTGAAATGTCTTCAGAAGAGCCAGACTTCCTTGTTGTCAACCTACTAGCAGTTGGTAATCAACTCCTCTGAGGATAAACTAATGAGTCAGAGCTCAAAAAGTGTCTTGCAAAAGTAGAAGAGAGATGAGTGCCTCTAGCAACAAGAAAGCTTTCATTTAAAACCCCAGCAGGAGCATCATTTGTGACTTGTTCTGTTTGTAGGAATAATAGAGAAACTTTTTTAAAAACAGGATGACAGAGTTAAACTGGGAGCAGACTCTTTTGGAGGTTGCAAATAACTGAAACTGTATCTGAAAACAACAGAAAGACAGTCCTTGGGTCACACAAATTCCTCCCTCGGATGCCATTGAATATGCATAAAGTATTCTATTTTTATATAAAAAAAAATAACTGTGGGAAGAGGGAAGAAAAAAGAAAATAGACCTGAAAGAGGGGTTTTGTTTTTTTTACACCACCACTTCTGGCTGTAGATGCACTTTTGTTGCTGGTAGATTTCAAAGATGGAGTTCATATGCAAATTCACCCACCTCAACAGGGACTCTTAAGCAGCCCTGAATCGATCTTGCAAGCGTTGAATGTAAGATAAGCAGACAATGAACTTCTCCATCAGCACTGAGTCTGAGCCCAGGAGAAAGATTTGCAAAAATGGCACCTCAACAGGAATCTTTCTGACACAATCGACAATACAAATAATCCAGAAAGAAAAATGCTAGCTTCTTAAACTTAGTCAGCAACCAACACCCCTAATATTCAAAAGTGTGTCATGTCAACGTTTCTTATCATTCGGTAATAGTCATTGTACTTATGCACATTACACATGTGTGCATGCACACACATGCACACATAAAGATTTTTCTTATAATTTATCTATTGTCTTTGAAAGATATATTAAGCAAGGCCAGGGTTGTCTCAAAGCAGGCATGCATCTATCCACTCAAATTCAGGCCAAACTATTTTATTGGATTTTAGTTTGCCATTTTACAAAGTGTCTGGTCCTTTGTAGAATTCTATCAACAGAAAACAAGGAATGCATTTGTGACAAAGGGTGAAGTTGTCAAATTGTGGGTATACTTAGAATGACATGTCATCTACTCTCACATACCTGGTTCCAACACCTAGCACAAATATATAAGTCATTGTATTGTGTGATGATATCACTATGTCTGTGATCACTTGATCTCTCTTGCCCCTTCCATAAATACCCAGTGAGAGTGAGCAGAAAGTGAAGGGCCAAACAGATTGCGGGCAGAAATTATTTTTGATTGTTAGCAGCTCATTTAGTAGTGTATGAATGTGGAAAGCAAAATGATGGTTGATTTAGTGAAAGTGCAGGCTACAATGAATAGATTGGCTTATAGAACGTTTTGCACAAGTATAAAATTGAATGTTGACTGTTGAATGTGGTAAGAGTAAAAGTAAAGTTTTTTCCTCTCCAGTCATGTCTGACTCAAGGGGGGTTCACCTCCATTTTTTAGTCCAGGGAACCAGTGTTGTCTGAAGATGCTTCTGTAGTTATGTGGCCAGCATGACTATATACTGAGGTGCACGGAACACTGTTGCTTTCCCACTGAATGGTGAATAGAATTTATCTACTCACGTTTGCATGCTTTCAAATTGCTAAGTGGGCAGGAGCTGGGGAAAGATAGTTGACAACTTTGTCATCCAAAATGTAGAGGAGGAAACTAGAGGAAAAGTTGTATTGGACATAATTCTTACTACCAGTAATAAGGAAGAAGTTATAGAGGAATTAAAGATGTCAGAACTTTGAACAAGAGTGACCATGTCTATTGCATGTGTTCAACGTAAACACATGCAATAGAATATGATCCAACCAGTGTCTTAAACTTTTAACAAACTTTCAACAAACTCAGAGAGATTCTAAGAAAGATTCCATGGATGAAAATCCTAAAAGGAAAAGCAACTCAAGAAGCGTGGGAAACTTGGAAAAATATGAACATAAGAGCCCAGTCCAGCATAATATCACTGGGGAAAAAAAGTAAGAAATCCAAGAAGAAACCAGCATGGTTGCATTAAGATCTCTCAGATTTGAACTGAAAGACAAAAAGGACAGGTCCAAAAAGTAGAAAGAGAAACAAATAACTAAATCAGAATATCAGCAGATAGCCCAAATCTGTAAAGATGAAGTCAGGGAAGCAAAGGCTCAGAATAAACAGAGACTAATAAATGGATAAAGGATATACTTTATATATAGAGAGACTGGCTCAGTAAAATAAACTTGGATATAAATTGTAAACAGTGATTTGGGAAAAAGACCTAAAAACTTTATTAATTAACCTTTTCTTATTTAGAACTTGTTATAAAGGTGTTTGCTATTGGGTTTGAAGAGAAAAGGTAGGATATAAAAAGTAAATTTATTGTTAATAAATAATCAACCACAACAAAAATAATGAAAGAATAATAGATATTGTGTAATGATAGATATATGTACCGTTTTTTTAAATAATTGTATTAATCAACTATTATTTAGAATACAATCATAAAGAAGTAATGTTATTGGAAGATAGTTAAAATGGCCAATGAATGCCAACACGTGATTATGTCTTTAAGTATGAATTATTTTAGGCAAAAGGACATTTAAATAATTGTAGTCAATTGAGAATTGTGCTAAAGTAATGGTATACTAAAAAGATCTTTGATTTGAAATATTTAATTTAATATCAACTATAAATAATGACCGTGTATGAATGCACAAAAATTATCTGTAACCAATTGACACACTTTCTACAAGATGTAATGAAGGAAGATTGTGTGTGTGTGTGTGTGTGTGTGTGTGTGTTTGTGTTTGACTAAAATAAAAAAATTCTTCAAAAAAAAGAATAAACAGAGACTTGCAACAAAGTCAAAGGTAATTTTTTTTAAAGTTTCTTTCAACATATACTGTAAATAATAAGGGGAAAAAAGTCAAGAAAACAGTAAATCCACTAAAAAGAGAAGATGGCAAGGATATAACACGGAGCAGAGAGAAAGCAGAACTGCTGAACTCATTCTCAGTCTTCATGAAAAAAAACAATCAAACGAACGAACTATAGCCCGATCTACCAAAAATCTAACCAGAAAAGTCAATCTAAAAATTAAAATAAGCAAGAAAATGGTTAAAGAACACCATCAGTGAGTATTTTCCGCAGATGATACCATGGGAACCCTGGTGATTTCTAAACAAAGTTAGGTAGACTGTGTGGTGCAATATGAATTATGGATCTGAAAACAGAGCCAATAGATGAATTGGTATATTTTGGTAGGATGTTTTCTAAAGATGGGGAAATGGATGGAGAATTTGCAACATGGGAAAACATTTATAGAAAGGTAATAGTTTATAAACATTCTTCTTCAAGGAATATTTTTTTATTAAGGAAGCATGGCTCCATCTGTTTTGTTTTATGGAAGCACGGAGGGGATGCGTTCACTGAATATAAAGGCAAGTTAAGTGTAGGTGAATTGATTATTTAAGAAATATGTGAGTTATGAATAAAAAAAGGAGTTAGAAATTATGGTCTGAATGAATGTGGATTGAAAACTGAGCAACTAATATAAAGGAAATACACTGAGGTGGCTTGGTCATACCAAGGCAATGATTGAGATACAGATCACAAAATGAGCAGATGGAAGAAAAGTGACTAGGTTAAGAGGGAAAGGAAGACTTTAAAAGTCCTGGTTGGATTCAGTTGATTAGATCCTCAGGTAGAGAAAAGTAAAAAATCTAAATAACAAAAAGCAATGTTTGAATTGGTATATAGAGGTGGCGGAAATAGAACCAAGAATGGTTTACAAAGATAGAAAGAAATATCAATATTTCTTTTTCTTATCTCCTGCCTTTATTTTGCTTACTATTTCTTAATATTTTTCAATGTCTGCATAATGTTGCTTACTCTGACGGAGACTAGCACGATGGATACATATGTAAGGGCTACATGAAACAAAATGAAGGGAATGAAGAAATCTATGCTGCTAATTCCCCTGATGCAAGATGTTCATTTCAAGATGTAATCAAATTTACAAGAATTCCCCAAAGAGTTTTCACACTAATGCTCAAATTAAAGAGAAAATGTGATCTTGGTGGCAGTTTTTGATGTAGTTGGCAGGCAGGCAATCACTCTCCAAAATGTGCTCTATCCTCAAGAGGCTGAGAGCCTTTTCGTCATGGATTTTCTTGGCTAATACCCATAGCAGATAAACGGTTTGCACCATAAGAAAACTGGCAATAGGAAAGGTTTTACATTCAGGCTTCAGAGAAAAAGGCTGAGAACTAAAAGGAAACTAGCATATTATGAAGAACATTTTATTTTACAAAGAAAAAAAGAAATATCCAATAATACCAGGTGAGGATTTTAGACCAGAATCTTCCTTAGCACTCTGAATAAGATGGTCTAACAGCCTTTGTTTACTTACTTACATCTATCTACCATAACTTGGGGCTAATCTACCACAGCTACTTCTGTGTTCTGCATAGCCTTCATCCCAATCGCCAGCCCATAACTGAGGCAGCCTTTAAAAATCCTTAGTTGTACTGGTGATATTTCTCTTTTTATCCCGAGACAGAGTTTGAATCAAATACAATCTTGTTAGAATTTGTTGCAGGAATCAGATCCAGAAAGCACACACAGATAACTGGTTCAGCAGGATTTATTAACTTCTTTATATACATAATAACACATGAATAAATGTACAATGCTAACAGCTGGTTCACAGGCAGAGGAGAGAACAGTTGAGTTTCAGTTCAGAGTTCAGAGCAGAATACCAGGCTACTTTCAGTTTTTGGTTTCAATTCTCAGCACAGCACTCAAGAGCTGCAGGGCTAAACCACACCAGGCTCCAAGCTGTTTCAGCTCCCAATGGCTGAACTTGCTACTAAGCCCTATTCATTGGCTGACCTTGTTACCATGTCTCTGCCAGTCATGAATTCTCTGAAAAATCTGATGTGCTTTGCCAAGCACTCTTTTTATGTAGTCAGGTAAGTCTTAGAAGGTGGAATCAGATGGTGCCAATTTCCAGTTTAGGCTGGTATGGACATGCTCATTGCTCTTTTCCCTTTTTACTTACCAGTTGCTCTTCTCTAAGGCCCTCCTGCTTGGGAGGGGGGAGAGTCCAAATCTTTTATACTGGTCTCCTTCTCTGTACCTGCCAGGTGTCCGAGCTGACACCAGTTCAGAGACTTAGTGAAGCAGAGAGAAAGAGCTAATCTAACCATCTCTGTAGGAAACATTTGAATCATTTTTAAACAGAGGTTTAGCATCCATCTCAAAAAGTAGTAACCCCTGTTCAAAGAAATGTCCAATATCAGCTGCTACCTCATGAACACAGGTTTT
Organism: Rhabdophis nuchalis; assembly: GCA_039707465.1. Classification (NCBI taxonomy): domain Eukaryota; kingdom Metazoa; phylum Chordata; class Lepidosauria; order Squamata; family Natricidae; genus Rhabdophis; species Rhabdophis nuchalis. The sequence continues at coordinate 36,849,391 of CM077651.1, read as the reverse complement.
GTGCTTTCTGAAATTGAGCTAAACTTTTGGAACACAGATTCTAAGAAACATGTTCTTCTGGAAGTGGACAGCTGGGTCCAGTGGTGGGATTCAAAAAAATTTACTACTGTTTCTGTAGGCGTGGCTTTGTAGGTGTGGCTTTGTGGGCATGGCTCTTTTTGCAAAATCCCCATTCCCTCCCCACTCCTGGGGGAAGGTTACTACAAAATCCCCATTCCCTCCCCATCTCACTAACCTGCTTTCCAGCTCCATTCTCCTGTTCAGGGCAACAAAAGAAGATCAGCTGAGAGGCTGGGAGACAGCAAGGGAGGGGCCAGCCTATTTGCTGGTTCTCCAAACGACTCAAAATGTCCACTACTGGTTCTCCAGAACCTGTCAGAACAGGCTAAATACCACCTCTGGCGGGTTCCTTTTGAACATATTCGTGCCCAACACTTGTGCAAAACCATTTATTCTAATGTCAGGTACATATACCTAGCTTCATTAAGGAGTCAGGAGACAGAATCCAGTATTTTCTTATTATTTACAGGACTTCTATGGCCAGCTCTTTCATACAATGACTCTAAGTGGTTTAGCTCACCACAATCCATAAAACATAGTTAAGAACAAAGGTACCCTGTTCCTGCCAAGTACCAGGCCAAACAAACTCTCAGCAAAACCGCCACTCAAGCCCAATTCCTGAGGAAGAAACAGGTTTTCATAGCCCTACAGAAGGTTAAAAGGATAGAGAGAGAGGTTCTCCTCTATTATAGTAGGAAAACATGTCCTTGGTAGTGTCACCTTGAAAATATTGTTGCATACAGATAACGTTGGCATAAGAACTCCACATTTTATCCTGTCCTCATTCCTGATTTAGTAAATATGTTGCCACTGAGGAGCCTTTCTGAAGAATTATTTTCAACAGATGTGATGCAAATTCCACCAGGAATTCATTCCAAGTAGCATACTTTATATTGCCCAGGAGAACGTTATCCACTCTTGTTATCCTAGTTCTCTCGTCTTCTGAATTATAATTTTCTCACCAATCGTTTTTAATCCAGAGATGTCAGATTAGCACTACCACTTCTTTGCACTGCAAGGAATTAAAGTGCATAATCCGCAACATTATGGCAGGAATTCCATAGAATAATAATCCTTCTTTACTGCGTCGCATAGGATAATCATTTCTTAATTGTAGAGACTAGATTTTTTTTTCTGTGCTTAATATGATTTCAAGAAGTCTTCATTAGAAGGTTTTTATTTTCCCCCACTGTTTTTATATGACCATCATATAAATATAATTACAGGTTGTATTTAAAAAAAAAACTTTCCAAAAACTCTCAAGAGGAAAAGATTCAAAGCCAAATATTTGGAAGATCAAAGAGTCCAATTTTTTTGTTCAATCTGCTTCCATGTATTATAGTACACATCTACTGATAGCTAATACATTCCCTACATTCCTTTTAAAATGAGGGGAAAGCTTTTAGCTTTCATACTTTCTTTTAATTATTAGCACTATATTCCAAGCTGATGTTTGGTGGTGGGTTAGTTAAAGAAGATGCTTCTCTCCCCGAAAAAGAGAGGGATGCAGAGCGCATGTTTTATGTAATGCTTAAGAAACTGAGATGTAAATTGTTGTCCTACTTTAGACATCAAGCAAATTGGGTGATTTTGGGCCAGTCACTTTCTCTCACCCCTAGAAAGAAGGCATGAACCACTCCTGGAAAAAAAATGTCAAGAAAATTGCTGAGGCTTACTGAAACAGTCACCAGGAATCAAGAGTGACTCAAAGGCAGAGACAGAAAGAGGAAAATGCATTAAATGGAGAAAAACATGCACTGAATATTTCTCCAAAATACTGATATTGCGAAAGATGTGAAGCAACTGTTTAATCCTTAAGCCAAAGCTTTAGTCTGTATAAAATCTGCCACTTGGATAAATCTCAAACAGACTTCACTGAGCAGATATTATTCTTCCCAGCTATAATGAAGCAAGAGAAAAGATGGTGGGCAAATTCTTTCTGTTCACATTTTAATATAAACCTATTTTAACTTAACCAATACACCTATAGCAAATTCACAATTTGAAACTTAAATGTTGCTGTTCTCCAATTTTGCAAAGCAGCTTGCCATCAATGAAAAATAGCCTGTATATTACAAAGAGATTCATACAAAAATATAAATATTCATAGAAAAAGTATGAAATCTATTAGGACAAGCAACACATTAACCCATGCACAAACTCATGTATATACATATTATACAAATCGCAATCATAACAAAACAGAAGTCATTTGAAAAATAGTATAGATTTTAGTATAGATTTTAGCGTGAACCTAAAAATAAACTCCAGTTCATTAAAATGCACATAGCTTGTGCATTTTAATAAAATGTGTTAGGGAGAACAAGTACTACCTGAATCCAACTGAAAAACGGAAGAAGGCTGTGCATAGGAGATACACCTGCAATCTGAGCTTCGAAGGGTTTTCGCAAGGAAGAACGAGCAAAGAATCCCAAGGCAAGGTGTGCCATGCATCCTATTCCCAAAAGACTGAAATGTGGAAGTTCATTCTCCGAGCTTGTGGGTTGGTTTCTGAACATTTCATTACCAGACTAGGTAGCGTCTTCATCAGAATTTAGAGGTTGTCAATGTGTCTGTGTTCTGCCTATAAAGGCTTCGTGTGATCCAGTAGGTCTTGTGATGGGGAGGTCATGTCAGGGGATGAATGTTGTGGATAGGTCAGGTGTGGGTCACATTTTGGTCTGATTTTTTTTTACATCTGAAAAACCTGGCATTTTAATAGGGATATAGAAGTATAGGGGTATCCACTGTAAGCCTGAGGTATTATGCAGCTGTCTGTTAATCCTAGAGCAATTTAGCTCCTTCATCTTGTATTACTTTGTCTATTGCATGATCCCACCAGTTCTTGGCTGAGGAAAATGGTATTACTTACAGTTATTTATTGCTGTTGTTCATTAGACTTATAGTCAACTAGATATTTAGACTGGTCTGGGCATTTTTATCCATCCATCCCAAAGACCATTTTATCCACCTTTTTAAAGACCTGGGATAGCAATACCTATAGCAATAGCAATAGCTCTTAGACATATACCGCCCCATAGTGCTTTACAACACTGTCTCAGCAATTTACAGAGTCATCATATTTTCCCCTGAAATCTGGCTCCTCGTTTTAGCAACCTTGGAAGAATGGAAGGCTGAATCAACCTTGAGCTGATGAGGATCAAACTCCTGACTCTGGGCAGAGTTAGCCTGGGATACTGCATTCTAAGAACTTCACCACCACAGCTCCTTTAAGGATAGGGATGAGTAAATGTTGTTGTTTCATTTTCTATTACTTTGCCTATTTTATAGTCCCACCAGTTCTTGCTTCCAGGCAAATGGTATTTCTTGCAGCTCTTTCAATTCACCATTGTTGCTACTTTATCATGCCTCAGTGTATGTCAGTGTTTCTATGTCAGCTGGCTGGGAATTCTGGGAGTTGAAGTCCACAGGGCTTAAAGCCGCCAAGTTTGAGAAACACTGGTCTATGTGATCTTCTTGCACCAACTAACTAGTTGGTCCACCATTTCTTCAGCTTCTTTGCAGAGACAGCATTTGCTGTCTTCTCAATTCTGGCTTTGTATGTTCTTAAGGCTTGGTCTTGTGCATCCAGAATTATGTTTCTTTCTTCAACTTGGTTGAAGAACTTGGTTACCATCTTTAAAGCACTCCATGGCTTAGGACCTGGGTACCTACGAGATCGCTTTCTGCCACTGAGAGCCTCCCACTGGCCAGTACGCTCCCATAGAGAGGGTCATCTCATGGTGCCGTCGGCTAGACAATGTCGACTGGTGACACCCAGGGGGAGAGCCTTCTCCGTGGGAGCACCTGCTCTCTGGAACGAATTGCCCCTGGAATTAAGAACTAGCCCTGACTTACGCACCTTCCGCCATGCTCTCAAAACCTTTCTCTTTCAACAAACCAGGCTGGCATAAAGCATGTTTTTTAAATTTAATGTTTTATTATTTTAATTAGGGTTAGTTTGGTTTTTTCCACATTTTGGCCAATATTTTAATGACGTTTTTAATTATGCCTTTTAAAAGCTTTTTCTAACTTTTATATATTTGTTTTTTATTCTGGCTGTACACCGCCCTGAGTCCTTCGGGAGTAGGGCGGTATAAAAAACCAATAAACCTAAACCTAAACTTTACTGCTCTTAGTCATTGCCAGGTCTTGCTATCACCTGTTTTCCCTGCTAATTTTATTCATGTACTAGCCATGTAATAATGATTTGTCTTCCCATGCCTCCATTCTGTTCTTCATTTACTCTTTCTTGTAGATCAATTTGGTCACTCCAGAATTCAGTAAGTCTTCATAAGATACTACCTTCAGTGCACCTTCTTCTTTGTCCTTCAGATAGCCTTTTCCAATGCCTTTTTCCATCTTCTTCAACTGTACTAGAAGCATTCCGCATTCACCTATTTTCTTTGGTTAGGTACTCTGTCAACATTGCTGCATGGACGAAGGACATGACTAATTGCTCATTATTTTTCTGATCTTCCTAACCAGAGATTTTAGTTCTGGTCCAATATTCCAGCAATATCTAATGATGGGGTGGTTGGGGGGGGAGACAGAACACTGCAAAACCTGGGAAAAGTAGACTTACATAAAATGTTCAGCCAATATTTATAGCTAGCTCTTTGTTTCCAAGGATGGATGAGCCTCAGCTAGAAGCTGTGATATGCACATTCGGAATGTTTGTCTTGAAAAATGAAGCCTGCTGCTTGCTCATATCACTGCATATTTGTTATCCCTTAACTGCATAAATAGAACAAGGTTACTGGATTTGTTCCTTGGACAATTTCATAAGTATATCTGTAAAACTGTCCCTGTAAGCAAAATAACAATGGTGGGGAAAGGGAATGTCTGTCTTCCCTCTTTCTCTCAACTTTCCCCACCCCAGGACACATATGCAGCTGATAACAACAAAAATAAATGAAAGCCTAAGAAACAAACATCCCAAAAAGCTGCATTATGCAGTTTTCAACCATAACCTCAAAAATACTTTAAAAACTGTGGGTCATTGAATAGTTTATATAACTTCAGTGCTTAAGCAATATTCTGCAGCTTGCTTCCAAAGTCAAAAGCTTCTTGCATTGGCAAGCTATTTTCCTATTAGCACATATGCTAAGCCTTAGGTGATATCGAAAACAAGATAGATCAGGTTTATTCCCTTGAGTAAACAGCAAGAGGGGTGGAGGAAACCTTTGTTACAGAAACAGTTTGTTGTTCATACATCAAAACTTACTAGTTGTATAAGAACTCTTGAGTCTCCAATGGGTATCAAGCCAACGTTCTAAACTTCACTTCTTATCATTGCTATTAGCCCAACTGACTTGGAGCCAAAGCCCAAGAACTTATGGATGCCCTTAAAAATAATGTTATAGATGTTTAAATGCCAACCAATTTAATTTTGTTCCAGTCAAATCTTTTGCAGATCTTATCCATTTCATCTAATGGATGGAGAAGTGATGTCTGAATGAAATTTTTATATCTACGTATAGTTGCAGAGGGATAGAGAAGGAGGCATAACAAGATTGTTATGAAGGTCAGGAAATAAAATTGCTACTTAGAGGTCATAAATAAAATCCATAAGTCAAGTCCTACTGTATGATACCTAAAACTATTAATGTGTGTTTCTGAGGCATGCCTATTTCTTCCTAAAGTACCTTGATTTCAGTAACTTTCGGCTTCCACGCATTTCTTTCTAATTTATCACAGACATTTTTAGAGAGTTGCTTTTATTTATTTATTTATTTATTTTAATCATATTTATATCCCACCCTTCTCCACAAAGGACCCAGGGCTTTAATGACTAAAGTGGTGGTAGTAATAGTACATAGGCTTTTTGCTGAAGTAAAAATATGTATTTTTGTTAATTATTAGTATACTATCCTTTAAACAAGAAAAAATGACAAATAAAATCCAGATGTGGAGAAGGGGGGAAGGAGAGAGGGAGAGTCATTAAAGCAGCCTGTCTTTCTCCTTGCATCCATGGCAAATTTGTAAACTACCCTCACTTGCATGCAAATCTGCTTGGCTTATGTATTTGCTTTGATAGAAAAATGCAATAGTCTGTAAAACAGTAGCCACTTTATATAGCTGCTCTCCGAGGTGCTGAAAATACATGATTTTCTGGCCTGTAAGACAGATAAAGGCACAGTAACACCCTTCCAATGCCTTTTTTATTGAAACCATAGACTGTCTACTGATAAATATGTGTCTTTACTCAGGTTAACCAAGCAAACTCTATGATTTGTTCGCTGTTTTTAAATTGGAGGTGTTAAACAATTACTATTGCCCAACGATGCAGAATTATTTAGATTTATTTTGCAATCGAGTTCACAGTAATGAAGAAATTGACATGTGTAATTGATACTGTACAGAACTGCCCGACAAAATGTTTTTTTAATTTCCATTTTAAAACTTCAATTGGACCTTTGTTTTACAGGTGCATTTATTAAATTAGGTAAATATATCCTCAATATCTCTTTAAAAACATTTCAAGGCTGTCAAAAAAATTTCTTCTTGTAACTTTCAATTCCTGTTACACACATACACATACACACATGTACACACAAAGGTCCCAAGTGCTTTTCATCTTCCCACTCTTCTGGAAATGTTTGTGGGAGGATGTAACAGCCTGACAGTCTTTCACAGACATTCCAGAAGTTTTTTATTAATAAAACCACACTTTTCCCCCATCTCTTGTGAGAAGAGAGCATTCTCTTTTCCAAAGTTGAACATTCATTTGGTCAAGAGGGGGAACCAGATACTGTCCAGGTACAAGGAAAGAGGGCAAGCAATCATTTTTGTTTTAATTTTCTGAGACATTTACCAAGATCATCACAGGGTAGATAGAACAGTGAAAAGAAACAATGCTGAAAGAACAAAGAGGGCATGTTGATTAAGAGCTGATAAAAGAACAATCAGAACAGGGAATATGCAGCCAGAAAGAGAAGTGGCATGGCAAGTTAATAGGATAAGACTTCTTGCTCAGAGCTCTAGAAACCCAGTGTAGTCATTAATAATATCTTACAGTTGTAGAGCAAGGAAAGATGCAATGACCTGCCATTTATTCCCACTGTTCACCTCTTTAACTTTCCCTTAGAATTACATTATGAATCCCATGGTTATCAATCTATTAAATGTTGTTGGATAGGTCAGAAGGTATCAATGAAGTCTCCTTCTCATATGGTACCATTCAGGTATGATCGTTCATGCATTCTGTTCTGAGCTTCTGTGTGCTGATTTGGCCAGCTTACCATCATACAAACAGTTTTTTATATATAAAGTTGTTGTTGCTTTTAAAATAATAACAGAAAAAGAAAAAAATGAACAAAATACACAGGTGCATGTATTGTAAAAACCATAATGAGTGATTAAAAAGTAAGCAAAAATACAGGAGAAAAAATAAATATAAAATATAATATGTCACAGTAAATAGTTACAATTTTATTATAACTATGTAATGAATACATTGTGCATATACATACATAAATAAAAATTTTCCTTATCACCCTTATGGGTGGTATGTGTCATTCTCAATCTCGGGTCCTCTACCATATAATATACATATGTAACTATCGTGGTTTTTTTTAAAAAAAAGTACTATATTTTGTATAAATGAGTCTCATACTTCATTATCCATACAAAGTCTACATCTGTAGATAGTCCATTAATAGCAAGTGTAATCAGGTCCTCAATCCATTGAATGCAATTCAAGAGACTATTATCCACGAATGAAGTCAAATATACACGTGCCAGGATAATGTTGCAGGATCCAATCTTTGTCGGTGACCAGGACCAGAGGTTTAGTCTTCCAAGCTTTCAGACTCGTGCTGGAGCTCATCCTTAGGGAATGTCTCTCACATACACACCAGAAAAAAATTCCCTGAGGATGGGCTCCAGCATGAGTCTGAAAGCTTGGAAGACTAAATCTCTGGTCCTCATGACCGACCCAGATTGGGTCGTGCAGAATATTATCCTTTGAAAAGTTTGGCATTTGTCATAAAGTAGTCCACTACGTGCTCCCCAACTTAGTAAGTGTAAGACATTGTGAAAACATGCATTTTAAAGAAGCACTGTCCTTATTACATCTCTAATAAAATACTGTCCTAGACAACCTTTTTCTACACAAATGTAATAGAAACCAATAAATTCTAAATATTCTCCTGTTATATAAGTGGTAATATAAGGCCTATTGACAGTCTTGCTATAGTAATTAAGACACTCTTCCCATTGTCTAGGCAAAGCAGGATAGGATCCTTAAATCTTTATTCCACTCTTCTCTTAACTTTTGTATGCCAAATAGATTTATTGATAATTTATATGTATAAAAATGGTTCTGTGTGTGCATCTGTGTGTGTGTGTTCCAGCATAACTCTGGAACGCCTTGAGCAATTTCAACTAAACTTGATACACAGATGACTTACTCTCTGGAAAAAAACACTGTTGGGGTAAGACACCCCAAACACTCCTCGGGGTGTGTCTTCTGTTAAGATACACCCTGTTGTGCCTTAAAATGGCTTCTACTGCACTGCCGTAAAATGGCTTCTACTATACAGCACAATGGAGTTGCCATGGTAATGGCTTTACAGCACTCCACAAGGTAAGGGGGTGGGGAATCCAACATTAGAAATTACGCTTGGTCCAGACATTTTCCTGCTATAAATAAATACCCAGGCAATGCCGGGTTATCAGCTAGTTATCTATAAAAACGAATAGCAGGCTTTTTAGTTTTAAAAGATTTAACCAGTTGTTCTAGTATCTCAGGTTCAGAAGCTGAAAGTACTACTGTTTAAACAATGTTGTAAACAAATGTTATCACTGTAAATATTGCCACTGAAGTATACCGATAGATTGTAATTATCTCTCAGGACAGCATATATAAAAAAACTCATCTTAACATAAAATAACAGGGTTGGAAAATACCTTGGAGGTCTTCTAGTCTAACCCCCTGCTTGGGTAAGAGACTCTATACTATTTTGGGCAAATTGTTTTCCAATCTCTTCTTGAAAACCTCCCGTGATGGAGCAACCAGAACTTCAGCAGGCAAGCCATTCCGCTGATTAATTGTTCTCACTTCAGGAAATTTCTCCTTAATTCTAAGTTCAATCTCTCTTTAATAATCTTTCACCCTTTACTCCTTGTCCTGCCCTCGGGTGCTTTGGCAAATAGATGGATCCCCATTTGTCTATGACAGCCCTCAAATAGTGATAGACTGCTATCATGTCATCCTAGTCTTTCTCTTCATTATACAATCCATTTTCATCAACTATCAATTGGTTGAAAATCAATATCCCCACTTTCATCCAATTTTCCACATCACCATCTTTGACCCAATCGATAATGTTATAATTCATTGATGGGATTCAAATTTTTTTACTACTAGTACTGTGGGCGTAGCTTGGTAGGTGTGGTGTGGCTTGGTGGGCGTGGCAAGGGAAGGGTACTGTAAAATTTCCATTTCCTCCCGATCAGCTGGGACTTGGGAAGAGGCAGTATTTACCGGTTCTCCAAACTACTCAAAATTTCCGCTACCGGTTCTCCAGAACTGGTCAGAACCTGCTGAATACCACCTCTGTTATAATTCCCTATAAAATCAGTTTAGCATGGGGAAGAGGATTGAATCTGTTTTTATGAGACATTGCATTCTATAGCTTCCAAAATGACATCTGTTTTCAGAAATATGAAACTTTAAATGTATTTATATGCTAATACTATCCCTTCAACTAAAGGTGCTGCATAGCCCTCAACTTACAACAGCTCATTTAGTCACCATTCAAAGTGACAGACCTGAAAAAGTGACTTATGAGCATTTTTCACAATTACAACCTTTGAAGCATCCCCATGGTCATGTGATCAAAATCAGAGGCTTGGCAACTGGTTCATACGTGGCCGTTGCAGTGTCCCAGAGTCATGTGATCCCTTTTTGCAACCTTCTGACAAGCAAAGTCAATGGGGAAGCCCGATTCACCTAACAACCAAGTTACTAACTTGTCAACTGCAGTGTTTCACTTAACAACTGTGGCGAGAAAATGTTGTAAAATGGGGGGGAGGGGGAAACTCACTCAACAAATGTCTCACTTAACAACAGAAATATGGAGCTTAATTGTGGTTGTAAGTTGAGGACTATATGAACATTACAAAGTTGCCCAAATCAGGAAATTCATACTAATTGTTGGGTTCCAATGTTTAATTTTTTAACAATAAGTAAACTTGGTGATACAGCTCCAGATCTGGAAAATTGAACCCTTGTTCATTAATTGCTAATTGTATTTTCTGTAATAATATTCGCAGAATCAAAGAATCCTATAAAAATTTTCCACTTTATTTTCTGAAAATATTTTCCAGATATTCCTTGCAGAATATAAAATAATCTGGGAATAATATTCATTTTGAGAAAATTTAACTTTTCCCAAAAAATGAGGCTTAATGGCTACTATCTATCTGAAGATACCCCTTTATATATGTTTATTTATAATTCATGTTTCTAGTTGAGTTCATATATTTTTGTATACACATATCTAAATGTTTAATGAACTTGGTACAAACACAGAATGGATACGCCTTAAATCATCATCATCATCATCTTTATTGTCATTGTAATAATATTGTAATAAAATTACAATGAAATTGGTTTGAGCGCCGTGCCAACACCTGCACCAGGTGGAATACAAACAACAGTGACAGCCACAACAGGAATCTCTCCAGGCAAACAGTTGAAACAAAATGGCCGACAAATGACAGTTGAAAAGGATCAATTGTACTTTGTCTTTTATTATTCATTTCTTCAAATCTGTTTGGCATTTTAGGAGTTGGTGGAAGAGGAGCACATCTCTTTTTCTTTTTTATTTCTTGTTGCAATGAACTTTGAGGAATCGCACTTAGCATTTTTTGTTTTCTCTCAGCTTTCCCAACAGAAAAGGATGGAATTACTGGTAGGGGTGGTGCTCTCTGCTACTTCATGGGTTACCAAATTTTCACCTCTTGAAATCAACTCTGATTTGTACCAGTTAATAAGGTATCCTGCTGTTTTATAAAAGACAGCTTTCACTTGCATCAACCTAGGAACATTAAGGTGAGGTTTAGAAATCAACAGAAGAATGTCATCTGAAAATACGACCCCTATGCGAACAACCTTAATTTCAGTCAATATTTGCTGTTCTGGTTCATCTTGATTTGCTCTTACAGACTGACACCTCTCCAGCACACATAATATCAAGATGACAGCTTTGCTTTTAGAGATAATGAAATAGTTGGAAGGACTTTCTGCCATCTACTGGCTACAGGAAAGCTTAGCAGGTCTGGATATTTAATGTAAAATATTTGCTCCAATTAATATTTCTGGCTCTAAATCTTTTAGACCAGGGCTGTCAAACTCCCGGCCCACAGTGCATGATGCATCTGTCCACACCCATGCCCAATTTAGCAAGGGGGGGGGGGGAGTCACATGACATCACATGACTTCTCCGTGGTGACATGAGTTTGATTCCCCTATTTTAGATTATTAAGATTGTGCAAAATGTTTGAAGGAACTACTTGACATTGCATGGGAGCATGTATCAGACACCTTTTTAAAGGTATATCTTTTTACCAGTAGCTTATGTCTGGGGGCGGCGGGGGGAAATGTTATATCACTTTTTAATGATATCACTATATCATTTTATAGTGATTCTGCAATTCACCCATTTCCAATAGCCTTTGCTTCTGAAGGGTTGCTGGACTCTTCTTACTAAAATTTCAACCTCTCCATTTTGCTGGTAGTGTTTAGATCTGGTTTTCTCAGTTGGGGGAGATGGTAATAATCTGTGAGAGGAAGTCTTAACTCAGTTAGGACAGATCACTGTCTAGTGGAGTTGAGATTACCTGAGCCTCATAATGCCTAGTGGCAAGTTGACCAACTCCAAGAATTTGGTAGATCCAAATAATTCTATGGCACTGTAGGCTGGTTTTTACGTCACCTTTACAGGTCACTGATAAAACTCTTCTTGACTTTCTAGAATGAATAAATACCTTCTTTCTCCCTTTGAATGTAGACAGCCCAATTTTCAAAGCTGAAGTGGAATATCATAAACAGGAAGGTAGTTAGAGCAACAATGGGACAGGCATGTAGACACTAAAATAGTGTTAATTGCAAAGAAATTATTCATTACCATTACTGTTGTTCCAAAAGTGGTTTCTTCCCAAAGGCATTTCTACTTTTTTTTTTCTTTGAAGACATGAAGAATGAAGAAGCCTCTTGGATAAAAAAAGAAATGCCTTCAAAGAAAGAAACAAAGTTCAGTTGCCTTTTGGGGGAAAAGTACTTTTGGGACAACCTTGACCTGGGTGACTTAGAATCTCCATAGACATTTGCCATTACTGCTGCATCTTCTCAGAGTTGTCTAATACAGGGGTCTCCAACCTTTGCCACTTGAAGTCTGAAGGACTTCAGCTCCCAGAATTCTCCAGCCAGCAAAGCTGGCTGGAGAAGTCTGGGAGCTGAAGTCCTTCAGACTTCAAGTGGCAAAGGTTGGAGACCCCTGGTCTAATAGACTTGTTTTTCCCATTAGTCAATAGAATATGCTCCAGGGAGGAAAATGTAAAGTATTTAAAGCCCATTGTAAACAAAGTTCAGTATAACTGCTTATATCTGTTGCGGCATGAATGTCATGTTTGATATACTGTAGCTTTGGCTACTGAAACTTTGACTGGCCTGCTTGATGAACTAGAATATATCCATTTCAAGCCTGTGACTGAAGAGGGCTCTCTGGAGTGATGAGACTTACTACAAGTGTACTTGTCTGTTCCCTTATTGATTTATAAAAGTGTCCTAGGGCCAAATGGTCTGAGTGGGAAAGAGTAATGGGATGTTCTTTTTACAAATGAGAATCCCACATGCTTTCATGTGAAGTGTATTATTGTTCTAAATATAACTCTCATTGTATTTTTACTTTACCGAGAGACATCTTGAGTGCTGTTTTTAATGGCAAGGTGAAAAGGTAATGCTTGAGCATAATTTATTCTCAAGGTCTGTGGACATTTATAAGTCATTGCTGCATATAGCAACATGGGCTTATACCGATTTAGTTGCCTGTCAGGTGTAATAAGAACTCCATGTCCAGACCTCTTGGCTGAGAGATCTGTCACATGAGATTTGGGTTTGTTTGTTTTTCTATTGGGCTGAGCAAATGGAATTCTTCACAGGGCTATTAGTCCTCCCTACTCATGGATTTATTCCCTGTTCACTTCTTGGGATACAGTGATTTAAGTCTTAGGCTAGAATCTAGTTTCAAGTTAACCCTCAGTCATGGATATTCAGCGGGGATTTGAGTTAGTCATAATCACTCAGCTCAACCTTCATCACAGGATGTTGTGGTGATGGTAAAGAATTGAGAAGGGAATGTATATTGTCTTGAGACACTTTAAGAAAAGTTGGATATAAATCTAAGTAATTAAGAAAATAAGTAGCAACTTATGTGGCTATTTTCTTACGAATCTTGTTTAGGGTCCACGTTTGTGTTCATCAAAAGCCTGATTGTGGAATGGAGGGAGATGAAAGTAATGTACAGAAATCTAAACCCTTTACACAATCATAACACACTCATTTGGCATGGATCCTAATAAGAATGACTTAGTCTAACATGACTAATATATGACTTGCATTACTACTTTTCTTTTTCTTGTTACCCAATTATCACATTATCCTAAAGTACAGGTAGTGTGTTGGGATTTTTACTAGGCTTTTGCATCAAGTCATTTCCTATGCCTCAAGCATCTTCTCTGAATCGTTGCTGTTGGTATAAACAAGAAGAGCAGAAGTATGGCATGCCTTATCTGACCTGCGTGTTCTAAAAACAGTATTTTTCTAACCTCTGATGAAGGATAAAGCCTTTTTCACAGCACTCAGCAAAAAGATGAAGGGGAAAACGGATTGTTGCCCTTTTTGCTGAAAGCTACAACAATGCAATGCATTTCTTATGACAAAAATCTGAAATTGTGGTGGAAAAGAAGCTTGCTTATGGGGAGAGGATACTACATCTGCCTTGACAACACTGTTTTGTTTTGCTTTTGTTCCCAGAGAAATCTGATTTAAGGGTCTTTATAGACATATATGGAAATTAGTGTTATAAAAAAGCATTCTAGTCCTTTTGAAGCAAGTATGATAAAAAGAGGCAGCACGGTATCTGTAGTTTCCTATTGGATTCATTTTATAATCAATAAAATATGTATTTTCCAGAATACCAAAGTGAAGTTGGGGAGAGGGGGATAATTTGTGGACATCTGCAGGAAGTTTAATCCAATCTTGAAATCAACTTGGCTTGCTGAATAAAATAAAATAAAAATCAGCTTAATTTTTTTACTCAGATCAGATGCCTCTAAGGTACAGTGGTATCTCGGTTCACGAACGCCTCTGTTCACGATCAATTCGGATTACGACCAAAAATTTCCCCAAAAATGTGCCCCGGTTCACGAACACCGTTTCGGTTCACGAACGGAAAAGTTCGTAAAAATACGCTCCGCTTCACGAACTCCGCCTCGCTTCACGAACTCCGCCTCGCTTCACGAACTCCGCCCTCGCATCACGAACAGAAAAGTTCGTAAAAATGCTCGGATTCACGAACCCCGCCTCGCTTCACGAACCGGAGCCGCGGACATTTTAAAAACAAGGTCAGAACGGATTAACCGGATTTACATTGAACCCTATGGGAAATTGTGCCTCGCTTCACGACCAATTCGGATCGCGAACAGAGTCAGTTCACGAATTAAGTTCGTGGACCACTGTATATATTTTTCCAAAGCAGGCCTGAGATTGATCAATCCAATCAAATACAAAGAAATGTATTATTTATATTATGCACTTTATGATACTGATAAAGTCTGAGTTGAACTGGGGAACTCTCTGTTCAAATCTACATTTCACCACGACGGTCACTGTATTGGGTCAGTTGTTATATCTTTGCCTTAATTACTTCACAAGTTTGTTGTAAAATTAAAATGGGCCACTGAGAATTACTTGAAGTGCTAAAAAAAATTAGCAAATGCAACTGTCCAATGCACAAGCCACTATATATGTGTACAGTATTAATTTCTGGATTACTATAACAAAAATGTGGAACTATGATACCCCATGTCTTGGTAATATTATAAAGATAATGTAATGATGATTGTGGGTACATTTGAAATCATTAATCATCTGGAATTATTGCTAACAGGATTATAATGTGCACTTTGTAGTTATGGAAAAGGTTACCAAGTTTTGATTTACTGTGGAGAAGAGACATACAGATAAATTGATATTGATACATAGAAGTTCAGTAATCTCTGCTTTTCCTGTTGGTCATAGATGTCACTCACTTGAAATTTTGTGCATATATTTATACCTATTACAACAACACTAACTGAATAATTCTGCAGCTGGAAGTTTCCTCTCTCTTCAGGAATGAACCACAGCTTCTGACGCCATTGTAAGCAGAAGCAACAGCATCTCTTCCAAGATGATTATATCCATCATAATCTCCCAAGTAGTCCAAGCAAAGACAAATTCATAAACACTAATTCCCCTTTCCAATCCTTCCCACCCATTTAAAAACCAGTCCTGGCATAATCCCTGAATACCTCTGAAAGCTGAGAGATCATGAGGATCTAATCAATATTTCCTCAGCTGATCAACAAGGAAGACCCAAAACCATCATTCCTATACATTCTACACAACACAACAGTTGTGGTCACAACATGGGATAGCAAACAAAAAGCGAAAACCCAACCACCTGTTGTCGCAAAGGTGGTTTTTCAAGGGGCAACTGGACTTGTTTTTCCTTGAAGATGTTTCACTTCTCTTCCAAGAAGCTTCTTCCGTTTTGACTGAAACAAAGCTTCTTCAGTCAGAACTGAAGAAGCTTCTTGGATGAGAAGCAAAACGTCGAGGAAAAACAAAGAAAGTCCAATTGCCTCTTGAAAAAGCACCTTTGGGAAAACCATGACCTGGATAACTGAGAATCTCTATAAGACATCCAACCACTTGTTTTCCCCATTTTATAACAAAAGGGCAATGGGAAACACATGGAATCCCTTCATTTAGAATACAAGGTAGGAAAGGTGTAGTGCTGTGCCAAAGAAGAAAATAGCCGGTCCACCTTGACATTTGTTTTTCATATTTAAAAGTCCTAATGAATATATCAGCAATTTTATATTATTTCCTATATTTCTCATGAGGTTGCCGATGGTTGAAATGGGGGAGGAGAAGGATAAATGCTGGCTTCAGGCACCAAAAATGTGAGTCTTCAAGAGTTTTCAAGGAAAGAATGAGAGTTAAGCCTCACTTGAACTCAGGAGAAAAAGAACGTTTCAAGTGCCTCAAAAGGATGTTTCAATCATTAAAGAAAGGATTGCGTGAAAGCCCAGCGTGTTTTGGCAAATTATTTTGTCAAGGACACTGCCCAAACTGACTGATTTATATCCCACCTTCATGCATGAGCTCAAAGCGCATAGAAGGTGCTCCTTTGTTATCCTTTAGTTTTTCCCTAAACAATATACCTACGTGGTGGGTTGGGATGAAAGGAAGTAGGCCAGATGGTAACTCTTTTCAGTTTTAAAAACAGTTATATGTATGACAAAGGCCAACTTTTAACACACTGCATTATTTTCATCTTAGAATAGCAGATGACGCACCTTTAAATTTTATAAGGTTTGAAGGAGAAAACTTCTCTGGTGAAATTCAGGTTTAAAATGATCTTTTCGATGTTTTGAATTTTCTGTTAATTGTTTTATATCAATGTTTTGCATTCTCATATCAAACATAAATTCCTACACTTTCTTTTCTTTACAAAGCCCTAAAATTCCCATGAAAGTTTTATTATTTTAAGGATTACTAGAGACATTATTCCAGTTGTTGGTGCTAGTGGGAAAGAGGTCACTTCCAAGGGGCCTTCTATTATGAGGCCCCCTCTGGGCTTATCATTTTCATCATTAGGACATCAGAAATCATCAACATGCGGACAAAACACATAAGCTACACATGTCAGCTCCAGATTTAATAGACCAGGGGTCGGCAACTTTAAACACTCAAAGAGCCACAAGGGTGCTAACTGGAAGCCCCCCATTCAATTCTGGAGCCAACCAGAAATCTGGTTCCCCCACCGTAGAGTCTCCTCCTAGCACAGCATCCTTTTTCCTCCTTCTGTCCTAACCAAAAGTGTTTCCCACCCCCTCAACCGGAAGCTTCTCTCAAAATTATGACACTGGCCAGCAACAGGGAGCCACAGCAGAGGGATGAAGGAGTCACATGTGGCTCTAGAGCCATGGGTTGCTGACCCCTGTAATAGACCATTTGACTTAAGAGGGCAGTCAAGACCTTGACTAAGAGGGCAGTCAAGACCTCATTTCTAAAGGGGGCAAAAGCAAGTTTAGGCTCAATCCCAGGAAAATGGAGTGAATCTGAATTTGAAAATCATCTGACTCCAGAGGAAAACCTTCCACTTTGTTCCAAGTTAGCTCCGGATTTAAATTAATTGACTCAAAGCTCTACCAAGACAATTCAGCTCTTCACCTAACCAATGACCAGATCATTAAAAGCCAGCTTAAGATTGACCCAGAAGGCCCTGTCTGGAAGTACCTTATGCAATTCTTGAAAGAAATTGAATGGCTTAACTTTTAGATACTGGTTTATCTGGAAATCAAGCATAACCCAGACAGAGAATATTGCTATTGAGCAGCTCCCAGGAATATAGCTGGGAACAATAAAGCCCAAAGGCCAGTAGTAGAAAACAGGAAGACTCCTGGGTCCTTAATGGGCTACGTTTCTGCTGATTTCATAAAAAGCAACCAAGAACTTTAGGGGGAAGAGCAATAATAGATTGAATAATGTAACTTTCTCTTTGCTAGTTCATTTTACAAGGACAGCAAAGTGGAGATGGTTAAGCATATATAAGAGTCACATACCTTTTCTAAACATACCTGTTGAGAATTTAGCTGAAATATAAAGCTCTAATCATTATTTTTTTGATCATTTGAACTTTTTCTTATTCATGATATTTCCTATCTCGAAAACCTAGCCACTTTATACAAGTCTCATCAGATATTCTCCAACTTTTTTATTTCAGTAGCAGAGCTTTCCTATGAGGAGGTCCTTAAATAACAGGTTATAACATGGAAGAGAAAGCAGAATGATTGCCAGATGACTGATTCAGTTGATACTGCATTGATAGTAAACACACACAGATAGACACACCAAAACACTTAAGAAAAAAAAACCAATAATACTATTGCCACTTCAAAAAAAAATTGGGAAAATTTCACTTCCCTTTGTTCCCTCTCTGAGGACAAATTGGATAAAAATAAAGATAAAAGTTTCCCCTGTCCAATCATGTCTGACCCTAGGGCAGGTGTGGGCAAACTTTGCAACTTTAAGTCTGAAGGACTTCAGTTACTGCAGTTACTTCAGCAAAGCTGGCTGGAGAAGTGTGGGAGCTGAAGTCCTTCAGACTTAAAGTTGCAAAGGTTGGAGACCCCTGGACTAAAAGAGCTCTAAGATCCCTTCCAACTCTGCTACCGTATTGTATATTGGGCATGTTTACGTTACTGTTAGGGTAGAGAAAAGGATGACCTGGTAGTGTTCTCTAAGACCTTGAGAAATTTCCCTGAAGGCTTTCAACCAGTACATTTTTCCATGCCAAGATCAGAAGCAGAACTCTCATTTGGAAAGCACAAATTTCTCCCAGTTTTGCTGACAGCATCTGCAGAAATTTGCAAATTTAGAATATACTTGACTAGGCAAAAACCTTGATGGAGGTGTGCAAGAGGCAGGTTGATAGATGTCGATGCCTCTCCCACAGATAATTGAAGAAATGTTTATATCAGCCTGAGAGCTTGCTTAAATCTAGCCCCTCCTTTGGTGGTTTGCTAAAACGTGGTGGGGAATAGCTGTGCAGATTACAGCTCATGACTTATTTGAAATGAATTCAACTTTCTGGGCCAAATTTGGATACATTTAACGTTGTCAATGCATTTCAAAAAATATTCCCTTCTGCTTCAGCATTCTTCTTTTATGCAATTGAATAATAAATCAAAAAAACCCATCTCTGTCACTAAAATATTTGTTTCATTTTGTTCCTTCTCACTGTTCTGTTTAGAGTCAGCAACATCTCATGAGAAACAGGAAAAAAAATAAGGCTTCCTTTTTGCATGGGTTTTCCTTTATGCAACTGGCATAAAGGGTACTGTGAATTTAACAAAGGAAAAGTGTGACCACAGTCCAAAATTCTGATATTTTTTTTTGTCTGTGTGCATTGCCTAGCTGTTTAACAGGGATTTATTTCTGCAGCACTGATTAAACAGACGCATATCTCAAATTGAAGGAAGTCAAGAGAACTGCAGAACTGCAAGGAAGAATCCAGATAAGCGTAATGTTTTGATCAAGCAACTAGTGGTCAAAAGTTATTATTTCTTTTCTCTCCCCCTCTCTCATTTCTTTCTATTTTCCAATCCAGTTTCAAAATGTTGGTGTAAGAAATTATATAAAACTCTGCCTATCCATCACCCTTTAGCAGGATCACTTTATGAACCTTGATGATAAAAATAGCATCAAGTTTGGTGTGGCCGAGGAAGCCAATAAAATATGAAATGTACAGATTCATCAGATATAGCCAGGGGCTGCAGGAAACCAAACCAGAGGGGGGAAATAATCGGGCCAAATATTAGAATATTCATGAATAAAGGCAAATATATGTGTCCCAGGATATTGTTGCAGGGTCCAATCTAGGTCGGTCTCCAGGATTAGAGATGTTTGTCTTCCAGACTCATGCTGGAGCCTATCTGTGACACAATCTGCTAGAGAGAAATTCCCTAAAAATGGGCTCCCACACGAATCCAAAAGCTCAGAAGACAAAACCTTTGGTCCCGTTTGTTTCATGTGGTGCAATTAAAATGCTATACAAGCCATCATTGTGCAGAAGCCATCTTGTTAGAGATAAAAAATACACCAGGAACAGGGAATGCATCGCAGGAACAATAGAGATGAATCCTAGAGTAGCAATGTGATACAGGAACCACCAGTGACCAACCCAGATTGGATCCTGCAATTAGAATATTGCCAACCGCTGCATTCTACGCCCTTTTCCTCCTCCGTCCTGATCACAAGATGAACAACAGGGCACAACCACCTTGTGTTTTCCGATCACGGATACACACTATCACGTGTTCGCAGGTGCAAAACAAGGAACAAGCAGAAACACACATACCTGACATAGTCAATACAATACAATAGCAGAGTTGGAAGGGACCTTGGAGGTCTTCTAGTTCAATCCCCCTGCCTAGGCAGGAACCTTATATCGTTTCAGACAAATGGCTATCGAACATCTTAAAGACTTGCAGTGTTGGGGCATTCACCACTTCTGGAGGCAACTTCTGTTCCACTGGTTAATTGTTCTAAGTGTCAGGAAATTTCTCCTCACTTCTAAGTTGCTTCAACACATATGTACTCCCACTGATTAGTCCCTGCAGATAAAGTACACAGGTGCAATACACATTATTTCAACAGAAAATAAGATACACGTGTTTCTTGCAAAGATGAAGACATTTCATAAGTGCAGTTTGTCTTATTATGAGTTTGCCAAGATGTTAAGTGAGCCAGTTTATTGTAGCGGTTAAGGAATCAGGTTAGGAACTGGGAGACCATGAGTTCTAATCCTGCCTTTGGCATGAAACCAGGTGGATGGCCTAGGGCCAGTCGCTCTCTCTCATCTCGGGGAAAGAAGAAATGGCAAACCACTTGTAAAAACCCTTGCCAAGAAAACTACAGGGATTACTCTAGGCTATTGCCAGAAGTCAACTCTGAATGCAAAAACCACCAGAGAGATTGGGGGGTGGAGGTGTTAAAAGATGTACATATTTAAATTACTTATCACAACTAATCAAAGTGCAAAAGATGTGTTTTCTGCATTACAATTTTGATCATGTGGTGTTGGAGGAGGAGCTTGCTTGAGAAAATCAGGCCTTATAAAAGGCAATTATACATGTCTATCTTGTAAGTGGATCACTGACTCATGATTGTTCCAATAAATAATTTCATTGTTCTTATTTGAAGGGGGAAATATCTACTGATATCAATAAAACTTGCATTGCTTCTTTCAAGAAGCATCTCAGCAAACAAATGAACTGGGTATTACAGTATAAAAGATCACTGCAAGTGAAACAGATTGGTTAGACAAAATCCCTCAGTCCGCCCAAATGTTCCATGTAGCATGCCTAATAGGATTAGCTCTAATTGCTTCCCAAATCAACCTGAAATTGAAAGACTGAAAACTAGCAACCGGTAATAATGAGAATTATCAGATAATCCAAGAGGCCAATTCCCACTAACGGGTTTTATTGTTTCTTTCAACCATACCATTGAGCAGTCATTCATTAGAGCCACAAGCTAAAATGTCATGTGAACACAACAGAAGTGAAGGAGTCCTGTGTGCTCCATGTCTTAACAAACCAATCTTCCTCCAACTGCTCTTTAAGCTAGAACAGGATCCCTTTGAAGGGAGTCCCAAGGAAAGGCAGCCTATCAACCTGACAACTGCAAAGCACTTAATAATGAAAGGACAGACTGGCAGTTGGCATTCAGGAATGCAGGCCTTCGTAATTGTGAGGATCTGACTAATCAGTGTGGAATTGCTGCACAGCTGCTAAAATGCACTGATGCGATTCAAAGCATATGGTTTGCTGTGACACTAATAAATCAATGGCAATGGATGATGAAAACAATGGAGGCCTCTTTTTGCACTCAGAAGAGTTTGCCACAATAGGATTAAGCTATTGACAGAAGCTTGACAGCCTATTGTTGTTAGCTGCAAAGTCGTGTCCAACCAATGGTGTGTTTCAAATTTTTTTAGAACCTCTTCTGTGGGTGTGGCCTGCTTTGTAGGAGTGGCTTGCCAGCTATGTGACCTGCTGGGAGTGGCTTGCTGGCCATGTGACTGAGTGGGAGTGGCTTGGCAGTCATATAACTGGTTGGGCGTGGCCAACTTGTAAAATGTGGTGAAACTCACTTAACAACGCTCTTGCTTAGCAACCAAAATGTTGACTCAGAAACTCTGGCATGTGAAGCACGCAAGTCTTAAAGCTGTCAAGTTACAAGACCCTTGCACCTCTAGCCCTTTAGGAAAAGAATCCCAGGTGTGTTTAAACTTGACAGCTTCAAGACTTGTGGACTTCAACTCCCACAATTCCTCCACTCGCTCTTCATCTTAATATTGAAAAAGTTTTATTGGTTTTTACAATTTTCGAAAAGGGTAGGGTAAGGGATATAGAAACATATTAAGAACTTTCGCGTCGGGATCATTGGCCCTTCTAGGGCTTCATAATAAAACATTAAAAAAAACATTTTTCCAAAAGTACTACAAGGTGAAAATACGTACAAAATTCCTAAATTCTCCATTCTATGCTAGCAGTCACGTACAAACATCCAGACATAAGGTTAAGCAATATTAATAATAATTTTTTAAAAAAGCAAAGTTATTTTTTCGATCTAAGTCTCTTGGCAATTGTATCTTCTTTTTCTCCTCCCTGGCCCCCAGCGGGCGGGGCCGTAGCCCCCTCCGTCCCCCCTGGATCTTCCCCCAGGATAGAGGAATGTTTTTTAAGAAAGGCTTCCGCCTCAGCAACTGTTTTAATCCTCACTCTTCCTTCATCCCAGAAGACCAACATCCCTTCCGGCATCACCCACTTGAACCAAATCCCGTGGTCATACAATTTTTTGGATAAGAAGGAAAATTTCCTTCTCACCTCCCTAATCTTTTTTGGGATCTGCCTCAAGATGGTGACTTCCTTTTGTTAGTAAATCAACGGCCCCCCTCTCTGTGCCTTCAAAATTCCCTCTCTGGTTGACCTTCTAACAAATTTAATATGTATCTCTCTGGGTACTTCATTTTTCCTGGCATATGCTGAATTTATTCTGTAGACTAGGTCAATATCCCCCCTGATCTCATCTTTAGGTTTCTGTAAATATTCTGCTAAAATTGTGCTCATGAGATCAGGAAGGTATTCACCAGATTCCTCAGAAACATTCTGAAATCTTAAAAAATATGACATCCTTTCAAAATCCATCCTAGACATATGACCAGACAAATCTGCAATTTCAATGTTGACATTTTTAAGTTCTCCCTTTGCCCCAGCCAGCCCCCCTTCCAGCTCCTCAGTCTTCTGTGAATTCTCCAACACTTGCTTCCGTGTTTCCAGAAGGTCCTCCTTAAAACTTTTATTATCAGCTCTCAAAGCTTTAATTTCCTGCACCAAAACTTGTAACACCGATTCCAAAGATGACATTCTTTGTTCCAATCCTGCCAATTCTGATTTTGATGCCATGGTAAGCTGTTAAAGTCAGTGTCACTAAGATGGCGTTTTTGGGGTGGGGCCATTGAGGCAAATCAGGAGCAAAACAGTTCAGGTGAAAGTTGTAAAAGAATTCAAGACCCAGCAGAGAAACACTTTTCACAATCAAAAACTTTAACAGAGAAGGCACTCAGGGAAGGAATCAATTAGTCCAGAAATTTCTTCATTAGTAGAGAGAGAGAGTCCATTTCACGAAAAGATGTTGGTAATTTTCCAAAGGTAAAAATAGTCATTCAGGAACAAAGGGAACCTTCCTCCACCGCCCCATCTGAGAGCCAGGAGGAGAAAATAACCCGAGAAAAATTGTATCTAGCCAACCAGACTTAGATACATTGTAAGAAAGTCAGCCGCAGATCACTTTCGCTTCTTTCAATGCAGTCCGGAAACAAAGTATCCTCTTCCTTGCAACAAGAAGCCATTTCAAAACGCCGCTTTAAATCCGAGGAGATTTAACCAACAAACACCCCCCTCTACGTTCTTTCACTCCAGGCTGCCAGCATAAATAATGTTGTAAATCACTCACTCTTCACCTCGCTGCCAAAGCCCCAGGGAGCCTTCCGACCCGCACGCTCAGTTCTTTTTAAATTTTTGCTGATCGTTACTGTCCTCCATTGGCGAAGGGAAACTCCCCCCGCAGCATGTCTTCCTTCGCCTAAACCGAAGACAAGGGCCGTTTCCCAGCTGCCGCCAGGATAAACCAGCCCAAGCAAGCCAGTTTTACGGAGGGACCCCCAAAAAAAGGGGGTGCCCCGCCCCGTTAGGGGCAGAAAAAAGAACAAAACGGCGGACGAACCCCAAGGTTCGTCCGTCGCCGCCGGGAACAGGAACAGGAAGTCCTTTCGCTCTTCATCTTGATGATGTGCGGATGGGCGGGGGGAGAGAGCTGGAAACGGTTCTAAACGGCACTGTAGATTTGTGGAACCTCTTCTAGGTTCTCCAGGCCTTCCTGCCCTCTACCATCCTTCAGAGTTCATTTAAGCTCATGCCTACTGCTTCAGTGACTCCATCCAGCCACCTCATTCTCTGACGCCCCTTCTTCTGCCTCCAGTCATTCTCAGCATTAGGCTCTTCTCCAGTGAGTCCTTTCTTCTCATTGGTCACAAGAGTGTTTGTGTTTCATCTTCAGAATCTGGCCTTCTGAAGAGCGGGTTGATCTCCTCTAGGACTGATCGGTTTGATCACCTTGCAGTCCAAGGGACTCGCAGGAGTCTTCTCCAGCACCATAGTTCAATGGCCTCAATTTTTGGGCCCTCAGCCTTTCTTATGGTCCAACTTTCACAGCCATACATTGCAACTAGGAAAACCATAGCCTTGACTATACGCACTTTTGTTGACAGGGTGATTTCTTTGCTTTTTAGAATGCTGTCTAGATTTGCCATAACTTTCCTCCCCATGAGCAAGCATCTTTTAATTTCTTGGCTGCAGTCCTCATGTACGGTGATCTTGGAGCCCAGGAAAATGAAATCTGTCACTACCTCCATTTCTTCCCTATCTGACAGCCTATAGATAAGACCATTGTTCCTTATTTATTCTTTATTTTAATACAATCTGCTTATATGCTCTCTATTTTTCTCTTTATTTTCCCAATGAAAAATTACTTTGGTTCTTGCCCACCTGAAGTTTTGGCAACAAATATTAGTAATGCTAAGAGATTTGTACTTCCCATTTCATCTTCTCTGGCTTTTGTGGAGAGATGGTTTCACACATCTTACTGAGCCATGGTTTGTTTAATGTTGCTTTGTTGACTCAGTTGCAGCATCCTGAGCCCTGAATTATGCTCCCTTTCAACATAGGTCTTAACCAAACTGCCACCACCCACCATGATCCCTTTGTGTGATGCTGAATTGTTTTGATATCAGGAAAAGCTGGTGGAAGGCAAGAGAGCGGCTTGACTCAAAGATCCTTTCAGAAGTCAGGGTTCCATTCTCCAGAGGTGACGAAGGAAATTCGGATCGGCCCTCATTGGTTTGTTCGGCTCAGCCTGGCAATTTTTCTTTTATCATTTTCCAAAGTAAGCTGCATATTGTCATGTTTAATATTTATTCACCTTGGGGGCCTTTGGGCAAGGAGTGCAACTTGCAGCCAAACAAATGAATAAACCAACAAATAAGCAAACATTGACAGCTTTTGACAAGAAGAAATTATTTGGGGAGGCTGAGACTCCCTGAGATTCTTAAATGTGCCATTTGCAGAAACCAACACAACTTTGCTGAAACTCAGTAGCCTGCTGCACAATGATGTCTCTGAGGGAAAACTACCTGGGTTTTCCTGCGTGCGCTTTCAACCTGGGGCACCAGCTGACAACGTGTGGCTTGGGTCTGCAAGGCAGCAGGACCTGGGGAGCACATCGACTGCTTCTGACATCAGCATTTTTCTCCAGCTTCCGAAATAATTACACATTCCACTTGACTCAGGTCCCCCGAAGGAAAATTCTGATATTGTTTTCCTCTTTTAAAGGACTTGAGTCAGCTAAAAGGGAAAAAAAGAAAAAGAAAAAGAAAGAAAGAAAGCTGGAGCAATATCAAGAAATGTAAATATTAGGAAAGGTGATAGGAGCTTCAGGCCAGTATGCGTGCAAAGGTGTTTATTACTAAAACATTAGATGTTAAAGTATTGGATAACCCAAAGACAGGGACAAAACCAAAACACAGCTGAAGCTCACTCAGACCTCCCTTCTGCCTCGGGGGGGGGGGGGTGTCTCTTGTTTCAGCTAAAAGAATATTACTGGTCTGAGACAAGAACAGTTACATCGTCCGCCTGATTTACGGAATGCACGTCCTGAGAAAGACTCTCGTAGTGCTATTTCTTTGGAATTGATCTGATGCACAGGCACTAATCTGTCTAAGTGGTTGGGGGGATTACTTTGACTGATCACAGTGCTTCTGGATGTTTCAGGATAAACCTATTCCCAGTTCAGCTTCTGGAGTTCCTTTGTTAACTGGAGATGAATTGCGTCCACCACTTTCTGCATAGGAAAGCCATGTTTTTAACCTTGTATGCTTTATAGTTTTTAGCTTTTGATATTAATTGTTTGCATTTTATTTTTGTTATGCTGGCCTATGACCTTAATAAAGATTTTTTTATATACGTTTTGCTCTTGAGCTATAAAGTTACTAATATAATCGGCTTTAATCTAAGATGGCAACCTTAATTTTGTAGTAGTTCAGCAATATTCTCCTGTTACAAAATGATGCCTCCATTACACCCAATGGCATTTTTCCCCCAGGCATCAGCTGAAGGCAGAATTTTTAAAAAAATAATAATAAGGAGAGCGTGGGTCCATATTATTTTCTGGCTTTGGTTTGTTATGCAACATTTTAATGATGGCTTTGGTTTGGTTTTCAATTCTTTGATATATAAATGTTTTTACACTTGTTAGTGTATAAGCAAGGCACTTGCCATAAGGTTATAAATAGTTCAAAGAAATAGGCAAAATTCTGCATCCATGGAAAGGAGAAAGCAGATTAATTTTTCATGAAGGGAATCCTTCATTTCTTCTGTGCAAAACTGTTTGCTTTGAATAGTGTATATTTCACACACGTACATACTGGCATGTATATACTGTACATCTGAGGGCCCCAACAACATAGTTCTAAGTTGCTTCTCTCCTTGATTAGTTTCCACCCATTGCTTCTTGTCCTGCCCCCAGGTGCCTTGGAGAATAGTTTGACTCCCTCTTCTTTGTGGCACCCTCTGAAATATCAGAACACTGCTATCATGTCTCCCCTGGTCCTTCTCTTCATCAAACTAGACATACCCAGCTCCTGCAGCCGTTCTTCATATGTTTTAGTCTCCAGTCCCCTAATCATCTTGGTTGCTCTTCTCTGCACTCTTTCCAGAGTCTCCACGTCTTTTTGGTCGCCATGATGTAGAAAAGACGTGGAGACTCTGGAAAGAGTGCAGAGAAGAGCAACCAAGATGATTAGGGGACTGGAGACTAAAACGTATGAAGAACGGTTGCAGGAGCTGGGTATGTCTAGTTTGATGAAGAGAAGGACCAGGGGAGACATGATAGCAGTGTTCCAATATCTCAGAGGGTGCCACAAAGAATAGGGAGTCAAACTATTCTCCAAGGCACCTGGGGGCAAGACGAGAAGCAATGGGTGGAAACTAATCAAGGAGAGAAGCAACTTAGAACTAAGGAGAAATTTCCTGACAGTTAGAACAATTAACCTCTGGAACAGTTTGCCTCCAGAAGCTGTGAATGCCCCAACCCTGGAAGTCTTTAAAAAGATGTTAGATAGCCATTTGTCTGAAATGGTATAAGGTTCCTGCCCACGCAGGGGGTTGGACTAGAAGACCTACAAGGTCCCTTCCAACTCTGCTATTGTATTGTATTGTATATGTATCTTTACGTTTCGATATATAAAAGAGAAAGAACATTGCTGATAAGGTTTACAGCAGGGGTGTCAAACTCATGTCGTCGTCATGTGATATAACAGGACTTGTTCCCCCTTTGCTAACCGGGCGTGGGCATAGCAAGCACGTGACGCATCTGGCCAACCCTTGTTGACAGCCCTGGTTTACAACATTAAGTACCGCTAGGACTGGCCTCCTCTTGAAAACTACAATCTGGAGGACCCTGAAGAGTACAAACCTTCCTTCCTTTCTGTTTTCAATGGCTAACAGGAAAACCATGAATGACAGCTGGTATTTGGGTGGAGAAAAACATGGAAGCAAGTTTGGGTAGAGAAGAAGAATCAGGAGCCGGAACAAACTTCAATACAATTGGTCACATTTCAAAACAAGAGGCAGAATATATTCTCTTCTGTTCTCCATGCTATTCTCTTCAGACCTACATCTATTCTATTCTACAGCTATTCTTTTCTATTCGAATACAGGGTTAGCTTGTATTCTATTGTGTTAAGATTATTGATGGCTTTGGGCTTCAGTGCACATTTTTCACATTATTGGCTTATAACCAATAATGAATGAATAGAAATGAATATAACCATTTATGACCAAATGAATGGTGCCAAGGCCACAGCAAATCTTCAAATTGTAGCTCTTGATGTACAAGCCCACCCTGAAGTGGGTTTTGTGGGAACCAGGATAAATTGCTGTAGTATGGAACTGCAATGACACCTGCAAACAAGGCTATTTTCAATAAGCTGCAGAAGCACAGACAAGCTAATTCCTGTCATGGATGATTTATAGGCCACAAACCAGAGTCATCCTCTCAAATGTGTGCTGGGTAACACTATCAGTGAGACGTGGGTGAAATAAAGCATTACTATGGATTCTTCCTATCATGCTGTGAAAGTGACTAGCCCAATGGTGGGGTTCAAAAAAAATTGCTACTGGTTCTGTGGGCGTGGTGTGGCTTGGTGGGCATGGCAAGGGAAGAATACTGTAAAATCTCCATTCCCTCCCTGACCCACTGATCTGCTTTCCAGCTCCATTCTCCTGTGCAGGGCAACAGAAGAAGGCCCAGCCGATCAGTTGGGACTCCAATCAGCTGGGACTCGGGAGGCAGCAAGTAGATGAGGGCGGGGCCAGTCAGATGTGGTATTTGCTGGTTCTCTGAACTACTCAAAATTTCCACTACTGGTTCACCAGAACCGGTCAGAACTGGCTGAATACCACCTCTGGACTGGCCCAGATTAAACTGTGTGGTTCTATTAGGTTTTCCTGGTTGGGGAGCAGACCTATGCGACATATGCTCAAGAAACCTTGGAGATCTTTTGATCTTTAGCCTAAGTTACTTATTTTCAGGGCATGACTACTCTGGATAGACTTCCTAAATTTAAGTGCTCATAAGAGGTTTGAGGAGTCTGTTCAGGCAAGCCCTCAGCTGTCAGTTTTGTCCATGACCCTTTTGTACAATGGTTCATGGAAGTCGAGCTTCGAAGTGCTAACAAGCTGGTTACACAAACCAAAGGGCATATATCATGTTTCTTCGACAAAGCCTGCACATTTCTTTTTTCACAATGCCTCTGATATGTAAGGCGGAAAGGCAGCAATGCTCTTGAAGGCAACTTTACACATATGATTAGTTCAGTTATCACTTAGTAACCAGTGTGTGCAAGACTTAGCACATCACAGCAACTCATGATTGCAGGCAATTATGCAACCATGGAAACAGAGCCACTAGGAGATACTAAGCAAGCCTATCACATATGAGCTTCCAATTAGTAGAACCTATCCACTTGCTGTTTCTAAGGAACTCTTTTTTTGGTGGGGGGGGGGATGGTCTCAGTGGAAATTCATCACTTCCTTACCCACACATAATTCCCTTTTTCTTTAAAAAAAAAAAGTATTGCTACAGTCATTTTCATGGGGACAGGATCCATTTCTAAAATTTCACAGCTCATCCTGCTTATTTCCCACTGGAGCTGGCATAATCTACGCAGGAGAGGCAGAATAATCGGTTGCCATGGAGGTGATTACAGCATAAAAATGAAATGGTCATTAATCACCAGACTAAGAAGGTTTCCGAATAAGCTTTGAGTAAAATATTATTAGTTTAGTGCTACCTTTATGAGATAAAGATTTCACTTTATCCTCACCAAGAAATAGGGGTGTGGGGGTGTTGGGAAGCAGCACTTTCTCTAATCTCATTGAGCTACGGTAAATTGGGAGAAGTGACAAGCCGCAGCAAAATCAGTCACTCAGCTCCACGCCAAAGATGCCCTTTTCAGAAGCAGATGTAGAAATATGCTTCCACCATATCAGCATCATTTCTGTGCTTTCTAAGAATCACACTCTCACAGTGTTTAAGTTATCCAGGCATTTCCTACTTGGTTCCATATCTGTGATGACACGGGACAAGGCACGAAGGTCACACAGCCAGCAGAGAGTTCAAACTCTTTTTTAATGCTCCAGATTTCCCCTCAAATGCTCTCATGTTCTTGGCAAGTCCCAGAGAAAAGCATACACACATACACATCCAGCAGCTTCTGGCTGCGCCCAGTCCAGCAAAACAAGGGAACAGGGAAATGAGTCCACAAAACAAGGAACAAACAATGAGTCCACAAAGTAAGAAAGAAGAAAGAAGTCCTACAAACTCCAAGTGTCTGTACCCGCAACCAAACTCTACCAATTCAGCATTGGTTCCCTCCCCACAGCATCTCCTTAAATCTCAGTCCCCAGGTGTGCCTTGTGAAGAGGGGTGGGGCACTCTCCTCCCTAGTGATCGGCTCAGCCTTCCTGCCTTCCTGCCTTCTCTCCACTCTCCCTGCTCAGGGATCAGGAAAGGGTAACCCTTGATTATTGCCTGAGCTCTGTCGCTCCTCATGTCCACTGCTTGCCCTCTCTTCGTCATCCTTCCCCTGTCCCTCTCTGCTAACAAGTCATCCCAATCCTGAGGGGCCCTGGGCTGCCTCGGCCTGCTCCTCCACACATTCCTCTGAAGCCAAATTTAGCAGAATTGCCTGCCTGAAAGACACACTAGGGAAAGTCTGAGACTTTTATTTATTTGATTGTATTGATTTATTGAATTTCTATGCTTCCCATCCCATTTATACACTTGCTCCCAATCCTTCCAAAGGGAGACAGTTTGGAGAAAGTTGCTTTTCTGGATTCTGCTTTTACACTGTGCATTCTAAGACCTTTTATGTTGCTCCAGCAGCTTTCCCTGCTGATCCACAGTAAATTTGGCAATGAGCTATATCTAGACCTTTTGCCTAAATGTATTGATATGATAGTCCTGTTCCACACATGTTTATTGCATTCAAGTTTGGTGTCATAAGTATATTTACTATAACTGTTGATACAACTCTCTTCCTGTATCCTGCCCAGAATTTTCTATTTTTATTCATAATGCAGCAGCTGCTGGTTTGTTGTTCGTAGCTTGTCATTGGGCCAAGAGAATTCAATTCTCACTGATAAAATATATCAGGCTTAGTATCTGCCATGGTATATTTAAATTAAATGATTATGTAACGAGCGATGGAAAAGATTTACATTAATAACCACCAACTGAATTATACCAGTGTTTTCAAATCAGATGTCACTTAAATGACTTGGATTATAACTCAGAATTCCCAGGCAGCCTTTCCAAGTCTACCATATGAAAGTTGAAATCAAGGGCTTCAAGTTGGTGAAAGTCAGATTGGACAATGTTGGGCAATTCATCAAGTCCAATGTAATCCTAGAATTGACACATTATCCACCCATCTTTCAGGTGTGAAGAATCAGAACCGCACATTAAGTTTCAGATAAGCTGATTTATTGCTCGGGCCTATACCCAAGAATCTAATCAACTAACTCTCAGCGCTAAATTGTGCCTAAATAAGAGTTATGAAATTCAAAGCTGGACTTGGATCACTTGTGGGAACGTAAGGGTTCCAGATTGATTCCTCTCTTGATTCCAGGCTTTGCCTTATCTTTTTCTACAATCAGGGCAAGAAACTAAGACTATTCCAAAATGGAGCAAGGTGCTTTCATGTGTATCTAGTAATCTAACTGAAAAATAATTCTGACAAGAGGAGAGAGAGAGAGAGAAAGAGAGAGAGATACTGTGTGTGTATTGTATGGACAAAACTCTTCAAATAAGAAATCTCTGAATGATATTCAGTGAAGGGAAAATAAAAACAAAGACCAGTTCCTTCTTGAAAATATTTCATATTCAGAATGCCAGGATAAATGAAAAATCCAGATCCAGAAGTCATTTCACTTCTGGTTGCAATTATGCTAAAGCTACTTATCTTTCAGGAGCACATCTTCTGATGAGTTCTGGTATCTAACACTTTCTGTGCCAGAAGTATAGGTTTTAAGCCAAAGAGCTTGTTCTTTGTCTAAATCACAAGGATTTAATTGGCACTGGGGA
Organism: Rhabdophis nuchalis; assembly: GCA_039707465.1. Classification (NCBI taxonomy): domain Eukaryota; kingdom Metazoa; phylum Chordata; class Lepidosauria; order Squamata; family Natricidae; genus Rhabdophis; species Rhabdophis nuchalis. The sequence continues at coordinate 36,817,221 of CM077651.1, read as the reverse complement.
AACAACCTCCTTTAAAGCATTCAGTAAATCTCTCTCTGCGGCAGATGTCCAGAGCAGTAGTAGTCTCAACTGGATTAGTTGCAATCAAAATTGTACTGCAAAAATCCGGACTGACTATTAGATGGCAGCAAAGGGTTCGGGTTTGTTGTAACTTTTTTCTGATCTCTAGTAGTCATTCTGTTGCATTAAATACATCCCGAAATATACAATTTCCTGGGTGTATGTAGACAAGTACAGAGATAACCAGGAAGAAGGAACACAAGAATGATTCAGTAAGTGTTAATTTAGCTCTGGGAAAGAAAAGGGATGAGAAAGTAAGTAATAGATTCCCTTGGCTCTGTTTCTTGTAAATAGGGGCAAGTGGCAAACTCTGTCAGGCTTTAAAGAGTCTACTGTAGAATTCCAGTGGTCATTATGATGCCTTTTTCCTGACCCAGCCTAACACAATGTTTTTAGGATATTTCCTCTTTTGCCATTGTGCTTGGTAAACGAAATCAAAGAAGCAGTGGCCAGAAATATTTCAAGCTGAACTTTTAAAATATTGATTGATTGATGATTTGCCATGAAGCCAGTGTTAACTCTGAGCAACCAATTAGATAAATCTGTTCCAGAATGAACTTTTCCTAACCTGGAAACAATGCACCATCACTCTGTGATCTAGTCCATCACTTTGCAACTAGTTCTCCTCTTCTTTTTTCTTCCACCATTCCCACCTTAGCTGGATCTTCACATAACAAGTCCCAAATGTGAAATAGTGAAAATTCTGAATTGATTTGTTCTATGATCTATTTGCTTGTTTTCTTGGTTATCCATAGTAATTTCAGGAATCTTCTTCAAGAACAACAGTCTCAATATTTTTTCCATCCTGTTTCTTCAAACTTTATATTTCCCCACTGTTCCAAGGACAAACCATGCCTGGCATGATTCTGATAGACATATTTACAAATGGATTAGATCCATCTCTGCATCAGCTGTTTCTACAAGAATCCATGGCTGGAGATCTCAATGCAAGAAACTTTCAGTGATAATCATTTATGGAGGTGCCTAATCTTTTTGGTTCAAAGCAGTGGTGGGTTTCAATTTTTTTTAGGACCTACTCTGTAGGTGTGGCCTATTTTGTGGGCGTGGCTTGGCAGTCATGTGACAGGGTGAGAGTGGCCAACTTGTAAAATGTGGTGAAACTCATTTAACAACGCTCTTGCTTAGCAACCAAAATTTTGGGCTCAATTGTGATGATAAATTCTCTTTCTTTCTTTCTTTCTTTCTTTCTTTCTTTCTTTCTTTCTTTCTTTCTTTCTTTCCTTTCTTTCCTTTCTTTCCTTTCTTTCCTTTCTTTCCTTTCTTACTTTCTGCCTTCCTTTCCTTTCCTTCCCATTGGGTTACCGGCAGCAGCAGGCCAGACTTACTTCTGGGACCGCCAGTGGAAGCCCCTCTCACCGGCTCTCTAAATTTCACCATCCGGTTCTTGCGAGTAGGTGCGAGCGTGCAGAAACCCACCACTGGTTCAAAGGGAGCAATTGATATTTTGAGAGTGTGGCATTGGTGCATTCATAAAAAGATTGCTATTTATTTATTTATTTATTTATTATTTATTATTCACATTTGTAACCCGCACCCATCTCACCACAAAGGGACTCGGGGCGGAGAACAGAGATTTAAACTAAATATACATAAATACAAAATATTACTAAATAATAACTAAATTAAATCAATACCCTGCTTAAAATAAATTAATGAATGTGCTTATTTACAAAATTCCTAACATGAGTGTGGACAGTCACAAAACATCAGTTTCTTCAAAGGCAAATTGATGAGGTTCACTGCCATGTTTTCTACCCACCTAGAATACTGGTCATGAAACCTGTTTTTGCCTTTTTCTTTCTTGGGGAGGGGAGCACATTTATACAGAAAGCAAAGAATTTCAGCAATTCCTCATTTCTATTCTGAATACCTGCATGGGATTCGTTCTTGTGAGTGAAGAAGATTTTGGCAATTGCTGATCGGCTTTTCAGCATAGCAGTTCCCTTTAAAATTAAAATAATATCTTAAGAAAGACTACATGTGTTTTGGCTAACCTTCATGAGAAGGGTCAACGTTTTATAAAATTGGGGGTGAAAGGGGTACGTTTCCAAACATTTCTAAAATCTTCCTAAAAATTTGATAAAAAGAAACAAGATGTTCCCAGTACATACAGATACCTAGAATTGTCAGGATTTCCTTTGACTCTGATAGGTATTTTGAGTTCCTTCCAATTTACATGATCTACCTGATATGGCAATTTTCTGAAAACATGTTTCAAATAGTTTGGTAATCTTAGCTATAGACTGATCGTCTAAGCCAGCGGTTCTCAACCTGTCGGTCGCGACCCCTTTGGGGGTCAAACGACCCTTTCACTGGGGTCGCCTAAGACCATCGGAAAACACATATTTTTGATGGTCTTAGGAACCGAGACACAAATTTTATGGTTGGGGGGTCACCACAACATGAGGAACTGTATTAAAGGGTCGCGACATTGGGAAGGTTGAGAACCACTGATCTAAGCTAACTAGTGGATTGTTCTGGAGAAGAAAAGTGGAGCAAAGTATTTCTGCTTCAGTTAAGTTTTTATCCAGAGGTCTTCCCTCACTTTGATATGCTCCTCTGTCATTGGAAGTTCTTTGGTGCTGATTTTGATTCATTTCGATTTTTGATTACTAATTCAATATCAGTTACCAGTAGTTTGTTTTTATCTTCCCTATTCACTTGACCATAAGCCTTAGGCCTTGAGTTTTGTACTGTTTACTGTTACCGTTTATTTGACTTATATGCCGTCCTTCTCCCGAAGGACTCAGGGTGGCGTACAACATAAAAATACATAATTTAATAATTTATTTTATTCAGGCCAGGCTGGCTTGCTGGAAAAGCCAGCTTTTTAGGGCGCGTCAGAAGGACAGGAGGTCGGGAATTTGTACTCTGCCATATGCATTTCTGCCCATACATCTCTGAGGAAGAGTCACTTTAACAGGTTTTTTCTTATTCTGTTACATTTCAGTATCAGACTAAATGTATCTCCCCACGTTGGGTTCCCCACTGCCTTATCTTTCCATCCATCCATCAGATGCAAGTCTAAGGAACTATTGCCACTTAAGCAAGCTAGCATAGTCTTTCCCTATCTCATGCCCCCTAGACATATGCGGCAAACTCTCAAGATTCCTTATCTAGTGCACCAATTCCTATAAATTCCTGAAGTTGGTAGTTATATATCTAGATTTCTGGTCTAAGTAAAACTAAATGAGTAACTTTCCTAGATAAAGAGCTAGTAACCTTCTTTCAGAGAAAGACCACTTGCTTTATGTTTTGCTTGAATAACTTGTTCTTTTATCTTTGGCCCTGATTTCTACTTTGTTTCTTGATTCTATATCAGTGTTTCTCAACCTTGTCCACTTGAAGATGTCCGGACTTCAACTCCCAGAATTCCCCCTCCAGACATCTTCAAGTGGACAAGGTTGAGAAGCACTGTTCTATATACTAGAGATATTCTGGCTTGGCTTTTGCTTTTGGGTTTGTTTGGGAGTTTTGTTTTGTTTTTAGTTCTGATGACCAGCTTTTCCTCCAATGGATTCTCAGATCCTGATTTACCATAAATTACCCATGACCCATTTGGTTTTTCTGTCCTTCTGCAGAAAAGCATCATAAGAAGGGCATGGCATGGCATCTCCTAGAAATGGTGAGCATTAATGCTGAGCTAGACCTTCCCTCCATCACCACCCCCAAGAAAAACAGGGTATAATCATTCATGCCTCTCAGAGGACAATGTGGGGACTTGAGCAATCAATCCTAAACTCAATCAGATGGAAAGGAAAGCAAAGTTATAACAGGAGTAGTGATGCATGGCCGTCTTAAAAATACTCAGTAAACATCTGGCTGAATTTGTTTTAACCTTGAAAAATCAATCTCTACTTTAAGAGGATGATATGCTTTCCTTCTGAAGAAAAGAAATATTGCAACACATCCCATCACCAGCCTTACAGAAAATAAAATAAAAACATTTGAATTCAGAAATAGTTTGCTCCCCGCACATTTATTAGTTAGATTTGTATCTTACCTTTCTTCCATGACTTTCACAATTATACTCCCACAGCCATTGCCCTCTATAGTAAGTTTTGTTAAGTGACTGTGATGGACCACAAATCATCCAATGGGCTTCTTCCACAGTTGAGGATGTACTTGAATCTAATCCTAGCCCAACTTCCTAATCATGACACAAACTTTCATGAGACATCAAATCATCTAGACTGTCAGCCTTCGCTTTTGCTGCTTGCTTTGGCTGCCATTGTAATGGGAAGGGGGGGCTGTGGTAATTGGGAATGGGATTAAATAGTGCAGGAGGGGAGTTTGGAGAAGGGAGTATGTTCTCACCATTGACTGTGCATGCCAAAGGCTGGTGCCTTGAGATGGTCAAAGTCAACCATCCTGCATACCAACCTGATGATGCTTCTGAAGATGTAACCTACATTACACCTGGGGGATTTGCGGATTGGACACTAGGGTGGGGAATGTCAGGGGGAGGGAGTAGAATATTATTGATATGTATGATTTCACATGCTTTGGCTTCAAATCATGCTTTACTATAACTGCTTTCTTTTCATAACCAGTAAAAGTACTCTTAATTCTTCAAAATGGAATTGAGTGGTTTCTTCCTTGGTTAATGACAGAGGCAGACCTGACATAGACTTTGATAGACCACCTGCATCAAGAGTTGCAGATAAGATGAAAAGTCTGAGGAGAATTTATGACTAGAAAGGAATCAATTTCCTGAAAGAGAGTCGCAATAGGAAAAGATGGAGATTGGATTTTCTTCTAATATCACATGTTGTGTTCTCTTCATGTTCACAGCATTTGAGAAAGGATTCTGGAACCTGTTGTAGCTTGCTTTGGCCATAAGACCGCTGAGAACTGCTGTCTTGATACACTGTTTGCCTTATTGACCTATATAAGGTGGAAGTGAACAGAAATTCTTACAAGAAAGCATTTCATTGCTGCTTTAGTGATCCTTGAAATCTTTGCCAAACCACTTTTCTGCTTCATCCCTTCTTGTTTTCTGTTTGTGGTTTGGTTAAACTACAGACATTTCTCATTATTTGCATAAGACGCTTAGTGGGATAGAGTTGTTTAGGTTTACTGTGTTTTCTAATTAAGCAGTATTACAGTCTTTGCCACCAAGAATGTCTTCAAAGCCCCCAAATCAAATTCATAATGTTTTCAGTTTAATCTTCTTTGATTTGAGGTAAGTGGAGATTTTTAGGACAACCCATGATAATTTTTTTCCTATTATAGTTGTATACAGAATGTGCTTTCATTAGTACCATGAATGATATCTCATACGTGACCTTTCCATTTATGGGCTTAATTACATTGCATGCATAGCATATTTTGCACTTGTATTCACTAATATGTGAACAATACTTATGGGGTTTTTTTTCCCCAGGATTTCCGAAAATGAAAGGCCCTCTATACTGCACCTGTCTGCTTTAAATCGCCCCAACTCTATACACTATCTGAGGTCTGGTATGTGTGGCTACTAGGAAAAAGTTATTTTCCATGCTGACCCATCAAATGTAGACATTTTTCTTAAAGAATGTCCATATGGTGCTTTCATGTAGTATATCAAGAGCCTTTCAAGATTCATCCTGTTCTCCCAAGCTCCCTCAGCTTCCTAATTAACTAAAAATATATTTCTTTTGTCCTAGTAGTCCTAACAGTGCGTAGTTTTTTCTTTTATATTTGCTGTTAGCTATCCTGAGAGTTCCAAAATCAGAGGAAAGATTTAGAGTACAAATATATGTATTAAAAAAGCAGGGAGTTAAATGGAGAAGACTTTGGGAATGATTCAGAAAAGTCCAAAACCTTTAAGATTATGCCCACAATCCAAAATGTGAGCCAACAACCTTTTTCTCACTCTAACTTAAGTCGTTATCTAGAATCTTTAATAACTTCTTCATCCAGCAGCCAGGTGAGCATTTCTATGACAACTGTCAGATTCATTAGGAGTTGGGAGGCCTCCAATAAGCTGCACAAGCAAATCAAATTAAAGTTAACTTCTATTATACTGTTACAGAATACCATATACTTAAATAGAAATGAAAAGATGCTGAGACAGTAAGGTTACTGTTGAATGAGATTCGTCTGGATTTCATTAATCCAAGCGTAGCTCCAGAGTAAAATATTTTGGAGAAGCAGATTGTCTGGAAAATGATATTACATGAACTGGTAAAAAAAAAAAATTTAATAATGCCATGAGATTAGGGATGTGCAAAGTATTTTGTGCATTGACTATCCCATGCAAAGAAGAAGCTGGATCCAGTGGTACATCTGTACACCAAAGTATGTGTGTTTCATCTCAACATGCTCCTGAGTTCTGGGCAGAGACTGATGGACAACAGTGGGCCAGCTAGATAGACCAAGCCTGAATTCAAGCACAGCAACAGTGTCACAGAAATAAGGCATTGAGAAGGTCTGAGTGGTGGCCCCCATGGAGAAGGTGATAGTTAGCAGGGGGACACTACCCTTGCCCCACTTGCATTGAAAAACTCTCTGAAATTGTATTGGGAAAGTTCCAGTCTGAGTTTGATTGGATTATGTCCTACTCAGAGCAATCTGGTAAAACTTCAAAATCACAGTGACTTTGTTACATATACACACACACATAAAGGTAAAGGTTCCCCTCGCACACATGTGCTAGTTGTTCCTGCCTTTAGGGGTCAGTACTGATCTCCATTTCAAAGCCAAAGAGACAGCATGGTCCGAAGACATCTCCATGGTCATGTGGCTGGCATGACTAAAGGCACACGGAACGCTGTTACCTTCCCACCAAAGGTGGTCCCTATTTTTCTACTTGCGTATTTTGCATTTTTACATTTTTGAACTGCTAGGCTGGCAGAAGGGACAAGTAATGGGAGCTCACTCCATTACACGTTGCTAGGAATTCGAACAACTGAATTATCGACCTTTCTGATCGACAAGCTTAGTGTCTTAGCCACTGAGTCACACGCATATAGAGAGAACCATTTTCTAACTGGGGCATCATCCTGGTTTATAGTAAAATATCATGTATAATTTTTTAAAAAAAATAAAAGCTAGCAAATGAAATATAAGTGGAAACACTGTTCCCCACATTTAATCTTTTTTTCCAAAATTCACATTAATTTTAAGGAAGGCTTTGAGAAAATGTGCAGATAAAATAATTTAATAAAGCTCTTTACAAGATAGCATAACAATATTGCACATTTGAGTTATGTGTCTTAATCTCATGCTTTCCAGTGTTTCATTTTTTAATTTGTCCCCCCCAACAATTCAAATCTGCCTTGTGAAGCCAGAATTTGTACAAGCAACTAAATTAATTAGACATAATGCAGTATAAGCTAATGAAACAATGTTAAAAATAGAAAGTGATATAAACAGGGACTGCCTTCTTCCCAGGGTGCTTAAAATCATTAATTTATCCTGTAAAAGCTTTCTGCCAGAGCATATACAATATGCATATTCTTGCCAAGTTCCGTGATCCAAATGTTTATATTATGGTACTAAAAATAAGATTCATATTAAAGAAAACTGATTTTCCATAGAAATAACAGAGCTTTTCCAGATGGTTGGCCTTTCTATCTTCCAACCCTTCTCAATCCAGTTTAAAATGCACCCAAAATTACGCCAAGCTACTATGACTATATTTATAGTTTCCCTTAGATAGCAAGGAGGGACAAGGTCATGTTGCTATGTTTACAAGGGTAGAAATTGCAAATAACTGTCAGCCAATCACTGTTGGCCCTTTCTCTGAATTGCCAACCAATCATTTCCTCCTTGCCATCCATTCAGGTTGCAAATAACTGAAGACCTTGTCTCTTCCCGCTCAGGTTTCACCTGATTGATGCCTTTAAATAAATCCCTTCTTCATAAGCAGAAAGGAAAATAATCTGTTAGCAATTCTTTCTGCCTTTCCTAGGTGATTCTCTTGCTTCGTATGTCTTTGTGAACATTTATCCTTTGTTCTGCACTGAAAGCCAAGCAGCGGCTTAAATGGAAGGGAGGAGGGTGAGAGGATTGTTACAACATATAAATGGATGCATTTTAAACAAAAAGTCAAAACCTTTTTTATTTGCATGGCAACAAAACCTCCGTTGCACTCCAAGTTACAAATGGTGGCAGACCAGCATTTTGCTTCCTCTTCCTACCCTAACATGCTACGGTGCTAAAAAAAAATAATAATAATTCAGGAGTTGAGAGGTGGAATAGCCAAATGTCTTCTCCAATAGAAGCACAGATTGCTCCTTCCAACACACGGCAGCATTATGTTGTCTTCTGTGAAGCAGCAGCCACTGCCTGGAAACAGAATTTTCCCCCTCCACAGATGGCATGAGAATGTTGCTCCTGGTTGCACATTTCATGGCATTATATGATCAACAGAGATCTTACTTCATCTAATTATCCAGACTGAATCTTCAGCTGGGAGACTTCATAATAACCTTCTCAGCGATGGCAAAATGTTATCATCTTATTCCAGTGGTGGGTTCCAACCGTTGGAATGGACCTGGTGGCATCCACATGGATGCATGCAGTGCGTGTATGTGTCTTAGCGCCTCCACGAGCCTCCACGAGCTTCTGCAGTGCTTCAACTGCTATATGCGCCATGCATGGAAGTGGAAGCGGCGAAGACTTAAAAGACCGGTAAGGAGCTCGGGCGGGTGGGTGGGCCCTCTGGAGCACTGTACCAAAATGGTATCTGGTGCTCCAGGCAGGCTCCGGTACGCGGTATACTGGGGTGTACCGCCTGTAACCCACCACTGCCTTATTCACAAGCTAACTACAGACCCACTGATGGTGTCATCTTGCCTGGGTCCTAGTATGAGGCTGTGACAATTTTCCCTTCCTCCATCATGCATGTGGGGGCCCAGAAGAGCTTTGTCCATCATGTCAAAGTGATTTTCCTGGCAGAGTCCTGCACTTCTAGATCGGTTGTCTACTCAGGCAGCCACATATCAACTGACTGCATTGATTACATCTTTTTCCAGCTGTTGAAGTCAGATGTGTTATTGCAGGAGAGAGAGGGGGCCTTTAGCTTTCTTGTCCAGTTACATCTTCCCCTTACTTCATCACCAACCTCTTCTACTATTTTCTTCTTTCCTTCACTTTCCAACACATCTTCCCCCTTTTTTACCTTGTTGGAAGAAATGTCCACCTGGGGTCAGTTCCAAGTGGGGAAAAAGACACTGGATTCATGGAAGTTGCTTGGAAAGATGGTTTTTAATGGTGGACAGGACCACATGGTTTGAGGTCCTGAGGGAAAAGGCACATGGGGGAGAGAGAGGGAGAGAGGGAGAGAGGGAGAGGGAGAGAGAGAGAGAAAGAGAGAAAGAGAGAGAGAGAGAGACCCACTCCTGGGCCCCACCTTAGAGCTTCCTGTTCCTGAGTAAGAAATGTATTGATTGGTGGTCAGACTCCCAGGGGCCAGGGGTCTTAGCTAACTTTGTAAGCTGTCTGTCTCCCAGACTTAGTTGAGCCTTGCTGGCTGGTGTAATCTTCCCAGGTGCCAGTTAGTGAGATGGGTAGAGGGCGTATCCTATCATGTCCTGAGGGCCATGTCTTAATCCCATCACCCTGGAGGTGAAGGGAGGGCAGGGAGCTGATTTGTCTTTAAAATAGGTTTCTCCTTTTCTCATCCAGGGAAATATAATATTCTGTCTTCCCAGACCCAGCTTTGCTGGCTGGAGAAGTCTGGGAGCTGAAGTCCTTCAGACTTAAAGTTGCAAAGGTTGGAAACCCCTGTTCTAGAAGACGGGTGGGTGCTAACTTCCTACATCCTTTTCCATTCTTTCATTCTTCCCGGCTATTTCTCTTGGAAAAGTGAGTGAATGTTTGTTTTTGTCGAAAAGAGTAACTGCTTGTGCAGAGCCCATTCATGTTATAAGGAGATATTTTATTTTCTAGCAATTAATTTTAACGACAGGTGATTCATTCAGTTTATATAACCATAGGTTTTGCCCTGGCCTTGTGTTTTTTGTACTGTGGCTTGAGGTAGATAATATTGAAGCTTATATACAGCTGGACACCCCTATTTAAGCAGGGTGGGAGACAATTCCAAGAACCATTTTCAACTGAAGTTGACAAGTTGGAATTGACAAAGTTGGGAAGCAGGGCCTTGCTCAGAATGTTTTGTGTTTTTAACATTTTCCCCAAAATCTTCGTATGACAACAGTGAAGTGTTAAATTCAAATTCATCTTCCTTTTTGGTAACTGCAATATTAAACTTTCCAACTGTTCATACCAAAGTAGTATAACCGAGTTACATATTTCTTAGGCCTGTCAAGATACATTAATGGGTATGCAATGATCCTAAATTATTCCCTGGAAGATTAACAGAAGATCATCTTTATTACTTTATACGCAGGTCATTCTTTCTTGCTCTCCTATTTGGACACTAATAAATGGCAGGTTGTTGAATTAAATATGCCTTGCATGTATACACATGTGCCAGGGCAGAAACTGCATCCTTCTGATGCTAACCTCTGTATCTGAGTAGTATGATAAATTGCATCGCCTTTAAACAAGATAGATAAACAAGATAGTTAATACCTAAAGAAACAAATCTCTGTATTAGCAGTCCAGATAGCATGGCCTTTCTTATTTAGGAGGTATGATAACAGTGCCAGATGACAATGCATGCTATTCTATTTTGCAAAGCCTCCTTCTCTGTTTGGATAAATCTATTTTGCATAGTCTTTTGAATCTTTGCTCCTGGCTCTGTTTACAGGTAATCCTTGCTTAGCAACCATAATTGGGATCAGCAACTTGATTGCTAGACGCCACAGTCACTAAGCATAATTTCACGTATCTAGTTTTGGCTTACAGCCTCACTTCCACTTCAGCTGTTAAGCGAAGCACTGCCGTTGTTTAACATCAGGCAACTGCATGTTACAATTTTATTTCCACCTTTTGTATTCATTTTGCTTGTCATGAAGAAAGCACACACATGGCAATCAGGCGACTGTGTGACACTATAATGATCATAAATGTGAGGACTGGTCACAAAAGTATACACATCATAACTCATTTATTTATTTTGTGTAGCCACACAGCTCAAATCAGTGACTCTAGACAGGAAACAATTAAAAAAACAATTAAAACAGTTAAAACACAAAACATAAATAGACTGGTATTTTATCTACGTGCTCCATTTTCCTCACAAGTTCATATATTTTTACACTGGCTACTTTTGTAGAAAGGAAGTTGTTATGACCTACAACCTGAACAATAAAGTTGATAATGAAGATGATGATGATAGAAGAGAACTCTACATGAATGTTAGAATGGCATTAGAAAGGGTAATTTCTGCATAAGTTCTTAAATCAAATACTGAGCACTTCATATATATTTATAATTCCCTTCAGATGGGGTCTGAACTCCTTGCAACTAACCAGGAAAGGGACCTTGGTGTCCTGGTGGACAGCTCAATGAAGGTGTCAACCCAGTGTGCTGCAGCAATGAAAAAAGCAAACTCATTGCTAGGGATCATTAGGAAGGGTATAAAAAATAAGAAAGGATTAGACGAGTTCATGGAGAACAAGGGTATCAATGGCTATCATGATGCATGCCTAAGGACACCCTCCAGGTTGGAGAGATAGGCAGAATATTTCTCAATGCCATTTGCAGGGAATCATAAGAAGGTGAAGACATCGGCTTGGGAATACCCTGAAGCAAATGGGGAGCCACTGTGTGAGACAGAATGCTGGACTGGATAGGCTGTGGCCTGTTCCAGCAAGGCTGTTCTTATGTTCTTATCTAAGTTTCCTTAATATGTTTCTGTATTCAAGTATGTAAAATGTATGCATTTTTACAAATATTTGTATGCTGTTTATTCCTAAACCTACATATCTTATGATGTAGTGGTAGATAAAAGTATGATACAGTATAAAATTGTGGAAAATGCCTTGGATTGCAAGAGGAGGAAAACCATAGATATCATTGAAAGTCCTAATAACAGAACTAAAACTATTTTGAACACACAATGCGAATGCAAAGGACGCTGGAGAAGACCCTGATGATTGAAAAAATGGAAATCAGCTGAAAAGGAGGCTGATAAAAGATAGTGTACAAAAGTAATGTAAAAATGATTGCAGGATTCAATCTGGGTCAATAAAAATGATCTTCCATTATTGGCACACAATCCTGGTAAAGTGACCATACAAAGTCAGAAACAAAAGAACATCAATAACTAGAAAAATGAAGTAGAATGCTTACTACCATCTAATTTTTACAAAATAGTGTGGCCCTTCAGTTGATCGTTTAATAACAAGACTAGCGGGGAACCCATTTTTATCATGGTTAAAGTACAGTCAAAGTGGTACTATCTAGAACCGTGATGGCGAACCTATGGCACGCATGTCCAAAGTGGCATGTGGAGCCATGTTGCCTGACATGTGTGGCATCACCCATTCTTCTTCTGGGTTTCTGGTGTGCATGTGCATGCGATGATCAGCTGGTCTTCTTGCATGTGGCAGTGCCAAAAACTGGAAGAGCCGGTCTTCCATTTTCTGGCGTGAACATGCACGCTGGACAGCTGATCGTCGGGCATGCATGTGTGCCAATAACCAGAAGACTAGCTTGCTGTCACGCATGCGCATGCCGGAAACTGGAAGTTTTATTTTCCAGTGCGCACGTGCCCCCTAAACAGCTCCTCTTCCGGGTTGCGGCCCAGATGAGCGTGCTGAAAAGGTTCGCCATCACTGATCTAGAAGCTGCAAAGAAAGTATGTGTGGATGGACAGATAATATTGAAAGCACAATCCAAATAAGAAGCATCCTAAACAGAACGACTTCGGGTACTGGCAGTTGATTAGACTTGTCAGCTATTTATTTGAGGTATGTATTAAAGCTGAGCGAAATGCTTCTTAGCCCGATTATAGGCAACAAATTCCAAATCCATTGGGATAAACACTTTGGTTCCATTTAGCAGTTGTCTGGAATAATTGTTTCTTTTTTACTTTTTATAATCACTGTCCAATTAATGATCAGAGTAATTCTTTTACAAAAGAAGGATGGAAAAATTATGCAAGCGTGCAATGAGGATTTGGCAGGAAGCTGAAAGCAAAAGAGAGAGAGGCATGATTCTCACATTAGTAAAACTGTATCCCTAGAAGAGACAATCCGTTTTACATTTCTCACCTGGCTTTCATATAGTAGGCTCCTTTCCTAGGAGACCAGGAATACTTCAGACTTTTAAAGGCTGTAACTTCAGAGCTTCTGCCCATTCTTCCTTTGAAAAGACATTTAAAAGCTAATCCCCCTCTGGTTCAGGATCAAGAATGTTCCATCCTAATAAATGTAGACAAAGTGGGTGCTGAAATATACACATCAGTTTGCTATGATTTCTATAACCAATTCCCTTTTCCCCTTTCAATAAATCCAGCTAAGGAAAATTCTGTGGAAATGTAGCACTTTGTAACTGAAAGAAGATTTAGTAGATGCTTGGTAGTCTAATATGCACATTTAGCTCTTGATAATTGCTATATTCCATAGATAGTTGCTTATATGTGAAGTGGGACATTGATAAGCAAATAGCAAAAATGAAACATTAGGATCATCTGATGTCCCAAAATCATTTAATATAAATAATAAATATATACATTTAATATATTTAGTTCAGACATTCAACTACAAGTCATCCATAGTTCAGTATTTAAAAGCTAAGAAATCAAACAACTTCAAGTACAATGTCCTGGTATAAATATTTGAAATAAGAAAATAATCAGTCTAATTGTCAGGCAAAGTAGTCAGGGATGGCTGAGAGTCGCACCTGATCCTTGAATGACAAGTTGAAAGCTATATTCCAAAGACTACAGAATTCAGAATTTGGAGAACCTGTTTATGCCATCAAGTTTTGGCTTTGTGAAGAATCCAAATATAAGCATCAATATTTATATCCAATAAAGTGAGTAACTCTTGGTTACTGTATGCTACTGAATAGCAATCATTAGAAAGTTCTTATAACATTCAATAGAATCTGTTTTTCTGATTTCAGATACTTATTTCATGTCCTCCTGCCCCATGGGACAATTAAGAATACACAATTTGTTTGACCTCCAATTAGACAGTTAAAGTGCTATCATGTTCCTTCTCAATAAACAATTGTACATTTCTATTATTCTATTATTTACATTTATATCCCGCCCTTCTCCGCAAAAGACCCAGGGCGGTGCACAGGAGATTTAAAAAACATACAAAAATAGAACATAAATAATTTAAAATATATATTAGATCCCAAACCTGTGCTAAAACCAATTATTAATTAAAACCCAATTTAAAACTTTTCTAAAGTCCCCATGGGAGGTTAGGCTAGGCCGGCTTGATGAAAAAAGTATGTCTTTAGACATTGGCGGAAGATTTGGCTTTTTAGCAGTCATATCATACCACTGACTCATATTCAGTTTGAGATTATTCATTATTCACACAATGCAAGTCTACCATCCTCCATTCTATACCTGTTCATTTGATTTTTTTTGTCCTAAATGAACAATTAAGCATTTCTCTCAATTATATTGTTATTATTTTCAACATATTAAAATTATTTTACTTTCAAAAATGAACAATTCAAACCAAGATTGTGCCATCTGAAAATCTGATAGCTATTTTCTCCAGTTCTTCATCTAAGTCATGAATGAAGTTGCAGAAGAGAGCTATTAGACTCAGAACTAAATCTCTTTTTCCATATGATGAAGAAGTGGGTAAAAATACCATCTCCTCTGTGACAATGTACCTGTAGGTGAGCCCAAGTCAAATGAGTAGGTAAAGTCAGGAAAATAAGTATTTTAAAGTTAATTAAAATTAATTTTCTACAATTGATATAATTCAGTTTCATGTCTTTAAATCCATTTGATTTAAATCTCTATGCCATTGTTAATTTTTTCCTAAATATTAAAATGTCCCAATTATTATTTTAAACGATTACATTGTACTTTTAAAAAAAAACATGGTTCTTAATGACAAGATTTTTAGGAAGATGATCTTATTGGTTAAACACAATGACTAATGGTAGATCCAAAAAAAAAAAAAAAAAAACCAACTTGCCCTTTCCTTATAGGTATTCCCAACATATAGCTTACTTCCTGTATGCATTAATCATGTGAATAGAAGCGCAAAGGGTTGACTTGCTTCAAGGACACAGTAGAATTTCAAGTTCCACCCAACAAAGCAAATTTCATCTGACCTGCTAGCATGAAGACATTTCTTTCCTGGTTGAACATGTCTGTGCAATATTTAGAATGACTAGTTGGAAAAAAAGGATGAATGTGTCACATTGTCATAATTGTACAGAATGGAATCTTCAACAAGTTAAGCTTGCAAGAGATCTGCTGGAATCCTTTTTTCAGAATTACAAAAAAAATCAGATGCCTATACTTGCCATACCCAACCTTTACTTTTCTGCTTGACTTAGCTTCGCCCTTCCCATTTATAAGCTAAACTTCTTAGCAGGCCCTAACTTGCCAACTCCCTAGGCTGCCTTTTGCTCAATATTATGGGATCTTGACTTTTCAGTAGATTAATTATATTTTGATTTCTTTCATTTCCAAAATCTCCACTTGCATTTCTGAAATTAAGGGTGTTAATATTAGAAATGGCAGAAAACAGAATGTTACCATCAAACCAAAGGGTAGCACAGCAAACCAAGTATAGCACAGCAGTTAGATTCAAAATGATCTTGTTTGATTGCACCGATCAGGTGCTTTAGTACTATAACTTTTACCTGAAATTCTGTTGTGACTGAACTTTACACAGGTATCCTCAAAATGATTCCACAGAATAAAGCATACCTAAGAAGACATTAAATAGCCCTAAAATATTATGCCAATGGATTTTCCATTTTAGGATTGACTATTAATAGTAAAGGAATCAGCCATCCAGAAACACATTGTAAATGGCACTTGGTAGAGTAGCAATGAATGCCTTAGAAAAGTTATACACATATTGTGATATGTTCATATCTACAAATAACAGAATTATGCTGAAAAAAAATTCCATGTCACTCTTTAGAAGTGAAAAACTGGACTTTGAAGAAGCAGGAAAGAAGGAGTATTGATGCTTTTAAATTGAACATTGGTGTTGAATGCTCCTGAAAATACCATGGATAGCCAAGAAAACAAACAAATAGATCATCAAATAATTTCAATGCAGAGCTCTTATTCAAAGCACAAATGACTAGGCACAAATTATCCTACTGTTGACACATAATGAGAAGACTTAGTTCTCAAGAGACTGTAATATTGGGGAAAAAGGAGGGAAAGAAAAGAGGTCACATTTTCCTTACAGGTGAGTCTGGGAACCAGAGCAAAAAGAAGTGATCTGATATTAGCAAGCTCGTAGACAAAGTACAGGCTCAGTAAGAGAGAAGAAGGAGGCAAAGAATAAATCCTTAAATTGCTACCTTTCACTAGGGCATTGTGGTCAATAGGTCATAAGCAGAGGTGGGTTGCTCCCAGTACAACTCAGATCGGGCAAACCAGTGGTAGCGGTGGCAGGAGGCTCTCCCCCCCCCCCCCACTAACCATCACACGTGTGTGAACTGGTAGTAAAAAAAAAGTGGAAACCCAATGGGTCATGAGGTACTGAAGAATCATTCCTACCAATTCACCTTCTGGCTCAAAGTAGTATACTATGAAATTAAAGCATGTGTGTTAATAATGGAACTGTAATTGAACAGGTAAACATGGAGCAAAGAGTAGGACAAAGTTGTGAATGTCACCTTGGTTGCTTAATGCTTCTGGTGACATTAGAGATATATTGGTGAGAAACATAAATGTGGCCATACTTGTGGTTTGCCAACAATTGTTGAAAAAATATCCAAATCATCTACAGCAGGGGTCTCCAACCTTTGCAACTTTAAGTCTGAAGGCCTTCAGCTCCCAGAATTCTCCAGCCAGCAAAGCTGGCTGGAGAAGTCTGGGAGCTGAAGGCCTTCAGACTTAAAGTTGCAAAGGTTGGAGACCCCTGATCTACAGTGTATGTTAGATTACATGGTCTTTTATCCATTATCTTTTTTTTGTCAACAGTTGCAAATAAGCAGCAGCAGAGCTGAGTCTGAAGAATGGCACCAATGCGTTTTCTCTTTTTCTAATAAGTACAAATAAATTCAGTTCCAAAGTGCAAGATGCGGTTAAAAGAGCTAGTATACTTGGACGTGACTGTTTCTAGCTGCAGGTACAGCTCTCGAGCTCCACATCTCCTAAAAAGAAAAAGACATTCTAATGTTAATAATTGAGAAGTTAAGGAAATAATCTTGTGCTTAGATCTACGAAAGTCAAACACCTTAACTTTTATGATGGAGTGTAGGACTGAGTTCCAAAATGTGTTCATAGAAATGTATGCAATCCAAAGAAAATGAAAAATTACGGTAGGCTTGACTTCTGTATCTGACCCAAACATAAATACATCCTTCAAACCACTGTCTTCCTCAAGTTAAATTTATTCACTGTGGTAATATTATAATTACAGTGAAACCCTCAGATCAGAAGTATTCCCTTTGAGTATGTCGACAAGCTTTCTGCAAAGCACAAATGGCACTATATATTAACCTTCAGCGCGGTTGAGAACACTGGGCATATATCAAAAGAGTGAGCCTTAGTCAAGAGATGGCAAGCCACCTACATTATTAGATGAGTGATTCTTTGAAGCAATGAAAATGATGCACGATACCGGTTGTATGTTGACTTGTTCATTAATTTATTCACAAAACTCATTACAGTGCACTTTTTTAAAAAAAAAAAAGATTTCTCAAAGTAGCAGCATTTCTCCCCCCAAAATACAATTACAGCTTTTTGAATACCTGTGCAGTATTCCTATAGCCTTCATAATGGATTGTAAGCACATTGCAGGAACGAACAAAAATCTGCCGCATATCTTTTATAAAACAGCATTTATATGTGTATTAATCATATCAGTTTTAAAAAATGATGACAGTTCCAGAACCATCGTATCCCTTAAGAACTTTTCCATTTGTTTTCTTTTTTTGGTTGTTGTTTTCATCTGAAGTCTAAGAACATATTTTTCTATGTATGCAATTTATCATTTGATGCCTACGTGACCACTATAGGTGGCCTGGTACCCTGCCACAGATTCAAGAGTACATTTAGATGGCTTGTATCTCAAACACAATATTTCAGGGTTATCCATTCATAAATTAAGGTGTGAGACGCCAAATGAATAGTAATAAAATTAAAGTAACAAATCTGTTGGGGCCCAGCCGGATCCGGATAAGCTGCTGATGGACTCCCCTAGTGAGGAGTCCTATGAGTCTGCTCTGGAGGAGGAGAGTGACCTTGAGAGAGCAGAGAGCCCGGCTAGTCATCAGGAGGCACCTGGGTCTTGGAGTAGTGGGGAGGATCAAGGCCAGTTTCTCCCTGATGTTAGGTTAAGACGGATTGGGAGGAGGTAAATTAGTCCCAGCTGCCTAATGATTGGCCCTTCCCAAGAGGGTTTAAAAGGAAGCCTCTGCTGAGGAAGCTCTTGCAGAGAACAACGAATAATTTCCAGGGTTGAGTTCCTTAGTGTCGAGTTGCAGGTTAATTAAGAAGCTTCAGGTCTGTCCAAGGTCAGTACAGCATGCAGCCAAGAGTCAGTTAGTCAAGCAGCCAGTCTTGTAATTAGTCTCAGAAAGGGGGGGGGGTCAGAACACAAACCTATCTGCAATTGTTTTTCAGGACTTTTCAGGAGAATCCACACAAATGTTTTTTATGCAAAAACATTCTTCCAAAGCTATCCGGATAAAGCTTCTCCAAGCAGCCAACCAGAAGTCAACACTGACTCGAAAGGACATAAACATATTATGATAACTTCTATATTACCTTTCTCCTAATTTTCCCTAGTATATTGAGCAATCTCTCACCCATTATCATTCTACTATAAATTTCCAGGGCAGCCCTGCGGGTCAGGTCTAAGCACCTCATGGGCCGGATTCAGCCCCTGGGTTTGAGTTTGACACCCCTGTCCTAGACTATAAAGCAGGGATGTCCAAACTTGGGAACTTTAAGACTTGTGGACTTCAACTCCCAGAATTCTGGGAGTTGAAGTCCACAAGTCTTAAAGTTCCCAAGTTTGGACATCCCTGCTATAAAGGGATTTTAGGAGTCACCTCAGCTAACCTTTTGGTCAGTTCAAGATCACTGCAGCATCTCTGACAGTTGATCATCCAATCGGCTTGAAGAGCTCTATTGAAAGAAAAGAACCAGATTGATGTAGTAGAGCCGATGTGGCACAATGGTTAGAATGCAGTACTTCAGCTGACTGCTAGCTGCAGTTCGGCAGTTCAAATCTCACCAGGCTCAGGGTTGACTCAGCCTTTCATCCTTCCGAGGTGGGTAAAATGAGGGCCCATATTGTTGGGGTCAATAGGCTGTCTCTATGAACTGCTTAGAGAAGACTGTAAAAGCACTATGAAGCAATATTTAAGTTTATATGCTGTGCTATTGCTAGTTTAGGCACTTGGCTAGAGACTAGGAATTCTAATCCTACCAAGGCTCAGTCAATCTCTCTCTGCCCTAAGAAGCAGATATTGGTAAAACCAAAGTCCTGCCAAGAAAACTACAGTCTAGCCTAGGCAGAAGGGAGGGGGGAAGGAGAAGGAACCATCTTAGTTCCCCAACCTTCGATAAGTGGGCCTCTCTACTCAGAAACATTGATCCATACCAGGTTAAGGGGAAAAAATGCCCCAAACCAGAAGTACATTGGAGAATCATAAGGAAGCAGCCATCTAATTAAACTTGGAACTAGAAGCAAACTGGGATTTTTTTAGGTTATTTAAATTTAATTTCATCTGAGTTGTTTTCTTTGTATTTTATGCATCTTTAGTCTACCTGCACTTAGCACAAGCTAATGTCGATTCCTCCATGGAACATTAATTCTGAGTTAAAACCTGCAAGATTCAAGATATTTCTTTTCCTCTATCCTGTATTGTCTTCAATTCAGTCACTATCCTTAATCTACTTAATAATTTGTCCTTTCTTCTGAAATTTGTAGTCTCTCATTCTGGCAGGGGATTTAATCTATCAGTGCTGGCTATTCATCCAGTTACACACACACACACACACACACACACACACACACACACACCAAGCAAAGCTGAGAAAAAGTGGGGGGGTTTCCCTTTCTCGCTCCTGAATAAAATGCAAGGATTTATATATTTTTTTGCACAAAAAAAAGAAAACAGTAAAAGATAGAAGCAATTACATAGGCAGTTCCCCAGAGTTGTGGAAAGGTATAACAGTATAAAATATAAAAAAGGGGTGTGGTGGCTCAGTGACTAAGACACTGAGCTTGTCGATCAGAAAGGTTGGCAGTTCGGCGGTTCGAATCTCTAGCACCGCATAACGGAGTGAGCTCCCATTACTTGTCCCAGCTTCTGCCATCCTAACAGTTCGAAAGCATGTAAAAATTCAAGTAGAAAAAATAGGAACCACCTTTGGTGGGAAGGTAACAGCATTCTGTGCGCCTTCGGTGTTTAGTCATGCCAGCCACATGACCACAGAGACGTCTTTGGAGAGCGCTGGCTCTTCGGCTTTGAAATGGAGATGAGCACCGCCCCCTAAAGTCGGGAAATGACTAACACCTATGTGTGAAGGGGTACCTTTACGTTCTTATAATAATCAAGGTTGTGATGCAGGGGTATCAAACTCATGGCATCACGGTGGCATCACATGATGTATCAGGACTTTTTTCTCCTTTGCTAAACCAGCCATGGGCATGACCAGCTGTGATGCATCGGGCCCATGGGCCGGAAGTTTGACAACTGTTAGGATAATTATCCTGATGTTGGGTTGATAATATATATAAGCCAAAATTCTTAAAGAGTATATGTAACTTTAAGGACTATGTGGAATCTGATTGGCTGTGCTGCCCAGCTCAACTATAAAAAGGCAGCTGGAAACACAGTTCATCCCCTTTTGCTTTCCTTTGCTTCCTGATTGCCACTTAGGAGGAGCTGAACATGAAGACGGAAGAAGTATCATTGTTTGCATTACTGTAAGATAACTGTGTTTTTGGTGAAGGACTGTTTAATGTTAGAGGAGTTAGTATCACTGTTTGGAAGAAGTATTTTAGTTACTACAAAAGTAAAGACTATTTATTTTTTCTACTATCAGTGTTTGATAGTGTTTGTGGTGTTTAAAGCAACATATCTCTTGTTGTCCGGTGTATTGCACTATTCTGCCTGTTTATTTTCCAATAGGGGTGTTTTCTACCCCTAACAACAACCCTGTTGTGACGGAAGGGATTAGTAACTGCTGCCTGGAACAGCCATAGGCCAATTTACCACATCTGTGTGTGTCCAAGCAGGCACTCCATAAAGTATTAGTGTAATGGGCACATCCAGAATAGCAGCCATAGATAAGAACAATTTGTGACATTTTGCCATCCATTTTGTTAGTGCTAACAAAAAGGAACAACACTTGGTGGGTTCAGAGAAGGTCTTATTGGCCATTTCAGTCTGAGGTGAATGCATTGCCTCCCCTCCTTGCTGGCTTTCAAAAAGCTGGACCACAGAAGTGGGTGCTGAAAAACTGCATTATTCTCCTACTTATATCACAATGGAATAACTCAGCCAAATTTCAATCCTAGAATATTGACATACTGAAATTGAGAACATCTGAATATAAACAATTCCATTTTAAAGGTGCATTCATCCCAAATCTGCATCTAATTCATTTAAGATAGATTTCAATCATTTAGAATAGTTAAGTATCGCTAGCTATAGGAAAGAAACACTCATTGAATTTGGAGCACCTGATTAGGAATAATAATAGCCATTAACATGAATTTACTAGGAAACAGCGTTGGGTTTTTATTTATTATGTACACAGCGACATCTGCTGGCTGACATTTGAAAATGACACTATTGTAATTTTCAATGGTATTTCTTGCCTGCCCCTATTCAGAAATGCCTGTTATGTTAGCAACATAACATTCTATGAAGAATTAATCTTTCTCTGCATCTTCCTTTAGCACCATGGCAACTTCCTCACATGCGTATGTAGGAGTGAGGTTGTAAAAAAACCAACACTTTGTGAAGTGCTTCAAAATGGAACATGTGCAAGACGAATGTATTTGAATGAGTGCATTTGACTTTGAAACAATCGAATGCAGGCCTAGGCTGCATCAACAAAGGGACCGTACCAAAATCATATAAAGTGATAGTACCGCTTTATACTGCAATAATAAAACCACACTTTAAAATATTTAAAATATTCCCAAGCAAATTGGAGCCACAATTGCAGAAATTTTTCTTCTACCAATAACAATGGATTCAATCTATGGATCTCATTTTTATCCAATCTAGTATCTCACCAAATAATGCAGCTCAGCTAATCTTCCATATGCACCTTGGATACAGCATATCATTTGGCATCAGCCATTTGTCATTGTTAATTAGTATGACCTGGTTACCGAAATGTTGCAAATGCCAATTCATTACACGGATATTCCATTTTTCAGCCAGAATGTACAAAATCGTATACTGTGTATTTGAGTTTCCTGGACTATGTGTCTTGTTGGCAAAATAAATATTTATCTTAGGAGATAATTGCTCCTCTTTATGTCTGGGTAAGCCTATCATGAATGACACGTTAGTGCAGAAATGCAGAAAAGATTTCCAAGTGTGCCATCAGATAGAAACAACTGTGCTTGTCTTAGCTGTCCAGTTCTTGGGGTGCATCAAAATCCCTTGTAATCTGAATTTCTGCCAAGAAATATCTTCAGCCAAGTAACTGTGATTGCACATGCATTCAGAGACAGGCCAAGAGCATCTTTCAACCACTTAGACCTAAAAACAGATGCAGCTGCATTAATGATTCAGAAAGCAGTGCTTCATACTTGGAAAATTAGCTCCGAGGATATGTCCCTTGCTTTCTCATACAAACAGGTGAATGGCTTGCACCTTGCAGCGGAGCCGCTGCCAATCTCTGGAAAGGTAGCCTAATCTTATACAGTGAGCAAAACAAGACATTGAGGTTCAGCAACAATAAGGCTTCATCAAGTCTAATGCCCTCACACATACATTTACTCTCTTGAACCGGGTGGTATACCTGCCTGCAACTGAGTTTGGAGAAGCTCCAAGTATGTTGTTGGGAGAGCCAGCTACATAGCGCAGTGGAGAGTCCAGCTAATGGAATCTTACAACAGAGATCTGTAGAAATTATTCTTGTATCTCTCACGAATACCTTTCCACATCACCTCAGCCTATTATTGATCTGCTATGTTCCTGGTCAAATGTGACTTATTGCATAGCAGTTCGCTATTAACTTTTTAAAATCTCTGATTGCTGTTCTCTGGTCCCTGACTGATCTTGATGAATCACTTCCCAGTTCCATGCATCAATGCATGACCTCGTATGTACCCCATTCTCATATGGTGATGAAGTTATTGCTGTTGTTCCTTTTTTCACTTGCCTATTAGTTTAATTTTCACTGATGGCCATCTGCTTGCTGATTCCCACTGTTCAGGAAAAATTAAAATGGAGTTGCTTATAGTCAACATTTGGATGCTTGGGGTTTTTTACGTATTAAAATACCTAGGCATAAAAGGTGTACTATGCGTGTAGCACAAATATACAAAAACATTGTAGTCAATTGTCAAAGTCAATTGATAGGGGGTTTCAATTTTTTTTAGAACCTACTCTGTAGATGTGGCCTATTTTGTGAGCGTGGCTTGCCAGTCATGTGACAGGGTGAGAGTGGCCAACTTGTAAAATGTGGTGAAACTCATTTAACAACGCTCTTGCTTAGCAATCAACATTTTGGCCTCAATTGTGATGATAAATTCTCTCTCTCTCTCTCTCTCTCTCTCTCTCTCTCTCTCTCTCTCTCTCTCTTTCCTTTCTTTTCTTACTTTCTGCCTTCCTTTCCTTTCCTTCCCATTGGGTTACCGGCAGCGGCAGGCCAGACTTACTTCTGGATCCGCCGGTGGAACCCCCTCTCACCGGTACTCTAAATTTCACCATCCGGCTCTTGCGAGTAGGTGCGAGCCTGCAGAAACCCACCACTGATTGATAGGTATGTAAATGCTGCTCTTCACAGTTGAAAAGTTCCTCTTATGCCCAAGGGAGTAATTCTTGTATTATACAGATAAAAATAGTGCCCTTAATAATCAAAGAAAGTATAAGAATCAAGTAATTAACTTTCTTTTCTCTTAAACTGGAAAAAGCACAAGGGGAACCTAGTTCATTGCTGCAAAGCTAGGGAATTCACTCATACTTTTAGCTCTAATATATTCACTAATACAGGGGTCCCCAACCTTTGCAACTTTAAGTCTGAAGGACTTCAGCTTCCAGAATTCTCCAGCCAGCTTTGCTGGCTGGAGAATTCCAGGAACTGAAGTCCTTCAGACTTAAAGTTGCAAAGGTTGGGGACCCCTGCACTAATACCTTTAAGACCTACTTGCTCAAAATCGACAAAGGAACATCGTTTTGCCAGATATTCAATGGTTAAGTTATAGTAGCATTCAGATTTTTTTTTAATCTTTAGGATTATGTTTTTAATTCTGCCAACGGCCTTAAATGATCATTTCATTAGAAAGACAGAGGAGCAAGTGAGGCACAAGTTACTTACCTAAAACTAAGTTCACACAAGAAGAAAGTGTTTGTGTTCCCTCAAGCCTTAGTGATATTCAATGAGTTTCCTATGCTGTGGAGGGGTGGGATTCTTAGGGTTGAAGAAGTAGCATGTGTGATGGAAGAGTAAGTAAAGTCAAGATACTGACTACAACCACGTGATCAAAAGTCCCACACCTTTTTTACATGCAAAAATGAAATTGGGCTTTAATTGCTCAGTTAGTCCAGTGGTGGGTTCCGGCAGAGACTACTGCCAGTTTGCTCAGGGGCACGCCGTGCGCGTATGCGCAGTACAACTAAAATTGCTCTGCGCATGCACAGAAGTAAAAAACAAGATGGTGGCACCATAGGAGGACCAGTTCAGGGCGGGGTCACTGCCGGTTCCTGCATCCCAGGCTGCCAAGCTACTACAGGTTTGGCCAAACTGGTCCGAACCAATAGGAACCCACCACTGAGTTAGTCCCTCACTTATGACCACAACTGAGCTCAGAATTTCCATTGCTAAGCAAAACTGTTGTTAGTTTAGTTTAGTTTAGTTTATTCATATTTATATCCCGTCCTTCTCCACAGAGGACCCAGGGCGGCGCACAGGAAATTTAAAAACATACAAAATACAAAAGATAAATACATAATTTAAAATATATATTAAACTGTCCTATCCTATGCTAAAAGCCGAATATTAAAATACCCAATTTAAAACTTTCTAAAAAGTCCCCGTGGGAGGTAGGCTAGGCCGGCTTGTTGGAACAGGTATGTCTTTAGACATTGGCGGAAGAGGCGGAGGTCGGTGATGGTGCGTAATTCAGGGGGTAGGTCATTCCAAAGGGCTGTACCCCGCCACAGAGAAGGCTCTTCCCCTGGGTGTCGCCAGTCGGCATTGTCATTGTAGCTCATTCCGAATCTGAGTGATTTTCTCCTGCAGATAGATCCCAAATTCCTCTGCTCGCCCTTGCAAAGGGGCTTCCCACGGCCTCTGGTGAAGGAGGGAGCCCCAAACAGGGCGGCAGGGCAGTTATCTGCGGATGCAATAAGGGTGGCATAATACTCACGCTTGGCCACCCTTATTGCCACTAAGTAAGCCCTAATATGGGTTCTCACTAGTGTTCGGTGTATTTTGCTCCATTTTATGACCTTTCATGCCACAGTTGTTAAGTGGATCACTGCTGTTGTTGAGTTAATAACATGGTTAAGTGAATCAGGCATCCCCATTGACTTTGCTTGTCAGAAGGTCACAAAAGGTGATTAAATGACCCCGGGACACTGCATCCCTCAAATACATGCCAGTTGCCAAGCATCTGATTTTTTTTATCATATGACTATGGGGATGCTACAATTGCCATAGGTGTGAAAAACAATCAGAGGTCACTTTTTAAAGTGATGTTGTAACTTTGAACAGTCACTAAATGAATGGCTGTTAGTCAAGGACCACCTGTACAGTGATGGCTGTCATCTTGACTTTATATATACGTTCTCCTCACATATGCCTGATCCTCACCCCACTGAATATCAGACATTCCTTGAATAGCCATATCTATTGGTATAAATTTGTCTACATCAATAGCAGCCTATCTGTAGATACTCTCTTTGCAGTTCTCCACTGTGAAGCATAAAGCAGGGGTCTCCAACCTTTGCAACTTTAAGTCTGAAGGACTTCAGCTTCCAGAATTCTCCAGCCAGCAAAGCTGGCTGGAGAAGTCTGGAAACTGAAGTCCTTCAGACTTAAAGTTGCAAAGGTTGGAGACCCCTGGCATAAAGGACCAGCATTGGTGCAGGAGATGCATGGAGCTGCCGGTGTAAACCTATTTGTAATTGATGGAAGAAATGTCCTTCTGGGTTCAGTTCCAAGTAGGGAAAAACATGGAGGCTGCTTGGAAAGATGGTTTAATGGTGGACAGGATCACATGGCTTGAGTTCCTGAACAGAAAATGGGAATCGCATGGCTTTCAAATGAAGAAGAAAGGAGAGAGAAAGGGGCTTGCTGAGAGTTCTTGAGTTTTTTATACTCTCTGTTCGGTCCCACCTCTCTGTATCCTGTTCCTGTGTAAGAAATGTATTCTGATTGGTGGTCAGACTCCCAGGGGCTTAGCTAACTTTGTAGGCTGTGTCTTTTGAGTCCCAAGCTTGATTGAACATTGCTTCTTCCCAGGTGCCCTGTGGTGAGATGAGTAAAAGGCTAGTACTATCATGCCTTAATCCCATCACCCTGGAGCTGAAGGAGAGAGAGCTTCGTTATATAATACAATACAATAGCAGAGTTGGAAGGGACCTTGGAGGTCATCTAGTCCAAGGCAGGAAGCCCTATACCATTTCAGACAAATGGCTATCCATTTGAAGACTTGCAGTGACAAAGGTGGGGGCTATTAAGAGTGAGCCTGTTTCCTGCCTAAAAATACATTTCTCCATTTCTTATCCAGGGAAATATAAGATTCTGCCTTTTCAATCTTTCCTAGGATGTTTCGATCTTCTAGGAAAGGGCTGGGTGCTAACTTCCTACATAATTATGGGCTATGGAACTCTCATGATAATTGCCTATGAAAGTGACATCTGTTTCTCTTGCAGCTGGCACGTTTCCTTCAAATCCTATTCCCATGCCCAGAATTCCTGCAGTAGAGACTATCGCATGTCATCTCTTTAAAAGAGTTTATCCAATGCCAGGTAAAAGAAAATACCCTGCCCTCCGTCATGAATTTGTTCAGTATTTCCAGGTGGTAAACGGGTGGTGAATTTAAAAGAAATTGCTCTTTTGTGATTCAAATAACCATTACAGCAACTGACTCCAGAGTAGGTATCATCTCCTGAAGCCTAAGGGAATATCTCAGTGTTTCTCAACCTCGGTAACTTTATGAAGTGTGAACTTCAACAACCAGAATTCCCCAACCAGGAGTATTTAAAAAATCTCTTCGCACAATGCAGCAGCACCAATTTTTAAACAGCATGTTTAAAAACATGTTATCTGAATGCTCATTCAGTTTAGGTCTGCTGATTCTCAATTGCCAAGAATGCTTTCAAACAGACCACCCCTACCTCTGCCAAACCAACACAGCATGGAAGGGGTTTTTCTCTTAATGGTAAGAAAAGGAAGGAAAGGGGAAAATAGAAAACATAGCTAGGTTCTAAAGTCAAGGTGAATTGTACATCATCTGGAGGCCAACTGTGATATCTTTATTTGAGAAACAGATTCTTCGCATTGGCATCTTTAAGTGACATTTAAGTCAGATATGGAAATAGGAAGAGTTGGAAAAGGAAGATAAAATCCATATTTTCATTCTATTCTTTTTTGGTTATTTGAGAATAGAATATAACAAGAAGGACAAGGAAGACAAGGAGGAAAAGTCTTACATTTATGCATTAAGAGACACAAGCAGAGTTCAAATTGGCTGGGAATTTCACAAAACTGGTTGTGTGAGTTATCTTTGGATTGCCTATGGCCAATAACTCAAGCAGCAGCTTGAACTTCAGTTGGGTAACTTGAAGTTACCGCCTGCTAATTATTTTGCTGTACCCAAGACAGAAAAGTGAGGGAAAATATATCAGTTTGCCTATCAGCATTTTTCTGAGTAAGAAAACCAACTGCACACTCTTTTTCTGAAGTTATTTACACAACGAGCCCAATATTAATGAACAACAAAACAAAATGCTTTCTGGGTGTGGTATCTGATTATGGAAATGAAGCATTAAATCCATAATTTGGTCAAAGATCTGCAGTTCTTTCTAGTTTTTCCTATCTAGTGTTTGCGAAAATAAAATAATAAAATGCAATTTAGGATAATCATGTCATTTAGTTGATTATTAGAAGATCTAGGCTGGAAAAATCCTAATAACTACTAGATGGCAGAAAAGAATTAGTTTTCTATGTAACTTTGTTGACATCCGGTCGTCATGTGGATTTTTCTAGCCCGGATTCAGTCACCCTACTGAAATTAATGTAATTGATTAATTTTACAAAAATGACAAGGCAGTATTGCTGGAAAGAGAGGGACAAGAGGGAGGAGAGGCGGGGGAAGTACATACATACATACACTGTATTTATTTGGAAATATATCACGCTTTATTAAATGAATTATATTATGTAAAGACTTACCATAGTTCTCTGGAAAATGCTGCAATTTGGTGAAAGGTGGAAAGAAAGACCAGCAACAAGGTGGATGGACTTCGTTACAGTAGTGATGAATGCAACATTGGAAGACCCAGGTTAAGGATAGACCATCATAGGGAATGTTTATCTATGATTTCTAGGAGCTGAAAATGATTTGATGACACATAACCAATCAACTCTATTAAACAAATATAGAATTGCAGCCACAAGATTTTGATAGACAGCTACCACAAATGAATGATTGATCTGGATTGTTTTCTGGTTTTTATTCATTTGCTGATCTCACGAAACCACAGTACTTCAGGAGCTATGGTCTAAGACCCGTTCAAAGGACTGATCCAAGAGCCAGTTGAGCAAGTGAACCCACCTGCCTCTTCCAGGCTAGGAAACCTACAATACAATACAATAGCAGAGTTGGAAGGGACCTTGGAGGTCATCTAGTCCAACTCCCTGCCTAGGCAGGAAGCCCTATACAATTTCAGACAAATGGCTATCCAACATCTTCTTGAAGACTTGTAGTGTTGGGGCATTCACAACTTCTGGAGGCAACTTCTGTTCCACTGATTAATTGTTCTAACTGTCCGGAAATTTCTCCTCAGTTCTCCTCAGTCCTATCTCAACAAGACCATTTGAGGGCCCCGGTAAGTAGGCAACTTTGGTTTGGTTTAATCTTGTAAGGACAGCAACTTCCTAGGAGCTGAATTGCAAGTTTTAACTTAGTAGAGGACCTTGATGGGCTTCCGTCTGCTTAAGATCACAGTGGCTGGCAGTGGAGCAAGTTTGGGGGAGCAGAGTGTTTGGCTTCAGTGGGGTTCAAAAGGTTTCTCTTTGAGATAAGCAAAAAGCTGCCAAGTGGTAAATAAAGGACCCTGTCGCTCTCCACTTGAGTGATTTCAGCTGTAGACGAAATGACCTAACAATTGAAATGTTCCTTCTTTTATGAGAATTTCTTCCCTGAGGCTGAAACATGAGGACAGGTAGCTCAGGTTGGAAACTGAAAGCAGATCTCAACATTTGATGCAAAACAAGCCCCACCCACAGTGATGTCTGCAAATGGGGCGGGGGGTAATAAAACATCGGCCTCTTTTGTAGATGCTTTCTGTCCTTGCACACACAGACAAACGAAGGAGAGCTTGTGGTGTGAAGCCACAATAGTGCTTTTGTTAATTTGTTAAAGCAACAAGCGGCCGCAGATACTCGATCTGCCCATATATGTCATACTGCCCTACCAGTCAACCGTTGTCCACAAAGTAGTTACAGCGTGAAGCAGCTGTTTCAGACAAGCAAGCTCAGGGGAGCATAGACCTCATGTTCTAGGTAAGCTTTTTTGCATTCCAAAACAATGGAGGAGGATATTCTATTTAAGTCATTCTGCTCAGTTTTTTAACAGGAAATTGAGAAGAAAGATATGCCCTATAACAGTGATGGCGAACCTATGGCACGCGTGCCACTGGCGGCACACGGAACCATTTGGCAGGGCACCCGAGGCATTGCCCTGTCAGCTGGCCAATGTGCATGCGCGTGCTGGCCAGCTGATTCAGCCATTTTTAAAGCCATTTTTCATTCTCCCGAGGCTTTATATGAGCCTGGGGAGGGCAAAAACAGCCCCCCACAGACTTCAGGAGCTTCCCTGAAGCCTCCGGGGGACTAAAAACATTGCTATGAGCAAACCGGAAGCATGTAAAAAATGGGTGGGGGGGGCACCTGTCATGCGTGCATGTGCACTGGGGAGCGTCCATTGCATTATGGGTGCGGCACTCCGGCGCACGACTCCCCTGCACTCTCCCCCTTATGACACGCGAACCTAAAAAGGTTCGCCATCACTGCCCTATAATATGTTATAATATGCCCTATAATAATGCCAGTTGGCGGCTCCCAGGGGAAGGGCCTTCTCTGTGGTGGGCCCAATCCTCTGGAACGGCCTACCTCCCGATCTCCGTACCATCTCAGACCTCCGCTTGTTCCGTCGGCACTTAAAAACTTACTATTTTCATTTGGCCGGCCTAGCATGATCTACTCCGCACCCTACTGTCTTATAATCAAATCAAAGTTTAATTTATGGGTTTTTAAATTTATTTTAAGCAGGGTATTGATTTAATTTAGTTATTATTTAGTAATATTTTGTATTTATGTATATTTATTTTAAATCTCTGTTCGCCGCCCCGAGTCCCTTTGTGGTGAGATGGGTGCGGGTTACAAATGTGAATAATAATAATAATAATAATAATAATAATAATAATAATAATAATAATAATAATAATAATAATAATAATAATAATAATAATAATAATGTTATCCTTTCTTTCTCCCAAGTTCATATGGTTTCCTGCCAGGCTTGTGGGGATTCAGTTCGGTAATCAAGCCAAATCAGAAATGCTTCTCCAAAGACATTTGAAAATTATTGCAAGGAAGTTCCTATTGTTCATATGTGTATTTGCCTTTACATAAGAAAGGATTTACTCAGCATGGCACATGTTTTATTGTGCCTGAATATTGTAGCAAATGAAGATAAGCATAGTTCAAGCCAAGCCAGCACATGTTTGGGGCTTGGCCTTCCCATCTGATGCATTGAATGAGTTGGCCTGGATGGGAATGAATTCAAAAGATAGGAATGTGACTCACAAGTACTACAATTTTATTCCGCTGGATAAATGAAGCCCTGATTAGGCTGTATAATACACTCTTACTAACCTGGTTCCTCTTGGGTGGATAAGACTGGGAACCTCACTGTTCCCAATTAAAACTGCATGCAGGGCAACCATTTAGGGATGGCTGGGCAGGGAGAGATGGAATCTACCACATTTTTAGCCTCCAAAGGTAGCTTTTGAATTAACCCTTCACTTGGAAGCTCCTCACTTGCAGCTGGAGAGCAAAGTACCAACCAATCTTTCTCTTTAAATACTTGGTCTTATGAAAGACAAGAAAACATATTCTTCTCAGTGTGTGCAGACTGTTTTCCCATCAGCCCTATCCAAGCTGGCTCTCTAGTAAAGAAAGGATGAGGGTCACTCTGGAGAATCCTTTCATCCCATTGTTCTTTCCAGCTGAGGCCCATCTACCATCTAGGTTTCAGTTGATAACCTCCACCCCTCCTGCCTACTCCAGGGCAGGGGTGGTCTGTTACGGGTTTGCCTGGGTTTGGGAGAACCTGTAGCTAATGTTATGGCCGGTTTGGAACCTCCAAAAACCAACCCTGGCTCACCCTGTCCCTCCCAGGAGTCTCCATATGGTCCATTTTGGTTGTGAGGTCAATGCAGGGCCCTCGGGGAGGCTCCGGAAGGGGGGAAACGGGCCTCCCGGAAGGCCTCCAGAGCCCAAGTTTTTGCCTTCCCAAAAGCTTGAGGAAAGCCTCCAGAGCCTGAGGAAGGCAAAAATGCCCCACCCACCCACCATGGTGCAGGAGCCGACTAGATCATGCCCTCTATGGCCACGTCCACAAAGCAACTAGGCAGAGAACCCATTGCTGAAATTTTTGAAGCCCACCCCTGCTCCAGGGGCTCTGCCGGGCATGGAGTCTATGAGCCTCCTCTCTCCACGTGTCAGCTTCCTCTTGGTCACTCTCGTGAGACAATATCTGTGACGTGGTAGCTTAGTGGCTCGAGGTCAGTGGTGGGTTTCTGCAGGCTTGCACCTACTCGCGAGAGCCGGTTGGTGAAATTTAGAGAACCGGTGAGAGTGGGTTCCACCGGCGTACCTGGAAGTAAATCTGGCCCACCGCTGCTAGTGACCCAATGGGAAGGAAAGGAAAGGAAAGGAAGGTAGAAAGGAAAGAAAGGAAAGAAAGAAAGAAAGAAAGAAAGAAAGAAAGAAAGAAAGAAAGAAAGAAAGAAAGAAAGAAAGAAAGAAAGAAAGAAAGAAAGAAAGAAAGAAAGAATTTATCATCACAATTGAGTCCAAAATTTTGGTTGCTAAGCAAGAGCGTTGTTAAATGAGTTTCACCACATTTTAAAAGGTGGCCACTCCCACCCTGTAACATGACTACCAAGCCACGCCCACAAAATAGGCCACACCTACAGAGTAGGTTCTAAAAAATTTGAAACCCACCACTGGTCCAGGTTGACCAGTTTTGTAGACATTAGGCATAATGTCAGCCCTGCCCAAGGATCTTTTTACTAGAAATAACTGGATACAGCAAAAGCAAAGCCTGATCTGAAGAAAATCCATGCAAACTTACCTCAAATCCTGTTTCAAACCCTTAGAGCTTCCCCTTTACCAGTCCATCATGGTAGGGTGGTAGCTGGTTGTTATGAGAACAGGACACTTCGAGAAACGGTTAAGATTTCATTCCCAGGTCCTGGATGTCCCAAAGTCCTTGAAGTGATCAGATGAAACTGGCTCCCACCTCTACTTCCTATTTGTCCTGGTCTCCCCACCCCCTCAGTTTCCCTCTTTTTTAACAAGTACTCTTACCCCCTCCCATCCCTCTCCTTCTCAGGATTGTGGCAGGCTGCAGCACAAGTGATGGGGAGGGCAGCCTGACATTCCCTTTTATCCATGAAAAGCTCTAACAAGCTTGTGCAGATCCAGAATAGATGATCTACATCAGGGGTCTCCAACCTTTGCAACTTTAAGTCTGAAGGACTTCAGCTCCCAGAATTCTCCAGCCAGAAAAGCTGGCTGGAGAAGTCTAGAAGCTGAAGTCCTTCAGACTTAAAGTTGCAAAGGTTGGAGACCCCTGATCTACATCACAGCACTTGATCTTCTTGATGAACTTGTTCTAGAATTTATTTCTGCTAGAAAGGAAAATTCTATTGCTTCACCACACAGTTGATAAATCCTGAAAGCGTGTCTTTTTTATACTATTGTAAGAGTTTGTTTGTTTGTTTTAAAAAAATCAGTACTACTGCTAATAAACTTTATTAAATAAAATAAATTTCAGGAGTACAAATGTGAAATTAAGCACTTAAATAATCTTAGATGAGCAAGACTTACGTTCTTTCTGTAGACACATACACCCACACCAAGACACACAATCTTATTCATTTTTAATCATGCAGAGAAGGGTCACAGCTTTAATCTAACCTCACTGCATAGACAGTCCTAACCTTTCATTGTAAAATGGGACTTTGAATATTGCCTTTTTCTTCCTACTACGGATTGCCCTGCCCTCTAATTTTCCTAATGAGCATCAGGTTTTGTTTCCTGGCAATGATATTCTTAATTTCTATCCACATTGGAAGAAGAAAGATTTTTCATAACAAGACTGAGAACATAATATCTATGTTATTGAGAGGCCACTGGTAGGCAGTGGTGAAATTCAACACTGGTTCTGTGAGCGTAGCTTGGTGGGAGTAGCGGGGGAAGGATACTGCAAATTCCCCATTACCACCCCACTCCAGGGGAAGGATACTGCAAAATCTCCATTCCCACCCCACTCCAGGGGAAGGATACTGCAAAATCTCCATTCCCACCCCACTCCAGGGAAAGGATACTGCAAAATCTCCATTCCCACCCCACTCCAGGGGAAGGATACTGCAAAATCCCCATTCCCACCCCACTCCAGGGGAAGGATACTGCAAAATCCCCATTACCACCTCACTCCAGGGGAAGGATACTGCAAAATCCCCATTACCACCTCACTCCAGGGGAAGGATACTGCAAAATCCCCATTACCACCCCACTCCAGGGGAAGGATACTGCAAAATCTCCATTCCCACCCCACTCCAGGGGAAGGATACTGCAAAATCCCCATTCCCACCCCACTCCAGGGGAAGGATACTGCAAAATCCCCATTCCCACCCCACTCCAGGGGAAGGATACTGCAAAATCCCCATTCCCACCCCATTCCAGGGGAAGGATACTGCAAAATCCCCATTCCCACCCCATTCCAGGGGAAGGATACTGCAAAATCTCCATTCCCACCCCACTCTGGCGCCAGCCAGAGGTGGTATTTGCTGGTTCTCCAAACTACTCAAAATTTCTGCTACCGGTTCTCCAGAACCTGTCAGAACATGCTGAATTTCACCCCTGGATTTAGCCAGTTTGCACCACTTCAGGAAAACAGTTTTTTAGGTTTCTGAGCAGTTTGGTGAACTGGTTGTTGGAAGAAATCATTAGGGCAGAGAACCGGTTGTTAAATTATTTGAATCCCACCACTGGAGGCACCTTATGCAAGATGTTCCTCCAACCCTCGATGACCCTTGTTTGACTACTTACCATATTTTTCGGAGTATAAGACGCACCTTTTTTCCTCTAAAAAGAGGCTGAAATTCTGGGTGCTCTTATACATCGAATACAGCATTTTTTGCCTCTTGAAAACCCGCCCCTTCACCAAAATGGCCGTGCACATACCCTTATGGAGGCTTCCAGAGAGCTCCTAGGGGCTGGGGAGGGAAGAAATGAGCAAAAAATGGTGTTTTTGCCCCCCCCCCCCGGCCCCCAGCAGCACTCTATAAACCTCCATAGGGCTATGCATGCTATCTTTTGACCAAGAAACTGCCCGTTTTCACGAAAAAAAGGGCTGTTTTTCCTCGTTTTGGGCCCCCCACCCCCTCAGGAGCACTCTGCAAGCCCCCCAAGGCTATTCATGCCTTTTATTTGAAAAAAGGGGGCAGTTTTTGCAGAAAATGGGCCATTTGTGGGAGGTTTGCACAGTGCAAAAAGGGTTTTTTTCCCTTTCAGAAAGCTGTTTAGTTAGAGTGATTGATGAGAATTACGTTGGTCAAGTACTGTGCCTGCAGAAACAAAGATTTGTTCCAAAGGTGGTCAATAATTTCCTTCTCCAGCAAATGGGTAAATACACTGGAAACATCTACCTACCTACCTACCTACCTACTCTCACTCTCTCTCCTTACCTCTATATTGTATTTCTCTATATATATATATATATTTCTCTCTCTATTTCTCTCTCTCTATCCCTCTACCTACCTACCTATCTACTCTCTCTCTCCCCCTACCTATCTACTGTATTTCTCTATCTCTCTCTATTTCTCTCTCTCTCTATCCCTCTACCTACTTATCTATCTACACACACTCTCTCCCTGCTTACCTACCTACTGTATTTTTCTCTCTCTCCCTATCCCTTTATCTACCTACCTACCTAACTACACACTCTGTCTCCCTACCTACCTACTGTATTTCTCTCTCCCCCCCCTCTACCTACCTACCTACCTACCTACTCTCTCTCCCTACCTACCTACTGTATTTCTCTCTCTTTCTCTCCCTCTCTATCCCTCTATCTACCTACCTACTTTTTAAAAAAAATTGCCTCTTCAAAACTGTCTTATACTCCGGTGCGTCGTATACTCTGAAAAATACGGTACCCGGTGTACTGATTTTCAATGAGAACATAAGCAAAAAATTTCAGGTACCCAACTTTCTGCTCATTTTCCTTCCACAATGTACCTTAAAACAAAATTCCGAAGATACATAAGAGCCCGGAAGAAATATGAAATGTTGTATGCATATCTCCAAGCTTCAACTGAAAATGTGAAAGCACACTAATACGACACATTTACCCTACAACCCATCTCAAGCTTGCAATCCAATTGCTGTAAACGCTGTTATGCCCAGAAGGCGATCTTTTTTCAGAAACAGCAATCATTTCACAGGATGTAACTGGTTTAGTCCCTTTTCTGCAACATAACAGCCTGGTTTATAATGTTATTGCTATCTGTTTGATCATAAAGTGTGCAACATTATTTTCTTACTTCAGACAACATGGCCTCAATTTTGATACAGCATTATTTAAGCTGCCAAAACCAAAAGATCAAAGAATTAAATTCATTTTAGTTGTTTATTTTTATCTCACCTTTATTATTTTTATACATAACTCAGGTAGGCAACATGCCTAATATGCCTAACTCCTGTTTTTTCATTTTTAAGAGTTCAAAAAAGCATAAATCAATAACAGACTTTCATTTCTGGATTTCATTTCTGATGTACAATTTTGTAAAAAAAATTTACCCCTAGCAACTTTTATCTGTCACACAGAGTTTGTGCCAGGCCTGCAGTCTTATTCCTTTTAGAATCTTTGGCCTGCCACGCTTTCTCTCTCTTTCTTTACTATGCTGTTTCATTAGTGGGTAATTGGGAGGATGGAGTAGTACGGAGTAGAATGTGTTTGTATTCAAAATAAAACATTCCTTTCTAGAAGCCTTTCTAGAATAAATAAATAAATATATATATATATATTTAATATATAATAATAATAATAAATTTTATTTGTAGCCCGCTCTCTCTCCCCAGAGGGACTCGAGGCGGGGCACAGGAAAATTAAAAAACAATAAACACAAACAGAATACATAATTTAAAATCACAATTAAACAAATCCTGCGCTAAAAACATCTATAAAAACTAAAAACTGTCCCTAAAACCCCTTAACACTACAAATAATTAAAATTATCCTAAAACCCCAGGACAAGGAGGCTATCCCAAGCCGGCCAGACGGAAAAAGTAAGTTTTCAATTTGAGACGGAAGGAGCGGAGGTCCGTGGTCGTCCTAATATCGGGGGGAAGGTCGTTCCAGAGGGCCGGGCCCGCCACAGAGAGAGCCCTTCCCCTGGGTGTCGCCCGCTGACACAGTCTAGTGGACGGCACCCGGAGAAGCCCCGCTCTGTGGGAGCGAATCGGCCGTGAGGATGTATGGGGCAGGATCCGATATACTGCCCTCACACGTAAAAGCTGAAGTCTGTTTAGGTAAGAGTAAAGATAGAGTAATAAAGGTGTTTGTTCCCTAGATTGGCTCTGAATAGTAAGTTTTGATTTGGGGGGGGGGGGAACTGAAAACAGAAAAAAAGAAAACAGAAAAATACAGAAATTGTTCTAAGGAGCAATTAATTTATAATTAATCTGGTTCATGTTATTTTTTGTTAACATAGGTTTTCTCTGTCAGTTGTTTTGAGTCTAGTTGTTGCAATTCTTTATCTTGCTCCCAGTAACACATATTGTGTGCATGCTAGCTGGGAAATTTTGTGAGTTGAAGTCCACACATCTTAAAATTGCCAAGTTTGAAAAACACTGTACTAAGTAAAAATAATTCTCAATACATTACTCTTGTTTTATAGTCTATGTTAATTCTTATATGGAAGGATTTATTACTCCAGGCTGCTGTTAAAGTAATATGGGAAAGACAAAATAATATAGGCCTAATAAGTATATTGTTAATAAGAGTAATAAATTATATTGTGCAAGGAGGAGTTTATTATGATTCCATGTTGTATTTTCTATGTTGTATATTCATATTTTATCTCATTTTCAGTGAAAATAAATTTAATGGGTTCAGCACAGGAGCAAACACGATCAATGGGAGGCATGCAAAGTAATTGAAAGAAATATCAGGAACATACGGTATTATTTGATTCATGAATGGTACTCAAATTATAGAGGACTGTAGCAGATCCAGGTACCTTAACCAGGAAAGGTTAACCTGGTGGACAGCTCAATGAAGGTGTCAACCCAGTGTGCCGCAGCAGTTAAAAAAGCAAACTCATTGCTAGGGATCATTAGGAAGGGTATAGAAAATAAGTCAGCAAGTGTCATTTTGCCTCTTTATAAATCTATGGTGAGGCCCCATCTGGAGTATTGTGTACAGTTCTGGTCACCATACCTTCAGAAGGATATTATGGAAATGGAAAAGGTGAAGAGGAGGGCAACCAGAATGATTAGGGGGCTGGAACCCCTTCCTTACCATCTGAGGCTGCAACGGCTGGGCCTCTTCACTCTAGAACGACGGCGCCTGAGAGGTGACCTGATTGAAGTCTATAAAATCATGCACGGTGTGGACAAAGTAGAAAAGGAAAAACTGTTTTCCCTATCGCACAACACTAGAACTAGGGGGCACTCCATGAAACTTTTGATAGCTAGACCTCAAACAAATAAGAGGAAGTACTTTTTCACCCAGAGGATCACTGGTCTATGGAACTGCCAGAAGAAGTGGTGACAGTTGTCAGCCTCGACGCCTTTAAGAAAGGATTAGATGAGTTCATGGAGAACAAGGGTATCCATGGCTATCATTATGGATGCCTAAGGACACCCTCCGAGTTGGAGAGATAGGCAGGATATTTCTCAATGCCATTTGTAGGGAATCGTAAGCAAGTGAAGACATCTGCTTGGGAAGACCCTGAAGCAAATGGTGAGCCACTGTGTGAGACAGAATGCTGGACTGGAATGGGCTGTGGCCTGTTCCAGCAAGGCTATTCTTATGTTCTTATGTTCTTATGTTCTTAACGTTTGTTTTTTCCTCCCTTCTACTAACTTAGGAGGTTATGAAGAAGGGACTCATTTGGCTAAATTAGTCAGGAGTCAGAACTCTTTTATTGTAATCATAATTCAAACAACAAGAACAAGGAAAACATCTCTCTGTTGGTCATTAAGCAGCTTTTACATCTGGATTGCAGAAATGCAGAAGACCACAAGATGGCAGCAAAAAACTATAGAAATGAATCCCCTTGCTGCCACATGGTGGTTGCCAAGAGGTTGCAGGGAGAAAACTCAATATACTATATTTACAATGTAGGATTTATTTTTTAACAAGGAGTCCTGAGGGTATATATGTAACTTATTTAAAACATTATTTCTAGGTGACTTATACATTACTTTGATATCACACGCACAGTCACTCAAGCACTCGTCACCTCTCGACTCGACTACTGTAATGCTCTCTACATGGGGCTCCCCTTGAGGTGCACCCAAAAGCTGCAGCTAGTCCAGAACGCAGCCGCGCGGGTGATTACGGGAGCGCCTAGACACTCCTACATAACACCTATCCTGCGCGAGCTGCACTGGCTTCCTGTGGTCTTTCGGGTGCGCTTCAAGACCATCTTTAAAGCGTTCCATGGCTCGGGGCCTAGTTATATGCGAGACCGCCTCCTGCCCCATACATCCCTCAGACCGATACACTCCCACAGAGAGGGCTTCCTCAGGGTGCCGTCGGCTGGACAATGCCGACTGGCAACACCCAGGGGAAGAGCCTTCTCTGTGGCGGGGCCAGCCCTCTGGAACGACTTACCCCCTGAACTCCGCACCATCTCCGACCTCCGCCTCTTCCGCAAGTGTCTGAAGACACATCTATTCCATCTAGCCGGCCTAGCGTAACCTTCATTACTGACTATTAGACAGTTTTAAATGTGGGATTTTTAATTCGGTTTTTAGCGCAGGGTTTTATTATTAGAATAAGTTTTTTAAATGTTATATGTTTTGTATGTATTTTAACATTCCTGTCCGTTTGGAAAAGGGCGGGGTATAAATTTAATAAAATAAAATAAAATAAATAAATAAAAATAAAAATAAAAATAAATAAATAAAATACACAATATTATACAGTATTTTTTTCTTGTAATTTTAAATTGTTTAGATATTTTCTTTGTTATTCCCATTTTTCCTTTTCCTTTTTTATTTTCTGTTTTAGTTTTTATGTTATACTTTACTTTTTAGGTAGGTAGGTTTCTTAATAAAATTTAAATAAAAGGAAATGCATTAACTTTGTGAACAATTATTATTGTTCACTATTCTTTTACTGTCACTTGTATTGGTTGAAAAATTCAATAATTTTTACATTATATAATTTCTTTCTTTTAAAAAAAAGCATTATCTCAGCTTCTTAAGGGCATATTTTATTTTTTTCTTGTAATTTTAAATTTTTTAGATATTTTCTTTCTTATTCCCATTTTTCCTTTTATTTTTTTATTTTCTGTTTTAGTTTTTATGTTATACTTTACTTTTTAGGTAGGTAGGTTTCTTACTAAAATTTAAATAAAAGGAAATGCATTAACTTTGTGAACAATTATTATTGTTCATAATTCTTTTACTGTCACTTGTATTGGTTGTAAAATTCAATAATGTTTACATTATCTAATTTCTTTCTTTTAAAAAAAAAGCATTATCTCAGCTTCTTAAGGGCATATTTTATGCACAATGAAAAGCAAAATAATAGAGGAATAAAATTCATTTAAAATCATTTAAAATTCAATTAATGAAGCCAATCAATACAGAAGATTGCATTCTTGACAAGTAAAAGTCTCAATACTGCATATGGCAGACAGAACTACATAAACCAATAAGTATTTGTTCTCTTGTTTACACACCGATTTTTAAAATTCTGCACTAGAAAACCTTAGCTCAGCAAATGTTTAATCTATCATGAATTCTGGCTTCTGTCCAGAATGTAACATTTTGCCTTGCCTGAAGTGATTCAGTCAAGCTGTTGTATTTGAATATGGAGTTACAAGCATTGCTTGCATTTAAACAGACACCCTTGGTGTATTTTGCTGTATTTATAGAATAAGAAGAAATAAGAATACTGACTCATGCAGACGCACCGGAAAACATGAGCTCATGCTTCTGAACTCCCGTTTTAATTACCTTGCTAATTTGTGTCCAAATGGTGTAATTCATGCTATCAGAACAGCCACACATTAAGATCATTTTTAGAGCTGCTGCCAGAGCAAGCCCGCTCCTGTTACTCTCCTACCAGCTGGGCTCTCGTTGCCCCCTCACGGCATGGCAGGAGGGAAGCCGCGTAAAGGGGCGTTATGAAAACTGCTAGGCTTTGAAATGGGGACAAGGCAATCAATATTAAAGACACATTGCAACTCAGGGGACAGATAGCTTATCCCTTACCTGTTCTTCAACAAACTGAATTGAAAATAAATAAGTGGGATTAAAAAATAAACCCCGCAAATTCTGTTGCTATTATTTATTTTATTTATTTATTTATTTATTTATTATTCAAATTTGTATACCGCCCTATCTCCCCAAGGGGACTCAGGGCGGTGCACAGAAATATAAAAAATATATAACAATACAGTACAAAACAGTTAAAAATAAATTAAATGAAGGTCTGTGCTAAAATTTAGATTAGAAAAAGGGTTAAAATCAATTACAGTAATCCCTCGTTTTTCGCGGTTAATCGGGACCGGACCCTTCCGCGGAAACTGAAAAACCGCGAAGTAGGATTCGCAATACACTATACCGAAAACTTGAGTTGGTGGACATCGTTTAAAGCAAGCACTAGGGGGCGCTTGCCTCCTACCAATGCATTTTTTTTCTATTCTGTATTATTGAAAAACCCGCGAAGCATCATAATTAATTTTTTTCAGTTCCTTAACTTTAAGTGAAAGTGTTATTCCCAAATATTTCAATGTATTTTTAATTCTTATCCCGAATTGTTCTTGCATGTTCTCCCACTCTTTACCATGAATGAAGTAGAGAAAAAGATAGACAAATATAAAGAGATAAAGTTGTCTTGGTTTGGCAGAATTGCAATGTGTAAGATGATGTTGCTACCAAAATTCAATTTTTTATTTGAGATGCTACCATTAAACTTGACAGAGAAAGATATGGAAGGATATCAGAAGAAATTAGATAAATTCTGTAATGGTGGGAAAAGACCTAGGTTAATGAAGAAAATGTGGTATCAAAACCAAAAGGAAGGTGGATTGGGAATTCCCAATCTACTTAATTATTATTG
Organism: Rhabdophis nuchalis; assembly: GCA_039707465.1. NCBI lineage: Eukaryota > Metazoa > Chordata > Lepidosauria > Squamata > Natricidae > Rhabdophis > Rhabdophis nuchalis. The sequence continues at coordinate 36,775,099 of CM077651.1, read as the reverse complement.
GGCCTATAGTATTAGAACTGTGGTAAAAATACTTAAAGGTGGAGATGGACACTGGGGAGATTTAGAGTTAAAAGATATTAAGAGATTTGGTTCTGTATGGTTTTTAGATAAAGCAAAATCAAAAAAGGTAATCAATAGTTATTGGTTAAAGGGATTGAGTAAAATATGGAATAAATTTGTTAAAATATTAATCCCAGATATAACCTTTTTGGGAAAGACAATTGGAAATTGGCCGATTAAAACCAACAAAAACCATGAAAAAGTATTGGAAGAGGAAAATATAGAAAGTATAATAGATTGGTTAAAAGCTTTAGGAAATGAAAGTAGAAGAAAAGAAATAATGGAAAAATTGGGTTTAAATTGGTTTGAAAAAATACAGATAGAAAAATGGACTATGAATGTAAGGGGAAAATGTAAAATAGGTAGAAACGAAACTGAATTTGAAAACTTAGTATCTCAAATTATTAAGGACGAAATTGGGTTAAAGGGACTTGTTAGTAAGATATATAAGATTATAAATTTTAACGAGAAACCACAAATGGCAATGAAGATGAACTGGGAGGATGAATTTAAGATTAAAATATCAGACGTGGATTGGAAGGTGAATTGGAAGAGTCGAATCATGAGGATTCTATCCATAAGGATTAAAGAGCATAACTTTAAGGTGGTTTGGAAATGGTATTTGACTCCATTGAGGTTATCATTGATGGATAAAAAAACAAGTAATAAATGTTGGAGGTGTAATATGGAATTGGGAATGTACGAACATATGTGGTATAAATGTGATAAAGTTAAAAAGTTTTGGCAGAAATTGGAGGAAACGATATTTGAAATAATGAAGAAAAGAATAACATTGAGATTGGAAACTATATTATTATTGATAATTAAGGAATTAGAATTAACACAGTATGAGAAAGAATTGATTAGAATTATGATTATAATGGGTAGAATTATAATAGCAAGATACTGGAAAGTGGAGACGAATATTAAAATAGAAGAGTGGTATTGTGAAATGTGGAAATTAGCCTTAAATGATAAAATGACATGTGAAATTAAATTTAGAGAGGGTGTTTATAAAAAGGATGTTTTTTGGAAGACTTGGAAGCCATTTGTGGACTATGCACTTGGGACTTTGGATGCTTCGACACCTGTACCCAGAGAACGCGGATTTTGGAGGACTTAAAGACATTTGAAGATACCTATTTTTGAAGAACCAAACCTTTCTTTCCATTGTATAGCACTGGGTGAAATATTGTATTGTATATATTATTTTTGTTATAGTGTTTATTAAAATAAAAATTTAAAAAAAATAAAAATAAAAAAAGAAAGAAAAACCCGCGAAGCACTGAAGCCGCGGAAAATGAAGCCGCGGAAAACGAGGGATTACTGTAAAACTATATCCATTAAAACTAATGGAACTAATGGAAAAAAGCCAGGCCGGCCTCTTGAAATAAATGTGTCTTTAGTGCCCGGCGGAAGAGGCGTAGGTCCGTGATGATCCGAAGGTCGGGGGGTAGGTCGTTCCAGAGGGCAGGCCCCGCCACAGAGAAGGCTCTCCCCCAGGGGGGCCACCCGTCGGCATTGTCTGGTGGATGGCACCCTGAGGAAGCCTACCCTGTGGGAGCGGACAGGTCTAAGGGAGGTATGTGGTAGGAGGCGGTACCGCAGGTAGCTAGGTCCCGTCAGGGATATAGTCAGGGATGAGCTTCAAAAATTGCAGCAATGGGTTGGCTGCCCTGTTGCTGGGTGTGGCCATGGTGGGTATGACCTAGTTGGCCTCCTGCACCAAGGCGGGGGATGGCTTCATCCTCCCCAGGCCCTGGAGGCTTTCCTTGAGCCTCTGGGAGGGCAAATTTCTGGACTTTAGGAACCTCCGGTAGGTCCATTTTTCACCCTCCCGGAGCCTCCGCATGGACCTTTCATTTCCCTGGCATGATGAATGGGCCACGTGGAAGGGGAGTGGAGGGGCAGAGGAGGCATGGCCAGCCAGGGGTGGCATTGGTGATTCGCTGAACTGGGCAGAATCCTATCTAGAGGATCACCCGAAAACATGTGAACCCCCAGCAGTTCACTCCTGTAGGTAGTCCTTCAACTTACGAACACAACTGAGCCCCAAATTTCTGTTACTAAGCAAGCCAGTTGTCGAGTGAGTTTTTTCCCTGTTTCCCTGTTTCTTGCCACCGTTGTTAAGTGAATCGCTTGCAGTTGAGAATTCTGGGAGCAGAAGTCCTTCAGACTTAAAGTTGCAAAGGTTCGGGACCTCTGCTCTACAAGTATTTGAACTACCAATTGCCAAAGCAAATTGGTGGTAGATAAGAGAACAGAATTCAACGTAGGCTGGACTTAGATCTCTTATGGTCACAAAGGGACTTGAGACTGATGAAGCACGTGACTCTTCCCTTGGGCTCAGCCTGGTCATCTCTTACAATATACCGTATTTTTCAGAGTATAAGACGCACCAAGATTTTGAAGACGCAAATTTAAAAATAAGTTTTTGCACTCTCAAACCTCCCCAAAACGGCCTGTTTTTTGCAAAAAACAGGCCTGGGTTTTGTTTTGTTTTGTTTTCAAAAATAAAGGGCATGAATAGCCTTTAGGAAGCTTGTAGAGTGCTCCTGGGGGGGGGGTCAAAAACAAGCAAAAAAAGTGCCCATTTTTTTGTCAAAAAAAGGACATGGGTAGCCTTTAGGAGGCTTATAAAGTGCTCCTGGAGGCTGGGGGGGGCAAAATTGAGCAGAGTACGGCCCGTTTTTCACTCATTTCTGCTGTCCCCAGCCCCCAGGCGCACTCTGAAAGCCTCCTAAATGCTGTGCACAGCCATTTTGGTGAAAAGGGAGGGGTTTTGGGAGGCAGAAAAATGCTGTATTCAGTGTATGAGATGCCCCCAGATTTTCAACCTCTTTTTTGAGGGAAAAAGGTGTGTCATACTCCGAAAAATACGGTATTTATATTCACTCAAAGACATGCTTTTGAAGGATTTTTTTAGTAACTTAGTAATAATTCAGATGAATGATTTCCTTATGTTCTGTTCCTTTTCTCCATACAATAAATAACATTTTGCAAACACTGTGTAAACTTTAGGTCTTGCAAGTTATCTTGCTGGTTATAGAAGGGTAGAAGCCTATGGATTTTCCTTTGGGTTACTTTCAAATAGGCTATTCATTCAGGTGTTGACGACCATCTTTAAATCGCTCCATGGCTCAGGGACTAGCTATATACGAGACCACCTCCTGCCCCATACATCCCTTCGTCCGATCCGCTCCCACAGAGAGGGTCTTCTCCGGGTGCCGTCGGCTGGGCAATGCCGGTTGGCGACACCCAGGGGAAGGGCCTTCTCTGTGGTGGGCCCGGCCCTCTAGAACGACCTACCCCCCGACCTTCGCACTATCTCGGACCTCCGCCTCTTCCGCCAACATCTTAAGATGTATTTATTCCAACAAGCCAGCCTAGGATAGCCCCCCGTTTCTGACTTTTTATACATAAATTGCAATTTGGTAGGGTTTTAAATGGGTTTTAGCACGGGTTTAATAATTCAATATGTTTTAATGATGTATATTGTTTTTATTGTGGTTTTAATAATGCCTGTGCACCGCCCTGGGTCCTAACAAGGAGAAGGGCGGGGTATAAATTCGAATAAATAAAATAAATAAATAAATTATGCTATGCATTCTTGCTGGCCTCAGAACTGTGTAGTTTACTTGCTGGAATGTAACAAACAACGATAGCCCACTGATCTAAAGCATCAATTCTATTTCCATTTACCTGGGAGGAAAAGTCATTGAAGGCCAAAGAATGGGATTCCCAAACATTGAAATTAGAGCATAACTGTTAGCTAGAATTATGTCACATCGCCAGCAAATAAATATAGGTATTAGGAAAAAGAAAAGAATGGGCACAGCTTCCTCTATTCCACATTAATATTTTAATATTCATAATAAGCCTCAAAGACAGATGAACAAATTGCACAAAAAGCAAAATGAAGCATTTTTTTCCAACTCCTGCTGTCATTATGTTTCAGCATTGTTTCTCAGCACGGAGCCTCTTCTACCGCCGAGACAATTTAGAACCACCTTCTGTGGAGAATATGCAAATATGGAAAATCTCTCTCCTTGTTTCAGCAGTTACAAGAGCACAGAGAAAGTGAGAAGCAGGATATAACTTTCAAGGTGAGGCTAAATGTAAGGCCTCCCTGCTCCTCTCACCACTGATACCAGGTTCATGTGGATCTGGCTGTGATTGTAAATACAATACAATACAATAGCAGAGTTGGAAGAGACCTTGTAGGTCTTCTAGTCCAACCCCCTGTGTGGGCAGGAACCTTATACCATTTCAGACAAATGGCTATCCAACATCTTTTTAAAGACTTCCAGGGTTGGGGCATTCACAACTTCTGGAGGCAAGCTGTTCCAGAGGTTAATTGTTCTAACTGTCAGGAAATTTCTCCTTAGTTCTAAGTTGCTTCTCTCCTTGATTAGTTTCCACCCATTGCTTCTTGTCCTGCCCCCAGGTGCCTTGGAGAATAGTTTGGCTCCCTCTTCTTTGTGGCACCCTCTGAGATATCGGAACACTGCTATCATGTCTCCCCTGGTCCTTCTCTTCATCAAACTAGACATACCCAGCTCCTGCAACCGTTCTTCATATGTTTTAGTCTCCAGTTAAAGTAAAACTTCACATGACTAGAAATGTGGGAGCATCTATGAAATCAATCTCCCAAAAGAATGTCCCAATGAAAGAGTGAGTGAGCTGAAGCAGTAATGTACAAGTGGAATATGGAAACAGGCTAGAATGGGATGAACAAGATACAGTACATCTAAATCAGTCTCAAAAAGCCAACGTAAATGAAGAAAGAAAGAAAGAAAGAAAGAAAGGAAGGAAGGAAGGAAGGAAGGAAGGAAGGAAGGAAGGAAGGAAGGAAGATGAAATAATAATGTAGAGATGGAGTGTGAGAATAAATTAAACTAAGAATAAGCAAAAATAATTCAAAACCAAAATAATTCAAACTCAAAACAGCTCGTTCTAATCTAACTAAGTCTTCTAACATCATTCCAAAATGATTGGAACAGCATCAGAATATACCCAGTTATTTCAGTGTTCTGAATATGAAGTGTTTAACTGAGAAGTACTCTTTTCCTGAGATATATTTGTTAATCAGATTGGCCATAGCCTTACTGGACTCCCCAGAAGGGCCTGAAGATGAGGCTTTGTCATCGGACCTGGGGATCTGGTAATGTGGTCATGGAGCAGGAAAAATAGCTCTCTTGCTCGGGAAGCTGATTACGCTCTCCCATAGATTTTGTTTTTCATGTTTTTTAATTGCTTTTAATGTTTTTACTTGCTTTTGCTATGGCTCTGAAAGAGGTGGTGATGCACACACACACACACACACAACACACACAAACCAAAAGCTGATCTTTATCCAGTCTCCAGCATTCCCTTTTTAGGGAAGGTGGTTGAAAAAGAGGTTGGCCCCCAAATTCAGAAGACCCTGATTTTGATAAGTTACCTGGACACATTTCAGTCAGAATTCAGACCAAAATGAGATGAGTTTGGTCCTGCTTGTCAATTACCTGTGGGATGGGGATGTACATCTATCCTAGCTCTTTGATCTCTTGATGGCTCCAGATGCCATCAACCATGGTGTTAGGAATGAAATCCTAGTGTTGGGTTGGCAATATATATATAAGCCATGATTGGAATTGGTATCTGTAACTTTAAATGCTACAGTGAAATGTAATTGGCTGCTGCTTCCTCAATCAGCTATAAGAGGAAGCCAGAATCACTGTTAGTTTGCTGATCATTTGAATGGAGACTCTGGATGTCGGGGTTAGATCAGCAGAGCAAGGAGAATCGTGGATTGAGCAACTGTAAGCCAACTGTTTGAGTTATAGACTGTATTTTGATTCAAGACTAACTATCACTTGTTTGTGAAGAAGTAGTTTACTTTATTTTCCACCGCAAGTAAAGTCTGCTTGTTTTTACCATTGGTGTCTGTGACTAATAGTGTGAATATCTAGCAACATATCTCTTTCTGCAATTCTGTTGCACATCTCTCGATCTCCTAACGGAGATGTCCTCAACACATGGTACCCTTCTGCACCTACTTTGGGGCTAGGAAAGAGGAACACCTCTGTGACTGTTTCAAGTCAGTGTTTGTTGGGAAAGCTTGCTTTGTGTCTATGGACAGTACCCTCTCTTCCCTACCTTTTAACACCAAGCCTGGGCTACATTGCACAAGGTGGAGTATTGTACATATGTAAATAATATCCAGTGATACATCTCTGACCCCAGTCATATAAGAAGTCATCAAGTTTTTTTTCCCAATGCCTGAAAGCTTGGAAGATTTGAATGGGCAAACACAGCAAGATTAAAATGGCTGTGAATCCTGGGTCCCACATATCCAGGAACTGAAGCATTTCCATCTCTAATTCTGCCCGGAGTGGCACTTCCCCTTTTAGACTAATAAATCATCATCATCATCATCATCATCATCATCATCATCATCTTTATTGTCATTGTAATAAAGTTACAATGAAATTGGTTTGAGCGTTGTGCTAACATGTGCGGTGGAATATAGACAGCAGTGATAACTATAACAGAAATCTCTCTAGGTAAATAAAACGGCTGACAAATGACAGTTGAGAATTCCACGTCTGCAGAACAGTGTGTATAAGCAACTCTATTGTTAGTACACCAATTATTATGTGTGTAAATACACAGTCCTCCACCTTTGCTTTTACCAGAGTTGTTGTTTCTGTCAAAGCAGTGTGTGGTGCGGTTAGTTAGCTCCACAGACGCATCCGGTACAAGTGGATGAAGCCAGGTCTCTGTGATGATCATCACACAGCAGTCACGAATGAGCTTATTCGCTGCCACCCATAGCTCTAGTTCATCAGTTTTGTGGACAAAGGATCTAGAGTTGGTTAGGAAATGCTTGGTAATGCTGGTCTGTGAGGCTGCTTCCATAATCGAACTAGCAAACCTGCTCTGCATCCCTGCTTCTGTTTCGGCTCTCTTCGTTGCCTCCTAGGCCAAACAACGATCCATGGAGAGCCTGGCAGTCTTACTATGTCACTCGGTATATTATGAGACTGCTGGAAGTCGCTGGTAATATCAAGTCGACTAGAAGATCCAATCTTTAATAATAACTTAGTAACTCCCTGCGGGCATAGACTAGTTTTTGCCTAACTCTACTATGACACCAGGAGCTCAAAGCCGCTGCGCCTAAGCATGCCGCCATCTTGAATCTATAACAAGCACCAGTTGCATCCGTTACTGAACTGGAAGGTGTTCCTCACGGTCATTCACATTTTTATTTAGTTCACAATTGGATTATGGCAGGGGTCCCCAACCCCCGGGCCGCAGACCGGTGCCGGACCGTGGCTTGATAGGAACCGGGCCGCAGGGCCGGATAGGGGGAGGAGGGAGGAAGGGGCAGCCCCCTGGGTAGAGCACATGCCGGATGCAGGAGAGCACAGGCGCGGCTGTTCGCACCATTGGAGGCCCTAGAGGGCCGAGTGAGCTGACTGCCCCCCCTGTGCACATGCTCAGGCGCAGCTGTTCGCACCGTTGGAGGCCCTAGAGGGCCGAATGAGCCGACTTCCTCCCCCCTGCATGCGCATGCGCCTCCTGTTCCCCCCTCCCCTCCCCGCTCCTCCTGTACACCAGCCAGTCTGCAGAATTTTCTTTAAAATGAAACCGGTCCCTGGTGCAAAAAAGGTTGGGGACCCCTGGATTATGGCATTGCAACACACTCTACATGGGGCTGCCCTTGAAGACCACTCCGACGCTTCAGTCAGTGCAGAATGCAGTAGGCAGTTATTGCATGGGTAGTTAGTTATGTGTTCACCTCATTATACCCATATGAGACCTCGATTGTGTAAGCGGCACTGCCTCCTAATAGGCTTCTGGGTGCAGTTCAAGGCGTTGGTTGTCACCCTTAAAGTCGTACATAGGATAGATTAGGACCACTTTCTCCCAAGAACATCTGCCCCACCCCACACATTCCAGTAGCATCCTCCCTTTTTTCTCTTTTAAACATTGCCATCATATGGGACTGTTCTGTGGCTGCCATCATATGCGCTGTTCTGTGGCTGCCTGATTTCTGGAATCTCCACCCCATATGCAACCAGTGCCCCATCCTATTTGCCTAGAGAAAAGCTGTTAACTCCTGGCATTTTCCCCAGATATTTGAATCCACTTAAGTGCAGAATCAAATTGGTCTAAGAGTTGTTGGAAGTTAAAACCCACCCCTTTCCTAGAGAAATGAAATATTTTAGAAAATATTAAAAAGGCAGAATATTTCCCCTAAAACAGAGATCTCAAACTCAATTTATCTGGGGGCCGCTGGAGGCAGAGTCTGGGTGAGGCTGGTGTTATATCCTCGACTTACGACCTAGCCATTTAGTCTGGTAAACTTTACTTGACCCGGTTGACTAGATTACATTGTTAACAGCCAGTCGCGTCTGATTGGCCAAGACGCGGCTGGCCGGAATTAGACTGTCTGCCTGGCTGAAGTTTTCCCGCTTGAGAGCTAAGTATAAATAGCTGTCAAGCAGGGAAGCTTCAATTCGAACCGCACTTTTGAACCTGTAAATAGTTAACGAAATAGTTAACGAGTGAATCCAATAAATACTGTTCTGTTGACCAGCCTGTGTCGAACTGAGTTCCTGCAAACATAACATCCTCACGACCGATTCGCTCCCACAGAGAGGGACTTCTCCGGGTGCCGTCCACTAGACTTTGTCAGCGGGCGACACCCAGGGGAAGGGCTCTCTCTGTGGCGGGCCCAGCCCTCTGGAACGACCTCCCCCCCCCGATATTAGGACCACCACGGACCTCCGCTCCTTCCGTCTTAAATTGAAAACACACTTTTTCTGCCTTGCCGGCCTGGGATAGCTACTCCTCTGTTTTTAGGGTTTTTGGGGATTTTTAGTTAGATAGTTTTAATGGGTATTTTAGCACAGGTCACTTAATTTAATGTATTTTTAATGACATATGTATATAGTTATTGTTCTTATTCCTCCTGTGCACCGCCCCGAGTCCCTGTGGGGAGAGAAACTCAGCTCTACCGCCCACTCCCCCACCTTTGTCAATGGGCCATTAGGGCCCGAGCCAGTCTATTCTACATAACAAAGGTAGGATTAGCCTTCTACCCATCTCACCACCTCACCTGGGAGGATTGCATCAGCCAGCAGAACATACAGGCTTGGGTTTCAGGACAGCCTGCATCGGCCCATGGGAGTCTGACCTCCAATCAGAGTGCATGTCTTGCTCAGGAGAGGGAGGCCTCGGGGCAGGGCCCAACACAGGGCATAAAATCCAGGGACTCTCAGCAAGCCATCCCTTCTTTTTCCTTCTTCACCCAACATCTTGAAGCATGTGATCCCCCTTTTCTGTTCAGGAATTCAAGCCATGTGATCCTGTCCGCTATTAAACCATCTTTCCAAACAGCCTCCATGTTTCCAGTGTTTTCCCCCACTTGGAACTGAACCCAGATGGACGTTTCTTCAAACAGAGTTAAAGCACCAGGGTAGAAATCGGGAGACTGTGAGTTCTAGTCCCACCGTAGCATGAAGGCCCGCTGGGTGATCTTGGGCCAATCATTTTCACTGAGCCCACACTGTTAAGCTTAAGCAACAAGCTGGCAGTCAGTCCCTGCTGCCAAAGGATCAATATTCAGTTGATCTGAAAAATAATCTCACCCTGCACTTGTGTGAAAACACTAGGAAGGTGTGGAGAGAAATAAATCAAGTTGAGTGAGTCCCCTTTTGGTTATCTAATTATTCTATTTGGCTGCCATATTAATATTTTATATATTGGGTTGTTCTTTTTTAACATTATATTTCTGTTAGCTGCACACTACCTAAGAGTCACTTGGTTGAGTTAGATGGCCCTATTTTAAGTCCATGAAATAAATACGAACCCCTTGCCATGCCTTTTTTTTGCATTTGCTATTTTAAAATACTGAGATTACATCATGCTACCTGCACCCCTGAGTAGTTGAAATGTCAATGTATTTACAAGGGCAAAGGGTTGGGAAATTATTGGTTTTCGTTCCCAATCAAACAAGGTCCAAGGACACATGACTGAATTTGTTCTTGTTTGTTTTATCCTGATTGTCCACATTTCGCTTGTTCCTTTAAATCTTCTTTTCTCTCTCTCTCCAGAGTACAGGTAGTCCCCAACTTACGATCACAATTGAGTCCAAAATGTTTGTTGTTAAGTGAGACATTTGTGAGTTCTGCCACATTTTACGATCTTTCTTGCTACAGTTCTTAAGTGAATCACTGCAGTTACAATACAATAATACAATACAATATAATAATACAATAGCAGAGTTGGAAGGGACCTTGGTGGTCATCTAGTCCAACTCCCTGTCTAGGCAGGAAGCCCTATACCATTTCAGACAAATGGCTATCCAACATCTTCTTAAAGACTTCCAGTGTTGGGGCATTCACAACTTCTGGAGGCAACTTCTGTTCCATTGATTAATTGTCCTAACTGTCAGGAAATTTCTCCTCAGTTCTAAGTTACTTCTCTCCTTGAACCCCACAGAGAGGGCTCGCAACTTGGGTGTCCTCCTGGACTCTCAGCTGTCTCTAGAAGACCATATGACAGCCGTGGCCAGGGGGACTTTCTATCAGGTTCGCCTGATACGCCAGTTGCGCCCCTTTCTGGATCGTGACACTTTACGCACGGTCACTCAAGCCCTCGTCACTTCCCACCTGGACTATTGTAACGCTCTCTACATGGGGCTTCCCTTGAGGTGCACTCGGAGGCTCCAGTTAGTTCAGAATGCGGCCACGCAGGGGATTCTGGGAGCATCTAGACGCTCCCATGTGACACCTCTCCTGCGTGAGCTGCACTCGCTGCCTGTGGCTTTCTGGGTGCGCTTCAAGATATTAGTGACCATCTTTAAAGTGCTCCATGGCAAGGGACCTGGCTATTTGCAAGACCGCCTCCTGCTGCCAAATACCTCCCACCGACCATTTCGCTCCCACAGAGAGGGCCTCCTCAGGGTGCCATCGGCCAGACAATGCCGGCTCGTGACCCCTAGGGGGAGAGCCTTCTCTGTGGCAGCTCCTGCCCTCTGGAATGACCTACCCCCTGAACTACGGACGATCACGGACCTATGCCTCTTCCATCGGGCCCTGAAGACCCATTTATTTCATGCTGCCGGCCTGTCGTAGTTTTTAAATTGATTTTAGTAGGGGGTTTTAATTGCCAGGCCAATCTCTTTAATATATCTTAACATATGTTTTTAGTTTTTGTACTACCTACTTTTACTGTTGGCTGTGCACCGCCCTGAGTCCCGAAATGGAGAAGGTCGGTATACAAATTCAATAAATCTGAATCTGAATAGTTTCCACCCATTGCTTCTTGTTCTGCCTTCAGGTGCTTTGGAGAATAGTTTGACTCCCTCTTCCTTGTGGCAGCCTCCGAGATATTGGAACACTGCTATCATGTCTCCCCCAGTCCTTCTTTTCATTAAACTAGACATACCCAGCTCCTGCAACCATTCTTCATATGTTTTAGCCTCCAGTCCCCTAATCCTCTTTGTTGCTCTTCTCTGCACTCTTTCCAGAGTCTCCACGTCTTTTCTACATCGTGGCAATAAGAACTGGATGCAGTTGTTAAGTTAGTAACAAGGTTGTTAAATGAATCTGACTCCCCCATTGTCTTTGCTTGTCAGAAGGTCGCAAAAGAGGATCACATGCAGGACACTGCATTCATCATAAATATGACTCAGTTGCCAAGCATCTGAATTCTGATCATGTGAACCCTGAGGATGCTTCAACAGTCATAAGTGTGAAAAGCAGTCATAAGTCACTCTTTTCGGGGCTCTTGTAACTTTGACCGGACACTAAACCAGTGTTTCTCAACCTTGTCAACTTGAAGATGTCTGGACTTCAATTCCCAGAATGCATTTGCTGGCTGGGGAATTCTGGGAGTTGAAGTCCAAACATCTTCCAGTTGACAAGGTTGAGAAACACTGCACTAAACAAACGGTTGTAAGCCGAGGGCTGTGTGTACATGGAATATCAAATGCAAACATTTCTTGGGTACAATTTTATTTTGGATTATTTGACAGAAATGACATGAATGATCACTCTGCAACAATAATGGAGTGATTAGGATTACTATGGAAGAAATGCCTCTTGATTAAGTTTTGTTTATAATGATGATTATTCCATTGCAATTTTATTAAATTTTGACGCAAGAACGCAATATGAAAGAGATGTAAAGACTGTCATAATTACACTTTCAATACTTGAGAATCTTGTAAATAAACTATTTACAAATAGAAATAGTTGGAATATCTGGAAATGTAGTAAGATGGTATAGGATGTTACTTGGTAACTGTGTACATATAGGAGATAGGTTACTCCCAGTTGTGTCTGTGTAGTTTTGTCCTGTCAATGTCTTATTTATGTTCTTTTTTCTGTTACTAATTTACAATAAAATTATATTATTTAAAAAATAATACTTGAGAAACTAACGATATAAAATCTTGGAAATACTATTGGCCATTTGAGCCATCAAATCCCCTGCTAAGCACAGAAAATCAAATTAAACCATTCCATACAGCTGCCCAGGTTCTGCTTAAACACAACCACTGAAGGGAATTCACAGTGTTTTTAATTAACTCTTCTATCTATATTCACTCTCTTGAGTGAGGACATTTTTCAAAATGCAGTCAAAGTCTATCTTTCTATAACTAAAATCTATTCTTCCATATCCTCCAATCTAAACAGCAGGTCTTTCGTTCAGAAGATAACTCAAGATCGTTATCACAAAAAGCTTCTCAGTCTTTTCTCAAGGTTAAACATATCCGTCTCCTTCAATCTCTTTTCGTAGGATTTCATTTCTAATCTGATTGTTCTTTTTTCAGAAACTAATGCAGTTTCTGTAAATCCTTCGAGGATAATACCTAAAAGTGGACTCAGTAAGTGAGGTGAGCTTTGCCCAAGCAATATGAAGTGGAACAATTACCTCTCACATCATATAAACCAGGGTTCTCCAACCTTTGCAACTTTAAGTCTGAAGGACTTCAGCTCCCAGAATTCTCCAGCCAGCAAAGCTCTGGGAGCTGAAGTCCTTCAGACTTAAAGTTGCAAAGGTTGGAGACCCCTGATATAAACACATCATATCACCAGCTCATGCTCAGTTTGCCAGCAACTATAATGGCAGGTCTTTTTTTTTCACAAATTTCATATTTTATTTCCATCATGTTTTATTAGATGTTTGATAGAATTTTCTTTTATCAACAATATTAAAAAAAAAACTGAAGCAAATTTTCCCAAACATTACATACTACCTAAATCAGCGATAGCAAAACTATGACATGCGTGTCAAAGGTGATATACCATATCATTTTGAGTGACCAATAGTGTTTACCCAGCAACAACTATTCTCCAAAGCAAGCCCTATTTCAGTGTTTCTCAACCTTGGCCACTTTAAGTCCTGTGGACTTCAACTCCCAGAATTCCCCAGCCAGCTATGCTGGCTGGGGGATTCTGGGAGCTGAAGTCCACAGGACTTAAAGTGGCCAAGGTTGAGAAACACTGCCCTATTCTATGTGATTTTCCTAAGTGTGGAGGCCACGCAAGAAGTGGGTGTGCCCTCATGCAGCCTCTAAAAATGGTTTTGGGAATGGGTTTTGCTTTTGCAAGGTTTTCAGAGGCTGCAAAGGAGCATTCTCTGAAGCCACTTCGAAAGCAAATGCCTTGTGCGAACTGGGGTAACCTTGGATAGGGTGCAGGGGCTTGTCAACAGAACAAGAACACTGCCTAAAGGTAAATGCCATGCAGCAGATCCTAGAGACCACTGAGCTGCAGGAATAATTGTGCCATTCCCCAAGGCTCACACACCTTGGGAACAGCGCAAGGTGGCCTTTTGAGTGGAAGCAGCAGCATTAGGATTGGACTCAAAGCCCAGGTCTCTATTTCAGAGTGGCCTACATCTGGGGAAGATAGAGAATTTGTTTTTCTTTTGTTCAATATGTGCGTGTGGGTGGGTGGGTGTGAGAGAGAGATGCCAGCAGAGTAAAGTTAGACATATTCCAAATTTTTGACACACCAAACCCCAAAAAATCACTATCACTAGCCTAGATAATTCTGTCATTACAATAGACAATGTCTTGAGGAAAGTTTAGTTGTGGAGACTTTAGAAAGAGTGCAGAGAAGAGCAACAAAGATGATTAGGGGACTATAGGCTAAAACATATGGGGAACGGTTGCAGGAACTGGGTATGTCTAGTTTAATGAGAAGGACTAGGGGAGCAATGATAGCAGGGTTCCAATATCTCAGGGGTTGCCACAAAGAGGAGGAAGTCAAACTATTCTCCAAGGCACCTGAGGGCAGAACAAGAAGCAATGGGTGGAAACTAATCAAGGAGAGAAGCAACTTAGAACTGAGGAGAAATTTCCTGACAGTTAGGACAATTAATCAGTGGAACAGCTTGCCTCCAGAAGTTGTGAATGCCCCGACACTGCAAGTCTTTAAGAAGATGTTGGATAGCCATTTGTCTGAAATGGTATAGGGTTTCCTGCCTAGACAGAGGGTTGGACTAGAAGACCTCTAAGATCCCTTCCAACTCTGCTATTGTATTGTATATTGGGCATGTTTACGTTACTGTTGGGGGAGAGAAAAGGATGACCTGGTAGGGTTCTCTAAGACCTTGAGAAATTTCCCTGAAGGCTTTCAACCAGTACATTTTTCCATGCCAAGATCAGAAGCAGAAGTCTCATTTGGAAAGCACAGATTTCTCCCAGGGGGTTGGACTAGAAGACCTCCAAGGTCCCTTCTAACTCTGCTATTTTATTGTATTGTAAACACCCCTGTTTCTCTTACCACAAAAGATGAGTAACTCTTGACCTTGATTTTTTTTCTGCAACAAAGGCAATGGCAGATATTTCATGATGGTGTAGCACAGTGGTGGGTTTCTGCAGGCTCGCACCTACTCACGAGGGCCGGTTGGTGAATTTTAGAGAACCGGTGAGAGGGGGTTCCACCAGTGTACCTGGAAGTAAATCTGGCCCGCCGCTGCCAGTGACCCAATGGGAAGGAAAGGAAAGGAAAGGAAAGGAAGGAAAGAAAGAAAGGAAGGAAGGAAGGAAGGAAGGAAGGAAAGAAAGAAAGAAAGAAAGAAAGAAAGAAAGAAAGAAAGAAAGAAAGAAAGAAAGAAAGAAAGAAAGAAAGAAAGAAAGAAAGAAAGAAAGAAAGAAAGGATTTATCATCACAATTGAGTCCAAAATTTTGGTTGCTAAGCAAGAGCGTTGTTAAATGAGTTTCACCACATTTTAAAAGGTGGCCACTCCCACCCTGTCACATGATTGCCAAGCCACGCCCACAAAATAGGCCACACCTACAGAGTAGGTTGTAAAAAATTTGAAACCCACCACTGGTGTAGCATGAGGACTAGGGGCTTCAGATTGATCTTTCTTCCTGTAAGGAGTTCTTGGGACAGTTTGGAGTGCTGCATTATCAACTGGAATTTGATAGTGCTGGGGATGGGATACGTCTAGTTTGATGAAAAGAAGGACCAGGAGTGACATGATGGCAGTGTTCCAATATCTAAAGGGCTGCCACAAAGAAGAGGGGGTCAAGCTATTCTCCAAAGCACCTGACGTAGAACAAGAAGCAATGACTGGAAATGAATCGAGAGAAGAAACTTAGAACTAAGGAGAACTTTCCTGACAATTGGAACAATTAATCAGTGGAACTGTTTCCCTCCAGAAGTTATGAATGCTCCAACACTGGAAGTTTTAAAGAAGAGATTGGATAAGCATTTGTCTGAAGTGGTGTAGAGTTTCCTTCCTGAGCAGGGGGTTGGACTTGAAGACCTCCAAAGTCCTTTCAACTCTGTTATTCTGCTGTTAGTCAGTGTTTCATGTATTGTGCTGTTAAGTGTTTTACGTGCTTACTCCTCTGTTCCTCCCCTTGATTTGCACTTAGTTGACCCTCGCCCCCACCCACCCACCCACCCACCCCAAATCGATCCCTGGATTCTCCTCTTGCAGCAGCACCACTCTCATCCCTCGCGCTGCCTCTCCTGGTCCAGCCAGCTTCGAAGGGAGGAACTGCTCTCGTGTTCCCAAGTTCAAGGGTCAGCGGGTGGGGTGGGGGGTAATACCATCGAAAGGCTGGGATGGCTGTCTATCCCATCTCCTGTTCAACGCGGAAATCCTCTTAAAATCGTCTCGGATAGTTTGCTGTCTAGAGCAGGGGTCTCCAACCGTGGCCACTTTAAGCCTGGAGGACTTCAATTCCCAGAATTCCCCAGCCAGCAAAGCAAAGCAAAGCTGGCTGGGGAATTCTGGGAATTGAAGTCCTCCACGTTTAAAGCGGTCAAGGTTGGAGACCCCCTGCTCTACAGAACTGACACTCCCCCACCCCCCTCCGGTTAACTGCTTCCGCCATCCAAGCGTTCTAATACGGCCGGGGAATGGCCACCCCCTCAACTGACCGAGAGCCCCAGGAACACGAAAGAAGCACATGTCAACCCCACAAGCCCTTTTCTCTTCTAAGACTCTATGAGGCTTTATCTCCCTAGAGCGGCGGTGGCATACCAAAGCGCGCGACGCTCTGTCCAACCCCCACGCGTCTGCCCGCGCGCAATGCACGCCGGGCCGCAGCTTCCCTTCTCGTCAGTCCTCCGAGGCTGCGTCGCGCTGACATCCGTCTCTCCTGCCTTTTTTTTTTTTTCCTTTTCCCTTCTTCAGCAAACCCCCCCCTCCCTTCTCCTCCTCCTCCTCCTCCTCCTCCAAGATGGTGGCGCTGCGTTCTGGTTGATCCAAGAGGAAAAGGCGGAGGCGCAGCGCGGCCCTTACTCAAGCCGCCACCATCTCGACAGCCACGCGCACGCCTAGAGCGCCGACGGTCTTCCCCATTCCCAGGCCTCGCCTGGCCCGGCCTAGCGCCGTCCCCGCCTTCGCCTTCGGCGGCTCCCCGCGCGCTTCACGTCCTCTTGCCATTGGCCGCACGGCCTAGCCTACGCGTCGGCTTGAAGGAGCAACCATCCGCCTGCCCTGCGTCCGGAGCTTGGCCGGTCTCGCCAGAGCCTGCCGGCTTTCAGCGGGAAAAAAAAAACGACAGGTAAGTCGTCGGCTGGGCAAAGTCTCGCTCGGGGCTCGCTTGTGCACGCTGCCCTTCCCGCTCGAGAGGGACCTCCGGCGGCCTCGGCAGTCGCCTCCTCAGGCCTCCCTGCCCGTCAGAGTCCCTCGGACCTGCTCGCGCTTTTCAAGGGGAGACGGCGGCGCCTGTCCCCGGCAGGCGAGGAAGGGGAGGTGGCTCTTCTCGCTGCGGAGGCGCTGCCATCCGGGGCTGAGCCCGCTGGAAGTTCCTTCGGGGCCGGCTCCTTTTCTCGGCGGCGCGGTTTTAGCGCAGCGGCCGCCAGGTGCCGAGCAAGAAAACGTCGAGATGGTAACGTTTGGGGGGGGGGGTAACGGTAGGCCCGCTGTCCCGGACACCCGTTCTTGGAGGGTCTCTGCACGGCTGAACCCAATGCAACTTCGCCTCGTATAAGAGGGTAGGACGGTGCTGTTGAAAAAGGCGAGGAAATGGCCTTCTTGAATCGGATTAAAGCAGGGGTCCCCAACCTTTGCAACTTTAAGTCTGAAGGACTTCAGCTCCCAGCAAAGCTGGCTGGAGAATTCTGGGAGCTGAAGTCCTTCAGACTTAAAGTTGCAAAGGTTGGGGACCCCTGGATTAAAGGACTGTGACAACCCCATCGCAAGGCAGACTTCGGATGCCGATCTGGAGTCTGCGTTGAAAATTGGGGTATTTTGCTTGTCAGTTCAGGCCTCCTTTTTTCTTCCATGGCCTCCAACCCGCTCGCTGCCCGCCACCATCCACACACTCTCTGGGGATGTTACTGTATCTGAGAATTAGAAACAATTTGCCCCTGGACTCTGGCTCCAGTGCAGTTCTGAAATTGTGCTGAAGTATATCAATGGCTGCATCACACGAGGGTGTTAAGATGCTTCATTAGAGAATAAAGCAGCGAAATCAACTTTAAATTTTTCACAGGGTGGTGTAGATCTGGCACCTGTGTGCTTTTTTCGTCATTTTTTTTTTAAGTTATCCTAGGCTTTATTTGACATCCAGTATAAAATAACATAAATCAGTGCAGCTGGCACTGTGATAAAGTATTTTTTTTAAAATTTTAATCACATTTATATCCCGCCCTTCTCCACAAAGGACCCAGGGCGGCGCACAGGAATTTAAAAACATACAAAACAATAAATACAAATTTTAAAAACATATTAAATTACAATCCTATGCTAAAATCCAAATTAAAATCCCCAGTTTAAAAACTATCTAAAATAGCCCCGACGGGAGGTTAGGCTAGGCCGGCTTGCTGAAAGAGATGTGTCTTTAGACACTGGCGGAAGAGGTGGAGGTCCGAGATGGTACGCAATTCAGGGGGTAGGTTGTTCCAAAGGGCAGAGCTCGCCACAGAGAAGGCTCTTCCCCTGGGTGTCGCCAGACGGCATTGCCCAGCCGACGGCACCCTGAGAAGGCCCTCTCTGTGGGAGCGGATCGGCCGAAGGGATGTATGGGGCAGGAGACGGTCTCGCATATAAGTAGGCCCTTGCAGTAATGGCAAAAGAAGCATAGCTTAAAACATAAAGACTCTGTTTGGAGTCAATCTACCAGATTCTTGTGTCTTGTAATGTGGCCACTGCTTATGAGAAATATTCATGCAATTTTTACTATGCTTGATTTTTTCCCCATAGAACAAGTAAGGTAATCGGGTAGTCCCTATTCTGAACTATTTAGATGGTCAGTGTTGAGATTTTTTTTTTTTACCTCTTCCTGAATGTTTTCACAATGTTTTGTGTTGCCTTCCTTGTTTGTTTATTTTTGCCAGAAATCACCAATATTCAGGTAACGGACATGTAAGCTACATTTAATTCTTCACCTCAGGGGACATACCAGTCTTTACTTTCAGACAACATAATATCAATAGTTCATTAGCCCGAGTTAATCTTGTGGGGTTTTTTTTTAAGTTTAAAGTCAGTACTCAAGTTCTAACAAACTCCAACTGTATTTATTTTTTATTCTTTCCTTTATTATTTTTGTAAGTAGCTCTAAGCAACAAACAGTACCAAATACTGGTAGTCCTCAACTTACTACAGTTCATTTAGTAACCATTCAATGTTACAACAGCACTGAAAAAAATTACTTATGTTGCAGCATCCCCATGGTCACGTGAGCACAATTCAGATGCCTGGTAACTGACTCATATTTATGACAGTTGCAGTATTCCGGCATCATGTGATCAACTTTTATGACCTCCTGACAAGCAAAGTCAATGGCAAAGCCAGATTCATTTGACAGCCATGCTTATAATGTAACAACTGCAGTGATTCATTTAACATATGTGGCAAAAAGGTCATATAATGGGGCAAACACACTTAAGTGTCTCACCTACATCTCGGACCTACATCTCTTCCGTCGGGCCCTGAAGACGCATTTATTCTGTGCTGCTGGCCTGTGGTAGTTTTAAAGGCATTTTAAAGTAATTTTAGCACGGGATTTTAAATATGTAGGCCAAATTTATTTGATATTTTTTAATATATTCTTTTAGATTTTGTATCACCGATTTTACTGTGGCTGTACACCTCCCTGAGTCCCGAAAGGGAGAAGGGCGGTGTACAAATCAAATAAAACTAAACTAAACTTAGCAATAGAAATTTGGAGCTCTATTGTGGTTGAGAACTACCTGCATTTCCTTCCTTTGTTTTCTCTATAACAACAACAATGAGGTGGGTTCTGCTAAAAGAGAAATTGGCACACAGTCACCCAGCGTTGCATCAAGGGCCTTTAATCACTAGACTTAGGTGGCTGTTTAAGTGTGGGGAAACAAGGAATATGCTTGTATCCTCCGCTGCCCCATTGTGGTCCCAGTGGCTAGGCTTTGCCACCCACTACAACTTGGGGTCGAATTGTTGAAGAAATGGAGCCTATTCTATGTATGCATATAAGTGTCTTTTGTGAAATTAGAAACTTGTATGCAGAGATTCCTGAATTACAAGTCTCTGTATGTTGAGCTGTTTCGACAACAAAAACAATATTGGGGGTGGGGTAGGGTTGTAGCAATATGGAGCCCTAATATGAGGACTCTTATCAAATGTATTACTTCTTTTCCTTACCTCAGGTCAACACTGCACATAGCTGTCTGAGCAAAAAGAATAAAACTGAACTTGAGTGAACTTTGTGAAGTTTAGAAAAACCCTATGTCAGTTAGGATTCCAAGCAGAAAAGCATTCCTGTTTAGTTTTTTTTTTTTATATATAATTTGGACACCTGTGTGAAATTGCTTGATGAATGCCATAATATATATATTCATTTTATTTAAATAAATTACTGCAACCACCAAACAGAATCCAGATCCCTTAGTTCAGAGAAATAAAAGTGAAAGTAGAAAAGCCAGTTTCCCTGCAAGTTTAGTTTATGCCACATATTTTTCACAACTAGATTAAAAGGAAACGTGCACACTTTTACTAGTAAAATCAGGTGGCTTAAGAGTAAAATTTGTTAAGGATAGGAAATATCAACATTGTACAAATATCCAATACTTTGACCACTTAATGAAAAGAGGGTATTCACTGGAATACACTGATGTTTCGAAAAAGTTGAAGGCAAAAGGAGAAGGGGATGGCAGAGGATGAGATGATGAGATCAAATAGTGTCATCGAAGCAATGAACACAAATGGGCAAGCTCCAGAAAATGGGGGGACAGGGGAGCCTGGTATTCTGTGATCCACACGATTGCAAAGAGTTGGTCAACTGAACAATAATTAATGATGTATTCTTTTTTGAGTGAATACTTCTTTTCGTCATCAGGAGATACTAAAGAGCAGAAATTTTAAAAAATAGATTGTTCAATAGTTCATATGGTGATTCAAGTTCTGATTTTAAATATTACCAATTTCAAGAATTTGCAGAATGAGCATGGACTGCAAGCAATTTCTTCATATTTTAATGTGCAAATTTGGAGAAATGGAGTTTATTGCAAGAATGTTTAATTTTTGTCCTATTGACCTCTCTATCCTTTGGAAGTTCAAAATGACTTCTTGGGAGTTCCTAGATAGCCGCTGTTTAAAGCACTGACAAATTTTAAGATGTGATTTAATTGTGCAATACCATTGTAGCCATAGTTCTAAAATAATATGTAAAATGTTTTCTAGAAGGTGATTAGCTTGATCCAGAAAAGATAATCTGTGAACTTAATGAAGGTGATTGTCCTGAGTTTAGTAAAATTATGAATGAGATGCACATCTTGTTTTGTTCTGTTAATAAGTAACAATGCAACAGTATTTTTATACAAAAACCCTATATTTACTCATCAGCTTAGCTGATATTTCCAGATAGGTAGTTTCCAACTCTTAAGTATTAACCAGGTTCATCCTTGCTTAGCTTTTTGATTTCAGTCAGAATCTGCTACATACTACCATCAGATGGTCTATGTGCTGATTTAACTATAATATTAAAGCATTACATAGTAAGCCTAACTAAGCCTGATTCTCTTCCTCCCTTTACTTGCAGTAAAAAAAAGTTCAGAATATTAGCTTCAGTTCTTGATTCACCAAAGCCTGTCATAATATTCAAAGTTACAGTATGTGTCAACCTAACCATTGTTTCACTGAACATAACTAGAAGTAAATATCAACAAAAAAGCATATGGTTTGTTTTGGATGGTAGTGACACCTTATCCCCTAGTAGATATCTACATAAAATAGACAAGCATCTTATTTAAATGTTGCATTTTTTTAGAATGCCCTAAAGGTTCTAACCAGCAAGAATATCCACAGAATGTTCTCCCTATATGTACACCAGAGTTTTGCAGATAGCAATGTAGTAGTTCCATTCATAACTGAAAACCTCAGTAGTATTAACAAAGTTTATGTAATATAGACACATACATGAAGCATTTTGTATAATGGCTAACTTCAAAATGTGCACTATCAAAACCAGGTACAAATATTCCAGTGGTGGGTTCTGGATACCGTTCCAACTGGTACGGTTGGAACGGGCCCGGCGGCATCCACATGGATGTACGTGCAGCATGCGCATGCATCTTAGTGCCTCTGTGAGCCTCCGTGACTCACGCTCCAGCTGCTCAGTGGAGCATTGTGCAGGTGCTGTACGCGCAGTGTGCAGAAGCACCGAAGACTTAAAAAGACCGGTAAGGAGTTCGGGTGGGCCCTCCAGAGCACCGTACCAGAACAGTATCCAGTGCTCCGGGCAGGCTCCAGTACGCCCGTACCAGGGCGTACAGCCTGCATACATTCAGGCATTCATTCAACTTGTACCCTGCCCATCGTGCCTCTACCCATCCTTTCTATAGCAAAGACTTTATTGAAAACAATAGTTAACTTAGTTAGCTGGCAGATGTGCAACCAAGAATAATTTTCATCACTTCCTACATTTGAGATTAATTAATTTAAATTTCTAGTGAATGCACAACATCCTGTCTGATCCAGGTGAGTCAGTGACTGGAGCCCATCAGCAATATATTCTTTTAAGCATATGCTTAAATGGATACTTGTTCTCATCCCCTTTTCGCTGAGAACATCCAGTAATGTTCCTCCGCTCCTTCCGTCTTAAATTGAAAACCTAATTTTTCCGTCTGGCCGGCTTGGGATAGCCTCCTTGTCCTGGGGTTTTTAGGTTTTAGTGCATAGGGGTTTTAGGGACAGTTTTTTAGTTTTTTATAGATGTTTTTAGCGCAGGATTTGTTGTTTAATTGTGATTTTAAATTATGTATTCTGTTGTGTTTACTGTTTTTTAATTTTCCTGTGCCCCGCCTCGAGTCCCCTGGGGAGAGAGCGCGGGTAACAAATAAAATTTATTATTATTATTTATTATTATTATTAATGGGAATGCAACTACTCTGGTTCCTGTATATAACTGGCTATATTGGAAATATTTTAAAATCCAAAGCCAATCACAGAATTCAGTACACTTCAAAGACTTAATAATAATAATAATAATAATAATAATAATAATAATAATAATAATAATAATAATAATAATAATAATAATAATAATTTAATTTTATATCCCGCTCTCTCTCCCCCAAGGGACTCGAGGCGGGGCACAGGCATAATTAAGAACACAAATAAGACCACAACAAAATACAAGGTTAAAAATAAATTAAAATTGATCCTGCGCTAAAAACCCATAAACTAAATTAAAACAGCCCCTAAAACCCCTTACCTTAAAAGAGACTACCCAAGGCCGGCCAGACGAAAAAGATGTGTCTTTAATTTTAAACGGAAGGAGCGGAGGTCCGTAGTTGTCCTAATATCGGGGGGAAGATCGTTCCAGAGGGCTGGGCCCGCCACAGAGAAGGCCCTTCCCCTGGGCGTCGCCCGCTGACAGAGTCTAGTGGACGGCACCCGGAGAAGTCCCTCTCTGTGGGAGCGAATCGGCCGTGAGGAGGTATGGGGCAGGATCCGATCCCGCAGGTAACAGTGTCTCTTAAAGCTTGGGTGGGGATTTATTCAAAGCTAGGAATTCTTGCAACAAGCCTTTATAGCTCTATGGTTAAAAGGTTTTTGATATTTTATTCTCCAAATGGTTTGGACAACAGTTGCTACAATCCACTGCATTGACTGCTGAAGGATATTAAGGTGGTTATTGAGCAGATATTACTTGTGGTTCCTGGATCTGAACTACAAAAATCCACTAGCTATCCGTGTCGACTTCAAAGCGTGCTGTCAACAATGCTTGCTTGGTTGGGTTCATCAGTTGGGACCTTGACAATCAGTAGAAATTTAAAGTTGACTGTATCTCTCTGCTCATATCTTCTGTTGGTTGTCTGGATTTTTGTAGCCCAGATTGCGTAATGCTAGATTAAACTAAAAACAGTATCTTCCCAGCATCTCACACATTTTTCAGTTTGGCACTTTCAACAACAAACCAGAATGACACAGGATATAAATCCTACCATTACATATTTGTGTTCCAATGTCGAATACAAATATATAAGTTAAGGTATTTGCATAATGATATCACAAGCATTATTTGCAATAGAGTCTGTCCACATCTTTTAATTTTTATAATAGACTTCTTGTATTTTGTAAAGCTTAGTAATCAGGGACTGGGTTATGTAGGAGATTGCCCCTCCCAATTACCCTGTTCCATTAGATCTGACAGAAAAGGCATGTTGCAAATACCATCTGCTACTGTCAGGCCTAACCCAACAATGACATGGCATAATGCTGCCAAAATTCAGTTCTTTATTTGCTTATATCATATAGACTAAATCTTGTCAATCTAAATTATACTACCATAATCTAATAGATATTCTCTGAGAGTTGTAGAGAGTGTCTATCCTAAATCTCTACCTCTTCGCATGAGCCAGCTCCAGATTATGCATATCACCCACATCCTTGAAATATGCACCCTTCTTCCTGAGAACCTGCTGGTTATTATAATCTATCACATTTGGACTTACATTTGGTGAGACCCAAAAGGCTAGCTTTCTCGGCTGTGACACTCACTTTATGAAACATTCTTCCCTCCCCACCCCAAGTCAGATTAGGCTGCATCCCTGTAAATGTTTCGGAAGTCCCTCAAAACTGATTATGACACCATGCCCAAGAGCCTCAGGGAATCAGAGACATTGTAGTATTATTTACTGTGTTCATGCCTTGTAGTTTGTACATTTGTTTGTATGTGTTTAATTTTTACAATATTTAATCTTTAATACTTTTTAAAAATTATATAATGATTATTCTTATATATTTGTTGTTTTATTTAATTGTTGTGTGCTGCCCAGAGTCACTTCCTGTGAGATTGGCAATGATATAGATTTGATCAATAAATAAAGCAGATTAGGACTATGTTGTCAATATAATTAGATATGTTTCAGTGTATTATTTTTTACTAGCTGTTCCCGGCCATGCATTGCTGTGGCCCAGTCTGGTTAAATGGCCAACCAATCTGTGTGTAGATCTATACCTGCACACACAAACACGTACACACAACCATCCTACCTACCTACTGTATTTCTCCCTCTCTCCCTCTACCTACCTACCTTATTTCTCCCTCTCTACCTACCTACCTACCTACTGTATTTCTCCCTCAGAGTATTTTATGTCATAAAGGATGACATAATACCTGTGGCTCACTGTATCCATCTACCTACCTTTTTTACAATTTTTTACATTTCCATTGCGTGCACCTGGCATAGGTGTGACATTTACACAATCTATATATATATATATCATTGGTGCTGTATTTCAAAGGAACGTTGTGTGAAAATTTGGAAGCAATTGGTGCAGTACTTTCGAAGATTAGCTGTTTTGAACAAACTCTTGTTACATTTTTATTTATATACTAGCCATACCCGGCCACGCGTTGCTGTGGCCCAGTCTGCTTAAATGGCCAACCAATCTGTGTGTAGATCTACACCTGCACACACAAACACATACCCCAACCTACTCCCTCTCTCCCTCTACCTACCCACCTACTGTATTTCTCCTTCTCCCTCTCCATCCTCTCTCTATCCCTCCACCTACCTACCTACCTACCTACTGCATTTCTCCCTCCCTCTCTCTATTCCTATAGCTACCTACCTACTGTATTTCTCCCTCTCTCTCTCTCTCCCTCCCTACCTACCACCTACTGTATTTCTTCCTCTTTCTCTCTCTCTCTCTATCCCTCTACCTATCTACCTACTGTATTTCTCCCTCTCTCTCTCTATCCCTCTACCTCCCTACCTATGGACATGCTGAACGTGCATTTTTTAAAATTAATGCACATTAATTTTAAAAAAATAGGGTTTAACTGCATGGTTGAGCCCGCCATCTTGACTTTTTTGACCTCTCCGGAGCTATGCAAGCCTTGAATTTGGCCCTCCAGCTCCTTTCTTCCCTCACTGCCCTTCTTTCCACTCCTGTCCTGGATAACCACCCTTGCCAGCAAGGATGCCTTCTTCCTCCTCCTCCCCCCCAGTTCAGGTAGACTGCCTCTCCACCTGGAGGCTCCGATTGGGGGGTGGGGGAAAGCCCCGACCCCAAAACTTTGCCCCCTTACCCCAGTACTCTTCGGACAGGGGGCTGAGGTTGTCCACCCGCCCCAGATAGGAGACCCAAAGGTGCACCGACACCTCCCACGGCATGAAGAAACGCTGCCAGGTGGAGCCTTCCATTATCCTCGCCCGGGGAGGTGCATGTGCCGCGTCCCGCACTGCCCTTGGCAACATGCCGCCGCAAGGCCCCACGGGAAACGCAGTGTCCCTCGCTCACAGACACCCCCCAGGAAAAGCCGGATGCGGCATGCGTGCGTCTGCGCACGCGTATATGCTTCACGCCACCAGGTTTAATTCATTTTTAAATTTGTGTGTATTGTATGTTTTTAGTTGGTTTTTTAATTTTCCTGTACACCGCCCCGAGTCCCTTCAGGGAGAGGGGGCGGTTTATAAATATAATAAATTATTATTATTATTAATTATTATTATTAGGGCTGCAGGGCCTTGTGGGAAGGGTAGTTCATTGGGCAAGATGGAGGCCCCACCGGCCCAAGAGCCAATGCTGAGGCCACCACCTCCCCCGCCATTTTCTTCACAGTCAGATGAAAACAGTTGACGACACAGCGCCTCTGAGGTGAGGGAGGGTCTAGGGTGAGGGAAGGAGTGGTGGGGGGAGCCTTCCTTCCCCTCAAGGGGCTTCAAGCCCCCTCCCATTGACCTGGGGCTACAAAGCCCATCTGCCAAGGAATGCAACCGTTATAATGATGACGTAGAAGCGCGGGGGAAGGGCATCAGCGCACAGTGCTACTTGTGTATGTGATGCAGCAGAAGAAGCGGCCAGGTGGGAGGAGCCACTAAAGGGAGGGGGGCGAGTGAACGAGTAAGGGAAAAACTCAGAAGAGCTGCACGTTTACATTTGCATGGCGTGCATCTGGCGCAAGTGCGAAATCCACACAATCTATACATATCATTGTTGCTGTACTTCAAAGGAATGTTGTGTGAAAATTTGGAAGTGATTGGTGCAGTACTTTCTGAGATTAGCGGTTTTGAACAAACTATTGTTACATTTTTATTTATATAGATTGTTATTGTTATATCTCTGTCTTTGAACAGCCAATAAGCCATTCTGTTCTCACAACCATCCATAGGTTTAAGACAGCATATATGTGGAACTGAATTATTCTTGGGCAGTGGAAAAGTGTTTTCAAGAAATCAAATTGACTGGAGTACCCAAACTAGTTACTGAACGTATCTAAGAAGTGGACGTGTCAGTGGGAAATGAGAAATATTGACCTACATCCATTCCTATTTTATTCTGACTTCATCAGAAACTGTAATAAACTGCAGTATGATAAATATGTAACCTGGAGAGAAAAGTAAAATTGTCTTTTATATGCAGAAAGGTTTGGTGCACATTTTTGATAATTCTTTCATTTCTGTTTCCTTATAAAACTATTTCTGTGCCATGAAAATCTTAATTCTATAAATGCTGCTGATTTTTTACATTATTATTATTATTATTATTATTATTATTATTATTATTATTATTATTATTATTATTATTATTTATAATTTATAAACCGCACCCTTTCCCCGAAGGGACTCGGGGCGGTGCACAGGAAATTAAAAACATATAAACATAACAATTATAAATATTTAAAACCAAATTAAATAACTATCGCCCTGTGCTAAAATCTTAACACTATTTCCCCTTAAAATCCCAATTAAAACAATTTGGACTTCAGACTGAAGGCTAGGCGAGGTAGATTAGGCCAGGCCGGCCTGATGGAAAAAATAGGTCTTTAACTTTTGGCGGAAGAAAGTCTTCAACAAATAACTGTGATGTGACCCAACCAGAGTCATTGAGAGGGAGTGGGCAGCGCCCGTATATATTTTCTAAAGAAATAAATAAATTTGAAAAATAATTTTTTGCTTTACTCTAGTTTACATCTACCTAGTTTACTCTATGTAGTTTACAACACTTAAATAGAATGCATGTAGTGCATATGTACTTCAGTAGTTTTTACAGAAGTTTCCACCAGACGGTATGTTTGAAGATTTTTCTGCTAGGATAAAGAAAGCAGGACAACTATTAACCTCTGTAACAGAGAGAAGGAAGCTAAGTGTATGACATCTTAACTTATTTGATTAGTTTGAAGTCAGTGAAATCTCTAGTTCAACTCAAAATAGCTGTTTGTCTGAGGACAGAAGTATTTTTGTTCACTCCTGCTCTCCAGATGCTTCTATCCAAAACCTTCATAATCTGTCGCTATTGGCGTGTTGGCTTGAACTAACAGAAATTTTACATTGTCCAACAACAGTCATCCATTAGGAGAACCAAGTCAGATTCACTACTAAACTTGCAACAACTGCAGTGATTGATGCAATAACATCATATTGGTGAAACCGACTTTCCGATTTGGAGGTTTACTTTGGCTCATTATGGCTTAGTTCAAATGCTCAAAAAAATAGGAAAAATTACTTTTCCCCACCCCTCAATTTTCAGGTGTCCCCCACCAAAAGTTGCTTGTGATATCAAACTGTAGTTAATGCTGGTTTTTTATGGAAAAAGATACATAGATGAGAGTAGAAAGCTAAATTGACATATAAATTGGTGATATTAACAGTTTGAACAACTATCATGATTATTGAATAATAGAATGATACCATATAATTGTTTATCATTACAAGTTTTAAGATGAGTTATATTTGTTTTTCTATATTAAATATATCTGATTGTGAAGAACTGTTTAGATTTGTGTATGACACACTGGTGTGTGGTTAGTTATATATAATAGCTGGGCACACTTAGAAAATAATTAGATAAAAGGTCTTTGAATCCCTTGTGAGCATGAGATCAGCACTTACCTGCTATTCATTAAAGAAGGTCATTTTAAAGCTTCTGGGCAATGCTAAAAAGTAGTAGTTGCTTTAAGAAATCCCCTCATTAAAATTAAAGCAATTCTTAAGTACAAGTTATTGGTAAACAGCTTGATTAGTTTTGATCCTGCTCTAAGGATATAAAGGGAAATTTGATTTAATAGTGACTATGTTTGCATGTAATGCTGAACTGCGATTTAGCACAGCTGGGATGATGCGCTAGGAATGCAGATAAAATGTAAGATAGATGAACATCTTTCTTGCTGGGTCCAGCTAGAAGGAGATTCTTGGCAAGTTTAATTTGTTTCAAATATTATTATTTTTTTGAATAAGAATTTGTATTTTGTTTAATTAGCTACTTAAATTTTTTTGATTTAATATTGATTTGTTTCAACATTAACTGAGATTTTTTTCAAACCAGGGGATTAATCCAAAATTATTTAAAAGTCAAGCTAAATTAGGTGAAAGTCATATTTTGGGTGCATTTAAAGAAGCAAGACTCTGGGGAAAATAACACTATCAGAAAAATGATCTAAAATGTGCAGGCAATCCATGGTTTGTCCTAAACCAGTGGTTCCCAAAGTGGGTGGTACCGCCCCCTGGGGGCAGTGGGATTACTTAGGGGGGGGTGGTAAAAGACGGGCTGGCAGGGGGGCGGTAAGAGGCATCCTTCCTGCCCACCCACCCTGCTCGTTCACCCACTGGCCGCCGGTTTCCTCCGTCCCCCTGGAGCCTCTTCAGCCCCTGGGAAGCGCTTCGGCTGCCCCAAGGCCAAAGAATCAGCTGTAGCCTCCCCAGCCGGCATGCCGCCCACTCAGCTGCTTCCCAGGGGCTGATAAGGCTCCGCGGGGAGGGGGGGCGAGGGAGAGACAGACAGACAGAGGCACAGAGACAGAGGGAGGGAGGGAATCAGAGAGAGACTGACAGACAGAGTACAGAGATAAGGAGTGAGGGAGAGAAACAGAGAGAATGACAGAGGGAGGGATTGAATCGGAGCCAGACAGAGGGAGGGAGGGAGAGAAAGATAGACAGAGACACAGAATGAGTGGATGAGAGACAGACACACACACACACACACACACACACACACACAGTGACAGATGTGCAGAGGGAGGAGAGAGACAGAGATGCAGAGAGAGAGAGACAGACACAGACACAGAGAGACAAAGAGAAAGAATGAGGAAGGAAGGAAATAGAGAAAGAAAGAAAGAGGGAGGGAGAGATAAAGAAAGAAAGGAGGGAGAGGAAAAAGGAAGGACAAAACAGTTCATAAACTCTATCCATGTTTAATAAGTAGGTGAAAAGGAACAATGATAAGAGAAAAGATAAAAATTATCATTATAATTTTACTATATTATTATTAATGATAAAATAAATAGTTTTCTTGAAATCCTTATATTGTATGTAGCATCTTCAAAAAGCAAAACTACAGTATACAGAAATTTCATTTGATTTCCTACTTTCATTATTACACTGGACAAAACCAGCATTATAAGGACCTCTGGAAAAAATAACACTCATTATTAGTTATTAAACAGATGTATTGCCGTTATAATAAACTACTTAAGCTCCCATAACTTTCACTGTTAGTCTGGGAAATCTAGTGGTCTTGTAAAAATTGTAAAAATAAAAAAAATTAGAAGGCACATGTATATCACCTCAGACTAGAACCATTTTCAATCTGATCCATGTTTAATTTGGGTGAGATTTTGGTAGATTTTTGTTTTTAAAAGTACCCAGATTGTAATTTTAAGCACCCGTTTTTTTGAATGTGGATTTCCCTGAAATCAGAGAGAATTAAGTGTCACTTTTAACAGGGCAGAAATAATGTCATTAAAAGGATACAATCCAGTTTTGAAGTCAGCGTGTCTTGTTTGGGCTCCTTTGAAGTGAAGGAGAATGAAACAAAATTCACTTAGCCAATGTCTCACTTAGCATTAGAATTTTGGGGTTCAATTGTGGTCATAGGTTGATGGCTACCCTGTACTACATTTCAATGCAACCATTTCTAAATCTCTGGAATTTTCACACAACATCCTTGGTCCTTGTTAGCACAACTTCAACTTGATTGTTTGCTGCTTCATACAGAAGTTCATTGGCTATCAAAAGGCTACTGTGTGAGACGCTTTTGCAATATTTTTGACACTGTTGTGGAGTTCTTTGAAGACGGGAATGCTGTGCTCAATGGTGAACTCAAAGGGATCAGGCATCACATTGCCTATTTATGAGAAATATTTGCAAAGTTCAATGAATTGAATTTGCAGTTGAAGGGAAATGAGATCAATCTTATTAAGGCCAAATCTGTCATCTGTACATTTATTTCAAAACTAACTCTCTTCAAGCGCAATATAGGCCGTCACAAGCTATACCAATTTCCGAGCTTGTCTGAGCTAGAAGAGAAAGGTGGGATACAAGATGATGATCTTCAAGTGTTTTGTGACCATTTGGACATGCTGCTTAAAGATATGTCTGAGCGATATCAGCATCTTCTTTTGCTGGAAATTCCAGATTGGGTGATAAATAGATATTGAGGAAGATGGGATAGTGGAGGAACAACTCATAGAGCTTCAAAATGACATTGAGCTGAAGCCAAAGTTCAAGAAATCATACCAAGAGTTTTGGTTACAGAAATAAATTTCTGATCGCTATCCTGCACTATGGACAGTGGTTAAGAAGCTCCTTGTTGCATTTCCAACATCATATTTGGTGGAACGTGGCTTCAGTGTGGTTATCCAACTTCTCTTCAAGCAAAGAAATCGACTCCAGATTACTGAACATGGTGATTTAAGACTCCTGCTAGGTGACTTAAAACCAGACATTGGGAAACTGGTATCACTTCATCAAGCCCATCCATCACAGTAAGAATTTACTGAACAGTGAAGTAGTTACTAAATTTTATTGAGTTTACTAAGTTACTAGTTAGTAAGGTTCTTGATAAATGACTATCAGACTTTGAAAACCTGGTATCACTGGATCATGTTCAACAATTTTGTTGAATTAACATTAGCTACAAAGGTTTTTAAATTGGATTTTGAATAAATATGCAATTAATTGTTAAAGTTTTGAATTTTACTGTTATCTTCCGTCGCGCAAACTGCCCAGTCACATGACCAAGCCATGCCCACAAAACCATTCGTAAAAAATTTTGAATTCCACCACTGGGTAGGGGGCACTGAGGATCAGTTTGTAGCACCAAGGGAGCGGTAGACTGAAAAAGTTTGGGAACCACTGTCCTAAACCCTTCAAATTCATGCCAGCAAAATTCAATATCATTTAGAAAGAAGAACACTTTTTAACTGTAAACATATATTTAATACTTTAAAAGGGCTACAGTTATTACTGATAGTTGCCTTATGTTCTTTAGCCTCTGAAAACTCTATTCTATCATTGTAGAAGTATCTTTGTTATATTTTCCTTAATGTAGTGAGTGAATTATAAGGCCTTGAATGCTATGGAAAGTTTCATTGTTGTTGCTTGCTGAATTTTGAATAGAGAATATCAAGTAATAATAATTAAAAATTAGATGTTCGAGCTTTATTTTATATAAAAGGAGATACATATTACTACCCCATGAATTAAATGAATTTAAAAGCAGCCAGCAATTGGGAACAGTTTTCAAACACTGCAATGGTTCTCCATTCAGTCTTTAAAATTGTAAGGAAACACTTTGAGGGGGCATGGTAGCCATATTTTTAAAATACAGGTTATCAGACCCCATAGGATTAGCACTCAAGGAATTATTATTTTTAAAAGGCCAGGCTTCCAATCCCTATATTTTATTGCTTCTCAAAATGTGTGCATTTTCAATTTTATATTCTGACTTTCCATTAAGTGTAGGGTTTCGCACAATCAACAATAAACGAGAACTTCCTGTGTGTTTATTTCAAACTTTTATAAGACCATCTAATAAAATCACATCACTAAGAGAAAAAGCAAATCCTGGATTAAAACATTGTTGTGCTTGGATGGCAAACACAAGTTTGAATAAAGCATGCTGTAACAGGTTGTTTCTTAACACTCTTTAACAAGCTTAAGGAGAAATTACCTTTTCATATTGCTATTAATTATGCATCTAATAGTGGTAAAACAGTAAGAAGACTCATTCCAAAGAATAATAACGAATTATGTGATCTTTTAAAAGCTTCATGAGATAAGAATGGGCAATATGCGGAGTCCTAAACTAAAGCTATCCTCAACAATCACCATTGGTCATGCTGACTGACATTGATAAGAATTGTACAGGTTGTCCATTGCTACTCTTGATTTTATTAATTATAATCAATATTTATAGTCATTCTTAGAAGTGACCAGCAACTGATGAATTTGTTGTAGCAAGGAAATTAAAACCGGTCACTAATATCATATTATGGATTAACTAAAAGTTTTCAAACCTTTTAATTATCAATGTGCTTCCTTTCAAATACTTTTAAGTGAAACGTGGCTTGACATAGCTTCTCAAAGAATAAAGGAACATATTTAAGAAAAAAAGAGACATATTCAGGAATTAGCTGTGGAAGTAGAGTATTGGCTACCACCAAAATTTGGGCAGGCAGATTAAGGATTAATTGACCCAAACTGCAAATCAGTTTATTCAAAGGAAATATTACCCAATTAAGTTTATTGTTACAGTACATACAGTTGCATTAATTAACGGTTGCTCATTGGGGATTCAAGTATTTCCTAAATCATGCTGAATGATAACAATGCTTAAATGCATACAAATGTTAGTTATATATTAAAATCCTTACTACAAAAAATACATTTTTTTCAAGTTATTAACTTTCCCCACCCCAATTGCTGCTGCAATTACAGTCCAGTAACCCAAGGTTTTGTGCACTTTTAGACAAGGATTATTTAGCTTTTGAGATAATAACAATGTGATTATGGGACATTGGATTTAGATTTTATTATAAGCTGTAAATTTTTATTTTTGTAAAATGAAATCCATTTATTTTACATACTACTGTCAGAAACTTTTTTTAAAAAAAAGATTGGAATATAACTTGTAATTCACAGCTTTTTTTAAAAAATTATCTTGAGCGTAGGATCAGTATTTCCAAAGTGAGTCTGTTAAGAGGCTAGCATTGAGTTTATGTATTTTATGTATGTATATCACTATTTCAAAAATTAAATAAGATAATATATTCTAGGTCTGCAGCCCACCAAAGACTACTTGGCAACTGTGCAAGAACATTCTGCTGAAGTGATAGAAAAATATGGTAAGTAGAATAGTTATGTCTTGATTACTATATTCCTGGTAGCAAAAATAACTGCACTTACTAAATCTAACTTATAGAAATATTTAACCAGGTATTTAGAATCTTCAGTTGCTAAATATCAATTATCATATAATATACAAATGCCTATGGAATGTAAGTATTGGCCTGTAATAATTGTTTGTTAATAATGTATTTTTTGTAATTTTGTATGATTTTTAATATTGCCTGTGCGCCGCCCTGGGTCCTTGCAAGGAGAAGGGTATAAATTTGAAAAATAAAAATAAATTAAGAAAGGAATTATATTGTTTGATAGCAGCTCCACTTGAATGTTAAGCCGATTGTTTGTGAATAGAATACAAATTGAGCCACTTTTATTTTAGTTTAACTGTTCAATGAACTTTCCTTACACAAAAATGGATTTCATACATTTTGTATGTCTAAAATGTATGGTCATCCATCTGTTATGTTTTTTGTTCCAATAATTTATTTGTATACTAAAAATATTCCTTCTTGTTTCCTTAGAATAATGCTAAAATTAATTTTATGGCTATTAGCTCTAATTAAATGAGTTTTGATCTACTTTTACAACAATAAAAAGCCATCAAACTTCTTTGTAGTTCAATTTGTTATATTTGAAAAAATGCATGCTGAAACTGAAACACGATGTTTGCTGAAGGGAAGTTTCTAATACACAGCTTTAAAGAATCATTTAGTCTATTTTTCTACATAAGAGCATATGCCTCTTATGAGTATCATCTTTTCTACTAATATTTCTATATTGCTAGCAACTTATTTTTCACTAAATACATTATACCTGAGGCAAAAGATATAATACAACTAATTCAATTATACCTCTCTTCTCTGACCAAAATTTTGGATTCTAAATGCAGCCTGTATACTGAAAAAGTCTGTGCATGCAACTGCTGTTTCTAACCAAATGCAAATAAACAAAGTTGTAGTCTTTCCAATTGGATTCCCATACATATATGTATAGCAAAATACAAGAACCTGGCATTCTATCTATATAGGTACTCAACGAGACGCATATGTATTTATAATATTCTTCATAATCTACGGTATAAAAACAAAGCTGCTCCATTTAAATTATTAAAGCAGCAATGTCTTTCACAAGGCTTATACAATTGTTCAGAAATTGCTCCCAACTCTAACCCAATTGTCTCCTCATGATTTCAAATGCATAATCACTTTCCTTCATCCATGCAAAATCCTGAAGATCGTTGCTTTGTTTGCACTTCAGTGTATTGTGATGCATCTCTTTTATTGCACAGCCATAATTTGTGAGTGCTTTAAGAAAATTCTTGGGATTCGGGCCAACTTAATTTTTAGTTTAAGAAAAATTAAATAGTATTATCAAAGGGCAGATCATGTCACTTTACTCCATTTTACAGTGTTGTCACAATTGAGCTGTTTTACTAAGTAACTGTGTAGAGTTTGATAGCCTAACAGGCAATACTTTACAATTTTTTTATCTCTTCTTTTTGATAATCCCACTTTATAACTAGTTTATAGTATTCTAGCTTAGAAAATGTTTTAAATTGTTAAAACAATTTAAAACCAACAAATAAGAATTATATATTAAAAGCAATAAGGTAAGGTAATAGAAACGTATAAGACATCGTCTGGTTCTGTTTCAGCAATGGATGTCTTCAGTTGGAGAGAAGAAAGCCAATGGGAGGCCTCAGGGTACTGTGGGTACGAGTATTGCTGAATAATCACTGGCTGATAGCGACATGACAGAGTAGAAGATCAGCCTTACGTTTGATATCAGTGAAGCCAAACTGCAGGAAACAATTGACAAGTAAGCTTGAAACTACTGCAAATATGTGGGAAGAGTCAAAGCATGTCAAACTGTATTGCCCTCTTTTAATATTTTTTGTAAATAATAGAACAATATGAAACAATGGTTATCAAACTTTACCGTAGGATACTAAGAATGCTGCATATCTTGTGAATGAAGACTCAGCAAGTTGCATTGAACTACATATTGTCAAGTATGCAGACGCTGAATTCATATTCTTATGATTTTTATTATGTACCTAATTTATTATATATTCCTTCAATGTAACATTTTATAT
Organism: Rhabdophis nuchalis; assembly: GCA_039707465.1. NCBI lineage: Eukaryota > Metazoa > Chordata > Lepidosauria > Squamata > Natricidae > Rhabdophis > Rhabdophis nuchalis. Next base: position 36,738,915 of record CM077651.1, on the reverse strand, counting down.
CACTGGGAATGCAGTTCATTGACAATTAATGTCGTTATGATTAGTGGGCTTGCATTTTATCTGCTAGTGCACTCATAAAATTTAATCCTTGTTAGCCAGCTCACATTTGTGAGATGAGTCGCTATGTAAATCAATTCAATTTTTTTTAAATACAAGTCTGAAAAAGGATAGAAAATTCAGGCCAATCCCACGATTGGGCCTGAAGTTCTGTCTCGTGTTATTAGAAAAACTGTGATTCTACATCAGAGGCAGGTGACCTCTAGAGGCCTGATTACAAGTACTAACATCTGTAATCTTTAATCATCCCATTGGATTGATGGAATATTCACAAATGATGATCAAAATTTGAAATATATGTGTTATTTGTAATTTATTCATCTATTAAGCTTAGGATACATACTGAAAACAGAGCCTTTGCAGATAAATATTTTCTGCCACTCTGATTTTACCCATCAAAACCCATCTTTCACTCCCTTACAGTGATTTTGAGACCAAAAAATATTTCATTGTAGGCATGAAGAGCAATCTTGTGCTCTGCTGCCCTTCTAAGTTGACTTATACAGCTGTTCCTTGCTTAACCAGTCATTAGGGCCGGAAACACTGTTGCTCAGTGACATGGTTATTAACGCACAATGTCATGTCACCATATTGACATACAATAGTAGTTGCAACAGTTCTGGTTGCTGTCATTAAGCAAATGCTACTTGGTCATTAGGTGTGATGCCATATGATCATTATTTGCAACCTCCTGCCAGCTTCCTGATTGACTTTGCTGGTGGAAAGCCAGAAGTAAAGGTTGTAAATGGCAATCATGTCTTCACAGCATGCTGCAATCATAATTGCAAACCAGTTGCCAGTGCCCAAATTGTGAACATATGATTGCATGGACATTATAATAACTTCTCCAGTAAAACTAGGACTCAGCTCAATTCTAACAAAATAAAAAGATGCTTTTTTGATCCTCCTGTCCAAAGCCAAAATATACAAAACATAAGAAAGTGCCTATGCTGAAACTCTAAAGACAGTTGTTTAACTATTACTCTTTTTCCTAAGGAAGGTGTTTTATATATATTTATATACATATATTTATATATATATGCTGGCATTGCTTGCTTCGGGTATTTTCCCGTGTATAAGGCATGGAAATGTATACACACACACACAGACACATACATACATACATACATACATACATATATATATCGAAGTATAAGACGCACCGGAGTATAAGACGCACCCAGGTTTTGAAGAGGCAATTTTTTTTAAAGTAGGTAGGTAGATAGAGGGATAGAGAGGGAGAGAAAGAGAGAGAAATACAGTAGGTAGGTAGGGAGAGAGAGAGAGTAGGTAGGTAAGTAGGTAGAGGGGGGGGGAGAGAGAGAGACAGAAATACAGTAGGTAGGTAGGGAGACAGAGTGTGTAGTTAGGTAGGTAGGTAGATAAAGGGATAAAGAGAGAAAAACGCCTTGTTTTTTGCTCATTTCTGCCCTCCCCAGCCCCCAGGAGCTCTCTGGAAGTCTCCAAAAGGGTATGCGCGCAGCCATTTTGGTGAAAGGGCGGGGTTTCAGGAGGCAAAAAATGCTGTATTCAATGTATAAGACGCACCAAGATATTCAGCCTCTTTTTCGAGGAAAAAAGGTGCGTCTTATACTCAAAAAATACTCTGTGTGTGTGTGTTACGTTTTTGAGCTGATCAATAAATAGAGAGACTAGGATAGATCTATTTTGAGCTTATTAGCTCTCATCAGCTAGCCATACCCTTACTGGGATTTGAACCAGGGCTGTATTACATGCCAGGCGAGAGCCTTGCCATTAAGCCAGCTAGGTTCTGTTCTTGTCAGCTGAGACAGGAGGATAGTTATATATAATTGTTTCCACAACACCCTGTTAGGGCCCCAATTAAGGGAGGAAGCACACTGCTTTTCTTTTTCTGCCTTTCGGCTCATCACCAGAGACCATCTAGACAGAAAGCCACATACAGGTTGTGTAATTTTTTTGTTTTATATGTGTGTTACGTTTTTGATTGATCAGCTCAAAAACATGACACATATTTATTGATCAGCTCAAAAACATAACACACATATAAAAAAAAATTACACAACGGAATTCATGGCTTTCTGTCTAGATGGTCTCTGGTGATGAGCCGAAAGGCAGAAAAAGAAAAGCAGTGTGCTTCCTCCCTTATTTGGCGCCCTAACAGGGTGTTGTGGAAACAATTATATATAACTATCCTCCTGTCTCAGCTGACAAGAACAGAACCTAGCTGGCTTAATGGCAAGGCTCTCGCCTGGCATGTAATACAGCCCCGGTTCGAATCCCAGTAAGGGTATGGCTAGCTGATGAGAGCTAATAAGCTCGAAATAGATCTATCCTAGTCTCCCTGACGTATTTATTGATCAGCTCAAAAACGTCACTCACACACACACACACACACACACACACACACACACACACATATATATATATATTGCAATGGTCTTATTATACCAATGAAGCTAATTCTTTAGCTATAAGGAGGAATTTCTTGCAATGAGAAATAAAGAAAAAAATGAGAGAATTCACACTGTGATTTCCACAAGGGAGCAGTTCAGTCGTCTTAGCTAAACCAGTTATTACGTTGCAGAAGGTTCTGGGTTTTAGTGTGTTTCCAGAATTCTTCGCAAGGAGTTTGCATTGAAATAAGTCATTTGAGTTTATTATTCAGATGTTGATAGGCAGATTATCTTAATCCTTCATCTTCTCTTCTGAATACTCTTCTGTTTTATAGAACATGAAGCTAGCCTCTTTAGGCTTTATTGCATAGTTAAAGAAAATGTTCATCTCTAGCCAGAAAATCACAAATCAGTTGATGACTAAACTTACCTTTTAAATCTTTGGTACAAACTGGAAGCAAACTGATTTCAGCAGTTATATTTCTGTAGAAATGGGATTATGCAAGAAAAGCTTTCGGGAAAACAAAAGTTAATTGTCTTGTATTTGGACCTCTTTATATGGTGTCAATTTACAAATGATTTAGATGGCATTACTGGATTATAGCAACGACTGGGTCTCTACCAAAAGGAGCACGTTTCAGATCTTTATAGAATTTTGCAGATGTGAAATGTTGAACTAATCATGTTTTCAAAATGACTTCTGGCTTTTTGCTGACCTGACAAATATTCTTGAACAATTTCAAAGTTGATTATAGAAGTCGAAATAGCCCTTAAAAACTGAATTATTGTGTAAAAAAATGGATATAGAGTATATAAATTAATTACCATATGTTTGTTTATTTAGCACTGTTAAGCCTATGCTTGGCTCAGTACAAGAGGACTGGCGAGAACGTATTTTTAATCAACGACACAAAATTGTGATCACCCCAATGTCACCGAATGGCCACAGCTTGTAAAAGGTAAATGTCAAGATAAAGCAAAACTTTTATAAAACAAATATTTTAAATACAAATCAACTGCATTCATAACTATTTAATTACTAAACTTTAGGAGGACACTATCAAGGCAAGTAAATTAGAGATGACAATCCCTTTTTGTATAATTTTGAATGTTCGTGATAATATTTAAAATATTATCATTTCAGAATTACCATTGGAAGATACTTACCTTGGTCCACCATATAGTTGGTAGAACCCACTACTGTCTAAATCTGTTTGAGCTTTTTTAAAAGAGAAAAATCCTTCATATGACAAAACAAATTTATTCTTTTTGGTTTAAAATTTTGTTTCGTTAGGAAATTTGGTAATCTTGCTAAGTGCAGCAAACTTGCATACCTTTGCTTTTTCTCTCCTAGGGAGTTACAGTGGAGGTAAAAGGAGTGGCTTGCAGAATGGAGAAGTTGCTCCGAGGGTTTTTGGAAGTGAGCCACCATTTGAAATTGCTAGTTCATGCTGCAGTGTTCAGATTAGTGGGTGTGTGTTGTGATCACATTTTCTGCAGTATAATTCAGGGCTGAAAATTTAAAGCATTTGTGATAAAATCATATTAAATGCATAACAACTAAAAAGGTTTGCAAGTGCTTTATGCTGAACATTTAGTTACTCTGTAGTCCTGTAGTTCTTTCTGGATTACTTAATATAATGAAATTTTTAGAATTTCAAAGCTTTCGTACAAATGCCCTGCATATTGAAGCTGATCAGCATTAATTTAAACAGGTTTTATAAAATCAATCATTTTACATTTTTTGATGATGAAAACCAGGTCCGCTGTGTTTCTGAAAAATTTAAAAAGACAAACAAAACAAGACCCTTCATTTTGTACCATGGAAATTATATTTCATCTCAGTTGATACTTATGAACTAACAAGAAAAATAAATACATCTTTGAATCAAGGGTATATTTGATGCTCCGTGGAAAGAAGTTTTAAAGAAGCATTTAGGATATAAGCATAAAATGTCGTGTAATATTTTTTTTTACAATAGGCCAACGTAAAATAGTTCCTAAACTTTTGTGTTCTCCAGTACTCTTCATCAGACTAAGTGTTAAAGCAGGAAAAAGGGAACATTTCGGCCAATTTCGCCGCCCTGGGTCCTGTTGGAGAAGGGCGGGATATAAATTGAATAAAATAAATAAAATAAATAAATAAATCATATTTGACTTGAGTTTGGAAGATTGTATACTTAAATAAGAATCTGCTGGTGCTGTTTAAAAAGCTGGAAATTAAGGTTTATTTATTAATTTTATAGGTCATCCAAATCCACCCCAGTTTTGAATTTTAAATGTCCAGTAAAATAAAACCATGTTGGTATGCTAAGTCATTGACTCAAACATGACCCAAAGTCACATTTAATGCCTACTGAGTTATCTAGGAAGGACCTCAAGGGTTTTACATTTCATCTTCCCTTCAGCATTGAAATTGAGCCCTGGTTTATGGCAAACCATTGTTTGTTGTTTACAGCTGGACCGAAATTGTTATTTAGGAGACACTAACCAGATCAATGAGAATGAAAGGTTAGTTTTTATAACTATTAAAAATTAATTTTAAACATCAAATCAAATTGTTGGAATTTTGGAGCTCATTTTATCCAAAAATATACCAGTTACATATACATCATCATATTATTTCAGAAATCTCAGCATTTTTTTATTCTGTTCAGAATGCTTCTGGATGACTTTTCTTTCTCATTTTTAGTGTTAAATTTAACAAATGTTTCAAAGTTTTACTACAGTTGCCCAAATAGACCCTAGTTTCCATTATATAGATATTAACAATTTTCATCGTATGATACACAATACTTTGGAGCTATCTGCCATTGAATAAAACCATAGGCAAAAGTATATTCGTACAAGTTATTTAACATGATTCTCCTTGCTAAAGAATATGTCATTTCTAGTTCTAGCCCCTAAAAACATGAAAGGCAAGGCAAAAAGAGGAACCCAAATAGACAACAATAGCAATAAACAAAATGTTTTAAATGTGAAACACCTTGCACGTGAAATTGGCTGTTTTTATCTTGATTTGCACTTGAAACAACTGTCCCACATTCGAAACATTTTGTATATTCCTATGTAACAAAGTTCATTGCTTCAGCTGTAGTACTATTCAAATAAACAGTTCGGCTGAACTTTGCCTCAAATAATGACATAATTGTATAGTCAACTAACGTTCATGGATCGGAAGCTTTGCAATTGAGAAGAAGAAAATTATCACTTCTCGGCCTTTTGGCTAAGATCAAGTGTAGTATCTGTTCTTATCAGAGAAGAAGAAAATTGATATATTCTGAAATTTAATCTCCATGCTTAGAGGTTTTCATTAGCTCTTTTTTTACAAGTTTTATTTGCCTTATAAATCGATATTTAAAGCAATTAATTGTAAGCAATATGACCAGAGTTTGTATTTATGCTTCTCCTGGCTGTAGGCATCCTTATTTGTAAGCATCTTTCCTATGAAAACTAGGTATTAGTGAAGCATTAACATCACATAATATAGAGCCATATCACGTTCTTCTTACCTACATGCAAAGTTGCTTAAGTTTTTATTTAAACATTTCAGATCACCAGGAGAACCTCACTCTGAAAACATTGAAACTAGCCGAATGTAAGTATAAATAGCATTACTAAAGAATGCATTTGGGATATTGTGTGTTTAAGCCAGATGCAACATCAGGGTTGTATTATGGCAGTTTTGTAACAGCTACCTTTAAATTGTATTTCAGAGAAATTAATTCAACACTGAAACCTTATAGGACTAAATTCAACTTTATCTAATCAGGTGCTGCTTATGCAACACAACTTTCCTTGAATTTCCTCTCACGTCTTCCCTGTCTGTGCTGCAAAATTTATTCCATAGTCCCCATAATGTTGAACAAGATTTGAGAAATGGAGGAGAGGGTATAAATTCAGCCTCTTCTTCTAATTGGAAAGCTTGTTTCTCCCAGCAGAAGAACAGAAATAATGTCCATAATAATTAAGGATTATTATGAATAATAAGGATATTAAGGATCCTAATGTGTTATAAAATCCGGCTTTCAGAAAGTTATATTTTCAAATACAACACCATAGTTTAGTACAAGGATCTCCAACCTTTGCAACTTTAAGTCTGAAGGACTTCAGCTCCCAGCAATGCTGGCTGGAGAAGTCTGAGAGCTGAAGTCCTTCAGACTTAAAGTTGCAAAGGTTGGAGACCCCTGGTTTAGTTCTTGAATAATATTCAAGGTCCCATTGAACCCTATTAACAAAAATTAAAGTATACAATTTATTAGGGCTTATACAAGTCCTTCTAAAGAGGCGCAGGTCTCCTTTTGAAGGTTCTGCACAGTCCTACAATTTATACATATGTGAAATATTTGTGTACAGTTTCCTACATCAGATTGTTTCAAAATGATGTACGTGTAGTTGAACAGGCAGCCGTTATAGTTACTTCGTAAATGGAATAAGATATTGATAGTCAGGTAACCTACTTGGAAGCCTAACCATTGCATTCTGTAGCAGCTGCTGCTGCAGTCTTTGGAATACAACATGGGCAGCTCCAGATGAAGCCTATGGTAGTTTTGGTACTGTTAATTTTCCACCTTCAAACCAGTAAGATAAGCTGTTTATAAACAGCCATAGCTTCCTACTACTCATTATATGCAACTACAACTGAGCCATGTCCTGGTTTTTTAACCATAACCTGGATATTTCCAAACTTTTGAAGCTTGAGGAACATTTTAGTAACGTCACACATAAAACTATTAACAACGCGTCCTTAAAATTAAATGAAGAAAAGATCATGGTAAACTGCATCATAAAGAAAACAGTTTTTAAAAACTGACTGAAATTTTTTTATCCAAAAAAGAGTAATTGAAATAGAACGTATTTCAGACATCCATTGCTGCAGATTTAGCAGCAATATAGATTTAAAGTGTAAAGTTAAATTTAAGGTGTTGTACAATTCAACCTTGATTTAACTGATTGTTTTGGGAGAAAGCGGTCCATTGAACACCAGTGCCTCTTTAATTCATGTGTATGTAAATGATACCATTGATATTTTGTCTTCCATCAAAAGCTTCTCAATATCCAATAAAATAATGGCTGCTGGATTTGCACTATTTGGAGTTTAAAATAACTTAATTATGAACCTAACATTATCAGAATCTTCATGGCTTAACAAATCCAGTTTATACAGATTTGTCAGAAAAACAAGCTGTAACCAACAAGTAAGGTCGCTATTAAAATTGTAGCATTCACATAGATTAGAAAAAAATTATATAATTGCACTATATGGTTGGATGCTTAAGGTAAGCTCTAATAGTACCCTCATTGAAGGTAAAGCAAGGGACTGTCTTTAAAAAGATAAACCAAGCTTGCTTTGTGTGTCATCAATACACTCCCAAATTTTATAAAATTAATTACAATCACAGTTCCTGAGACAGAACATCTCAGTTGTTGTAGAAAAGCATCTTTGTCATCATCTGCTGTTAAAAATGTGTAACCACATAATTTAGAATGTATTTCTTAAAAACAGTTGATCTAATCGAGAACTACATAGCTTAATTGTCTAAAAATTACTGAAATTCTCTTCCTTTTCTAAATATTGTTGCATGATAAAATGCAATAAAAAAATCTATTTCAGAGCCATTGAACTTCCTAAGTTATAATTAGCAGAAATTAAAGATCCATATCCTTCGGGAGCATGCCTAAAGCATTGCCAGTACTTTAATTTTCTCATCCGGAGATTTAACTTTAAATGTTTCTTCTTTAAGAAGCATAAATAATAATATGCCAATGAATAAATGCTTTTGCTGTCTCATGCCAAAAGCAGTTTTCTGTTAGTGCAAAAGAATGGACTATCTCCTATTTCATTAGCTTAATAAATTGTTTATTATTTAACTGAGATTCAGTTATAATCTATTTACATTCTAAATAGCTATCAAATAAAATCGGTTTCATTGGTACATGGTTAGAAACAATAGTATATTTTAATTTTAATGTGTCACACTTTAGATACTAAAAAATGAAATTCCAGGAAAAATATATTTTCTCCGTAGAATAACAGAAAGCTAATTCATAGTGGGCATGACTGTTAGAACACTAAAAATCACATAATATTTAAAACCATAGAATATAATTTGACTCCGGTTTGGATGCATTTGATTCAGAATTCTTCTACCATGGTTTTAATAAACCACGGACTTGGCCATACAGATGTTCAAAACAATTACAAGTACCCTTGCTTAATGATCCTTTGTTCAGCAGCTGTTGAGAGCTACAGTGCAAATGAATAAATGGTAGCTATACCCATTTCTGGCTATTGCAATTCCTCCAGAATCACATGATCAAAATTTGGGTGCTTGGCAACCCAACTACACTTATGACCAAAGAATACTTCAATTCCTCCCATCCATGTATCTCCCCCATCTCTGCTCTTTTGGCTGCCTTACACTTGCCTCTGTCTCTCTATACTCCTCTGGCCTTGCTAGCTTGGGCCCCACACCACTCATTCTGCTGGCCCGCTGACCTTTATTTTCTTCTTCCTGCTGATGATCAGGCACACCTAGCCTGGCCCTTCACGAGTTCTTGCTGGCTGTGCCAAACCTTCCTAGAGCCCTGGGTAGCCTTGTCCAAAACATCTGGCCTTCTTGCAAGGCTTCGAAACCTTCCAAAGTCTTGCAAGAAGGTGGCATGCTATTTGGACAAGGGTGGCAGGGCCAAACTAGGCATGCCTTGGCAGCAATGGAAGGAAGAAAATTATGAAAGTCCATTAGGGTGGCAAGGTGAGAAGAGCCAAGGGCAGTAGGTGGCAGAGGGCAGGATGACCAAAAAGTCAGTAATGGAGGATGATAGATGGTGGGGGATGTTGAGGAGGACATAATCTCTTACTTTATTTAGGTTAATGACAGCAATCACTAAGCAGTGTGGTTAAAATGACATCACTGCATCACTTAAGGATAGAAATTCTGATTCCAGTTAGCATAATTAACAGAGGCCTATTTGTATGTATTTATTCCAGAGAATGGATGCAGTAATGCTAAGTGGCTTTTAATCTAACTTTAAGTACAAGTAGTCATTAGGTTAGCACCTCCAAGGAGAGCCAGTGGAAACTGCAAGTATGGGGTTCTATGGGCGTGAGAAAAAATGGGAACAATTTACCAGCGCAATTTGCAAAATCTTCCTTGCTGTCTTCCCAAGTGACTTTCCTTGTGTGAAGCCAGCAGGGGAATTCACAAATTCTAACCACATGACACAGGGATGCTATGATGGACAGAACTTTGAAAACCTGTCATACTTTCATTTTTTTTTCAGTGCCACCATAACTTTGAACAGTCACTGAACAAATAATTAAGATAATCAAAAATCATCTTCATCTGATACTTCTTCAGAAACCAATTTAGAAAATCTAATCCCATGCTTTATTTGCATTTGCCATTTTTAACTTTTATCTTTTATTTATTTTATTGTAATTTCTTTTATTATTGTTGGGCAGTGGAGATGTTTAGCCTGGATTTGGCATTTTTATTGTTTCCAAGTACCTGGGATAGGCAGATTTTGTCTGATGGTGTTAAAGCAGGGGTCTCCAACCTTTGCAACTTGAAGTCTGAAGGACTTCAGCTCCCAGAATTCTCCAGCCAGCTTTGCTGGCTGGAGAAGTCTGGGAGCTGAAGTCCTTCAGACTTCAAGTTGCAAAGGTTGGAGACCCCTGTGTTAAAGGATATAAGCTCTTCTAAGTAAAGATGCCTTTGGAATTGACTGATGGTGATTTTGTCTTTATTGTTATCATATGCACAAGAATGAAATTACAGCTGCCAGTTCTTGAGCTGGTGTTGGCCTTCCTGCAAATCCGGTTCTTCTCAAGAACTTGAGATGCTGTAATATATCACCGTAATTTACTGTATGTGCAGCCCCAACCAATGTGGCATTTTGTAATTGTCAGAAGGGAATTTTGTCAATTTGCATATTTTCTAAGTGCCATCCAAGATTTTTTTGGTATGGTACCTATTGTTGTTGTTGATATAATCTTCAATTCGATTCTGACTTTACAGTTCAAGTCATTACTAAGGACCCTTTAAGAGCTGTTAAGGTAATATCTGAATATATCGGTAGTTCCAAGTAAGATGGTTTTTTTTGCAAAGTCAGAATATTCAGATCTAATAAGTTAGATCTGATAAATTTCCATGTTTCTAGACAACCCTTTGGGTATCGTTGCACACTTGTCAATGCCAGTGTATTTCAGTATCTCTGCTAAACTTTTCAGTGCTTTTCAGCAGTGAGCTCAATTCAGCTTTTGTGGGAAATTTTCAACCCCTTTTTAGATGATGCTTTCTTAGTGGCTCCATTGAAGGTACAAATAACAGAGGTGACAAAGCAGCAACTTGGAATATTCCTCGTTTTCTTTCAACTTCACCAAGTTCTTCTTCACAGGCCATCAATTTAGTTTGCCATAGCTTCATGCAAGTCTTCAGGAATTGCTGGATGTTGCTGCTTATTCCAAAAATGTCTAAGCATTTCTCAATCCAACTATGTGGAACAGAATCAATTCTTTCTTATAATCCAGGCCACAAACAAATTTGTTCGTCTTTTCTTTGAATTCTTTAAAACCAGTTTAGCAATCATCAGTTGGACTTTGGTTCCTCTTGAATATTTGCAGCACCCTTTGTGTTCTGCAGGCAGCAAATCTTGTTTTCCAATTTATTTTTTCCAAAATCCAAACAGTTGGTTTGCAATAATGCCTGTAAACAATTTGTATGGTGTTGGCAGGCAAGTTATTGGCCTGTAATTTTCAGGTTTATTTCCCTTTTCTTTATATTTTTGAATCAAAAAAGTTCTTCCAGTTGTTAGCTTTGTGGTGTTTCCAGAATCTGATTCATCTAGTTTGCTAATCTTGCTAAACTTGTTAATAATTTCAACCAGAATCCATGCAGCTCATCTAAACCATGGGCACATCAGTTCTTGACCTTCCTTGTTTGATTTTGCATCATTTCTGTTGTTAGGTGAACATCTTCCATTCTAGTCACTTTTACAGTGCTTTCAACCTGCTTGTACCTCTTTGTATTTCCATTTTGCTTTTTGTTGTTTTTCCACAAGTTCTTTGAAATTTTAGGGTATTTTCTTTATTAGGTTTTTCACTTGTGGAAGTACCATGTATTGTAAAACCTGTTGCATGTTATTTCACTTACATACATCTTCCCAAACCAAACTTTCTACAAGCTTGATTAAACTTAGGTAAACATTTGCCAATGTTTAGAAAGGGACTGCATCCCTTTGTTGTTTTATCCTAAAACTACATAAAGAAGACACTTCATATACCAAAGGTGCTTTCCCAAAAGGCAAGTGGAGTTCTTTTTTCCAGGAAAACATTTTGTTTCTCATCCAAAAAGCTTCTTCAGTTCAGTTCTGATTTCAGCTTCTTGAATGAGAAGTAAACATAACCGCAAATTACTGTATAAAAATGTTTGTTTTCAACACTAGATTGTCAATTACTTTATTGCTTTTTTCCTTTCTGATATTCAGATAAGCAAGATTTACTTCATTAGTTATTCAAACTATAATGAAAATTGACTTCAGTATCATAATTTTATCTCATCTTGTATTGCTTCTATCATAATTTCTCTTGAAACAAAATAAATGTTTTAATTGTTCATCATACAAAGAAGACGAGGGCAATGTTTTGTGCTAATTTCCCCATTTGGAATATTAATGACTACTAGTCATGAAACATCTTTTAGATCACATGCTGGTAAAATTGCTTTCATCTTCTGTCTTTAGATTACTCTCTACCACCCTGAGTTCATTTTGTTTCTGTGTCTGGCCAACTTAGACAGCTCACTTGCAAATGGAGCACTGGGCTACCACCCTCCATGATTTTTCCCCCCTCGGGACCCGGGACCCAGAGGCATTCTTGGACTTAGACATGATGCTAAAGAATGCCACTTTGAGAGGAATTTAAAATCCAGTAAAGCATTTCCAAGGTGACTGAAGTGTAGGAGCCTGTATGAAATGAAAAGTGAGCTTTGGTTCAAACCTGATACAAACCATTGTGTGCTGTTCCTTTTGAGTTGGTTGTGATTTGACAGAAATGAAACCCCAAATATTCTGATCTTTCCATGTTTTAGCCAAACAAAATATGAAGGGACGATAGTGAATTTTCAAGACAAGTAGGGCAAGACAGGCATATGCTTCCCAACCACAGCTGACCCTTTCTCATCTGCATGGACTGTGCACCAGTTCTCTTGCCTCCTGATTCTTCCTAGAGCACTCCAGACCTTATTTCCCTGTTGTCACTGCCATTGCTGATGTCTGCACGGGATATTCCTTGGCTTTGACTTTTCCCCATTTCCTGCCTCGTACCACCAGCAATAGCATTTCTTTCTGAAACAGTTTCATTCCAATCCTCATCTGGAACAAAATGTATCTGCTTCATTCTCTATGCAGAACAGTGGTGGGTTGCAGGTGGGTTGCAGGCAGTACGCCCCAATACCGTTTCATTCCGATGCTCCGGAAGGCCCGCCCGCCCTCACTCCTTACCGTTCTTTTAAGTCTTCAGCGCTTATGCACACAGCACATACAGTGCCTATGCAATGCTCCGCTGAGCAGCTGGAGCATTGTGGAGGCTCACGGAAGTACCAAGATGCATGCGTGTGCTGTGCGCATCCACGTGGATGCCAGCGGGTGCATTCCAACTGTACTGGTTGGAAAAGAATCCAGAACCCGCCACTGATGCAGAACCAGGCATCACAGGAGTATATGTCATGAATACGGGCATGAATCACCTAAAACCATCTATTCTGTGCATGGAATGGCTCGTACACAAAATGTTTGGTATATCCTAGCATCGCATCGCTTCTGACTTCTGTCAGAAACATCAAGGTGCTTCCAGGTTGAAAAGACATCATTTTTACCTGAGGGTTCCTTTAATGCCCCTTGCTGGAGCAAAGGAGCCCATTGTGTTTCTTGGAAGCACTTGGATCTCAAAGGCTGCTTTGAGATCCAAGTGCAAGCATCCTAATTATGCAAACCACTGGACTCTTTACATCCTAACCTAAAATAACATATTCCTTAAAATGAATCCAAGTTTAGAAATCTAGAATAGAAACCAAGAAATAAATACTGCTTAAATATCACCAAAAATAAAGTTCATTAAAGTTGTTTGTTTGTTTATGGTATCTGAAGGTGAACAAAGAAGGATGTCTAAAAATATGATCATGCTTTGCAAAACTCAGTTTAATGTAGTGGCTAAGGTACTGGGTTACAAACTGGGAGACTGAGTTCTATTGTGTTTCCCTGAAAATAAGACAGGGTCTTATTTTCTTTTGACACCCCCCCCCCAAAACAAGCGACTGGCTTTATTTTCAGGGCGGTCTTATTATTTTTGAGGTGCAGGAGGCAGCAAGCGTGGTCACCTCATGGCTTCTGCTGTGTTGCAATATTTTCGGGGAGGGTTTATTTTCGGAGGATGACTTATTTTACTGCATGTGCTCAAAAGTCTGATTGGGCTTATTATCCAGGGAGGTCTTAATTTTGGGGGAAACAGGGTGGTTTCTACCCTGTACCCCCACTTAGCCAGCTGTATGACCTTAGACCAGTTACTCATAGCCCTAGGAAAGACCCAGTGTCAGACCACTCTGAAATTCTTCCTGCATGGTCCAGGAAGTTGCCAGGTTTCAGTGACTTGAAGGCGCATGCATATACACAACATATTTCATAAGCGTGACTAGGCCATAGTAGAAAAAAGAAAAACATGTAGTTGTATCTCATATTTACAGTAAAGGATAAATCACCCCTAGCAAAACCTGAACAGAAGACCTCAGATTTGATCCGGCTTTTTGCAGAAATAGTCCAAATTCTTTACCTGAATAAATTCCAAATGTCAGCTTTGCCTTTGAATTCTGTCTGGAAACAAACTTAACTGTAATACTGTTATTGTAAAATGATACCTGTTTGCCCTTAGAGTTGCAACCGCAATAGCAAAAATTAAGATAAAATAAACAAAGCTAATCAAATTCTATGTGTTTCCTTGCTTAAGTTAATTTGTTTTCATTTTTTGTTTTGGTTCTATGTTATACTGCTGTTTCAATATTTTTATACTTTATGTAAACAATTGGGAATCATGATTGAGCCAGATAGCGTAAAAATAGTATAAATAAATAAATCTATCCAAGAACTGTAACTGATCGAAATCCAATGTAGTTCTTGATTTGGGGATGAAATCTATAGTCTCAATGCCACAAAAAAATTGTAAAAGGTCTTGCCAGTCTTAGATTGATGATTCTCCTTTTTTATTTACCATATCAATTTACGGCATGCTCTAAATCAGGGGTCCCCAACCTTTTTTGCCCCAGGGACCGGTTTCATTTTAAAGAAAATTCTGCGGACCGGCTGAGTGGCTCAGCAGTCATGTGACTGGGTGGGCGTGGCCAACTTGGAAAATGTGAAACTCACTTAACAATGGTCTTGGTTAACAACCAAACTTTTGGCCTCAACTGTGGTCATAAGTTCTTTCTTTCTTTCTTTCTTTCTTTCTCTCTTTCTTTCTCTGTCTCTTTCTTTCTCTTTCTTTCTCTTTCTTTCTCTTTCTTTCTCTCTCTTTCTCTTTCTTTCTTTCACTCTTTCTCTCTTATTTCTTTCTCTTTCTCTCTTTCCTTCTTTCCCTCTTTCTCTCTCTCTTTTTTTCTCTTTCTCTCTTTTGTCTCTTTCTTCCTCTCTTCCTCTCCTTTTTTCTCTCTCTTTCCTTTCTGTCTCTCTTTCTTTCTCTTTCTGTCTCTCTTTCTTTCTCTTTCTTTCTCTCTCTCCCACTTTCTTTTCTTTCTTACTCTCTCTCTATCTCTGTCTCTCTCCTTCGTCCCCCATCTGACACTCTGTGTGTATGTGTCTGTCTGTCTCGCATCCACGCACTTAATCACCCATTCTGTGTCTCTCTTTCTCTCCCTGTCTCTGTGTGCGTGTCTGTCACTCTGATTCCCCCCCTCCCTCCCTGTCTCTCTCTGTGTCTCTGCCTCTCTCTGTCTGTCGTCGTCCCCGCCCCCCCACCGCAGACCCTTCTTAGCCCGTGCTCACTTGCCTTAGCCTGCCTCGCCGCCCGGGCTTGGTTGCTCGTTTGCTCACTCACTCACTGAGAAGGCTCCGTATGTGTGTGTGGGGGGGAGGAAGGGAATCGGCCGCCCAGGAGTCCCACCGTCGATGAGGGAGGAGGAAGAGCCCAACTCCAACAGCGCGAACAGCCGCGCCTGCGTTCTCCCGCATGCTCTGCTCAGGGGGCTGCCCCCTCCTCCTCTCCGCCCTGCGGCCCAGTTCCCACCCAGCCACGGACCGGTCCGCGGCCCGGGGGTTGGGGACCCCTGCTCTAAATTACCTAATATTCTTCTTTAGTATTTCCTCGCATGTAAAATCTCATTGTATAAAGCTGACATAAAGCTCTGCATGAGGTTGTTCTGAAATATTTCTTCAGTCAATGAAACTGATTTGAAAGTATTAACGTGTTTCCCCCAAAATAAGGCACGGTCTTATTTTCTTTTGAATCCCCCCCCCAAAAAAATAGTGCTTGGCCTTATTTTTGGGGAGGTCTTATTATTTTTGAAGTGTAGGAGGCAGCAAGCATGGTCACCTCTTGGCTGCTGCTGTGTTGCAATATTTTCAGGGGGGCTTATTTTGGGGGGAGGGCTTATTTTAGCACATGCGCTCAAAGCCCAAATGTGTTTATTATCCAGGGAGGTCTTATTTTCAGGGAAACAGAATAATATGTTTGCATATCGAGAAATTATTTTTTATAAATATTTGAACCTCTCCTTTTCAAGGGATTTACAATTCTTTTCTTCTTGAAAGTTGAATTGGATCAGTCTAAATAGTACTTTTGTTTTATTTAAGAAATTTGTCTAATTATAGGTAAAATTTGAAACTTTCTCTCCTTCATAGTATCCTATTAAGCTGAGGTAGTACCATACTAGCTGAGACAAGCCCACCAGAACCTTCCATAGTTATTTGATTAAAGTAAAAATGCTATTTAAAACAAAGCATTTTAATTATTCTTGTGTCCCAGTCTCTCAATACCAATCTCGTTTCATACTAACCTTTCTGGTATTTTAAGTACTAAAAATCTGGTTGTATATCAGAGAGTTGTTTTTATATTCAGATCTGTCCCAGTTGGGAATAACATAGGCCAGTGATGGCGAACCTATGGCACGGGTGCCACAGGTGGCACGGGGAACCATTTCTTAGGGCACGTGAGGTGTCAGCACTAGCGTGCATGTGTGCACTGGCCAGCTGATTTCGGCCTTCTTTTGAGGCCATTTTTCACCCTCTGGAGTCTTTAGGGAAGCTCTGGAGGTTCGGAGGGGAGAGGCTGTTTTCAGCCTCCCCAGGTTCCTAGAAAGCCTCTGGAGCCTGGGGAGGGTGAAAAAAGGGTGCCAAAAACAGAGGGTCATGCACATAGCATTATGGGTATGGCACGCCCACGCACGACCCCCCCTGCACTCCCTTCGCTTTTGGCACGCGAACCAAAAAAGGTTAGCTATCACTGACATAGGCAATCCAGTGTAAAGAAAAATTAACAGATGAGTGGGTGCTAAATCCCATACCAGATATTCTCAGACTAAACTCGCATGATTTCTATTATTCATTCTGATTTTGAAGGAGGCATAGTCTGAAACATCTAAGAAGCATCAGATTGCATACTCCTACTGTCCCTAGCTTCAGTTTCTCCCCCCCCCCTCCCCTCCCGCCATCTCCTGCCAGTATCTTTATCCTGGGACAAGCTGCAGCATTAATGCATTTGGGGAGTACCACGTGATCACGTATATTATGAGAGGTTTAGTCCTTGTCCCCAACCATCCCTTATACGCTTAAAAATCAAATATTCCGTAGTTAATATTGTATACGATTTGGACATATTTAAATTGCTTTTAAAGGCATGTCTGCTTTTTGTCTATTTTAATTTTAAATTAAATTTAAATTCAAAGTGAGTAGCTTAGAGATTTTAAGAAGCCACATTTACAAAACAGTGTTTTGATGGTCATTTACAAGGTATAAGATTAGTTCGCTGTTAACTGACAGTCAGATTGATCTAGTGCAGGGGGTCAAACTCAATTCCATTGAGGGCCGCCTCAGGGTTGTGTTTGACCTCGGGGGGGGGCAGGGGGAGGATGGCCAGCTCGATGTCATTCATCGAGGCCCGACCTCCACCACCCGAGCTCCATTTTCACTAACAGAGGGTTGCAGGAAGCTGTCATGGCCCAAAACAAAGCCCAGGAGGGCTGCACACCCTCTCTTGTTCTTTGCCGAATATGCAAATTATTCTAAAATTAAAATTAATGTACTGCTTTTATAGAGTCATGCGTAGTTGAATCAGTCGTTTTTAAATCACAGCCATGTATTAATATGTTTGTTTATTTATCATACATACTGTGCATCTCTTTATAATGGATTAAGTCCAGGTATTGCACAAATGGGAGGTTCCTTCTGCTTATGGAAATGAATTTAGTTCAGTAGAGTCTGTCATTCAGATAATTAGTTGGTAAAAAGAGAGCACTTTTAGTTTGTTCCCCTCTCTGCTTGCAGCTCCCAGTTACCTCCATGTTGTTCCAGCAGATTTTTGAAAGCCTAAAAGGGTTGCTGTGGAAAGAAGGGATCCCTTTTCTGCCTGCAGCAGTTTGCAGATTTTTGTTTTCTTCTGTAATTGTGGATTTAATTTCTTGTATCTCAGACAAGATTTGAACAGGGTTTCTTTTTTTAAGTTTTATTCTGAAGTTAGAACAGAAGAGATACTAGGAATTTTCTACTGCAACTTTTTAAGTGTTTTGTTAGAACAAAGACTGCTAGAACAAATGTTAAAAATCTTTCCTGTGTTCTGATATGGAGAATATCAATGGGGATGTAAAACACACTTCTTTATTGTTCATCCTAGGCCACTAAAGTAAATAGAATTTACTTTAGTTGCTGACTGCTAACTCTCACCCATCCTACAGACATTTTGGCCAAGACAAGGTTTGTTTATGCAAAATTAATATCCTCATAGCAAGCAGTGACAGCAAATGCGAAGTGGGATGGGTAGGTTGAGTTTTGTTTTTATTTTTTTTGGCATGCAAACCTGCACAAATAGTCCACAATTTTGAGTTCACTAATTTGTCAGGCCCAAAACCAAGAATGACGTGTTTTTTTCCAAGCTGAGTTCTTTATTGTTTTTACACCAATAGATAAAATCTTGCCAGACTCAAGACTCTACAGTCCACATCTACAATATGCCCCATGAACTATTAGGAAGAGACTGTCTACCCTCTTTCTCTCATACACAATATTTGTACTGAGTTGTCTCTTACTTCTCTGGAATGCACTCCCTTGCCTTCTGGGAATCCACCTCTTTACTATATTCCATTACAGTAATGAAGCAGCAATAATTGAGTCACTTCAGCATAGCCCATTACAGTAGTAAAATTATGCATACTGGCTTGAGGCTTCTTTATAATGTAAATGTGTGGTGTGCACTTGTATTTAACAACATGACAGCTCAGCATCATAGCAAGCTTATGTATAATGCACATATACTGTAAATGATTGGCAACAGTTATCTTCCATGCAATTTTAGATTACTTCAGATTGTTTTTACCTGACCCCAGACTGCACTTTACATTACTTTAATGAGTGACCAAGAATAATAATTACAAATGTTAAGGTGGAAGAACTATTGCCATGGTAGGAAATAGTTAACAGTGAATCTAAATGTTCCGGTCCATCTGTGATCTCCAATTTATGCCAGGGTCTCCCCAAAACGGCATCCCAGAATGATGGTTCTGAGTAACAGAACCTGTGCTTAAAACACTCTCCATCATTTACCTGCTTTTTTCAAGACACTCCATCCACAGACAGCAGAAATCGAACTTGTGCCTGCTGTTTTATTGATAATAATAACAATAACAATAACAACAACAATAACAACAACAACAACAACAACAACAACAATAATAATAATAATAATAATAATAATAATAATAATAATAATAATTTATAACCCGCTCTCTCTCCCCAAAGGGACTCGAGGCGGGGCACAGGGAAATTAAAAATGCATATAAAACCTCAAACAATACAGTATTAAAAAAGAATTAAACTAAAACCCTGCGCTAAAATCCCATGTTAAAACTAAGACAAACCCCTAAAAAACCCTAAAACAGTTAAGTTATCCCAGGCCGGCCAAGCAGAAGAAATGTGTTTTTAATTTTTGACAGAAGGAGCGGAGGTCCGTGGTTGTTCTGATTTCGGGGGGAAGGTCGTTCCAGAGGATCGGGCCCGCCACAGAGAAGGCCCTTCCCCTGGGTGTCAACCGCTGGCATTGCCTAGTGGACGGCACCCGGAGAAGTCCCTCTTTGTGGGAGCGGATCGGCTGCAGGGATATATGGGGCAGGATGCGATCCCGCAGATAGCTAGGTCCCGTGTCATGGAGCGCTTTGAAGATGATGACCAACACCTTGAAGCGCACCCAAAAGACGACAGGCAGCCAATGCAGCTCGCGCAGGAGTGGTGTTACATGGGAAAATGCATTCTTCAAATTTCCATGGCTTAGAACAGGAGTGGGCACATAACTAAGATCAATCGGAAGGAGTCGCGTGAGAAACTGGAACCGTTGTGGACGGTTGAACCAATAGGGCTGTGAAGATGTATAGCCACGCATGTAGGTACGCACACACATACATAAATTGGGGAAGGAATAGTAATTGCCTTCAAAGTAAAAGCAACACAGTTGTATTGTGTACATACTTTATATTCTATTTTTAATTTCCAATTGATGTAACATCAGCCAGACAAGGACAACCAAAGGACTGGATTGTGACCTGGAGCTGGTAAAATGCCTAGGTCTGGCTTAGAATGTTTTTGTAAACCAATTATGGGGAAATGGAATATTGGAGAAACAACATGGAACAAAATATGTCATTTTTAACCTGAACTTGATCATAACTCCAGAAAAGGAATTGACTATGCCTGTTGCTTTTTATATATATATACCGTATTTTTTGGAGTGGAAGACGCATCTTTTTTCCTCTTAAAAAGAGGCTGAAGATCTGAGTGCGTCTTATACATCGAATACAGCATTTTTTTTTGCATCCCGAAGCCCCGGTTCCTTCACCAAAATGGCCGTGTCTAGCCTTGTCGGAGCTTTCAGAGACCACCTGGGGGCTGGGGAGGGCAGAAATGAGAAAAAAATGGGCTGTCCCCCCCCCCCAGCAGCACTCTATAAGCCTCCATAAAGTTATGCTTGCAATTTTTTTGACAAAAAAGAGCCCGTTTTCGCAAACCCTCCCCCCAAGGCTATTCATGTCTTTTTTTTAAAAAAAAATAGGGCCATTTTTGTGAATAACAGGCTGTTTTGGGGAGGTTTGCAGAGTGCAAAAGGGGGGGGGGTCCCTTTTGGAAAGCTCTTTAACTGATTGATGAGAATTACGTGGATCAGATGCTGTGCCAGCAGGAACAAAATTAGGTGCTGCAGGTTGTCAGTGATTTCCTTCTCCAGCACATGGATAGGTACACCTGGTAACATCTACCTACCTACCTACTGTATTTCTCTCTCTCTCCTTCCCTACCTATCTACTGTATTTCTATCTACCTACCTACTTTCTCTCTCTCCCTGCTTACCTACTGCGTTTCTCTCTATCCTCTACCTACCTACCTACTCTCTCTCCCTACCTACCTACTGTATTTCTCTCTCTAGCCCTCTATCTACCTACCTTCTCTCTCTTCCTACCTACTGTATTTCTCTCTCTCTCCCTCTCTAGCCCTCTATCTACCTACCTACTTTTTTTAAAATTTGCCTCTTCAAAACCTTGGTGCATCTTATACTCTGAAAAATACGGTACCTTCGTTTCTTTTACTTATACAGATAGTCCTCAGCTTGCAACAGTTCATTTAATGACTGCAAAGTTACAACGTCGCTGTAAAGTGCCTTATGACCATTTTTCACACTTAGCAACCATAAAAGCAACCCCATGGTCAGATGGTCAAAATTCAGACACTTGGCAACTGACTCCTATTTATGATGGTTGCAGGGTCACCTAATCGCCTTTTGTGACCTTCTGACAAGCAAAGTCAATGGGAAAATCAGATTCATTTAACAACCGTGTTACTAATTTAACAACTGCAGTGATTCACTTAATTGTGGCAAGAAAAGTCATAAAATCAGACAAAATTCACTTAACAACTATCTCACTTTGCATGATAGGTTTTGGGCTCAATTATGGTCTTAAGTCAACTACCTGTACCAAGGATATGTGTTGTTCTCTGACTAGAGGTTGTACTTAACGTGCACTGATTGATGGATCGAATTTCTGTCCCGCCTACCTGTTTTTCAATATTCAAGGCAGCTTGCAGAAATAAACTGCTACGCACTGATTCCAAAAAGAAGATATTTCATTTCATTTTTACATGGTTTTAACTAAAATTCCATACAGTGAAGACACTTACTTTCCTGTCATGGTGCTTAGGCCTTAGTTTAAGGATTTCTTTCTTATATTTTTGTTACTGAAATGAATTGAAAGTTTATGTTTAATTAAGCTTTGTCTAAGAAATACTGTTTTCTTAAACACTTTATATTTTAATTCTATACAGAATTAAACATAAAATTACATTTTATTTTATTTAATAGATAATCTTATAATTCTAGATCTCTTAAACTGAGAGAGATTACTTGAGAGCTTTACTAATCTGTGCTTTGCTGACCAATTGAATGAGGTTGTATATGCAAGCCATACTAATACGTGTACTTCCTGTTTGAATGTTTGGTACAGGAAGCGAGCAGCTGCAAAGCATCTAATAGAACGCTATTACCATCAGTTAACTGAGGGTTGTGGAAATGAAGCCTGCACGAATGAATTTTGTGCTTCCTGTCCAACTTTTCTGCGTATGGATAATAATGCAGCAGCCATTAAGGCCCTCGACCTTTATAAGATTAATGCAAAACTCTGTGATCCTCATCCCTCCAAGAAAGGAACAAGCTCGGCTTACTTAGAAAATAATTCCAAAGGTGCCCACAACAACGCCTGCACTGACAGAAAAATGAACAAGAAGGAAATGCATGGCCCAAGAGATGACTTTAAAGGTAAGCATTACAGAATGTTCAGCAAGGATGCAACATTGGATACAACTGCGCATAGTCTGCATTGTATCATATAACAGAGCAACTTATTATCCTGAATATATATCATAATACAGATAGTCCTCACTCGATGATCAGCAACTGTTTGCCATTGCAATAGCGCTGAACAAAGAGGGACTCACAACTTCCATTCGAATCTGTGGATTTTGCAGCAGTCTTGCAGTCACGTGATTATGATCTGGATGCTTGGCGATGTGTTTGCACTTATGACAAATCACCAAGCACGCTGCGATCATGTGATCACCATTTGTAATCAATCTTGTGACTTCTCCAGAAAGGCAACAGGGAAGGTTGCCAACACACTGCCACCTAGAGGTTTACTGAAAAAGATCTGTCCAGAACTCCAAGATAGGATTTCTGCTTGGATTTCTGGATAAACCTTTTTCAGCCAGCCTCCCTAAGTCCAAAAAGGGTACCTAACAGACTCCAGTCTCCAGCAAATATTGGTTTTGCTGCCTCTTTGAGAGCAGAAGCATTGCTTGACAGACTTGGGTTCCTCCGTCAGGTAGCATTTTTGCTCTCAAAGTAGCTGGGGGAGAAAGTCCATTTTCAACCACCCTCTTTGAGACCAAAAATGCTGCCCTATGAAGAAACTTCGGCCCAAACGGGGTGGAATCTCTCTGGCAAGTAGCATTTTTGCTGTCGAGGTTGAATAGAAATGGCTTTCTTTTTTTACACAGCTTCTTGGAGAGCAAAAGCGCGGATTGATTACATCCTGTGTAGAATGAAGTCTGGTCAGTGGGCAGGAAGAGAACTGTAGTGCTAGGCTGAAGAGGCTAGGATTATGAAGAAAGTCAGAAAGTTAGGATGCAGTTCTAAAGTTGGATCAGATCACATGCCAACGCACTCTACAATTACCGTAATTAATTACCTCAATTATAATCATAAATCAAGGATTACCTATAACTGGAAACTAACCATTAGAGATGTTGATTATGTTTTTTGTGTTAACAAAAAAAAAAAACCCACCTCTCATTCTGGCATAATTTTAAAAATATATGTATACATCAGGTTGGGATCATTTATTCCTGCATTCAGAATTTAAAACCAGAATAGTTTTAAAAGTTTGTAAAGGGTGAACTTAATGAACAGATGTAAGGTATAGAGTTTCTGTAAGTAGGAAAATAAGTTGTGTGTTCTGATTGCAGAAACTGTTAATTACTGCTGAAGGTTGTAAATAGTCATTCTTTTAATACCTTTTGTGTAAATGTATTTAACTTGACTTCAAGAATACTTTTGGTTTTGTTTTTAAATATCTAGATGTGACTTTTTTAACTGAAGAAAAAATATATGAAATTCTTGAACTATGTAGAGCAAAAGAAGACTATTCTCCTTTAATCCGTGTCATTGGGAGAGTATTTTCTAGTGCTGAGGCCTTGGTGCAGAGTTTTCGAAAAGCCAAGCAGCATACTAAGGAAGAATTGAAGTCTTTACAAGGAAAAGATGAAGATAAAGATGAAGATGAAAAAGAAAAGGCTGCATGTTCTTCTGCCATGGAAGAAGATGTAGTTGCACCATCATCATCATCCTCGTCGTCATCAAGAATGGGTGACAGTGCACAGGGGGATAACAACCTACAGAAATTAGGCCCAGATGAAGTATCTGTAGATATCGATGCAATCAGACGGGTCTACAATAGATTACTATCTAATGAAAAGATAGAAACTGCCTTTTTAAATGCACTTGTGTACTTGTCACCCAATGTTGAATGTGACTTGACTTATCATAATGTGTACTCTCGAGATCCTAACTATCTCAACTTGTTTATTATTGTTATGGAAAATGGTAATCTTCATAGTCCTGAGTACCTGGAAATGGCGCTACCGTTGTTTTGCAAAGCAATGAGTAAGCTACCCCTTGCAGCTCAAGCAAAATTGATCAGACTGTGGGCAAAGTACAGTGCAGACCAGATTCGACGAATGATGGAAACTTTTCAGCAGCTTATAACCTACAAAGTCATAAGCAATGAATTCAATAGTCGTAACTTAGTGAATGATGATGATGCTATTGTTGCTGCTTCAAAGTGCTTAAAAATGGTTTACTATGCAAATGTAGTAGGAGGAGATATAGACACAGATCACAATGAAGAGGAGGATGAAGAGCCTATCCCAGAATCTAGTGAATTAACTCTACAAGAACTCCTAGGTGAGGAAAGAAGAAATAAAAAAGGACCTCGGGTAGACCCTCTGGAAACTGAACTTGGCGTAAAAACTATAGATTGCCGAAAGCCACTTATCCCCTTCGAAGAGTTTATCAATGAACCACTGAATGATGTTCTAGAAATGGACAAAGATTATACATTTTTCAAGGTAGAAACAGAAAATAAATTCTCCTTTATGACATGCCCCTTTATACTGAATGCCGTTACCAAGAATCTGGGATTGTATTATGACAACAGAATCCGTATGTACAGTGAACGTCGTATAACTGTCCTTTACAGTTTAGTTCAAGGCCAGCAGTTAAACCCATATTTGCGACTCAAAGTCAGACGTGATCACATCATAGATGATGCACTTGTTCGGGTAAGTGACTTGATATATAAAACATTTATTGCTATTTTTTTTAAAATAGAAGCCTTAATGTTTTGTTAATATTTTTTGGGGTCTTCTGGACATATTCAAAATGTACCTTAAAAAATTATTTACACACTAGATCAGTGGTTCTCAACCTTTCCAATGCCGCGACCCTTTAATATAGTTCCTGATGTTGTGGTGACCCCCAACCATAAAATTGGTGTCTCAGTTCCTAAGACCATCGAAAATATGTGTTTTCCTATGGTCTTAGGCGAACCCTGGGAAAGGGTCGTTCGACCCCCCAAAGGGGTCCTGATCCACAGGTTGAGAACCACTGCAACTAGATAGAGTTTCTGACCAAAGAACAAAGGTTTTGGTGCAGTAGAATGAAAACCATTCCATAATCTGCTTGGTTTTAAGTATAAAACAGTATTCAAATTTAACCAGAAAAAATTGTTAATAACTTTTCTTTGATCAAGACCAAAGCAATTAGCTATGAGTGTTTCTAGAGTATTTTGTTTCAGTTTTCATTCCAAATATAAGTAGTCAAAGAAAATTTAAGCATTTTGAAATTGACTTTACAAGGATGAAATAATTGCACTACACATATGGGTTTTTTTTAAAGATAAGTTTGGAAAGTATATAATAGTAGCTATGGATTAACATATCATGATAACCTCATCATGTTGATCTATCCGTGGACAACAATACAAAGAGTAAAAAAAGAAAACACTACCTTCTTTGTTTTAATATGGATCTGAAAAGCAGATTTTTAGGGAAATGCATTTTTTAGTTCAGGAAGCTATTGGCCTTTTTTCAGTGTTTTTTCCAGTTATTGTCTTTTTTATATTGAGCAAGTGCTACGGTTTTGTTAAATCATGAATATTGCCAGTTATTAGCTATGATGGAGTCCTTAAATTTTTATTGTTTAAGTACATGATATTTGACTTAGCTGATTTTCATTTGTTAATTAATTCCTATATGTTTTTAAAAAAACATTTTTTTTTCCATTTTGCAATGTAGTAATACAGTTAATTCTCTGAAAATATGGATTGAATAGGTTAAAACATAAAGTGCTGATACTGTCTTAAGCAATTGTTTGTTTAACCTTAACTTAGGCTAAATTGTTGAGCGTCACATATTATGTTGATCCACATCCAAAACATATCTAGTCATTAGATTAGAATATGTTGAAATCAAGATTCTGAAGATAATTCCTTTTCCCAGGGAAAACTTTACATTCCTTTTAAATGGTGCATTCATGGAAAAGGAGAACGACACCAATAGTAGAATATGCAAAACAAAAGAAGTATTTGCTGGTATTTTAATATATGATTGGTCCCAGATGCTTCAGACTAATTGGGTATATCCTGAAATTCATTGTGTTTCTTGCAGCACACAGGTTCTCCTCGATTTACAACACTTCATTTAATGATCATTCAAAGTTACAACAGCAAAATGTGACTTATGACTGTTTTTCACAGTTACAACCTTTGCCGCATCCCCATGATCATGTGACCCAAAATTCAGATGATTGGCAATTGGTTTGTATTTATGACCATTGCTGTGCCCCAAGGTCATGTGATCACCTTCTGCAACCTTCTGACAATCGAAGTCAATGGGGAAGCCAGATTCACTTAACAATTGGGCTATTAACTTATCAAGCGCAGCAATTCACTTACCAAATGTGGCAAGAAAAGCCATAAAATGGGGCAAAGTTCAGAAAAGGACTACCTGTAATTTCCTGAAATATTCCTCAGCTCAGTGTGAATCATTTAGTGGGGGGATGAAGGGGGGAAGTGACATTCTGTACATTGGAGACTTTCATGGTGGTAATGAATGCAGAAATCTCTCTCTCCTTCTCTCTCTCTCCCCCTCCCTCCCTCCATAGAAAAGTACAGAAGACTGCAATGCTAGGACTCTCTTTAAGGAAAGTTAGTAGCAGCTGACAGAAGTTGCAGACTCTTGAAAGCTAACCCCAGAGTGAAGATTAGTGCAAGTAGTGACACCACAATTTGATTCTCACTCTTTGGCAGTTATCTGATAAACAGTTTATAAAGCAAGTTACTATTTTATATGTCCTTGTTCCACACCAATCTCACTGAAATGTCACCCATGTGGTGTATTTCTACCATGCTTCTAACCCTTGAGTTTCAACCCAGTTAATTTAATTGTATGCTTCTCGACAAGGTAAGCCAAAAACAGGTTCCTTGTCTATCCCTTCCCTTGTAAATTCATTATGATCCTATTCTCTCTAGCAGAGTAAAATTATATTATAAAAACCCATTGTAGCTATTCCCCCCAAAATGAAGTCGCCGTGTTCTCAGTATGGACTTTAGAAAGATGTTTTTGAAGCTTTGGCATTGTGGCTTTTGATGATTTTAAAATTACATTCATGTTCAACGATACGCACTTACTCAAAGATTATTTTATTTCTCACCCTGTAGTTAGAAATGATCGCAATGGAAAATCCAGCTGATTTGAAAAAGCAGTTGTATGTAGAATTTGAAGGAGAACAAGGGGTTGATGAAGGAGGAGTTTCCAAAGAATTTTTTCAACTAGTTGTAGAAGAAATCTTCAACCCCGATATTGGTAAGTAAGTAATTTTCATGGTTAGTGTGTGGTTATTTGCACTCCTCATCATTTTTTCACTGCATGTTCTGTGATTAAAGTATTGTGCCAAGACTGAGGATACCCAGCCTCAAGTCCAACCCCTCTCATGGAAATTTGCTGGATGAGGGCCACACTCACTAGCCCAGCCTTTCTGTTCTGAGGAAAACGTGAATGAAGATCTTCTTGTAAGCTACTTTGAGCTGTTTGGGCGCAGGCGAGTGAAATAAAAATCTACCAAATAAATAAAGTATTTATCCAGGACATCATTGGGTGGAATCTGCTGACCTCAAATAAAAATGAAATTGACCTAGTTTCATCCAATATCCAAATTATTGAAATACCTTTAAGTTTTTATATGATTTTATGAGTTTGGGGCCACTATTAATTTGTTTAGATGTTTAAATATTTATATTAATATAAACACACATACTGTGTGAAATCACATGATCCTGATTACTACCTAAATTGATTGTTGATTCCTGCTGTGATTAAATGCTTTTGCTTTGAATCTATTTACTACAGAAGATGGAAATTATTCATTTTCTTATTTTAGAAAAGTCAATCATCAGTGATGATTGGGTTTTGTTCAGATTTTTTTTTTAAAAATCTACTTCAGTAAAATTACATAACATCCTTTAAAAGATACATACGATTTTTGCCTGTAAAATGCACATAAAATGTCTCCTTCAGCAGAAATATCTTGCACATTCAAAGATAGTTACAGTTTAATGTTTCCCTGAAATGTTAGAAAAAGTGGGCAAGTTGTTTTTGACATAGGTATTTAATAAAGGATTTTACTTCATGATCCCTTCCATTGTGCTTTGTATATGTATACAAAAGTTTGGAACATTTGTACTATATCTTTTTTCTGAATCTATATAGTGTTAAAGATACACAAAAAGTTATTTATTATTCTTTTTTTTTAAGTTATTTATTATTCTTGATAAAAGCCACAATTCTTGGTTGTTTTCCCAATGCTCAGCTTTTAAAGTTCTGTTCATTTAAAATGAATATTAGGGAACAATGGTGGCTTTATCATTTTGTGCTTTCATATAAACTGCAGATGTCTATTCAATGTGCTGAACAGTATATTGTGAATTAAAATGACTAAATAACACGTGGAATTGAAAAGTGAAAAATTCATAATCTGAAAATGTCTAGTCATTGAACTGTTCTCATTAAATCTGAAATCCTATCACTTTCTTTTATATAGGAATGTTCACTTACGATGAGTCCACAAAATTGTTTTGGTTTAACCCATCCTCTTTTGAAACCGAGGGACAGTTTACACTGATTGGGATTGTATTGGGCCTGGCTATTTACAATAATTGTATTCTGGATGTCCATTTTCCAATGGTTGTCTACAGAAAATTAATGGGCAAAAAAGGAACTTTCCGTGACTTGGCAGACTCTCATCCTGTAAGTCCTTAAAAGATTTCCTACAATTTGAAAGTCCGCACTTCATTGTTGTTATATTTTAAACCTGGTGACACTATAGTATATTCTGAATGTTTGCCTTTGTATGGGTGTGTACATCTCTTATTTTTAATTTTTTTTAAAAAAACTCTCAGAATTCCATAAAGAAGTAATAATAATTTGCTGAGATTGTATCTGGCACTGCATTTATACAAACTATCAGTGATATGATTGCTAATGTGAATTTTAAGAATGTTAGTATCAAATGAGATTTGTACACATCTAATAAATTTGTACACATCTCTGCTAACCTTGAGATTTGTACACATCTCTGCTAACCTTGAAAAAGATGGCCACACACTGTTATTTGTCCGAAACAGAATTCAATAGTTACAGACTTTATTTATTTATTTATTTATTTATTTATTTATTTATTTATACCGCCTTACTCCTGAAGGACTCAGGGCGGTGTACAGCCAAAATAAAACACAGATATACAAAAGTTAAAACAATTCAAAAACATATTAAATAATTTGGCCCATAGTAAAAGTTAAAAACCAACAAAACTCAATGAAGACTAATAAAATTTATATTTACGCCAGCCCAGCTTGTTGAAAAAGAAAAGTTTTAAGAGCACGGCAGAAGGTGTGTAGGTCAGGGATAATTCGTAACTCCGGGGGCAATTCATTCCAGAGGACAGGTGTTCCCACGGAGAAGGCTCTCCCCCTGGGTGTCGCCATTTGACATTGTTTAGCCGACAGCACCATGAGACCCTCTGGGAGCGTACTGGCCGGTGGGAGGCTCTCGGTGGTAGAAGGCGATCTCGTAGGTACCCAGGTCCTAAGCCATGGAGCGCTTTAAAGATAGTAGCCAACACCTTGCATCACACCCAGAAGACCACCGGAAGCCAGTGTAGTTCGTGCAGGAGGACTGTTACATGGGAGCATAATTACCCATCCCCCATAATTACCCGTGCGGCCGCATTCTGGACCAGTTGGAGCCTCCGGGTGCTCTTCAAGGGGAACCCCATGTAGAGAGCATTACAGTAGTCCAGATGGGAATATTTACAGACTTAATTTATAAAAACATGATGTGGCTATGAAATGTATAATGTGGCTTTTCCTCCAGATGCCTTAACTTACAAAGGTTCTTCGTTATTTCTTTTTAAATAGCTGTGTAATCTTAACATTGCACACTAGCTTATTCCAGGTAATAGAGGTTAGCGGAGGTTCATTAGCTTCTGAAGCATAATTACTTGTGATCAAGTTATCAGTATGCTCCCAATATTGCATCGGTTTTTAAATGAGGAGAAACTGTGTATCTGATTAGAGGAATGGTGATGAGTGATTTAAATTTTGTGACTTTTTCAGCCAAATTTGCCATCTTTTTTCCAGCTGTTGGAAGCAATATTTTTCCAGGATATGAAAAAAAAAGAGCTTTTAAAGAGTAGTTCATTAAAACAAGGCATCCTTTGGGGAAAGAAACAAATTGAGGCACTTCCTTCTTTTCTCATCCAATTCTCAATCTCCAACATTGCTTTTAATATTCAAATAACTTACAAGTAGATGGCTACATCTAGCTTGGTTCTTAATGTTTGTACATATTCTATGCATCAGGCTTCTTGTAGTGCTTTTTAAGGCTACATGAAATATATTTACTGTTTTAGGTTCTCTACCAGAGCTTAAGAGACTTGTTGCAGTATGAGGGAAGTGTGGAAGACGATATGATGATAACCTTCCAGATATCTCATACAGATCTCTTTGGTAATCCAATGATGCATGATTTAAAGGAAAACGGAGATAAAATCCCTATTACAAATGAAAACAGAAAGGTAATATAATATGGCTGCCACGAATTATACAGTGATTATCTAAGTAAGTGGTATTCTAAAACTGCAAAGATAGCATATTGAGTAAATACATTCTGCAACCTGTTTGTATTATGCAAATTCTTTTTTTTCAGGATCTTTGCTTATATGATTTGCATTGTTTTGAATACTATAATGACCCATGCCACAGTAGGGACAAAAAGTATGTAGAGCACTAAAGTCTGCTCCCAACCGTTTTTTAACCATTCAAAGTATTGCCATAAGCTTTCAACTAGAGCTTCATAACTAGAATTTTGCTTCAGATAAGTGACATTTGTGCCTGATTAGAAGCTGAATTTCTCTGATGTTTCTAGCTGCATTTCTGACGCATCTTGGTATTCATGATATACATCTATTTGGCTTCCTTTACAGGCAGTGAGATTACAACTTTCAGAATTCCTAACCATTACCTAGAATGCACTAAGTTGAGGAAAGATGGTAATGGATATGTTCTCTAAGCTTGGATTTTCATTTATAGATATTTCATTATCTACTTAAATCCATTTTGAAGATATTATGGGAAGAGGGAGGTAATTAAACATCTGCCAATGAAAAACTAAACCCAGAGAATTCCAGCAACCCAAACCTTCAGCTCTGAGCTACATATATTCTTTATCATCAGAAGAAAAGTATATAAGGAAAAGAACCATAAGTGCACCCTGTGCTTTGATGTAAAATAAGGATTTTGGGTTTTTTTTTAAAGCTAATATTTTTTAATTTAAAACTAAAATATGAGAATGACAAATAATGTAAAAGCAAGTCAGGAAAGCACATCAGTAACATTGATTAAATGAATAAAAATGTATCTTGTGTTAGATAGGGACTCCTTTGTTAAGAAATCGAAAGCCACTGTTCACTAGCAATTTAATTTAATAACTTCATTATATTTCAGCCTTGTAGAGGTGAATGGTAAATAAAGAACACATAAAATACTTGTTTATGAAATAATTTGGAGTTCATATAATCTGTAAAATCTTACAGATGTGTAAGTCTTAGAATTACTAAACAAGAGAAAGTTCATATCTAGTTTTGGAGAGGATGGTGGGAAGAGCGTAGTTCTCTTTATTTGAGACAAAGGCTCATACCTGACCTAGTAAAGAAGGTTGATGTCTGCTTTTTTTATTAAACAGGAATTTGTTAATCTGTATTCTGACTACATTCTGAACAAATCAGTGGAAAAACAATTTAAGGCCTTTCGAAGAGGATTCCACATGGTAACCAACGAATCTCCCCTAAAATATTTATTTAGACCTGAGGAGATTGAATTGCTTATTTGCGGAAGTAGGGTAAGGCATTTTAATTGAACAGAAAAAAATGTATTGGTTTTGCTGTTGGTGCTAAATTGTATAATGGTGATACAGTATATTCTATTTACAGAATCTAGACTTCCAAGCCCTAGAAGAAACCACGGAATATGATGGTGGCTACACCAGAGATTCTCTTATAATTAGGTATGGGAACTAAGCTTTTCTATGTACAGTTACAGAAAGTGGTACTTATAACTCCAAGCAAGGAGATTAGCCAAATATGATATGGGTCTCACAATTATAAAAGAAAGGGAAAAACGTGAAAGCCTTCAATCTTTAGCTAGACACTCAAGCAAGAAATTTCAGGCGATGGGCATGGTTGCTAAAATAAAAGTAGTAAACATTGGAGTGATCTCCATTTCCTATTTTTCAAAATGCCAGATCCTATGAAGCAGCAGTTAACTCTCTGTAGGCATATATTGGAGTCACAATCAGTCTCTTTACGCCTTAAAATTTATTTTTTAGGTATCGTGTATAAATAACTTATATTTCATAACTGCCTTGAGTGGCTGATACCAGTTTGTTGTGTCGGCATAGAGACCTCTTGGGCTTTTCCCCAAAAAAAGGGCAAGGCCAAGTTGTCTCACCGTTACTGTATTTTCTACCAGTTAGCAGTGTCTGCTTATTAGCACTTCAACACTCTTGCACTGTATAAAGGAGAAATTAGACATCTCTTTTCTAACCAGTGAGTAAAGCTTTCTTACTCTAAACTGAGTAACTTGAGAGATATTTTATTGCACTGATGTAAGCAAGCTTAAAAGAGGGTAATAAGAAAGTCACCACTGTTAAAGATGGAATCTGTTCATAGTAAGATCCATGTGAATATATGAGATACTCTCCTTATGCAGGCATCATAATTGATCTGTTGTAATCTCCATGCATAGGGGGATTTAAGTTTTGACAATCACTTTCATATAATTTTGAAATACCCCAATCAATTATTCCTAAAAAGAAAATAAATCAATGCTAGGTTTTCTGCAGCCCACATATATTAGCTGGACTGATGTAACCAGATTTCCTTCTGTATAAATTATCCTAGAGATTATGTCTTTAACGAGACCGAAAATTATATTATAATCTTGTGCCTATGGAGATTCTCAGTCATCCAGGTCGTGGGTGTCCCAAAGGTGCTTTCTCAAAAGGCAACTGGACTTTCTGGTTTTTCTTTAAAGACGTTTCATTTCTCATCCAAGAAGCTTCTTCAGCTCTGGCTGGATGTTGAGGAATGGAAGAATTCATACTCCTTGCAGACAGCTGGTCAAATGAGTATGAGCATGTTAGATTGTCTGCTAGAGTATAAATCCTTCCATTCCCCACCATCCAGTCAGAGCTTCTTAGAAGCTTCTTAGATGAGAAACACAAATATCTTCAAAGGAAAACCAGAAAGTCCAATTGCCTCTTGAAAAAGCACCTTTGGGATGATTATAATCTTGTATTGGCTACTTCAGTTTTGGTCACCACGATGTAGAAAAGATGTGGAGACTCTAGAAAGAATGCAGAGAAGAGCAACAAAGATGATTGTGGGACTGGAGACTAAAACATATGAAGAATGGTTGCAGGAACTGGGTATGTCTAGTTTAATAAAAAGAAGGACTAGGGGAGACATGATAGCAGTGTTTCAATATCTCAGGGGTTGCCACAAAGAAGAGGGAGTCAAACTATTCTCCAAAGCACCTGAGAGCAGAACAAGAAGCAATGGGTGGAAATTAATCAAGGAGAGAAGCAAATTAGAACTGAGGAGAAATTTCCTGACAGTTAGAACAATCAATCAGTGGAACAGCTTGTCTCCAGAAGTTGTGAATGCCCCAACACTGCAAGTCTTCAAGAAGATGTTGGATAGCCATTTGTCTGAAATGGAATAGGACTTCCTGCCTAGGCAGGGAGTTGGACTAGATGACCTCCAAGGTCCCTTCCAACTCTGTTATTGTATTGTATTGTATTGTACTTCTGAAGGAAATGTCAAAAGGCAAGTTTTATGCAGTCTAAGAAGTCATTTGTGTTATTTGTACTGCATAGTTTCTTTTTCTGTTTAATTTTCACTTCTGCAGGGAATTTTGGGAAATAGTCCATTCATTTACAGATGAGCAAAAAAGACTCTTCCTCCAGTTTACAACAGGGACAGACAGGGCACCAGTAGGAGGACTTGGAAAACTAAAGATGATTATAGCCAAAAATGGCCCTGACACCGAAAGGTAAAAGTCTTTAAAATTCAAAAATAGGTAGAAAATGTAGTTAAGCAATAGGTTTTCAACTTCATCCCAAATGAGGGTTACATAAACTCACCCCTGCCTTTGAATAACCCGATTCTTTAAAAAGTGAAAAATAAAACATGGATAAAATATCATTATTTCTTATGCTAAGCTAATTGAACTGTTTGTATTTCAAGACAATTCTGAGACTCGGTTCTTTTCTTTCTCCAGGTTACCTACATCTCATACATGCTTTAATGTCCTCTTGCTTCCGGAATATTCCAGCAAAGAGAAACTTAAGGAGAGATTGTTGAAGGCCATCACATATGCCAAAGGATTTGGCATGCTGTAATGAATTAAATAAAAGGGATAAAACGATTGGTGGCAATGGTGTCCCTGTCCAAAATTCAATAAGAGAAAAACCCACAAAAGGCCATAAGCTATAGCAAGCAAGCTACCGTAGTCATCTGTATTTGGGCCTCCCTTCTTCACTTGGGGACTCTGGGCTGGAACAGCAGATTTCAGCTGCTTCTATGAACAAATTATTTTCTTTTAGCGTGAAAGTGTTACATATTCTTTCACTTGTATGTACAGAGAGGTTTTCCTGAATATTTATTTTAAAGGGTTAAATCACTTTTGCTTGTGTTTTATTACTGCTTGAAGTTGAGCCTTTTTGAGTATTTACAAGAAAACAAAACTGTACTCTCCCAAGGAAAATATTGCCATCATTTGTAGATTGTGTAACCTTTAAGTATGTGCTACATTTTTGTCCCAGTTATCAAATCAAAATCGGGAACTGTACTTTTTGAACAGTTTTGCTTTTGAAACTTGAAGTCTTGGAAAACAAAATG
The DNA here is from genome assembly GCA_039707465.1 of Rhabdophis nuchalis. Lineage (NCBI taxonomy): Eukaryota > Metazoa > Chordata > Lepidosauria > Squamata > Natricidae > Rhabdophis > Rhabdophis nuchalis. Next base: position 36,703,620 of record CM077651.1, on the reverse strand, counting down.
GTGTGATGCAGTGACTGCTGTTCTAGCCCCCAAAGACATTTGTGGAAAAGCATTAGAATCAATAAAGATGGAAGGGAGAACTTGGAATGTTAAATTACAGCCTTCAGACCTTTACTTTTAGCCACAGCACAACAATTAAACAAAAACAAAAAAAGTCATTTCATTATATACGTTGTCTTTCACATGTCTTGCCTTGTAGCATACCGGGTTTTTTAATTAGCAAGATTTCTAGCCATATAGAAATGTGAGCACGGTTAATTTCACCTTTTTTTCTTTTTAAGGAAAATATTTACTGGGAAAGTGCATTTTAGCCAAACACCTTTAGAATATAGGAAATTGTGGGAGGAATCAGAATGTTGGGTCTATAAACGAAAGCATGTGAAGTGCACTTAAAAAGAAGCTATTGATTTCTCTTACATTGACATTTTAAATAGACAATTCAGTCTTTCCTGCAAGCTTTTTTTAAAAAATGTATTGCTCTTTCTTTATCAAAGCATATGATCAGTGCTGCAGCAAGGAGATGCATTTTTTTCTCCTCATCTAGCAACAGGGGGAAATGATTTTTTTAAAGGACACATTTGCATTGTAATACTCCAAGTTATTCCTTCAATGTGTAGAAAGTAAATCCTAAATTCACTTTTACATGGCATATCATAAGTTCAGAATGTAAAACTTTTACCTTTCTACAGAACATCCCTACACACTGCTATCATAGCTGCTATTACAGTATAAAACAGGGGTCTCCAACCTTTGCAACTTTAAGTCTGAAGGACTTCAGTTCCCAGACTTCTCCAGCCAGAATTCTGGGAGTTGAAGTCCTTCAGTCTTAAAGTTGCAAAGGTTGGAGACCCCTGGTATAAAAGGACCATACATGCTTTATCAAGACAACACAGATGGTGTTACTCTCACTGTAAATGTCAGCTGATGTGCAGAAGTGAGCTGGTGCCTTGGTGATAGCTATTCCTGCAATTGGTGCAGAATTGGAATTAGTTGAAAAAAGACTAAACTCTGAAATCCTTGAAAGGGGAAAATGTCTTTCAGGATTGCTTTATTTTTTTAAACGATAGTAATAGAAACTGATAAAATAAATAAAATAAAATAACAATGCTGGTCCAGTGACAAAGGGAAAAAAAGTCATGTAAGTATGATATTAGATCCGAATATCATTGCAATTTCTTGGTGAAGAATGAAATCAGAGAATAGAAAGACGGATAGAATCAAGATCATGTGAAGTGTTAATACCACTTTATAAAGCCTTGATAAGGGCCCACTTGGAATACTGCATCCAATTTTAGTCACCACAATGTAAAAAAGATGTTGAGCTGCTAAAAACAGTGCAGAGAAGAAGAACAAAAATCCTCAGAATAAAAAATATATATTATTCAATCAGAATAAAAACTGACTACAGGAAGCCGATCTCTAGATATTGCTAAATGTCAGACTCCTCAGTTTAGGAAACCATGGAAATAATTTGCATAAAAACAAGCAGAAGTATTCCTTGAGGCAGGGGTCCCAACCCCCATTCCATGGACCGGCATTGGGCCACAGCATGCCAGAAACCAGGCTGTGCAAACAAGCTTCGCCCCATATGCAGAAAGCAAGGCAGTACACAAAACCACACACCTTCCAATCCATGGAAAAGCCTCTCTCCATGGAACTGGTCCCTGGTGCCCAAAAGATTGGGGGGGAAAGCGGGGGCTGCCTTAAGGCCTGAGAATGACACATAAGAACATAAGAATAGCCTTGCTGGAACAGGCCACAGCCCATTCCAGCCCAGCATTCTGTCTAACACAGTGGCTCACCATTTGCTTCAGGGTATTCCCAAGCAGATGTCTTCACCTGCTTATGATTCCCTGCAAATGGCATTGAGAGATATCCTGCCTATCTCTCCAACCCGGAAGGTGTCCTTAGGCATCCATAATGATAGCCATGGATACCCTTGTTCTCCATGAACTCGTCTAATCCTTTCTTAAAGGTGTCGAGGCTGACAGCTGTCACCACTTCTTCTGGCAGGGAGTTCCATAGACCAGCGATCCTCTGGGTGAAAAAGTACTTCCTCTTATTTGTTTGAGGTCTAGCTTCCAAAAGTTTCATGGAGTGCCCCCTAGTTCTAGTAAATATGAGTTGGTGGTATATGAGTGTGAAAAAGCAAAGCATTAGCAGACTTCCAAGATTGATCTCACTTACTGGAGATAGACTAGCTTAGGAAATTGATTCCAAAGGAAGGCTAGGATTATACTAGATTGTTCAGGTTGCAGAGGTTCCCAAACTTGGCAACTTTAAGACTTGTGGACTTCAACTACCAGAATTCTTCACCCAGAAGAGCTTAAAGCTCTCTTAAAGCTCTGCTGGCTGGAGAATTCTGGGAGTTGAAGTCCACAAGTCTTAAAGTTGCCAAATTTGGGAACCTCTGGGTTAAAGTCTTCCTGTGGGGATAGTTTCTAAGCTGGACTACCTTGTAGAGATCATACCAGCGGCTGCCTTAAATTGCTGAGGATTTTCCCACGTTCCAAGGCCTGCAGTCTTTAGGTATTAAAAAAAAATAAAGGCTTCCATTTTAGTCCAATACCAGAAATTTTATCCTGGGATAAACTCAAAGAGAGAATATATCTTAGGAATCAAGATAAGAAAGCCATTTTCATTTTAATAGAGGACCAACATGGCATACATGGATTATGTGCCCATAGACATTTCTTCTGCCCTGGTCGTCTTTTCATATTAAGAGGAAGGAAAAGTGTACCATTTTCTGAGTGCCCTTAGTTTTCATTTTTCATTTCATCACAGGCCAAGTGTTCAAAAATAAAATGACAAAAGTACAGGATAATTTTGAGATTCAAATAAAGCTGTTGCCTTCTTAGTGACCCCTGTTCTAGTACATTTGATGTAATAAATAAAAATTCACAGGCAAAGCCTTTTAAATTACTATGAGAATTCTTAACCTGTTTTTATTTACATAAATAACATACTTGCATATTAACAGAGACAGAAAAATAATTATAGTGAATTGCAAATTTCTTGTTCCAAGAAATGGAGAGACTGAGAGCTGATTACTACATCAACCCCTTGCTTCACAAGTTTAATTTCGCATACAATCAAAAGAGTGAACTATAATGTTCAATGATTTTAGAATTTAACAGCATCAAATTCCTAAAAATGATAAGAAAAAGCAGCTTGATGAAAAGGACACCAAGAGGATCCTAGCATTATTGTTATTTTTGCTAAATGGTCAGATCTGATTTAAACATATTTTTTTTATATTAAAATAATACTTTTGTAATCTATAATTAATGTCCCAGTTTAATTTTTGCTTCAAATTAAGCTCTCATATTTTAAGAAGCAATTATATTTTTTTATAATCATGGGGTTTAAATGCATGTTGATCTTCAGTATAAGTAATCGACTATTGTTCTACACTTTTTCATGATTCAGGTTACCCAAATCAATACAATCTGGTGACAAAGTAAAATAAAAGTTGATTACTTACACTGAAGATCAACATGCATTTGAACTTACTAATAGCAATACGGTGCAGAAAAGATAGGAAATGTCTGTTTCCACAAGCTTGAAACAAGCTTAAACTTTAAAAGTTACATGATTTACACATATTTTTCATATTTATTAATCAAATATATAAAAGATTGGTAAGGATCACTCGCTAACTTTCCCTGCCTGTTTCTCACAGGGCAAGAATAGAAAACATTTGCAGAAGATATTCCCAATATATACCTTAGATTCTAGTAAATGATGAAGCACCACTTAAGAAAACTAAAAGAATAGTCTGTTTTAGTCAATATTAATCCCAGAAGAGCTCTTAATCTTGGAAAGAAAATTGTCCAAGTCTTTATTTTGTAATCAGTTGATTAGGGTTATTATTCAGCCAATGTCTTTCAATGAGATTCTCTTCAGTAAGTAACTTATTGTAATATTCCCATATTAAAATATCTAATGGCCTGTCTTTTTTGGTGAAATCCATGTCCAGTTTCTTTATTGTAATGCTTCGATGGTTGATCTCTGAACCTACTGGATTCCATTTTCTCTGCTCCTGAGTGTTATCCCATACAAAATCCCGATTTATCTGACATTTCTGCCCTATCTGTTCTTGCAGTCTGTCAGAGTAATAGTCCTGTAAATGGCAGACTCGTTCTTGTTTTAAAGTGGCAACTTTCTCAAGAAAGAGTTTGATCTTATCATTTAAAAAATCATAATTGTGTACTTTAAAATTTTTACTCTTGCTGTTGCGCATTTCTAAAGGTATGTAGTCCAAGTTCAAGAAAAGACTCCTTGAATTTGGTCTCCGTTTACCACTTCTGCTCTTAGCATTTGGGCATTTTTCTTTCGAAAAATCCTCTTCTGGACATCTCAAGGATGAAGACATACTAGGATCTGTAGCCTGACGTGCCGAATGCAATGGCTGGGGGTAGATTTTTGCAAAAGCATACTTCACACTGGACAATCTGCCATTTTCTTGTTGACAGGCAGTATGGGACCTTCTGCATCTAGCAGAGCTGGCGGGTTGAATAAAAACAAGCTGACCTTCAGAAACTTCTTTAGCACCTGAGGTGACCCTCATCTGACATTGCAGTTGAGCATTCATTTCCCCTGAAGCTGGAACAGAATTATGTCGCTCTTTAATCTCAGCTTCCTTACCTTGCCAGATTTTGTAGCTGCTGTGACTGTTAGTGACAGAGATGGCAGCTTGCTGCTTCTGAATTCTACATGGAGCTGAAATAGCTCTGGAAGCTTCTGTATTCTGCAGTAGAACTCCAATTGCTTTCTTACTATCGTCAGTCACAACAGAATGCAGATTGGGAAAGAGACTCCGAGAGAGCTGTTTGACGAGCTCTCGATCCCCAAATAGCTTGGCATGAGCCACTTCAGATTTCCTGAGCTTTGTGGTGAATCTGTTGTACAAGATCCTTTGGTCAAGAATGATGGCATTTTCAGCCTGTTTCTTCAGGGAGTTTAGAATCCTAAGCTGCTTATTTAACAGGATCTCTTCTTTTTCATTGTAAGAAGAAGCCAGCTCGGATTTCTCTCCATCTTTGAATTTAGCTTTATCATCCATCGTGGGAAACAGGAGCCTTTAAATTTAAACCTGAAGTCACACCCGTGCTTAGTCTTTTGACTGTTCGTTCTTCTTTTCACAGCAAATCATATTTAGCTTTCAACAATGTCTGTTACTGAAGTTAGCAACATGTTTTTGGACTTCCCCCAAAACTGATTGTGAATCACAAGAAACCTTGACCAGCTACATCAACAGTCAAGAGTTTGTTGATCAGATCAAGTTCCTTATCTTTGTTGTTAAGGAAGCAAAAATGAAAGCCTTCGCTTGAAAGTAATACCTGGGGTGGGTGGATTTACCGGTATTTGATTCCTGCCACGAAATACCTTCTGTAGCTAACAAGCTATTGAATTTTGCAGGAGTATGCTACCGTTTTATATAACATTAGATTAAATGGTATACGTTAGATTTCATTTTTTAAAGAAATTGCTCCAGTTTCAAAGATCAAGTCTTGCAAACTAAGAACTAAACATGAGAACTAACCTATGTATGTATGTATGTATGTACAGTATATGAATGTAAAGAAGCCATACCTTTGGCTCTAATTCTAAGTCAGTTCCTATTTATTTCATTCCTGATGACTTTGTGGAGAATTCTTTTAGAAAACCAATAGTACGTGGCATCAGTAGGAATCAAACAGATGACTATTAAACTTGTTTTAAGTTATAGTAGTTTCTAGACCTGCTGGCTGACCTTGGTAGCACTTGAAAAGCAAAACAGGATCAGAGAAAGAACATCATGACTATATAGCAGCGATGGCAAACCTTTTTAGGCCCGCGTGCCATAATGGGGGGGAGCACAGGGGGGGTCGTGTGCCGGCATGCTACACCCATAATGCAATGTGCGTCCCCCAGTGCACATGACAGGTGCTATCCGCCCCACCCGCCCCATTTTTTACATGCTTTTTCACCCTCCCCAGGCTCCAGAGGCTTTATAGGAGCCTGGGGAGGGCAAAAACAGCCTCCCTCCCCCCCCCCCCGGAGGCCCTCCGGAGGTTTCAGGAGCTTCCCTGAAACCTCCGGAGGACTAAACATGATGCTACAAGCAAACCTTGTGTGTCCTGCCAAATGGCTCCGCGTGCCACCTGTGGCATGCGTGCCATAGGTTCGCCATCACTCCTATATAGGTGAGGGGTCTCAAACTCAATTTACCTGTGGGCCGCTGGAGGCGATTCTTTATATTAATACTAATATTATACTTTCATATTTGATTTTGATTTTATTTTATTTAGACTTATAAACCGCCCCCTCTCCCCGAAGGGACTCGGGGCGGTGTACAGGGGAAAAAATTAAAAACCATATAAACAGACAATATATAACAAAGCTAAAAACGAATTAAATTACCTGTACTAGAATTTAAAAATATTAAAATAGGAACCCTCCTAAGCTAAAATTTCCTAAATCTAAAATCCATTTATGTCCTTGACAGAAGTTATGTTATAAAATCAATACCATTTACGCAAGACCAGCTTGTTGAAATAAATATGTTTTAAGTGAGTGTTTTAAGATATCACGGTGGGGGCCACAAGATACTGTCCTGCGGGCTGCAATTGGCCTGCGGGCTGTGAGAATGAGACCTCTGATATAGGCTAGGTGGGGAAGTAGTGGGAAACAGTCAGAAGAAGGCAAGGACCTTCTTAAAAAAGAGCGCCAGTTTGGTATAGTATTTTAAAGTGCTGGACTAGGAATAGGGAAGTCTGAATTATAGTCATCGGACCCAGAAAGCTGCATATGACTTTGGGAGAGTCTCTCTTTCTTAGACCTAGGGTGGGAAAAACATCAAAAGATTACCAATAAAACTGTGAACCTATCCAAGTAATCGCCAGGTGCCAATATTGACTCAAAGGATTATAACAGCCATAACGTCTAACAAATGCAATGACTAAGAATGTTTCCCCACACCCACTACAAATAAACTGCTTGGAGATCTCTGAGTTTCCGTAATATAAAACTTGAGTTTTTAACACTGAGGGGTTAAAAAGGGTAAACCTTCTCCACCCACAAACCAAACAGTCCTTCCATTGAGGGATTATGTGTTTGAGGTCAATATAATAGATGTCTTTCCGTTCTGTTATTCCCCTCCCTTTAAAGAAATTGAGCAAAGGGTGCCATATAAACATCATGCACTAAATTATTTTATCCCCCTTCTCTGACATTCTCCCCCACTGTTCAGTAAATAAGCTTTTACGCATTGATTCCCTTTCTACCTTAGCACCCTGCTTGCAGATCAAATTGCACACAATAGGAAACCAACCCTTTTAATATAGAATTGCTGGAAGGGGTGAGGGAAGCCAGTTAGGCTGCACTCCATTGCCTAACAGTCATGAACAAAATTGACTGTGTGTCTATGAAAGCAAGGGAGTTGTAGCGAAGGAAAGAGGGATTGTAAATTAAGTAGGACATAGAAAATGAATGGAGAATTTTCTCACGTTCTTCTGTGACAACTTGCTCAGAGCCATTTCTTTAAGATAGGGGTGTCCAAACTTGGGAACTTTAAGACTTGTGGACTTCAACTCCCAGAATTCCCCAGCCAGCATAGCTGGCTGGGGAATTCTGGGAGTTGAAGTCCACAAGTCTTAAAGTTCCCAAGTTTGGACACCCCTGCTTTAAGATGTGCTGATTGTTTCATACCAAGGCATGAGTGGTCCTATAGATCAGGGGTCCCCAACCCCCCATCCATGGAGTTGGATGGCCCACAGCACAACAGAAACTGGTCTGTGCAAACAAGTGCCAATGCCGCGAAAGGCAGGCATCACATGAAGCCACACCCCCTCTGGTCTATGAAAAAAACTTTTCTCCACAGAACGGATCCCTGACACCCCAAAGTTTGGATGCTGCTGCTATTGATCACTATGTTTGCTTATGAGTGAGATGGACTTTTAACATTTAGCTTTCCCATTTAAGTTTGCATGTTTCCTAACATAAAGTCCTTCTATCTGCATCATCTTATTCTTTCATTGTCCTGAACAAGGAGTGAGAGTGGTGACAGTGGTGGTGAAACTATATTTCAAGCTATTAAGTGATATTTTTGTTATGGGAATGTATTGCCTTGGGCTTACTGCGTGTCTTAGGGAAGTTATTAGGATTGTTCAGAAAATTACCCCAGAAATACGAAGGGTATTAGAAGACCTTTTTTCTTAAAACACCATAAATATTCTGTTTTTTTTTAACCCAGGCTATAAATCTAGTGTATGTAGCTTAAAGATAACATATTTCCTTTCCCTCTGTTTTCTTGAAACCTATGAAATTTGAGAGAGAAAATGTGCCAGACTTTGAGTGCGTACAAATATTAGCTGAAAGAATAATCAGGTGGTTTTTCTGCTGTTTCACTAGTTTCAGAGAAAAAACTAGTATTAAATCCTGAAATCCTTACATGTCCCAGATCTGGAGTGTCAAACTCAAGGCCTACAACCCAAATCCGGCCCATGATGTGGTCAGATCTGGCCCACGGGGCCACCCTGGAAAATGTAAGGGGCCCATCTGCAGTCTACTCATTGCAAAGAGGAAACATCGGCCCATTGTCTCTTCAGCCCAGTCTACTCAATGCGAAGAAGGAACATGCCAGCAGTTTGGGAAGTGGCATCAAGCTGGCCACGCCCACCCAGTTGGCCACACTCACCCAGTCAGACACACCCACCCGGCCCCACAAGGTCAACCACAGCCCTGATGCAGCCCTCAATGAAATTGGGTTTGACACCCCTGTCCCAGATAGACAGTTTCTTGAGATGGGAACTCTGTATGACAGGGGACTAAGCAATAGAATAGCAGGCTTGGAAAATCCTGTTTCTTAACTTTCTTAAAGTACTATTTTATTTACTACATTTTGCTCTTACGTCAGAAGAATATTTGTTACAGCCAATTCCACATTTATGGAAGGTAAGTCATTAGCAAATATGGGCTGCAAAAATCTTTTGAGTTCTTTGTATCTTTTTAATAATAATAATAATAATAATAATAATAATAATAATAATAATAATAATAATAATAATAATAATAATAATAATAATAATAATAATAATAATAATAATAATAATAATTTTATTTTTATAAACCGCGTCCTCTCCCGACGGGGACTCGGAGCGGTGTACAGGGAAAAAATTAAAACGCATAAAATACATATACAATAAATACACTAAGTTAAAAACCAAATTAAACTCAACTCAATTGTCCCTGCACTAAAATTTCCATTAATTAAAACTAATAATCCCAAACCCTAAAGGTAGAGACTAACCTAGGCCGGCCAAACGGATCCGATCCTGCAGATAGCTAGGTCCCGAGCCATGGAGCGCTTTGAAGATGATAACTAGCACCTTGAAGCGCACCCGAAAGACGACAGGCAGCCAGTGCAGCTCGCGCAAGAGAGGTGTTATGTGGGTATACCTTGCGGTCCCCATTATTGCTCGCGCGGCTGCATTCTGGACCAGCTGAAGTCTTCGGGTGCACCTCAAGGGGAGCCCCATGTAGAGAGAGTTACAATAGTCCAGTCGGGATGTCACGAGAGCATGAGTGACTGTGCAAAGGGCATCCCGATCCAATAGGGGGCGCAACTGGCGTACCAGGCAAACCTGGTAAAACGCCCTCCTGGCCACGGCTGTCACTGTGTCATCTGTGGTTGGCTGGATTCTTATAAGTTTGATATGACAAACTCACTAACCACCATGAACATCTTACACCTAGTAAATGGGATGGGAGGGCATATTCATCACACTCCCTCCGCTGAGAATTTTAATCAAAGGCATAAAAATGTGTCCCCCTGGGCCATTGACAATGAGGGCAAATTAATAAGTCTGCAATGCTATGATTTGTTTCATGCTTATATGAAAGTAAGGATAGTATGAATTTTTTGTGAGAGCTCCTGTGTACGTATATTTCTGTACATTATTGGAGGGGGGGGGATAATCTGTGGCTAAAACAAGTGAAGAAGGGCTGAAAGTTGGCTCATACTTCAACTTTAATTACAACTAGAAACATTTCAATGATAGTTACAATCAGAAAACTAAAAGTCATTGAAGACATGAAATTGTCCTTCTTTCTGCTCATCAAAGGGACATTTTTATTTTAGATCCAGGTAAAATCATGACACAGTTGGGAACAACTCTATTAAGAGTTTTGGACATCTTTAAGACCACACTGAAAAAACAGAAGATGATTGAATTAGGTTCTAAAATGTATTTTTGAAAAGTCTAACTAGAAATGTCAAGGCTGTTTTGAAACTCATTCTAATTTTCAGCCCTTGAAGGGGAGAAATAATTTAAGTTGTGTAGATTAAATATATTCAAATTCACCTTTAAAGAGAAGTGTAAGATTAATTTGGAATAAAAAATGGCAATAGCAGTAAAGTGATAGTTTTTTTGTCCATCAGCAGCAGAGGTGGGGTTCTGCCGGTTCGCCCAGGATCGGGCAAACCTGTAGTGCAGTGTTTCTCAACCTTGGCAACTTGAAGATGTCCGGACTTCAACTCCCAGAATTCCCCAGCCAGCGAATGCTGCCTGAGGAATTCTGGGAGTTGAAGTGCGGACATTTTCAAATTGCCAAGGTTGAGAAACACTGCTGTAGTGGCAGCGGCAGGAGGCGAACACGCACGAGCGAACCGGTAGTAAAATAAATTGAAACACGCCACTGATCAGCAGGTATTGGGGAAACAGAAATTAATCTTCATGGGAGCTTTTTTGGAAGAATATGATAGGAAATTACCATCACTGAGCCACTTTGAAGACTTAGGCAGAATTGTAAAAAATAAAACAACCCCCCTCCCCCCAGCTCATATGCTCTGCCTAGGACAGATTTTGTAGATTAATCTCACTTCAGAAAAATATATAGTAATAAAAGTCAGCCTTAGAGTCACTTTCTTTTATCTTTGCATCTCCTTTCAGTTATTATTTATTTCCGCAAAAGAATCTTTAATCTTCCTGCAAATTTCCTTTTGTTTTCATTTTAGAGTACTTTCTGGATTATTTCAATGGGAAATTAAATTTGTACTCCTTAAGAATTATGTTACTTGCCAGAACTTGGGGTGCATTAAAATAGGCCTTTTACCTTTCTAACTTTTGCATTGATCAGGGACATTTTAAAGAAATGTACAGAGCAAGCATTATATCTTTTTTTTCTCCCCCATTCTGAAAATGTCTAGCTTTCACAACCATACAGCGATGGAATTCTAGGAGTTGAAATCCACATATCTTAAAGTTACTGCGATTGAGCAACACTGATTTAGACTAATACACTGGGATTTTATCATCTTCCAAATTCAGTTCTTTCCCATCTGCTTCTGTGCAGTTCAGGTTTTCAGATGACGTGCTCTGTCTTTGTCATAGAGGAGAATCGATTACAAATCTGTAAGCTATAGATGGGTTGAAGTTGTTAATGAAGTTTCCTAAAGCTTAGCTTATTTTCTTTCATGCAGGCATCTGCTCCAACATTACTTGAGCAGGGCTATTGTTAAAGACATGGAGTTACTTGCCAAGACCCTGTCAATCCCTGGCACATTGTACTGAAGGGTTTCACAGTCTAGTGGTTCATCTGTTTTCCTTTAGCATGCAAATAATGGCAAATTCATGGAAAAGCTGTTTGCCGTGCACCGTCTGCCTTGCATAATGGGCAAGATAGGCAAGCAGTGATTGTAATAATGAAAAGAGGACTCATTAAGCAGATCTTGCTCTAGGCTTCTCAAAACCTAAAGCCAACCCTGTCTGTCATGGGCCATTTATCATCTTTTCTTTAACCATAAATTTAAACCTTTGAAAGTCTTACTTCCTTCTAAAGGGGACAATCTTCCATTCCGTATGCCTGATTACCACTTTTCTGTCTTCTCTCCTTCTAGTGTACAATATGGAGGCAAAAGGTTCTGACTAAATGATGTAATGCTATGAGTGCTAAATTTGGCCACTGCTGCCACTTGTTCTTCATGTAGGACCTTTGAGTTCAGAACCAAAGATGTTGGGTCTCTGGAGTCGGAGGACCTCCGTACCCACAGCAAATCTATCTTGCTGGATTCAAACTGAGCTTGTTCTTCCTCATCCATGCTCAACAATCTTCAGACATCAGAATAGGGCCCTATCACAACCTCTGCTTAAATATCTGGGTATCATCAGTATTCCTTTATAACCTGACCGTCTTGTCAACCGATGAGCTCACCCAGCTATTTCCTATATACTGTATTTTAAATAGTAAGGAGGCTAGCTAAACACCTTGATGGTGTTTCTAAGACAGCTGGAGGATGTAATGTTTTTCCATCACTGTCTCCATTGATTGGAACCTTTAGGGAAAAGAAGAAGGTGTTGTGGCCTGCCAGTGGAGCTGACAGCAGATTCGAACAGTGAGGAGGTTGGGGAGGAACATGGGCCAGTCCTGGAGTCAGGGGAAGGCTCAGATGACGGCTCTGTGCTGGAGGCAAAGAGGTGTGTCGGAGGCAGAGAAGTGTGTCGGAGGCAGAGATGTATGCCAACTATCAACTGCCTTCAGAGGCAGACATCAGTGAGGCAGACGAACAGCTGGAGCCTGTTCCCAGTGTGCGCATGCACAAAGTTGCCAGACAAAGGGAACAGCTAAAGAACGGGTCGACTTGGGAGAAAAGCCACAGGTGGATGATGAATGGCCTCTCCCAGAGGAAATAAAATAGGAGCGAAAGGGGAATGGAGTTTATAGGAGACAATTAGTTCACTTAATTCAGGGGTGTCCAAACTTGGGAAGTTTAAGACTTGTGGACTCCAACTCCCAGAATTCCCCAGCCAGCAGAATTCTGGGAGTTGGAGTCCACAAGTCTTAAACTTCCCAAGTTTGGACACCCCTGACTTAATTGGTTTGTGATTCTCTGAAACTCTTTGCCAAGTTTTGCAGATATCAGCCTATCAGCTCTTCAAGCCAGGTAAGGTCTGTGACTGTAAATACTCCCTTGAAAGAATTTGCTGGCTGTGAATGAGCAAAATTCACAGTAAATTAATATAAGGGTTTTTTGTCAGGATAAGGAATCTGCTTCATGCTCTCGGGAAGCCTCAGTCAGAACAAAATGGTCCACTGGATACTTTAATCCAAAATATCCAAAGCCATGAAGGGTTCTAGCAGGAAATACAAGCGATTACCTTGAATACCTCACAGGTCATCCATAAGACCAGTCACTGTGGGTTTGGTAAACTTTACAGGCCTAAAACTAGACTAAAAAGAGTATTTTACCAAACCTTGGAAGCTTTAGAGCTTCCACTTAACAGAGACTTCTCATTGTTGAGTTCTGTGAGACTTACTTATGCATAAAGGTCCATAAGGGTCAGATTTATCCATCTCATCCAACCATTTCACTCTTCAGAATCAGTAGGAAAACCACTTGATTTTAAATCAGGGGTGGGCAAACTTTGCAACTTTAAGTCTGAAGGACTTCAGCTCCCAGAATTCTCCAGCCAGCAAAGCTGAAGTCCTTCAGACTTAAAGTTGCAAAGTTTGCCCACCCCTGTTCTAAATGTATATTCCATTTGCTGCTTTGTTCCAATCTAAAGAAAGGAATATGAAAAACAGCTTCAAGCACCAAAATCAGGAGAAATGACTTTTGATAGAAATTGAAATGGATGAACAATGTCATAATTAGAACCACCTGAAATAAAAATGTGTAACCATTCAGAGATTCTCCATAATGTTTTCTGTTGCTGATCTTTTGAAACTGAATGTACACGTTATTGTATATTTGGGAGGAAAAGCTTCTAAAAATCCCAAAAGAAGGCAAAAGCAAACTCTTCCATCAGAGGTGTCCTTAGGGGTTGGGGTGGTAGTGGAAAGAGGGCAATAATAAGTATGTAATCTTGGTCACATGATTGTAGCTACCATCTTGGTTTTTTTACTACCCACTCCCACCCCACCCCTGCAAATCTCTCTGTTACTAAGAAAACTATTTGATCATGAGTGTTTTTTTTTAATCTTTCCTTGCTTGAAAACTATTTCCTGTGCAGGGTTTAACGAAAAGAATAATTTCAGGGTGTTGAATAAACTAACATAATCTAGCCAGGGTTAATCTACTGTTCTGGGTGACGGTGTGACTGCCTCTAAAGCCCATTAGCTGGGACACTAGTGAACTCCTTGTGAAGTTGATCATTCAATCTGAGAACAGATCCCCCCTGGACTATAGGTGGACTGATCCAGCCAGGTACTGTTTATTAAAGCAATTCCAGTTCATTTCAATGAGAAAGATGCAGATTCTTTCACCCTTCTGCAAGTATATGGGAAATATAATCAAACTCTATGCTTTATTTTTCTACCAGTGTAAAACCATCAGTTATAAACAACCATAGATTTCCTATTTCACTTCTGTTTAAATGACAGTGTGCCTATAGAGGAAAAATATATACAAAAAACAACAGGCATTTTAACACAAGCATTAGAATAGACTGTTAAAAACACATTTTGTTTTCAAAAAGCAGACTGTTTATGGATACATATTTTCACATAGTTTAGACAATAATTTTAATACATACTTAAAGTGCTAGATTCAGATCCTGAATTATTGAATTGCAATTTTACAAAAATCAGCTAAGTTAATAACAGAGTATTAGCTGCCTGGAGTCGCCAGAAGCAGCAAGATGGAGGGTATATATAAATTAGATAAATAAAATAGTAATCTTACTTATTCCTTATGGTGCAATGGGAGGATGACTTGAGACTGGTTGAGAATAACAGAGGTTTGTTTAAGCCCAGCTTCTGAGTTTGAGTCAGAAGTAAGAATCAAACTGATATTCTGATTTCTAAGTCTTTTTAGCCAGTAGAGAAAGTGGTTTATTTTTGAGATGCAGCCAGTTTCAAAAGAGCCTTTCCCAATATTTTTCAAAAATGGGGAGAAAAATACTGAATGGGGTGAGTTTAGTCAGAAACAGAATTCTTGGTGATGGGGTAAACTGATCTCTTTCTAAATAGTGAGTTATGATTGCTAACTCACTCTCTTTCTTCCTTTTTAAACCATCCTGGGTCATCTTAACTTCTGACTGCAATTTTATTTTGTATTGTTTAACTGGAAGAATTGTATTAATTTTAGTTTGCACACCAGGAGCACCAAATGCTATCAATTAAAGCCAAAGCTCCAGCCACTGGCAACTTCCAAATGTGTCAGAATTCAACTTCCAGCCAGCATAATCCATGGTCTTGTTGGCTGGAAATTTGGGAATTGAAGGCCAGAACAAATTAGAGATGCTGCTGTAAAAGGGCCAACAGTTCCAGCTGTCCTCAGTAATCTTAGGATTGTGCAAAGCACACAGAGGTACCCCTCCCCAAAGCATTAAAATCAGTGTAATAGCTCCAATTGCCTTTGAGCTTGATATCGAGTGAGTGGAAATAGAATAAATATCCCCCCCCCAAATCAGCAAAAGCACTTCCACAGCTGTTCACCACTGCTCAACTCATGTATATTTATAGATCTACATTCTACAACAGCAAACCAACACTTGGCATTTCCTGGGATGAGAGTATCAATAGGAAAAAAAGTTCATTTTTGAGATAAGCATACAAATATTCCTTGTTCAGGCCTCTACGTGATATTTGTTTGTTTGTGTATTAGTCTTATTATATAATGCTGAACTATTAAAAAAGTAAGTAGTTCACCAAACATACTAATATAAATATCATAAAACCACATTCAGCCATACAAAAGTATATAAAATACTACACATTCCTAAAATAAAACACGACCTTCCATGAATTCTTGAATCTCAGAAGTTTGCAAGTGAGTTCCCAAGGCTTTAAATCTTGAATGATTTTGACATTCATGCCCTAGAAGTGTTCTCATGTAGTATGTGAGTCTCGTGGCTATCATTGGCATCTCTCACGCAATCACAGTCTGATACATTGGTCCCGTGCTTGATATGGTCTTTATTTCAGCACAGATGAGACTTGGCCTGAAAATGGAGAATTTTAATATCTGTCCTTCAAGATCATTTCCTTGTCAGCTTGGATCACAACATCCCTAGGCACCTAATCAAGTCAGAAGGTTTCCCAAAGACACTGGATGGAATGACTCTACAACTTGCATATGTAATGTCTCTACAACTTGCTGGCTGCTCCATCTTTGGCCTGTTTGAATGGGAAAAAATGAGGAAAAAGCCAAAGCATTGGATAAGACCACTCCAGCAAGTCCTTTGTCCATTCACTGATCTCATGCGGTGATGTCAAAGATAGTGAAAAGTCAAAGGTGGGCACCTTTAAGCATTGGAAAAAGCTCAAGTTTGAGCCTATAATCTAGAACAGGGGTCCCCAACCTCTGCAACTTTAAGTCTGAAGAACTTCAACTCCCAGACTTCTCCAGCCAGCTTTGCTGGCTGGAGAAGTCTGGGAGTTGAAGTCCTTCAGACTTAAAGTTGCAAAGGTTGAGGATCCCTGTGTAGAACAGTGTTTCTCAACCTTGGCGCCTTTAAGTCCTCTGGATTTCATCTCCCAGAATCCCCCAGCCAGCTCAGGACTGAAAGTCGCCAAGATTGAGAAACCCTGACCTAGAAGGTACAGCTGTGCAAGCCATGATGCTAGATTTCTCCTGGAACAACCCTAAAAGGTAAAGAATAACCCTTATCCTGAAGTCACTGCACTGCTTCCAATAGGCTTCCAAATCCAATTCAGTGGTCTGGTCATTGCTTTGAAAGCCCTTTATGGTACAGGTCACATCAGGCTGCACCTTTTCTGTAGCAGGTTTACGCAATAGAATTTGCCCCAAAGAATACTCTCTCCACAGAGATACACAGATAGCTCCACCCTTGCAGCCAGTTTTGTCCCTTGGATTTTTTTTGGGGCCTCTTTTCTTATAATAATACTTATCTGCTCTTTATGAACATAGTTTATGAACATTATAACTTGATTATGGATTTATAGTAGACTACTGAGTCTCTATAGGAATTGAAAGAGACCATAAATATTGCTAAATTAATAAATAAGGAACCCACATCCTAGATGCTAATCTCCCAAAAAAAATGTCTGAAAAGCCAAATTTAGCACTCTCGTGAAGATAGCAAGGTTGAGTCTCATGTAGATCTTGGATGAATAGAAATTCCAGAAGGGCAGGGTAGGGGCAGTGAAACACGGTTTCCAGGTTCCTCTGACTCCCAAATTGAAATGTCCTATAATATTTTTCCCAAGCAGAGTGGACAGGCTGGCTAGAATATTAGGGATCAAGCAGTCATAAAATAGCCATCTGGGATAGTGGTTAAGCCACCAGGCTAAAAACCAGGATACTTGTGATCTCTAATCCCGCCTTAAGCACAAATCCAGCTGCATCACCTTGGAGCAGTAACTCTTTCTCAGACCAGGGAAGGAGGCAATGGCAAACCACTTCTAAAAACTTCAGAGAATTGTCCAGGTAATTGTTAGGAATCAACAATGATCCAAAGAAATGCACAAGCCATAAGAAATCCAGGCACGAACCCTTTGTAGTGCTTTAAAGAGCAATGACAACACTTTAAATTGCACTCCAAAGCCTACTGGAAGCTAGTGCAGAATTCAGAATTGAGATGCTATTCTAATGAACTTGCTATCAGTAGTCAACATGCAGGTTGCTGCATGCTGTATCAGTTATGGTTTCCAAATATTCCTCAGTGTCATTTCTAGGATGGGTGCATTGTACTAACCTAATCTAGAGGTAATGAAGATATTGATAACTGTTTTTGTGAGGTCCAGATCCAAGAAATTACACAATTGACAGACTGACCATGGCTGGGGAAAAGCACTCCTGGCCACGGTCTGCACCTGATGGTCTAAGTGTAGTTGTGACTTAAAGAACTTACCTAAGTGGCAGATCTGCTACTCCGGGGACAGCACTAGACCTAACTAAACCAGAGTAACACCCCTGGCTGAGGAATTCTGGGAGTTGAAGTCCACAAGACTTAGGGTTGTCAAGGTTGGAGACCCCTGCTCTAAACCACCTATCATGTGACTGTGATTTTATTTATTTTATTTTACTCTCCCAGCAATTTTATGTAGATATAAATGTGGAGAATGCCATATTCTATGGCATCCAAATGGAGAGCCTAAGGATATGACCATTCATCCCTCACCAATATTAAATGGTATCTCCCAAAAGGAGTGGATCACTGTAGAATTCCCATTTCCTAATTCTCCAAGATGGTCTAGAACAGGGCTGTCAAACTGGGCTGGATGCATCACATGCTGGCCCACGTTTACGCCAGTGGTGAAATTCAATTTTTTTACTATCAGTTCTGTGGGCATGGCTTGCTGGCTGTGGCAGGAGAAGGATACTGCAAAATCTCCATTCCCACCCCACTGTGGGGCCAGCCAGAAGTGGTATTTCCCAGTTCTCCAAACTACTCAAAATTTCCGCTACCTGTCAGAACCTGCTGAATTTCACCCTTGGTCCATGCCCAATTTAGTGAAGGGGGGGATTCCCGATACATCATCCGTGACAACGTGAGTTTGACATCCCTGGTCTAGAAGGATAAAACAATTTATGCCATCAGAAACGCCTGAATTTTATTTATTTATTTATTTTATTTAGATTTATACCCCGCACCTTCTCCTAAAAGGACCCAGGGTGGCGGGATGGAATAGCTGCCCTTCCATCATCCAGATTCCAGTAGAGGTCATCCATGAGAACGTATGTGTCAGAAGTACCTTTCAAGGCATTTCTGGCTTGAAAGAATTATCTAGTGACATCACCATTGCCAAGGGGACCTCCGAGGGGGTTCCTTTCATGGCCCTGCTGTCCATGCCCAGAACTAAACCATGATTATAACACAGGGGTGGGATTCAGCCAGTTCAGCCAAAGTGGATTTAATTTTAATCTGGTTCACTAAACCAATAATTGAACCAGTGGTACTGGTTGACCCCGTTCACCCTGCCCCTCTCCTCCCAGGAGTCTCCATGCGGTCCATTTTGGATGCCAGCTAAGTGCAGGGCCCATGTGGAGGGTGAAAAATGGGCCTACTGGAAGTACCAGAAGTCTAGAAACAGGCCCATTTCCGGCTTCTGCAGGACCTCCGGAGCCCAGGGGATGCTGTTTTCACCCTCCCAGAAGCCTGAGGAAAGCCTCCAGAGCCAGGAGAAGGTGAAAATGCCCCCCCCCCTGCCATGGTGCAGGAAGCTAACTAGGCCACACACCCCTGGCCATGCACACCCAGTAACCAGGCAGAGAACTGGTTGCTAAAAATGTTCAATCCCACCCCTGATTACAAGGGATTAAAATAGTCAGCTTCACCTTTGCAATTAAGCTCTACCACCACCAGGATGTTCCTAAAAAGTGAAGATCAGAGATTGGGCAGAAGAGATTGTCTAACATTGTAGGATTGAGAGTGGGTCCTTTCAAGAAGTGTCTCCTCTATCAGGTTGGGGGAGGAGGTGCCATTTCCTCCCTCAAAGAGGCATTAATTACCTTTTGAACTCCCCCTCCCTCATAGCCCACAGGTAGCAGGACTCATGTTAACCTTCTTAGTTCTTTTACATTTGTCAGAGTGGCATACAACTCTGAGCAAACATGAGTGACTTTGTCAGGAAAATGTTGAACATGAAACCCATCAGGATGGGAGTCACAAACAGGGTTGCTGGATGGATTTTTCTGTTGATGCAGTACGACAGAGAAATGTGGATCGTTTGCTGTTGCACATGTCTGTATTTGGACAAATCCACTCTCTGTTTTCCACCACACACATTCTAGACAATATATTCTCCTAGACATTAAGGGTTTTTTTAATGAGCAAAAAAAAAAAAAGTAATGTGAAATGGGTGCATTATATTAATGGAAAAACTGCTATTTCAAGGAAAGAAATGGGCAAGTTATGTTGTTATATTTCTGCCTCCGTATCATACAGTCTGTTCCATTCAGAGAAGTGTCTCTTTGCAGCAGGTGCGTGGTGCAAAGCTATATAATGACAAATGTGATGAGGTCTATACAAACACCTCATCATCTCTCATAGAAAATCTTCCCCAATACAAAACAAATAAAAGAAATGTGGAAATCTATTTCTAAAAAGATCAAAAAAGTTCAGCATTTACTATTCAGAAGACAATTGCTTCAATTAAAAACTATACAAACTTGCTGGTTCCTGTTCCAATCCTGTTCACATATTTGCAAGTGTGTTCATATTTTAGGGTGAAGTAGTTAGTTCTGTGCTAAAAGAAGATGACCAGACATACTTAATTCTTTTTTTGTTCTTCTGGTTTTCCAGCTTCGCCTGGTACATCTAACAAAGCATCATTTCCAGACTTCTTCACGTTGGTCTCAACTTCTACAAGTCTCTGCTTGAGTTTAGACTGTGAGGCGGTGTACTCTGCTAAAAGTCTAGCAAACCTTGTCTGAAGTGTATCCATAGCTGCTTCAAGTTTAGTTACTTTCTCTTCCAGGTCTTTCGAGTCAGCTCCTGCTTTAGCTGCCTCCTCGTCAATCAAGTTATCTTTCAGCAAAATTTGCCGTCCTTTTTCTTCCAGTGCTTTTTTGGCCTCAGGATATTCAGTGAGAGCTTCCATCAGGTCATCCTTAGACAAGCAGAATAGATCAGAGTAACCGATGCTTCTGATATTTGCAGTTCTCCTGTTGCCAGCTTTGCTGCCTTTGATGTTCAAGATGCTGATTTCCCCGAAGTAACTGCCGTCGCTTAGAACCACAAACTGCGTCACCCCATCATCCGCCACGACAGCCAGTTTCCCTTCTTTAATAATATACATCTCTCTTCCAATATCCCCTTTTTTGCATATATAGTCTCCAGGACTGAAAACAGTAGGTTTTAATTTCAACACCAGCTCAATCAGGAGTCCAGCTTCACAATCTTGGAAGATCCTCACTTTCCTTAGGGTGTCCATATGGACATTGATGGCAATCTCAGCCTTCAGCTTATCAGGGAGGTATCTCAGGACTTTTGTTTCTTCTACTGTCTTCTTATTGGTCCACAGGTAGTCGAACCATTTAATGACTCTTGCTTCCAAATCTTTAGTGACCTTTCGAAACTGTAGGTATTGCTTGATGGAATCAACCTTGGCCTGGAATTCTGTCCTAGAGGCATTCATGTTAGAAATCATAGAGCCTACGTTACCCACGATGGTAGCAAAGATAAGCACACCCACCAGAAAGTCCATGACCACAAACAGATACTCTTCATCTTTCACTGGAGGTGGAGTTTCTCCAATGGTTGTCAACGTCAACGTTGACCAGTACAAGCAGTAGATATACTTTCTGGACAGTCGTCCGTACTCTGGATGGGAGATATTGGGATAAACCCAGGTGTCAGTTCCAAATCCAATCAGTTTGGAAATGGCGAAATATATACATGCATTCCAGTGAATAATAATGAGGATGTACAAGACGAGGTTCCCAATACGAAATATATTTGGATAGTTTGTTCTTGTTTCTGTACGGTCAAAAAATTCAAATAGCCGGGGAAGTCTCAGCAGCCGGTTGAATCGCAGCTCAGGATAGTTCATTCCGAAGTGCAAAAACGCCAAATCGGTTGGAAAAAGGGACAGCATGTCCAGCTTGAACTGCAAAGTTGCTTTATAAAATTCTTTCAATTTCTTTTCATCTTTCACTAATAGTCCTTGTTCAAGGAAACCTTAAAATAAAATAAAGAAAAAAGGACAAGAAATGTCTTGAGCAGAAATGCCTAAATCGGTATATAAGTTAAATAAAACTAAAACTAAATCATAAAGATTCCCATACTAATTTGCAAGCGCAAAATAAGTTGCAGTCCCTATCGTTTCATTTCCTCTTAGGTACCCTCGTCTTTTACACATTTATATGCTGAAAAGGGCATAAAGGGCTTAAGAAAAGAGCAAACTCCTTTTTTTTTGTGTTCAAATTCAAACATGCTTTAGTCCTGTTTACAACCTGTGTTATCGTTGGCTTTCGCTCTCAGTTGTACTTCAATGTTGAAGAATTTTCAATTTGTGTAAAAGCTGCTATCCTAAAGGTGCTTTTTTCAGGAGGCAACTGGGCCTTCTTGTTTTTGTTTTTTGAAGACATTTTACTTCTCATCCATGAAGCTTCTTCAGCTCTGACAGGATAGTGGGGAATGGAAGAATCAGGGGTGGGTTTCAAATTTTTTAGAACCTACTCTGTAGGTGTGGCCTATTTTGTGGGCGTGGCTTGGCAGTCATGTGACAGGGTGGGAGTGGCCACCTTTTAAAATGTGGTGAAACTCATTTAACAATGCTCTTGCTTAGCAACCAAAATTTTGGACTCAATTGTGATGATAAATTCTTTCTTTCTTTCTTTCTTTCTTTCTTTCTTTCTTTCTTTCTTTCTTTCTTTCTTTCTTTCTTTCTTTCTTTCTTTCTTTCTTTCCTTCCTTCCTTCCTTCCTTCCTTTCCTTTCTTCCTTCCTTTCCTTTCCTTTCCTTTCCTTCCTGTTGGGTCACTGGCAGTGGCGGGCCAGATTTACTTCCAGGTACGCCGGTGGAACCCCCTCTCACTGGTTCTCTAAATTTCACCAACCGGCTCTCGCGAGTAGGTGCGAGCCTGCAGAAACCCACCACTGGGAAGAATGTATGATCCTTGCAGACAGCTGGTCATTTGCATCCTTTTAGAGGGTCCTTGAAGCACTTGGAGGTTTTTCTGTGTCCTCAGAGTCCCCTTTCAGGTGGTTCAAAGAAAAAAAAATCAAAGTTCAATGTTCAAAGAAAAAGGAAAGGAAAAAGGAAAAAACCAGAAAGGCAAGTTGCCTCTGGAAAACAAGCACCTTTAGGACAACCATGATCTGGATGACTGAGAAACTCGAGAAACATAGAAGCTGCTACTTTTTCTCTTTTTATTACATTATTAGCTTCATCTTTATTTCATGACTTGCCAAGAAAAGTTTTGACTATCAGGAGAAACAGACTGCAATCGACCAATCCACCTAAAATCTCTCCCCTTTTAAAAAATCATTTCCTAATAATAGTTTTGTTTGCTTTAACCCCCAAAATACACAAATTTTTGTTATCTCGAGGGTGACCCCAGGCAATTGTCAAGGCTAGTGTGTTAAGGCTGCTGTTTAAATTGGAGCCAGAAACTTTGTGAAGAATGGAGTTCCAAGTGTTTTAAGGCAGGGGTCTCCAACCTTTGCAACTTTAGGTCTGAAGGACTTCAGCTCCCAGAATTCTCCATCCAGCAAAGCTGGCTGGAGAATTCTGGGAGCTGAAGTCCTTCAGACTTAAAGTTGCAAAGGTTGGAGACCCCTGTTTTAAGGGGTGAAAAGTCTTAAATTAATACAACACCTAAAATTACCTATTTTGCACTTTGAATGCCCATTCCATAAAATGGACTTGGGGAACGAAATCATAGGGATGCTATGAGGTGCTATGTAGGGATGGTTTAGCATGCAAGATTTCTGAACTAAAGAATATTTTAAAAGCGTGCATCCCAGAGAGAGCCGGAATCTCAAAAATAGTGTCCACGCTCTCCTCAAAGAACTGGGTTAGATGTTACTAAACAGCAAGGAAAGGAAGGAAAGTTTTTAAAAAATGAAAGCAGGAAATGAATGCAAAAACAATGAAGGCAAGAGTAGAAGTCATTAGAGTATTAGCGTTTTATCAGAACCACAAGTAACCAAAGAGCTAGAAATGGGACACCATATCTGCAAACAGATTTTGGAGAAAGGGAAAACGTCTTTGGGGAAAGAGAGGGTTGCGTCTAAAAGTCAAGGTGGACCATCGAACCTTGCTCTCTTGTGCATGTGGCAAACGTGGGACTTTGAATGGACTTGCACAGGCCATCCTGATTCTTTTGACATCACTCTGCATGGACAGCCAGGCAAGTCCCACCTATGCTCCATGGGAGACCTTTGTCTTTGGATACACCAAGGGATGTAGGAGGAAGGGTACTGGCGCCAATGGGGAGAACTGGGGAGGCAGAAGTTCAGTGGGAGAAGGAGAGAAAAGAAAGGGGGCTTGAAAAGCCAGCCTATAGAGAGAGATCAGGTGGGGAATAGAGAAAGGCTTAATGATAGATAAGACGTGAGAATGGATCAGAGAAAGACGCGCTTGTCTCTGCTCTCATTCATTGAGGATAAGGGATTGATAATGCTTCCAGGAGTTCACGGAGGATGGGGAAGACTGCAAAATTAATTTCCCCTCTTTCTGATCTGCCTGAAAAACAACGCTTTATACCGTGTCACCCAATATGGGGTGTTAGAGGGGCTTCAGAGTTATATTCCTCTCTCAGAAGTTCACAAATGTTCCTCAGCTCTGATTGCCTTAAAATGTACCATCATTTCCCTCTTACAATGAAGATGGTAGCATTGATTAAATGATTAAATCATTGAAGCCGGGGGGGGGGGGGCTTCTGGGAGTATGCAGGGATTCAGGAGAACCTCTAGCTAAGATTCTGTGCAGTTCGAAGAACCCCACAAATCCCACTCTTGGCTGGCCCCGCCCACCGTGCCCCTCCCAGGAATCCCCACATTGCCCATTTTGGATGCTGGTAAGTGCAGGGTGTGCACGGAGACTTGGGGAGGATAAAAAACAGGCCTACCGGAAGTTTGGGAAGGCTGGAAACGGACCCATTTCTGGCCTCCAGAGAGCCTCCAGAGCCTGGAAATTTTCACCCTCCCAGAGGCTCAAAAAAAGCCTTTGGAGCCTGGGAAGGGCAACCCCACCATCATGTGGGATGCTGATTGGCCACACCCACCCTGGCCATGCCCACCCAGCGACCGGGCAGAGAACCCCTTGCTAAAAATTTTGAAGGACACCCCTGATTGAAGCAGCCTTTCAATCTACTATATACAATATATTCAACTACTTGGTCTATCTCCCTACAACAGAGCTTTGATCCTGTTCTCCCTATTGACACTATTGGCACTAAACCTGGACTAAAGGCTATATTTGCAAGGTGGGGGGGGGAGTAAGGAAAAGATAATTACTCATAGGCTCTGCCTTGTAGTAACCATTTCTCCAATATCTACCATGCAGTATTGGGAGGTGAGAGAGACTCTCAGGTCAAGCTAATGGAGAGAAGGGTTTCTGATAAACTTGGTCACTTCACGCCATATGGTCAACGTTCTTAAGAAATTAATTCATGAGTGTAGCCCCCTGGTACACAATTGCGCACCTGTTCTGAACTTGACAAATGTGTCCATGACATAGGTAACATCGGAGGAATAATCCAAGAACAGCCAAAGCATAAGATATTTCATCTGAAGCTCATCAAAGCAGGCCCTAGATAAATCACAGGATCTGGTTAGAGTTAGAATAGAAACAAATACAATAATCACATGTGCCTTGCAAGTAATAGGCAAATTTGGATGACTGAAGCACAGTTAGAATTTTTAGAACATGATGTGATTGAGTATTCTCACAATACATCCCTTCGGCCGATCCGCTCCCACAGAGAGGGCCTTCTCAGGGTGCCGTCGGCTGGACAATGCCGACTGGCGACACCCAGGGGAAGGGCCTTCTCTGTGGCGGGCCCTGCCCTTTGGAACGACCTTCCCCCTGAACGTCGCACCATCTCCGACCTCCGCCTCTTCCGCCAGTGTCTAAAGACACATTTTTTTCATCTAGCCGGCCTAGCGTAACCTCTGCAATTGACTATTTTAGACAGTTTTAAATTTTGGGGGGATTTTAATTTGTTTTTATTACAGGACGGTTATTAAATAAGTTTTTTAAATTTTTTATTGCTTTTGTATGTATTTTAAAATTCCTGTGCACCGCCCTGGGTCCGTTTGGAGAAGGGCGGGGTATAAATTTAATAAAATAAAAATAAATAAAAAATAAATAATACGATTTGCTTAATTAGAAAATAACTTTTGTGATAGTTGTGGCCAGTCACAAAACGTTTGTTTACCAAAGAACAACTGATGAGGAAGCTTCCTGTCTATCCATGTAGCCGCCTGAAATATATTCCCTATCATTCTATTTTCTCTGCTGGGGCACACTTCTAAACAATTTACTGGAATGTTCCTCCCCACAATTAGTGGCTCTTAATAACAGGCCTGAGTATAACAGTAGCTGAGTTTGCAGCAGATCACCCTCTCATTTGCTTACAGTGTTTATAAATAAACCACTCTTTTAAAAAACAATAAAGCCTAGCAGGATTGAAAACTTAAGTAAGCACCAAGTCCTGTAGCCACAGAATCATTGGCTCCCATGGCTTCAGCTGACAGCGTTCATATTTTTATTGAAAATTTCCTTTTGCAAATCCCAAACATGCTTTTTCAAAAGGCCACTGGATTTTATTTTTTTGTGTGCTCCAAGACGTTTCACCCCTCATCCAAGAAGCTACAGCAGGGGTCTCCAACCTTTGCAACTTTAAGTCTGAAGGACTTCAGCTGGGAGCTGAAGTCCTTCAGACTTAAAGTTGCAAAGGTTGGAGACCCCTGAGCTACAGAACCGAAGAAGCTTCTTGGATGAAAAGTGAAACATCTTCCAGCAGCAACGAAGTCCAGTTACCCTTTGAAAAAGCACCTTGGGGGACAACTATGACCTGGATGGCTGAGAATCTGAATGGACGTCACTTTGCAAAGGTTTGGCATTGCCAACAAGATGAGCATTTTTTAAAAAAAGTTGCTATTTTTCTCTGTCTTTATGGATGCATTTGCTAATTTACTTCTGAACGACGTAGGGTGATGTTTGTTTGCTTGTTTGTTTACTTCTTTATTTGCATGGCTGCCCCTCATCACTGGGACTCTGGGCAGTGAACAAACACTGCAGTCCTGTTGCTGAATGAAAAGACCAAGGCAGAATGTTAGCCTGCATAAGGAATGTAGCCGTTCCTGGTTGACAAGTGACTTCCACCAGGTGGCGCCCACGGGCTGCTTCAAGCATGGCATTTTCTGATTCCCTGTGCATGGATCAGAAGAGCCTTGATACATACACATAATTGAACAAGGAATCCAAACCATTGTCTTCTTGTGCTCAGAATGAATAGTTCGCCAGAGAGAGATTTGTATATTATTTGGTTGGTTGGCCAAGTGCGCTGTGTGAATCTGACTGTTGTGTTTTTGCAGTTCTTCTTCTTTTGCTTAGTTTGTGAGAATTGAGTCCATTGGAGCTTATTCCGCTAAACCAGGGGTCTGCAAAATTGGCTCTTTTAAGACTGGGGGACTTCAACTCCCAGAATTCCCCAGCCAGCCAGGCTGGCTGGGGAATTCTGGGAGTTGAAGTCCCCCAGTCTTAAAAGAGCCAACTTTACAGACCCCTGCGCTAAACACAGTGAAAACAAACCACAGAGCTGTTTGTGGGAGTCTAATCAAAGATTGCCTTTAGCTGATTACGGAAGTATTAAATAATCATTAAAGCAGCCTATCTTCAAGCGCAACTCACTCACATCCCCTTGTTTCTATTCTACATTATGCAGGCTTTAGTGAGAAATGTTGTGTTCTCAGAAAGTCCAGTGTCTCTTTCAAGCTATTTTTAAAGCATACACAACAGTGGTGGGTTCTGGATCCCATTCCAATCAGTATGGTTGGAACGGGCCCAGTGGCATCTTAGCACCTCTGCAAGCCTCCGTGACGCTCCAGCTGCTCAGTGGAGCATCATGCAGGCTCTGTATGCGCTGTGCATGGAAGCAGAAGCACCAAAGACTTAAAAGACCAGTAAGGACCTCAAGAAGGCGGGTTTTTTGTTATAAAATAGAGTGTTTGACTATATGATATATAAAGGATAATAATGAATCTAATGTATAAGAGCGGATGATCTGAACATTATGAATAACTTTAAGTAGTAAGTATTTGATACTGGAAAGATTTTTTTATATGTCAAATGGGCTAATGGATGTAATGAATAATTGAAACATATATGAATGGAAATATTTAATAACTATTGGTGGTAACAATTGAAAATAAGTACTGGAATTGAATATGCTGTATGCTCCATGGAATATTAACGGTAACTTGAGCACACAATGCTCAATAATAGCGATGTATTTAGTTATGTTTGATGGATAACCTGTGATTCTAATTCTAATTGCAAGGACTAATGCACAAAAACTTGTAACCAAACGACGAAACGATCAAAGTGAGGAAAGTATTTTATAGGTGTTGTTTTGTCTTTGTTTGTTTTAAAAATAAAAATGTTATTCAAAAAAAAACAACGAAAGAAAGCGGGTGGGCCCTCCGGAGCACCATACCGGAATGCTATCCAGTGCTCCAGACAGGTTCCAATATGTCCGTACTGGGGCATACCGCCTGCAACCCACCCCGATACACAACCTCACTTGCTGTAGCATTGTGATTGCCTAAAAAGGAGCTGGTGCAAATAAACGTTTTGTGAGGGACAGACAGACAGGCAGACAGATTAAATTTCAGAACCAGAAGTAATCACAGAGGGGTGGAGAATCAGGATGCTGGCGGAGACTGTACAATTGGAGCTCCTTCTCTTTTCATGTGAATCATATATGTAACACGTGAAAATAACCGCAGAGCTTTGATATCTAGCCACAATCTTGACTTTTTTTTAATCATCACCATCACCCCAGATGCCAGTGACAAAAATACCAGTAAGAGCACGGGGATGCATTAAAAGCCATCCTTACCTACATACCAATAGACAGAAGTTATAGAATACTGGTGCTGCAATGATTCCCAACCACCTATAATACAGGTTGCTTGAAGGATCTATCACAAAGATTTCTTTCTTTTCCCTGGAAATGGAAAAAAAAAGGAGGTTTATGGGCTCATGAAGAACTCTCATCAAAGAAATATATTTTACCAATAATTTATAGTTCAGAATTGAAATAATAGGACCTGGGTACTCTCTGACTGATTGTTTTCTTGCAAGACATTTCATTATCCAAACTATGGTAGGTAACATCATCACTAGCACTGGTGTTAGTTACTTACCATTTTTTTCGGAGTATAAGACGCACCTTTTTCGTCTAAAAAGAGGCTGAAAATCTGGGTGCGTCTTATACATCAAATACAGCATTTTTTGCATCATGAAACCCCACCCCCTTCACCAAAATGGCTGTGCATAGCCTTATGGAGGCTTTCTCTTCTCTTTCTCTCTCTCTCTCCCCCTACCTATCTACTGTATTTCTCTCTCTCTATTTTTCTCTATCCCTCTACATACCTACCTATCTACTGTATTTCTCTCTCTCTCTCTCTCTCTCTCTCTCTCTCTCTCTCTCTCTCTCTCTCTCTCTCTCTCTCTCCCTAACTACTCTCTCTCCCTAACTACTCTCTCTCTCTCCCTACTGTATTTCTCTCTTTCTCTCCCTCTCTATCCATCTATCTATCTACCTACTTTTTTTAAAAAAAAGCCTCTTCAAAACCTGGGTGCGTCTTATACTCTGGTGTGTCTTATACTCCAAAAAATACGGTAGTTTGGATAATGAAATGGAGACAAGAAAACAACCAAGCTAGGAGAGCACCTAAGGCAGAAGTCTGCAACTAGGAAAGAAATCCTTTATAGCTGGTATTGACCGTTCAATCAATAAACATTCTTAAATTGAAAGTTGCAAATTTAGCTTTTAAATCACTAGAACAAGGGCTTCAATAATGTATGTAACAGCCTTGAATTCCAGTTGACGGAGTCCTCCCTCATCCACGAAAGAACTAACTTGGTTGATCTCCTGCCCTTCTGGGCCCAGGACAGACTTGCTAAATGCCTTGCTTCCGTGATTTTGCCATTCCATCTAAAAAGCAGTGATTAGGGCAAATACTGATGGTCTGATCTGATGGATCACTCTGACGTGAGGACTGTCTTCTTGGTCCTTCAATCTAATATTTTACCATGTTCCCTGCAAAAATGTTTTACACAAACAAGAGACAAACTTCAATAAACACACCCTTTTTCGATGCTAGTTCCATTGCAGCATCCATCCATTCATTCACTCACTTATGAATCATATTTTCACCCACTGAAATCTCTCAGACTTTTGGCAGCTCATAGCAATGAAGAGTAAACAAAGGACGACGGAGTGAAAAATCAGGCCATCCCCAATAAGAAGATGAAATGTAAAAAAAAAAAAGCATTAAAAGATAAAACTGTCAAGATTTAATTTAATTTAATAATTTATTATATTTATAAACCGCCCCCTCTCCCCAGAGGGACTCGGGGCGGTGTACAGGAAAAATTAAAAACCATCTAAAAACATATCATACATAACAAAATTAAAAACGAATTAAATTAGCCTGTACTAAAATTTTAAGAACAGTTAAAATAGCAACCCATTAACACCAAATAAAACAATTTGAAAATACAGACTGGGGCGAGAAGTATAATTTAGGCCAAGCCGGCCTGATGGAACAAATGAGTTTTTCATTTTAGGCGGAAAGCACGGAGGTCTGTAATTGTTCTAATATCCGGGGGTAGGTCGTTCCAGAGGGTCGGGCCCATCACAGAGAAGGCCCTTCCCTGGGCGTCGCCCGCTGGCATTGCCTAGTGGACGGCACCCGGAGAAGTCCCTCTCTGTGTGAGCGAATCGGCCGAAGGGATGTATGGGGCAGGATACGATCCCGCAAATAACTAGGTCCTGTGCCATGGAGCGCTTTAAAGATGAAATCTTAAGAATCCTATGACTCATTATACGTCTTCAGCAATTCCCAGGAAGGTAAAACCATTTGCACCAGCCTGATTTTGACTGAGTGGGTGACTCCATAGTAGTGTTCTGACCCAGGCTTCCTTAAAAAGCAAGAAGCAGAGTCTTGGTCCTGGCAAAACCTCTTTTATTTACATGACTGCAAATTCCTTTCATTCACAGGCTTAGGAAACAGTCTTTCCAAGGAATGTTTATCAACACGAACCTTATCTCATTTGGAGAGCTGCCAGATGATTAGTTTCCATTGCAGGGCAAGGCAAAATTTGACACAGAGTCTCTTATACTCACAAACAGAACTTTCCACTCTTGAAATGACCAAATGAATGAATGGTTTCCTGCAAAAGCCCCCTCCCCGTTCGCTCCTCTTTTGTTTCCTATGGGAGGGGCCAATCACCTCCAAGGTGTGGCTTTACTCCTAAGTCGACCCTGCTTTCTTAAAGGTTCTTGTCTTCTGGCAGCTCTGCGCATGCGCGCACTGGGAACACGCTCCAGCTGTTCCTCTGCCTCACTGCTGTCTAGCTCCCTCTCTGCCTCTGACGCAGAGCCCTCATCTGAACTTTCTTCACTGGCCCGTGTTCCTCCCCACCTCATCACTGTCTGACTCTGCTGCCAGCTTTGCTGGCCACCAGTGGGCCACAACAAGCAGCATAAGGCAGTGTCACCATAAAGCAAGAGTTGCAGATGGCAGCACTACCAGTATCACAGAAGGGAGGATCAGTAGCAACTTCTCTCAGGATACAGAATGCAGGCAGGTCAGTTCCAATGTGTGGAAGGAGATCAGCAAGTGTCTCAGTGCCAAGCCAGGTATACTGTATATATGTATACCATTGGTGAGCAAAGACCTTGATCTCTACTGGGCCATTAAAGAGGAAGCCCTCCGAATCTTAGACCTGCTTTTGACAGTCAACATTAAGACACCTCAGTGGACAAATTGCCACTCTATCATGCAGGGAGTCATTCTCAGCTATTTTTCTTATTCTACACAACAGGACCAGGTGTTGACAAGACCTCCTACTCAGCCTGTGATGATGACGAACAACTGAGTATCATCAGCATACATGACACTGCCCTCTCCAAACCAATGAATGATGGCTTGGCCCTGCAGTTTCATTGCAGTTATTAAAAGGCAGGAGGGAAAATAGTGAATCCTGCAGTCGACTGCTAGCCTAATCACTCTACATGCCTCTACTTACTGGAATCACTCCCTTAGGAAGTACCTCCAATATTCAGCCTTCACCAGAGGTCTCAACAAGACAAATATCAATTAATCACACACACAAACACACACATATATACTCTGTGTGTGTGTGTGCTGTATATACATATACATATATATATTATACATAGATTATTATGTATATAATTATATCCTCTTGTGTCAGTCCTACATTATGCAGGTTTTAGTGAGAAATGTTGTGTTCTCAGGAAGCCCACAGTATCTCCTTCAAACTATTTTTAAAGCGTACACAACCTCACTTGCTGTAGTATTGTTTCATTATGTGCTTGCCTAAAAAGGAGCTGATGCAAATAAATGTTTTGTGTGGGACAGACAGACAGATTAAATTTCACAACCAGAAGCAATTGAGGGATGGAGAATCCGCCAAGTTCCAACAAGACAAATGTTAATTAATCACACACACATACAAAGAGAGAGATTTTACATATATATGAAACAGAATTATGTGCAAATGAGTAATGTTATTGATAAAATTTATAAAATGTTACTAAAAATTAAACAGTGAAAGATGTGGGTGAAAGATTTGAAACGTACATCGTTATAACCATACAGAGAATTTTTAATAAAATCATGTATTTGTCATCAGGAAAAAAAAATGTCTACAATGTATAAAGGAAGAGAGGACTTTGTACCATGGTTGGTGGATATGTAAAAAAAGCCAAAATGGTTTGGATTCATATGCATGCATTAATTCAGAGGGGTTTAATCTAATACAGTTATTTTAAGAATAACAAGTGCTGGTTTTATCCCAAAGCTCAGTGAACGGCACCTGATAATCCATTTCATCTTTGGGTGCTTCTGAGTTGGCCACTGACTGAAAGTTCAAAAACGTTCCCTCACAAAAGTAGCTTAGAGAGAGAATGTTAATTAACAAGAACCGCTGGATCCAGGAGAGGCCTGCTAAACAGGCAGGGCATTACAGCTTCTTTCAAGGCAGCCAGTACTTCTACCCTATGAGGCTCTAATTATCTCTCAAACTAGAGATACATCTTTGCCCAGGGGTGGGTTCTGACTTCTGTTACTGCTGGTTCGCTCAGGGATACGCTTTGTGTACACACTTCGCACATGCTCTTGATGCGCACTAGGTGTGCATGCGCAGTAGTAAAAAAATTGCTCCTGGGTGCGCTTCAAGGTTCTGACAACAAACTTTAAAGTGCTCCATGGCTCGGGGCCTAGTTATATGCGAGACCGTCTCCTGCCCCATACATCCCTCTGGCCGATCCGCTCCCACAGAGAGGGCCTTCTCAGGGTGCCGTCGGCCGGGCAATGCCGACTGGCGACACCTAGGCGAAGAGCCTTATCTGTGGCGGACCCTGCCCTTTGGAACGACCTACCCCCTGAACTTCGTACCATCTCGGACCTCCACCTCTTCCGCCAGTGTCTAAAGACACATCTCTTTCAGCAAGCCGGCCTAGCCTAACCTCCCATTGGGGCTATTTTAGATAGTTTTAAACTGGGGATTTTAATTTGGATTTTAGCATAGGACTGTAATTTAATATGTTTTTAAATTCTGTATTTTATTGTTTTATATGTTTTTTAAATTCCTGTGCACCGCCCTGGGTCCTTCGTGGAGAAAGGCGGGATATAAATTTAATTTTTTTTTCAAAGTTACTTGGACGAACCGGTCCGAACCGGTAGGAACCCACCTCTCTCCTTGCCCCACAAAGGAGCCAGGAGAAGTATGGATCCAGGCCATAAGTGACAGAGATTCTCTCAAAGACCATCTTATCCTCTTCTTCAAAGACCACAGGCCCAGGTGGTCCAGGGTGACATCGAAACACATTTCCCCAGTCACCACACCACAGTCAAGAACTTGAGCAGTCAGGTCCACAAAGTTGTACGCCAGCTGATCACAGAAGCCAGGCAGGAAACAAAAACTTATGGCCTCCTCACAAATAGGAAGTTGGCCAGCCTAAACAAGGTCACTAGCTGGTAACCCCCAAATACAGTCAGAGAGGAATATTATAACCATTTAACATTCTTATTGCCACAGTATAGGATCAAACATGAATTCACAACTACACTTGGTCAGACTCCCATCTTATCTTTTTTTCCAGTTATTCCAGATGTCTTTTCTGATCTTCATCTGCCAGAGTTTCAGATTCTTATCCTGGCATCACCCATCTAACTCTACATTGTTATTCAAGATCAAAAATATATGGTCTGTGTGTCAACCACATGCTCACAAGTCTGAAGGTCCCCTAGGAAGCTTTAAATCTAACCTATTGCAACCCCTCTTGATGTGCCACTGATTTTTTTTCCTGACTACATCCATTTTTTGAATAGGTGTCCCTCACCAATTCCACAAGACTGAATATGTCTTGTGGAATATAATCCCCCCCCAAATATTGCGCAGCAGTATGAATGTGGTGTGTTTCTGTGGCTGTTTTATGCTTCAGAGGAAAAATGACAGCACAAATTATATAGAAATGAAACGAATAATGTGACGAGAGAGAGATAGTAGCAGCAAACAACTTTGAAGTGAACACATTATATATGATAATATTCATTATATTTAAACATGAACAGACATCTGGGCAAAACATCACAAAATCTACTTAGGATAGGAAGCCCAAGTGTTAAAAGAAGCATTAATGAAGACAAGATTTTTTTAAATCAAATCTGTGACAACTTTCAAATTTGCATTATTAGCAACCTCTAACAAGGAAAGGGCTAGTTTGTTACTACAAGGGCCACTTGTCCATTATGAGAATTGTAGCTGAATCAGGTTTTCAAAAGTAAGGAACAAAGGAACTGCCTTATAATTGCATTTACACAGTGAAAACTAGGAAAGACTAGACAAAATTGTCCATGTTGTATCTGCTCTCTGCTAGTGTTGAAGCAGTTGATATTAAATCTGGCCAAATGGATGAGTATATCAATGAATACATATACGCATGAAAAAAAAAGAGCAGAACCAGTAAACCCTCCTGCCCATTGTATATGTGTATGTGTAAGCATGTATATCCCTCCCTCCCTCCCTCCCTCTCTCTCTCTCTCTCTCTCTCTCTCTCTCTCTCCTCTTCTCTTCTCTCTCTGTTTCACACATACATTCTAGCCTCCATCACCGGTTCAATTGTTAGTCTTCCCATAATGCTGAAAAAAGAAAGAAGACAACTCTAATAACAAGGTTAAGCCCCATTACAGAATTATCCAGGACATCACCTTAGTCACATGTTGCCAAACACTTTTGTGTTGAAGATCTGGCTATTTATAGAAAGCATTTGGCTGGGACACTCAAGAAGTCTCATCGCCATAGTTGAATTATGAAATCTGCGGGACAACCAGCAGAAATATCCACTCCTGCTGCAAACCCATAGGCGATAAGAAGCATAGATCTAACTCTCATAATATCTAACACTAATAAAAATATTTAACTCCGGGGGGGGGGGGGAGAAAACATCACTTACTCAAATGCCCATTATATATATGTGTGTGTGTGTGTGTGTTAGTTTTATGAGCTGATCAATAAATTAAATTAGAGAGAGACCAGGATAGATCTATTTCGAGCTTATTAGCTCTCATCAGCCCTCATACCCCTTACTGGGATTCGAACCGGGGCTGTGTTGCATGCTAAGCAAGGAACCTAGCACTTTAGCCAAGCCGGTTCTCCTTATTGCATCAGCAGAGACAGGGTATATTAGTATAGGTAACTGTTTCACAACAACCTGTTATTAGGCCCCAATTAAGGGAGGAGACATACTGTTTCCTTTCCTGCCTGTCGGCTTATCACCAGAGACCATCTAAACAGCAAGTCAAGAATTACGTTGTGTAATTTTTTTAGATATGTGTGTTAGTTTTATGAGCTGATCAATAAATTAAATTAGAGAGAGACCAGGATAGATCTATTTCGAGCTTATTAGCTCTCATCATCTGGCCATACCCCTTACTGGGATTCGAACCGGGGCTGTGTTGCATGCTAGGCAAGGAACCTAGCACTTTAGCCAACACTAAACTAACACACATATCTAAAAAATTAAGGGAGGGGGGTCCATGGAAAATATGAATGATAATATGAAATGGGAACTTGCACAACTTAAAGTAGGGTCTTTCATCCAGACTAACATTCATTATGACCATGTTAGGCATAAATTAATTTAAGAAAACTGATTTACGTAATTAATCAACCAGTAATCTCCTGAACAGATAAACAATTATGAACATTTTTTTTTTGACATTTAGCATAAGAACCAGGAGACCAGGGACTGGTTACTTGGCTGATTTAGGACAATAGAATATTGCTCTTTTTCTAACAGAATAAGTCAATCAGCTAGTATTCAAAGCTATGTGTAGATATGTGCATCTAAATAAATGGTTTATATATTGGACTTTTTTCACTAAACCTGATTCTTCTAGAAACAAGTCTATTCCTTTTTCTGCAGGTGAGCCCCATTAAAAGTGTACATATTTTCACTGAAGCAGCCTCCTCTTACTTTTTCGGATCGTCTTTCCCATCCTTCTTCGGCTCAGCTTTGTTGTCTTTGTTTTCTCCCCCTGGAGCCTCAACTGAAGAATCAGGTGTTTGGCCATCTCGACGGAAGCGCTTTCTGAACCAGGCTCTCACCGATGAGAAAACCCCCGAGGAACTGAAAGGAAAAAGGGGACATGCCAGCAACGCAAAGACCCAAGATTAACAATAATACAATACAATACAATACAATAGCAGAGTTGGAAGGGACCTTGTAGGTCTTCTAGTCCAACCCCCTGCGTGGGCAGGAACCTTATACCATTTCAGACAAATGGCTATCTAACATCTTTTTAAAGACTTCCAGGGTTGGGGCATTCACAACTTCTGGAGGCAAGCTGTTCCAGAGGTTAATTGTTCTGTCAGGAAATTTCTCCTTAGTTCTAAGTTGCTTCTCTCCTTGATTAGTTTCCACCCATTGCTTCTTGTTCTGCCCTCAGGTGCCTTGGTGAATAGCTTGACTCCCTCTTCTTTGTGGCACCCTCTGAGATCTCGGAACACTGCTATCATGTCTCCCCTGGTCCTCCTCTTCATCAAACTAGACATACCCATCTCCTGCAACCGTTCTTCATATGTTTTAGTCTCCAGTCCCCTAATCATCTTGGTTGCTCTTCTCTGCACTCTTTCCAGAGTCTCCACGTCTTTTCTACATCGTGGCGACCAAAACTGTATGCAGTATTCAACTCATCTCATATAACAACTCATCTCTGCCATTTGCAATCTAACATTTGCTATCTAGCACAGGGGACTCCAACCTTTGCAACTTTAAGTCTGAAGGACTTTAGTTCCCAGAATTCTGGGAGCTGAAGTCCTTCAGACTTAAAGTTGCAAAGGTTGGAGACCCCTGATCTAGCATTGACAACTAGATTGGTTTTCCATGCCTGGTGGCCTCCAAATGTGTCAAATCACCCCAGCCAAGAGCGGATGCGGATGATGGAAGTTGGAACAAATCTGTAAACTGGACTGATGATGCATGTGGAATGATTTCCCCTTGATATATTCATTCGATGCATTGAATGTGCATGTACCGATAGGCAGAAACTTTGCACATTTCAGACAACAAATATGTACCCAGATATTCAGTTTTCTTGCCACAATACACAATGTGTTGAGAATATTATGCTCTGTAAGAAGTTAATGAAGCTTCACCCAGCCACACTTTACTCAGCAATGAGTCAAGATTCATTAAACTTTGATCTTTTTCATGATCATGACTCATCGCCTCCTAGAAAGGTTGGGAAATGGGAGTTTGATCCTCCTTAATGTCACATGGGATAGTCTAGCTCTGATGAAAAGCTAAAGAAAGTTTTACCCAGTAACATATAAATTACACTACCAGTCTATGTTCTTCAGTTGAGCCAGATAACACACTTCCCATCTGCTGCAACTCATCATTCATCACACTAGACCAGTGTTGGGAACTTTAAGATGCATAGCCTTCATCTCCAGAATTCCCTACTCAATACATTTTAAAGTTCCCAAAGCTGAGAAACATTGGTCCAGACCAGGGGTGGGCTTCAAAAATTTCAGCAACAGGTTCTCTGTCCAGTTGCGGGGCGGGTGTGGCCATGGTGGGTGTGGCCTAGTCAGCCGCCTGCACCTTGGTGGAGGGGGAGGCATTTGAGGCTTTCCTTGAGCCTCTAGGACAGGGGTCTCCAACCTTTGCAACTTTAAGTCTGAAGGACTTCAGCTCCCAGAAAGCTGGCTGGAGAAGTCTGGGAGCTGAAGTCCTTCAGACTTAAAGTTGCAAAGGTTGGAGACCCCTGCTCTAGGAGGACAAATTTCCTCTCCCAGGCTCCAGAGGCCCTCCACAGACCCGTTTCTGGACTTCTGGGACTTCTGGGAGGCCCATTTTCCCATTTCCCCAAGCCTCCGTGCAGGCCCTGCACTTACCTCGCATCCAAAA
The DNA here is from genome assembly GCA_039707465.1 of Rhabdophis nuchalis. Classification (NCBI taxonomy): domain Eukaryota; kingdom Metazoa; phylum Chordata; class Lepidosauria; order Squamata; family Natricidae; genus Rhabdophis; species Rhabdophis nuchalis. Next base: position 36,665,541 of record CM077651.1, on the reverse strand, counting down.
TGGGCCACATCGAGACTCCTGGGAGGGGCGCGGTGGGGTGTGAGGGGCAGGGCACGGTGGGAGGGGCCAGCCAGGGGTGGGATTTGGAGGTTCTCTTATCTGGCCATAACGTTAGCTATGAGTTCTCTCAAACCTGGGTGAGCCCATAGAAGCTCATCCCTGGTCCTGACTGATTTAATAGCATAAACCAAGATCAACCTATTCTTCTGTTCATCCCTTTCATTTCTGCCTTCATGAAGACAAAATGCATTGCACTAACAATACTGTTATCTACCTTTATTTCATTCCTTTGCTTCCAAACAGGGTCCTAATAACCTTTTACAAGGCCACTATCTGGACGTAGTATAAATGAAGCTTACCTGTTCGTTGCTCCTTCTGCGGCTGTGTCCCCTCCTGCTTCCGCCATGGAAATGACCCTCTCTACTTTTGAAGATCTATCCTCACCCGGGGAGGGGGTCCTTCAAAATCAAGCAGAAAGACATTTAGTCACGGTGTGCTTGCTTCAAGCCTTTCCGGTCAGGCCCCAGTGAAAGAATGTGCATTTCTTGATCAATCACCAATGTATTACTGTCATAAGTGATACAGAGGGAGAATAGAGAATATATTAATCATTTTTGCCCTAGTTCAGAAGTTCCCAAACCTGGCAACTTTAAGACTTGTGGACTTCAACTCCCAGAATTCTCCAGTCAGCAGAGCTGGCTGGAGAATTTCTGGGAGTTGAAGTCCACAAGTCTTAAAGTTGCCAAGTTTGGGAACCTCTGCCCTAGTTCAACAATTCTCAGTGCCTAAAGCCTTTCTGGAAAAACATTACAACAGTGATGGCTAACCTTTTTTGGCTCGCATGCCAAAAGTGGGGGGAGCGCAGTGGGGTCGTGTGTGGGTGTGCCACACCCATAATGCTATGTACACAACCCCTTGCTTTTGGTGCACTTTTTTCGCCCTCCCCAGGCTCCAGAGGCTGTCTAGGAGCCTGGGGAGGGTGAAAACAGCCTCCCCTCCACCTCCAGAGGCTTCAGGACAGTGGTGGGTTTCTGCAGGCTCGCACCTACTTGCGAGAGCCGGTTGGTGAAATTTAGAGAACCGGTGAGAGGGGGTTCCACCGGCATACCTGGAAGTAAATCTGGCCCACCGCTGCCAGTGACCCAACGGGAAGGAAAGGAAGGAAAGTAAAGAAAGAAAGAAAGAAAGAAAGAAAGAAAGAAAGAAAGAAAGAAAGAAAGAAAGAAAGAAAGAAAGAAAGAAAGAATCATCACAATTGAGTCCAAAATTTTGGTTGCTAAGCAAGAGCGTTGTTAAATGAGTTTCACCACATTTTAAAAGGTGGCCACTCCCACCCTGTCACTGACTGCCAAGCTACACCCACATAATAGGCCACACCTACAGAGTAGGTTCTAAAAAAATTTGAAACCCACCACTGCTTCAGGAGCTTCCCTGAAGCCTCCAGAGGGTGAAAAACAACCTCAAAAGAAGGCCTAAATCAGCTGGCCAGTGCACACAAGCGGGCTGGAGCTGACAGAGCAATGTTCCACGTGCCCTAAGAAATGATTGCATGTGTCACCTGTGGCACCCGTGCCATAGGTTCACCATCACGGCATTACAATCTTTATATTTGTCTGATTTTGTCACTTGTCCCATTTCAGATGATCACAGTAGAAAAAAAAAGCAACAAGGAAAGAAATTCTGAGAGGAATCAAAAACTAAATACCTCAACAGATGCTATCATTCACTCTAAGATGAGGGAGAGGAAAGGAAATGTTGCACTTCCAAGTTTTATAAGTTAAACATAAGTTTCAAATATAAATTGAAACAGACATTACTTTTATCATATTTTCAGTTGTTTTATCTTCTTCATTAGATCAGGTTCACCATCTATAACAGAGCGATGGGAGGTGTCTCTCTTCGTAGTTTACTGTGAGAGCAAAGTAATGTGGGAATATGGAACAGCTTAATTCAGAGGTCTGCAAAGTTGGCTCTTTTAAGATTGATGGACTTCAACTCCCAGAATTCCCCAGCCAGCATGGCTGGCTGGGGAATTCTGGGTGTTGAAGTCCACCAGTCTTAAAAGAGCCAACTTTGCAGACCCCTTAACTTATATAAAGTGTCAAATACTTTCTAGCTTTCTCATATTATTTTTTTCCCTGCCTACTTAGTGTTATATTCTGGTTTCCTCTAATGCATTCCTCAGTCCAAACGACTACATTTCATTTCAGTTCAGTGATTGAAAAGTCATTTACTGGATTGAAACCTGCTATTATATGGGACTTTTATAAACTCCCCATATCATCTTTAGCACTATACTTGTCCTTTTTGTTGAAATAGGGTGGGTGAATGAATATGTATGTGAAATGAAAAACAAGCTTGAAGAGTATATCTATCCAGATTATCTCTTTTCTGGAATAGACAACTATCTTGATCAGGGGTCTCCAACCTTTGCAACTTTAAGTCTGAAGGACTTCAGCTCCCAGACTTCTCCAGACAGCAAAGCTGTCTGGAGAAGTCTGGGAGCTGAAGTCCTTCAGACTTAAAGTTGCAAAGGTTGGAGACCCCTGATCTTGATGACATTTCAGAATGGCGGCAGATTATGAGTCTAGAAAAAGTTTTTGACTAGGTTATGCCTAGGAAAGAAGAAAAGCTTATCTAGATAAATGTTAGCCCTTTATTATTTTAGTATCTTCAGGAAAAAAAGAACTTTGCTACATGTGCACATTCATGAAAATAGATCCCACTTTAAATAGAGGGTGAATTTATTATATAAAAACATTAGGTTCAATACATCGTATTCTTAAATGTGAATTGCTTTGTATGTGGACAAAGCTGCTGCATAAACACGTATGTAGTTCCAACAGTGTCCATGCAAAGCCCCTGTTCTAAAAACTAAAAATCCATTGGATTTTTTCTTTCTTTCTTGATAACAAAGGAAGGCTGGATTCCTCAACAAGCAGATTTTATATCGGACATAACAATTCTAAGTATACACATTGGAAGAAGTTGACATTACAAGAAAATAAATAAAAGCCTATTTCTGAACTAGGCATAGCATCTATTTCCCTATTATTGAACACTTACTGAGTAACTCAGACAATACAATACAATACAATAGCAGAGTTGGAAGGGACCTTGGAGGTCATCTAGTCCAACCCCCTGCCTAGGCAGGAAACCCCTATACCATTTCAGACAAATGGCTATCCAACATCTTCTTGAAGACTTGCAGTGTTGGGGCATTCACAACTTCTGGAGGCAAGCTGTTCCACTGACTAATTGACAAAAACTCAAGAGGGTTTTTTTTATTTGTGCCTTTGAATCCACATTGATTCCTGGCAACTGCCTGGACAAGTCCCTCCAGTTTACTTTGCAAGATTTTGAAAATGGTTTGCCGTTGCCTCCCCTCCCAGGATTGAGAGAGAGTAACTGGCCAAGGTCATTCACCTGTCTTTGTGCTTAAGGCAGGACTAGAACTCGTGTTTTGGTTTCTAGTCTGATGCTTTAAACTCCTATACCAAACTGACACTCTCTGGATGGCTAGCCAGCATTTAAAATCATCAGGAACATGTCAATCATTAAAATAATAAATAATAGTAAAGTAAAATACACTGCATACATTGTGTAGCTCCAGAACATATCCTGTATGGGTCCAACCAGCTCCTGTCTAGGATGTGGGCTAAGAACCAGTCTTCAGCCGCTTTCCAAAGGGGGAAGAGAATTGGATCTAACTCCTTTGGGGAATAGGTTATGTACCTATATATAGACTTATGCCGCTGCATTCTGGATCAACTGTAGCTTCCAAGTGGCTTCAAGGGCCACCTCACATATAACATACTCCGAATCAAAGGCAGTAAGTGATTGCCTCCCTAGCAATCCAGGAACTGACATAATTGACACACAAGAAGAATAAGTGCAAATACCATCCTAGGCATAGCTACTATTTGCTAGTCAAGCAGGAGCCATGAACCATTCGCATATCTCAAATTGGATACCAGACCTGTCTGTGGTAGTTCAAGCCCATCCTGAACGAACAATGAAAAATATCTCGGGCCAGGAAGCCTAAAAATCCATAGCCACTTTGCTTTACCAGGGGTGAAGCTAAGCCTGTTGGTCTTGTTCCAAACTCTCACAGCTTCCGGACACTGAGAGTAAACCTTAATCACTATCACTATCACAGATACAGGTAGCCTTCAATTTATGATCACGAATGGGACCAGGATTTTTGTGGCTAACAAAGCAGTTGTTGAGTGACTTTTGTGCCATTGTTGTTAAGCAAATCACGGAAGTTATCAAGTGAATCAGGTGGCCATGAAGCAAATTCAGCTTCTCCCATTGACTTTGCTTGCTGGAAGCTGTATGGGAAGGTCACAGATGGAGATCACATTTGAGATGCTGCAACAACCATAAATACGTACATGCCAGTTGCTAAGCCCCCAAATTTTGATTTCTTGACCATACGGATGCTGTGACAGCCATAAGCACAAGGACCTGTCATAAGTCACTTTTTTAGTGCCACTGTAACTACAGTCAGTCATCAAATGAATGGTTGTAAATTGAGAACTACCTGAATATCAACAGCATACTATTGACAATACTTAATCCCACGTTCCCAGATAACCTCGTCCAGTAGCTTCATATAGATCAGTGTTTCTCAACCTTGGCAACTTGAAGATGTCCGGACTTCAACTCCCAGAATTCCCCAGCCAGCGAATGCTGGCTGGGGAATTCTGAGAGTTGACGTCCGGACATCTTCAAGTTGCCAAGGTTGAGAAACACTGATATAGATGTTCAATAGGAGTTGCGAGAATTTTCAACCCTAAGGCCCACTTCTACATACTTGGGTAACCCAGATGTGTCTACCCCATCAAAACTGATTAGAACTAGCCCCAGAAGAAGAAAGCAAACCACTTAACACGATAGCAGGATAGCAATATAGATGCATGTTTAAGTAGCAAATACCATATAATTGAAAAAAATGTAACAAGAGAAGTAGGAGTGATCGTATTCATTCTGACGTTCAATAAATATTCTTTAAATTCTCACTGCCGTCACTTCCAAATGATAGCTTTAATAGTTCTCACCATGGCAGCCACAGGGGGCATGAAAAGAGTCAAGTTGATGCCCATTACCATTGCCTTCCACCTTCGTGTGCATAAAATAGCTTTTCCCTGCATTTACCTCCATGACATTGCTTTTATCTCATGCCCAGTTCACGAATGAGACAAGCTTAATGAAATCAATGTTTTCCCCCATTTTTTCCTGATATTGTCCAAGCAGTTTCAAGATGTGCCGAATCTGTCAAACACAACCTTTTCATTACCTTGGAAGGAGATCAGATGATTAACAAGGACATAACAGAGACAATGTAGGGTTAGTGACAACGATGACAAATGTTATGCTGGTATGATTTTATGCAAGTTCACAGATGAATGGATAGCTTTATATATTGGTTGGGAAGAAGTTTTTTTTTTTTTTAGCTATTTAGTTGCTTTTCTGCATAGGGAAAGGCCTGTCAATGTTTCTAATTCTTTCCAATAGAACAGTTCCATCAAGTGACTACTTGAAAAGATCACCCTATTTGAAAGCACAATCTCTGGTCTTCTAAATCAGGGGTCCCCAACCCCCGGTCCACGGACCGGTGTCGGTCCATGACTTGATAGGAACCGGGCCGCAGGGCTGGAGAGGAGGAGGAGGGAGGAGGGGACAGCCCCCTGGACAGAGCGCGCGCCGGATGCGGGAGAGCGCAGGCGCGGCTGTTCGCACTATTGGAGGCCCTAGAGGGCCGCGTGAGCCGACTCCCCCCCCCGCGTGCGCATGCGCCGCCTGTTCCCCCTCCCCCCCGCTCCTCCTCTACACCAGCCGGTCCACAGAATTTTCTTTAAAATGAAACCGGTCCCTGGTGCAAAAAAGGTTGGGGACCCCTGTTCTAAATAAAGGAGATAGATATAGAAGTAAATGGGAACAGTCTTCTCAAAATTAGCCTCCTTTAATTCCTGTTGATAATAAAAAGGGAAATTATCTGTTGCCTACAAATGTAGAAGAAAGATAGAAGGCAACAAGACAGTCGAGACCTATGGAAAAGAAACTCCAAAGGATAAATCCCTTTGCAAACTAGGAATTTGCTGTTAAACTTTATGGGGTTGCTTCTGAGAAGGTAAATAATAAGATTGCATATTTAAATTTGAGGGGTCGGCAAACTGTATTTATGGATATGCATTTTAAGAATGGAATTTCTTTTTTTGCATTCTTTGCCTTCCTGTCTCCATAAAATTCCTCTCCTGTCCTTAAAGAAAAAAATATTTATTTACTTATTTATTCATCTATTTAATTGCTATAGCCACCCATCTCGAACAAGTGACAGTTGGGCGGTGAACGATCATGAAACTTTTCTTATGATGGTGGTGATGGTGATGGGTTGAATCCATTACCTCTTAATTCCATTTTCAAGTTTACCAGGGTCATCACTAACAGTCTTCCCAGAAGATCTATGGGCATCAGGGTGGGAATGATAAGTGTTAACTTTAGCCATTTTGCTTAATGTATCAGCCACCAAATTATACCTGTGATACAAGGAGAAAATATTAGAAACTCTGTAGGATAAAATGACATTTAAAAAAAAGAGGAAAAGAAAGTTCCCAAGAATCTTTTCTGAGAAATCCATTGTATTTAATTCAAAGATATTTATTTTCAATTCTATAGAAGTCTTCTCAAAAGGAAATTTTATTGAATTCAGTGAAACTTTCTTCTAGGTAAGTGTAAGTGCTTGAGATGGCAACAGGCAGAAACAGATCCTTTAAGTCAGGCGTATCCATCCTTGGCAACTTTAAAACGTGTGGACTCCAAGAATTCCCCACCCAGCAATTCTAACATTTGATGTCCACAGATCTTAAAGTTGCCAAAGTTGGACACCCTTACCTTAAGTGTTGTTGGGTTGCAAATCTCACAGCTTTGATTTCTGATCATCTTGGATGCTGCATAAATAAAGTGAATACAATTATGCATAGTAGGGAATAAATAAAAATTTGTTTCGGTTTTCACCGTATTGGAACTTTGACTATCCGGTGAAGCTGCATAAAGAAAACGAACAATTTCAAACACAATGCATCCGGTCTGTAACATTTGCTTCTATTATTATTATTTTTTTTTCAAATTTATACCCCGCCCTTCTCCTAACAAGGACCCAGGGCGGCGCACAGGCAATATTAAAAAAACCATACATAAATACAAAAATACATTATTAAAAACTATTAAATTATATCCCGTGCTAAAAACCCTTATAAAACCCTATGCATTAAAGTTAATCCGAATAAAAGTCAGAAACGGGGGCTATGCTAGGCCGGCTTGTTGGAATAAATACGTTTTAAGACGCTGGCAGAAGAGGCGGAGGTCCGAGGTAGTGCGTAAATCGGGGGTAGGTCGTTCCAGAGGGCTGGGCCCGCCACAGAGAAGGCCCTTCCCCTGGGTGTCACCAACCGGCATTGCTCGGCCGACGGTACCTGGAGAAGTCCCTCTCTGTGGGAGCGGATCGGTCGAAGAGATGTATGGGGCAGGAGGCAGTCTCGTATGTAGCTAGGCCCTGAGCCATGGAGTGATTTAAATATGGTCGTCAGCACCTTGAAGCGTTCTGCAAGAATCTCCAACTTGAATGGCTTAAAACAGGGGTCCCCAACCTTTGCAACTTTAAGTCTGAAGGACTTCAATTCCCAGAATTCTGCAGCCAGCTGGCTGGAGAATTCTGGGAGCTGAAGTCCTTTATACTTAAAGTTGCAAAGGTTGGGGACCCCTGGCTTAAAAGATCGTTCCAATTTCACGGAGGAAAAGACTATCATTTATAACTACACTTCATGTTCTTAAATATACCTAGTCAACACTGTTTCTCTCAATCTTCAGTATATTTTAGTTTGCCAGGAATTGTTTATAGGCCAAGTAAATATTTAAAATTTCACACAAGTCTACAGATAGAACAGGAGTGGCACATAACGATTACGTGGTAGGATTACAATTTTTTTTTTATTTTCAGTTTTCATTTACTTATGAAATATAGAGTAATATATTGATTGAAACAAAAGTGTTAGAAGTGTATGAACATTTTATTACCTAAGGCTTAGCCAATTCTCCACTATAGCATTTTATTGTCTCACTGTGACATGCATGAACCCATAAATTAAACTGGAGCAAGAGAAGAAAATAATAGGCTGGATCAATATTGAAAATATGGCTGCATTAATCTTTGGTTTCATTTGTCAAGATATAGATACTCCCCAGTGCTATAAAATATTAAGTGAAAAGAGGGCAAATGTATAAAATAAGCACATTCCTAACAAGCATGTTAAAAACACATAAGTATGCCTCTTCGTATTCATTTTGTTTTTCTTTCCATAAAAAAAGCATTCCCTACATGCAATAAACCAACGTCTGCTTAGCAAGCCTTTAACCCAGGGGTCTCCAACCTTTGCAACTTTAAGTCTGAAGTACTTCAGCTCCCAGACTTCTCCAGCCAGCTTTGCTGGCTGGAGAATTCTGGGAGCTGAAGTACTTCAGACTTAAAGTTGCAAAGGTTGGAGACCCCTGCTTTAACCTATCCACAAGTATGCAAATGTCAGGGATAAAAAGTATGGCACCTGGAACTTCCTGTACATATTTCATCTCTCACAATTTCATCTGTGAATAGACCACACACACACACACACACACACACACACACACACAGTTTTTAAAAAGATAGGCTGAAATTCACCAAATGTTGATAATTTTAGGAGTGGTAGTTTGAGATATGCAAATATTGTTGAGCCTATGTTGAGATGCATATGTGATGTGCATATAAGTGATAAATAGTGATTAGTTTGAGAGAGAACTGGAAGGCTTTTTAGAAAGCCTTCAGTTGTCACTACTAATATATGTTCTTTGAGTTAGATGTAGGGTCTCCTGCTTGGGCAGAGGGTTGGACTAAATGACCTGCAAGGTCCCTTCCAACTCTGTTAATCTGTTAAATCTGTTCCAGCTCAAAAAATGCTGCCACTTAAGCCAAGCTCAAACTACAGGACTTGAGGGGGGGGCGTGTTGGGGGGGGGGGGTATTTCACACTGAAATAATCCCTCCCCCCAGTGATTCACTGAAGGCATTTAGCAGAGACTGCTTTGACCATCTGTCAGAGTCATTTCAATTGCCTCCTGTGTAGCAGAGAAAGGAATTTAACTTAGATGCCTTCCAGGGTCTTTTCCAAATCTATGATTCTAAAACAATGTCCATTTAGCCAGAAAACACTTGTAATGCTTCCCACTGTGGAGAAAAATGAAAGCAAGCTGTAAAGACTATACTTAGAAACAGTCAGAAATAATCACTGACTGAATGGAGGCAGTCCATAACCGTCCATTCTTTGCTTTAAAGCCAATGGCGCGTTTAGCTGAGTGAAAACTGTGGAGGATGGGTGCAAATCCCTTTGCATAACAATGTTATCCTTCAAAGAGCTGGTCACGAGGTAGTGAATATGTTTAAATGATGAGCTGGGCAGAAATCTCAGTTCTATTCAGCACCGTCACTCCTAGGATTAACAATGGCACAAAAGTAAGTGGTTTGCACTTTCTGCCTTTCTGGACCACATGAGGAGTAACTATTAAAGCTGATCTGTTATGAAGACAGAGGTAAGGCACAGAATCCATGAAAGGATTATGTGCTATGAAGAGAGATGAAGAGGACAACTTGAAAATGTCAGCAACAGGAGCAAAATCCTTCCATAATAATCTGGTTCCCAGCTTAGTCCTGGTTTGTTAAATCTCTTCAGAGTTTTTCATATCTTGAGCCTTACATAGTCATCCTTTTTTTTTTACAGCAACTTCATGTTTTTAAAATTCTTGGCTGGAACTCTTAATTCCACCAAAAAAAAAAAAAAAAAAGCAGACGTTCAGGCTTTCTCAACAGAACCTGGAATCACCTTAAATAACTTCTGTTCTTTCCTATGCCTTGTTCAAACATCCCAACTGCAGCCACTTATATTAAAGCTTTCATAATATGTCTGCAATTGTCAGGCCCAAAGAACTAAGAAGAATGATGCATGGAGTTACTTCTGAATAATTCTTTTATTGCTGTTCATTTGCAAATAGAAATCTTGCCAGAATAAAGCAATTAGCAATAGCCATAGCAATAGCACTTAGACTTATATACCGCTTCACAGTGCCACTCTAAGCTGTTTACAGAGTCAGAATATTGCCCCCAACAATCTAGGTCCTCACTGTACCAACCTCAGAAGGATGGAAGGATAGTCAACCTCGAGCCAGTCAGGATCAAACTGCTGGCAATGGACAGAGTCAGCCTGCAATACTGCATTCTAACCAGGGGTGGGATTCAGCTGGTTTGGACTGGTTCAGGTGAACTGGTAGCTCCGATGATCAGCTGGGTAGCAAACTGGTTCACTCTGACAATCAGGTGGGCCCACCTGCCCACCCCTACGCTTTGGCAGGCAGAATTGCCGCACCTCAGCTGTGCTACTCCCCAGAAGTAACATGGAAGGTAAGTTTTGTTAAAACTGTGCACGCAAGTGGAGCATGCATGCACGTGAAGCACACGATCACCGAAGCAGTTGTTAAACTGGCAGGATCCCATCACTGATTCTAGTCACTGCGCCATCACAGCTCTCACCTGCAATAACGGTAGATATGCTCTGTGAATTGTTGAGGAGGGTCCTCCTTGACCTATTCCTGCCCACCAGATATTCCAAGCTACAACGTCTCTTTGCCCTCTGGAAAGGAGCTCCGCCCTCCTGCAACTCTGGACAACATTCCACCACAGCAATGGTGTGCATCAAGTTGTTCGATGCTTAGCTCAGCATGTGTCAGAAATGCTGGTTTTCACATGACTGGGTCAATCTATAGCTATGGAATGAGAAGCAGATTAACATGTCTCAATTGGTTATGAGAATAAGATGTGGCTTGATGGATTTTCACTGCAGTCTTTTAAAAATTTGGAGAGAGTTTAAGAGACAATGTCAAGAATGTAGTGCTACCTTCATAATCTCATGTCTTCCAAATGCATTGACCTATAACATCCACAATTCCCAAAAGGTATTGAATTGGAGAGAAGTAAGTTACTATAATCGGGATATAATTTTAACTGACTGTAATAAAAAATATAATCCTTTAAATAAAATATTTGGAAACCAGGTATTTCACAGCCAGATTCTGCTACCAAGCTTATAATACTTAATTGATACATCATACTGCTTTCCTTTTCTGCCTTTCGGCTCATCACCAGAGACCATCCAGACAGAAAGCTATTAGTTCTGTTGTGTACTTTTTTTATATGTGTGTTAGGTTTTTGAGCTGATCAATAAATAAATCAGGGAGACTAGGATAGATCTATTTCGAGCTATTTAGCTCTCACCAGTTAGCCATACCCTTACTGGGATTCAAACCAGGGAAGTATTACATGTGAGGCAGTTTTATTTTATTTATTTATTTATTTATTTATTAAATTTATACCCTGCCCTTCTCCAAACGGACTCAGGGCGGCGCACAGGAATATTAAAAAATACATACAAAACCATATAAAATTTTAAACAACTTATTCAATAAAATCCTGTGCTAAAACCAAATTAAAATCCCCAAATTTAAAACTATCTAAAAGTCAGTAATGGAGGTTACGCTAGGCCAGCTAGATGGAACAAATGTGTCTTTAGACACTTGCGGAAGAGGCGGAGGTCAGAGATGGTGCGAAGTTCAGGGGGTAGGTCGTTCCAAAGGGCTGGGCCCGCCACAGAGAAGGCTCTTCCCCTGGGTGTCGCCAGTCGGCACTGTCCGGCCGACGGCACCCTGAGAAGACCCTCTCTGTGGGAGCGTATTGGTCTGAGGGATGTATGGGGCAGGAGGCGGTCTCGCATATAACTAGGCTCCGAGCCATGGAGCGCTTTAAAGATGGTCGTCAGAACCTTGAAGCACAAGGTTGAAGTTGTAATTGCCACTAGATTGTCTTGACAATGTTTTGGTGAGGTCTCACTCACCATCTTCAGGCTGGCATTTTCAGCTTCAGAGCTGCTGTCTTTCTAAAAATTTTAACCCTAACCAATCTACCAATCATGATACAACTACACAGCCAATCAATTCACTCACAGCAACAAAGCCAGTACTCCACCTCCCATCAAGATTTATAGAAAGATGGCAGCTCCGAAACCGAAAGCACTAGCCTGAAGATGGCGAGTGAGATCTCACCGAAACGTTGCCAAGACAATCTCAACCTTACACGGGAAAAGACCCAAATACAACAAGACCAGCATACCTACACCCGTGAAAATCTATGAAAACACACACACACACACACACACACACACACATTTGTGTGTGTGTGTGTGTGTGTATGCATGCATGCATACATACATACATACATACATACATATGAATGAAAGATGCTTGCTAATAAGAAAATCCTCTTAACTCAAATTTGATATTTGACATAAGAGGTTTGTTAGAGATTTTATCTCGAGAAGCACGTGTAATTACAGTTAAATAAGAAGACACTTTTATGAATTATTTTCCCTTTTTTAAAATCCTTCCAAATCTTATCTTACTCACACGAAATAGAAAATGAAATGGATGCATTTCCATCTACGCAGCCATGAATAGAGAATAGAGATGAGGAAATTTGAAGGAAGAGAAAGGGGCTAATGAAGCTTGAGAAAAGGGACAGAGGAAGAAAACTGAAGTAAGACATGGCTTAAGACGCTGGGCTTGTCGGCTGGAAGGTCAGCAGACCAAGTTCAAGACCTGAGCTCTGCACGATGATATAAGCGCCTGTCCTCACCCTGGCTCCTGCCCACCAGTAGTTCGAAAGTATGCAAATGTGATCAGATAAGTAGGTGGGAAGGTAACAGCCCTCCATGACATCATGCTGGCCACATGCCCATGGAAATGGCTTCAGACAGCGGTGGCTCAATGGCCTTGAAATGAAGATGAGCACACACACAAAAAATCCCTGGCTTTTCAGCAACCACTAGCACAGTGTTTCTCAACCTTGGCAACTTGAAGATGTCTGGACTTCAACTCCAAGAATTCCCCAGCCAGCAAATGCTGGCTGGGGAATTCTGGGAGTTGAAGTCCGGACATCTTCAAGTTGCCAAGGTTGAGAAACACTGCACTAGCAGAGTAAAATCTGCAGGGATCCCTTTTACCTCTATGGCTGAAGATCAGGAGGAGTTAATAAAGCATTCTGAATGATTAGAGAGAAGACTACTACAAAGACACAAGATAAATGAATAGAATAGAGCAGTGATGGCTAGCCTTTTCTAGCATTACTGAGTGCCCAAAGCATGTGCATTACTGCACATAAATGCACGCACACCCAAACCCCCAAATTGCAATGCGCCCCTGTGCATGCATGCATGACCCCCCTTCCACCCCACCCCCTGCGCATGTATGCACCACCCACTTCCATGCATGAGTGCACGACCATCACATGTGCACCCCGATCCTGCGTGCATGCACGCAGAACCTCCCCACATTCGCTTCGCCCCCTGTGCATGCATGGCAGAGAGCCCAAAGGCCAGCTGGCTGGCGGGAGGTGTGCACCCATGCGCAGCGGAGCTGAACTGGGGCAACGGCTCGCGTGCCATCAGAAAGGGCATTGCGTGCCACCTCAGGCACGCATGCTGTAGGTTCGTCATCATGGCAATAGCGCAATAAAGGTAGTGGCATGAAAAGCAGGAACTTTAGAATAGAATAAGAGAAACAACAGGAAAAAAGAACCAAAGCTTTAGTTGGACCTGAGCCATATGGAAGAATGGATAGGGGAATGGAGAATATGAGCTATGGAAATTTGTAAGAGATTAGTCAAAGAGACGGTTACTTTTATCAGTACATTCAGTGTCAGGAGTTAAACATGGCCACTGAGCAGCCAAATAGAAGATCTGCTCTATATCTACATGACAACCCTATTCCAAAAGTTTTGACAGCTCTGTGGATCAATCAGGATTGACCTGTAAGTATGAAATCTGTAGCAGGATCTGGAAATTATCACCTCGCCAGGGTGAAAAAGACATTTTTGTTCTCCTTAAATAAGAAATGTAAATCAAACCACTCATTATTTGAACCAGTCCAGATTTTAAGAAGTATATTATTCTTGTTGCAGGCAGGGGGGAAATATCTTTACTTTGAAGCAACTCTTTGGATGGGCTGAACCAGTTGTTTCTTTTAGCAAAGTAAATGCAACTTACCAAAGGAATCAATTTTACAACCTAAATACATTTTGCAGGCCCAATATAGACTCAGCAGCTTTATGAGTTTTCAAGCAGTGAAACAAATTTAAGGCAATGTTAATTAGTACAAGGAGCCCAAATTTATCAAATAAAAGTGGAAGTGGAAACAGTACCTTTTACAGTACCCCCTTTTGAAGGAAAAGTTCACATTATAGTATTGGAAAGGCCAATAATAAGCCCTCTATGCATCAGTGAAAAATGATCTCATAGAACTTTCTGTGTATCACTGTACCTCTTACTGTCTTCAAAGTGAATACAAATCTTTGAAAATCCCATTAACATATAGACATTTCTTTAATATAAGCTGGCAATCCATACAGGAGCCCAAATGCATATGAGTCCCACTTGCCCAACTTTTATAGCCACCTTCTACTCTCCCCTAACCCAGGAATGCTTCGTAGGAATTTGGTGGTGGTTTCTGAAACTTCCACTTTCTCATGATTAAAAAAACAAATAAGGGAGATGAATTTTACTCTTATACAGTGACTAACCTCCATGTGCTTCATTTGATATGATGTCTGATGTTCCTTTGTCCAGGAACTTTTATTCCTTTTCTCTCGCTCAGTGTTTATTTGATTTTGATAGGAGAGGATCTTTTAGGACACCAGGACTGTAGAGATTGAGAGAGAGAGAGATAAGAGGGCAAAAATCTGAAGAACCAAATGAAAATCAGGCATATCCTTTAAATATTTATTAAGAGGCACTAGAGAAAAAGGAAATGGTATATCATTGAAAGGGGCATGTTTAGGTGATTGGATCTCTGAGCAGAAACACTTCTGTTTCTGGTCTATTTGTAGTTTTAGATCCTGACAGGAGAAGGCAATAGTAGGGCTTTTACAACATAGTGTGTAGCATCCTGAAGGAAACATACTACTGAGGATAGAAAACCGATCAATGTGTCATAAGCAGAGATCACTGATTTACATATTGCCAGAAACTTTGTTAAATTGAGCAAGCAATAGCTAATTCCACTCCTTAGAGAGGAGTCTCCAACCTTTGCAACTTTAAGTCTGAAGGACTTCAGCTCCCAGACTTCTGGGAGCTGAAGTCCTTCAGACTTAAAGTTGCAAAGGTTGGGGACCCCTGCCTTAGAGAACAACCTGTTCATTTATAGCTAGACTGGTCCTATTCTGATGCACATGGCTTTATTTAAGTGCCTGTGAAATGTTCTCACTCTGGATGGATGTGCCTTAGAATTCACAACTCTTTATAATTAAGAAGATATTATTTTGAATAAGGTCAGTACTTAGTACAACTCCATCCCTTCCTTGGAATAATCTCAGTTTGGGTTCCATTTCTTTACATTATGTAAAACAAAGCAGAAGTCAGAGATTCTTCTCAAATTAGGCTTTTGACCATGCATCTAAAAGTGATCCTAATGCGTATGAAGGAACCATGATTGAGAGGAGAGGTGAAGCTGTCAATCACAGAATCCCTACCTGATCCACTGTCATTGGTCCTATGGTTTTATGTGTCAGATTTTTTAAAAAGAAAATTTGAAGCCTCTACCGGTTTTAGTTGTTACCCTGTTCCCACCTATGAAAAATTAAACATGGCTCAGAATCATGTAGCGCTTTTCAGACAAGAACACAAATGCAATTAATTTTTTTCATGTTTTTTCAGAGAAAAGGAAATAGGTGCCATCAAAAAGTAATATGAAAAAAGAATCTGTCAGAAAAACAGCTGATGTGACAGCGCAGCTACTTGGGGCATAGATAAGGGGGTTGGGAATTGTCAAAACTGGATTCAGAAGGAAAAGGGAAATCAAAATATTGCAGCTGATAAATGAGAAAATAGAGATTCCAATGGAGCTCCCTTACCTGGAGAAGGTGTGGAAGTCAGGGAGCTCTGAATTCTGCAGGAGAACCTCTCTGATTCTCCCATTATGGAGAGAGAGAGAGAGAGAAAGACAGAGAGAAAGGGGGGGGGAGAGAGAGAGGAAGAGAGAGGAAGAGATGGGTTAAAACCAGCTAAAAGGAAAAGCAGCTTTTGGC
This sequence comes from Rhabdophis nuchalis, assembly GCA_039707465.1. Taxonomy (NCBI): domain Eukaryota; kingdom Metazoa; phylum Chordata; class Lepidosauria; order Squamata; family Natricidae; genus Rhabdophis; species Rhabdophis nuchalis. Next base: position 36,649,326 of record CM077651.1, on the reverse strand, counting down.
TTTGACTATCTCGTTAAGGACTTTGCAAGGATCAAACAGTCAAGTCATGAGCTCCGAGTGCATTTCTAGCCACCTCAAAACAGTAGGTTTAAATGCCTGAAGAAATTTTGGTGTGATTTGAGAGGCTTGAATATGAGTTTTCTCTGTAGGGAGGTTGTCTCTCTATATGTATATTTTGCAGAGAACATCACACCCTGTGGGAATCATGCCCCAGAAGTCCTTCCACGTTATTCCTACAAACCTAGATTCTCAATGTATCCATGTAGCAATGAGCTCAAGCTTGACACATGCTTAGAGGAATATTTTTCCCCCTCGTTCCAGACATCCCAGATCTCAGTGAGAACTTTCCACTAATAATAATTACTACCTGGGTCACATTTTCCTTTGTAACTGAACAGTGTGCAGATACTTCTTCGTAGCTGTATGTGTGCAAGGCAGCGGAGAGACCTTTTTTTTTAAAAAAGCCCTTGTAGATTGGTGGGAATGTCCCATTTCTTGGATTCTCCTTCGTAAATGTAAACACTTTGCTGGAGTTGCCATCAAGTTTCCTACCTGCTCTGATCCAACGGGCGCTAACTGCAGGCACAGCATGGCTTACCCTCTCGCAACCATGGAGGCAAGACGGAAAACGAAGCAAAAGAAAAAGCAGGGAGAAGCAAACCGCCAGCTATAATCCGAGGGCAGCCTTCCGACTCGCCCTAAAGGAGCGCAACCCTGGCTCTATCCCGAGGCGAATCTTCCCAGTCTCGCAATCCTCCACGCCTGCTCCTCTCCCGTTTCAGGTCATTCCTTTGAAGAGCAAAGCTTCCATTTGCTGTTCTGGAAACTCGCCCCCTCCCTGCTATCTTTTAGCAGCAAAAGGGAGCAAACGGCCGGTCTCTGGTTCCAGTTTGAAGGCTGGGCTCCGAAGCAATTCAGCACCAGCGGCCACGGACAGCATCCAACGGAAGCGCAAGGCGGAACCAGGGGGAACCGCAGAAGGCGCCAGCAGGAGCTCGTTCCCTCACCTTCCTTCCCTTTCTTTAGCTCTCTCCGGTTCTTTAAGCCCTCCTTCCTTCCTCTTCCTCCGACTCCCTCCTTCCTCTTCCTCCGACTGTTTCAGGAGTCCAGCGGATATGCTCCTGGCTGAGAGCCCAGCAAAATCCACCACATTCAAACAGCACAACTCTGCCCCCTTGCTCAGCCTCAGGTCTCTCTTGTGGCCACATCCCGGAGGGCAGAGCTGAAGCTTCCTGGGGTGAGCGAACCAGCTATTCACCAAGTCAATTTCTGCAAAAGGTTTGACCCTTTTCATTCAGGGTGCTGAACGGGGTAGATGGGCGAACTGCCATGTGAACAACTAGCCTTGGATACAAAGATTGGGCAAAAGATGCATTAGACGCAGAGGTTCCCAAACTTGGCAACTTTAAGACTTGTGGACTTCAACTCCCAGAATTCTCCAGCCAGCAGAGCTGGCTGGAGAATTCTGGGAGTTCAAGTCCACAAGTCTTAAAGTTGCCAAGTTTGGGGACCTCTGCATTAGAGTCTAATTTAAATCTCTGAGTAATCATCAGTCGATGCACAAAGTTGTTTTTTTTAAACTCCCATTTGTTTAACAATTGCAATGTATAAATACCTTCAACAAAAATAAGTTGGCTGAAGAAGTTAAAATGGAGGGAAATGGAAGTGTGTTTTTATTTGACATGCCTTCTGAATATACTGTAAGTGCCTGTCAGGCTCTCAAAATCAAGAAAGGCAAGCGATACATCCCTTCGTCCGATCCGCTCCCACAGAGAGGGTCTTCTCCGGGTGCCGTCAGCCGGGCAATGCTGGTTGGCGACGCCCAGGGGAAGGGCCTTCTCTGTGGCAGGCCCTACCCTCTGGAACGACCTACCTCCCGATCTCCGTTACACCTCGGACCTCCGCCTATTCTGCCAGCGTTTAAAAACGCACCTGTTTCAGCAAGCCGGCTTAGGGTAATGTTTTAAATTTTGGTCCCATCTTCATTGGATGCCCCCTGGTCTTAATATTTTGAGAGAGGAAGCCAAACATCTTCCTATCTGCTTCCTCACCCCGTTCTTGCAATCAGCATCTTGATAATAAAAACTAGATATGATGACACACAAATCTTCTCAGTTCTCCAAGACTTGAGCATTGGCCAATGGCTTACTGTAGTTGGGTTTTGAAGTAGATCCGCCTGAGCTTGTAGAATTTTTAGGCTGTTGGTTTGAGCCCCAAGCTTGGCAGTTTGGTTGCATAGCCAATTTTTGTTATTTAAACCCAGGCATAGCTGCTATACATACTATTGAGTTCATAGAGTTCATCCTAAGAACTATTGTTGCCCCTGGTTTATAGCGGAACTTCTGAAAATAAGAATATTGATTCTCACACAAACCAAGCATATTATTAGAGTCATTTTTGGAACCTCGAACTGCAATTTTCTGTTTTCTCCAAATTCATCATGATTCTTAGGGAAATGGGAGTGAAGAGAACTGAATAGGCAGACTGGGTCTTGAGCGTCTTTTCTTAGAAGGATCCTTGTTCATCCCCTAAACCTACTTGATGTATCTCCTTTTTAAAATAATTATTCTCTTTACCGCACACTTTTTATTTACTAGGGTCACAGCTGAAAGCATATTAAATAGGGGATTAAAAACGTCAGACTTGTTGATGCTGATTTCTGGATAAACATAAATAGGATCCAGCAGCTCTGTGGCGGGCCCTGCCCTTTGGAATGACCTACCCCCTGAATTGCGTACCATCACGGACCTCCGCCTCTTCTACCAGTGTCTAAATCTTTTTCAGCAAGCCGGCCTAGCCTAACCCTCCCGTCGAGACTATTTAGATAGTTTTAAATTGGGGATTTTAATTTGATTTTAGCATAGGATTATAACTTAATTTAATATATTTTTAAATTTTATATTTATTGTATTGTTTTGTATGTTTTAAATTCCTGTGCGCCGCCCTGGGTCCTTCGTGGAGAAGGGCGGGATATAAATATGATTAAAATAAAATAAAATAAAAATAAAATGACTGCCAAGCCACGCCCACAAAATAGGCCACACCTACAGAGTAGGTTCTAAAAAAAATTGAAACCCACCACTGGACAGCACCTTGTAGATGTCATTGCAGTAGTCCATTTGTGAAGTGATTAAGGCATGGGGGTGGCAAGCTGAAAGACCTCCAGGTGCAGAAGTCTCAATAAACCCTACACCTCTGAAGACCCAATAAACTCAGTGGTGGGATTCAAAAAATTTTACTACCAGTTCTGTGGCCGTGGCTTGATGAACATGGTATGGCGGGTGTGGCTTGGTGGGTGTAGCAGGGGAAGGTTACTGCAAAATCTCCATTTCCTCCTGATCAGCTGGGACTCGGGAGGCAGAGAATAGATGGGACAGGGCCAGTTAGAGGTGGTATTTAGCGGTTCTCTGAACTACTCAAAATTAGTCTCCAGAACTGCTCAGAACCTGCTGAATACCACCACTGGTATAGCTCCACTACCGGTTCTCCAAACTGGTCAGAACTTGTTGAATACCACCTCTGAGTAAGCTTTATAAGAGGGGAAATCCTGGAACCTGGATTTTAGAATTGTTCTTAAGTAGCGGTCCTGGCATCCATGGGAGTGGGTCTCTCCCTGAGATCTCTGCCATCCCTATCTACCCACCTACCCACAAATGAGTTGGATTGGATGTAGTATAAGGGTGATGCAAAATGCGTGTGCAGAGGGGTGTAGGCTGCCTTATTGCGACCATTTGTCTTCTCCTTTGCATATGTTGTATGCCCTGCAGCCACTAAATGTTAGTTTCCCCTGTAAAAGAGGTGCGGGGGAGAAGGAAAGAAGGAAGGATAGAAAGGGAGGGAGGGATTTCAAAAATAAATTCTATGGATACCTTCCCAGAGGCAAACCCCACTGAACTCAAAGAGTAAACCTGCGTAAGAAAGCAATTCTGATAGGTTTTTCAAGGGACAGAAAAGAGTACAAGTGGAGAAAGTGTGTAAAAAGTGTGGCAATTACTTTGCAAGAAAGAGTGAGGGGGGAGAATTATCTGAGGCAGAATGAGGCGGGGGTCTGGGTTTCAATATAGCTCATCACACATTAAGGTGTAAAAGATGATAAATAACAAATTATAAGCAAGCCTTGCCATAGGATTTCTGAACGCATTTTGATGCAATTCTCTTTCCTCTTCCTCTATAAATTTGCTCTCGATCCGTTAATACAGGGGTCTCCAACCTTTGCAACTTTAAGTCTGAAGGACTTCAGCTCCCAGACTTCTCCAGCCAGCTTTGCTGGCTGGAGAAGTCTGGGAGCTGAAGTCCTTCAGACTTAAAGTTGCAAAGGTTGGAGACCCCTGTGTTAATAGATTTCATTGAAAATCGTATTTTGCTCATTGGTTATCCTAAAGCATAGAGGCTTAATACAATGGCTGAAAACAGTACAGGAAAACTATACTCTTCCCCCCACCCCCCAAATATACTATTTGCAACGGCAAAAGTTAATTCTCTCCTTTGCAGCAAAATACATACATACATACATACTTGTTGTGGCCCAGCCGGCTCCGGATGAGCTGCTGATGGACTCCTCTAGTGAGGAGTCCTATGAGTCTGCTCTGGAGGAGGAGGGCGACCTTGAGAGAGCAGAGAGCCCGGCTGGTCATCAGGAAGCACCTGGGTCTTGGAGTAGTGGGCAGGATCATGGCCAGTTTGTCCCTCATGCTAGATTGAGAAGGGCTGAAAAAATGAGGCTTCAATTGCATCAGAAGCAAACTCATAGGATTTGAATTAGTCCCAGCTAATGGCTGGCCCCTCCCAAGAGGGTTTAAAAGGAAGTCTTTGCTAAGAAAGTCCTTGCAGAGAACAACGTTGGATTTCTAGGGTCGTGTTTATTCGTGTTGATTTTCAGGTTCGAGTTAGGAAGCTTCGTATCTGTTCAGAGTCATTCAGGCAAGCAGCCAAGAGGGTCACTGGCAGGCAGCCAGTCTTGTATTCGTCGGAGAAAGGGGGGGTCAGAACACATACCCTAGTTGACAAACGTCTTGCAGGTCAAATGCACAGATCTCTTAGGTTAAAAGGAAATATCATGAGCTGAGGAACGCAGCTGACAAGCAGTTTAACATAAATATGTTTAAGGACAGACATTCATATGCAACACACCATCATTTAAAAAATATAGTCTACAACTTATGACCACAATTGAGCTCAACATTTCTGTTGCTAAGTCAGACGTTTGTCAAGTGAGCTTCCCCCTATTTTACGACCTTTCTTGCCACATTTTATTTATTTATTTATTTATTATTAAATTTGTATTGCTGTCTATTTGCCCATGGTGATGTAAGGCGGCTTACAGAATATAAAAACCACATCTAAAACCAGTAAAACTAAAAAAAAAAAATCAAATAAATTAATGTAATAAAATCACCCCCACCCCCATTTGTTAAGTGAATCACTGCAGTTGTTAATTTAGTAACACGACAGTTAAATGACTCTGCCTTCCCCATGGACTTTGCTTGTCAGAAAGTCACAAAAGAGGATCACATGACCACGGGACATTGCAACCATCATAAATATGAGCCAATTGCCAATTGACAGAATTTTGATCACATGACCATGGGGATACTGTGACAGTCATCCATATGAAAAATGGTCATAACAAAGTGCCCTTGTAATATTGAACGTTCGCTAAGTGAACTGTTGTAAGTCAAGTACTAGCTGAATTACAAGGCATATTATTAGTAGTAGTAGAACTGGATGTTCTTCTACTAAAGGGCTCAGTGGCTAAGATGCTGAGCTTGTCGATCGAAAGGTCAGCAATTCGGCGATTCGAATCCCTAATAAAGGAGTGAGCTCCCGTTACTTGTCCCAGCTTCTGCCAACGTAGCAGTTCGAAAGCACGTAAAAATGCAAGTAGAAAAATAAGGACCACCTTTTGTGGGAAGGTAACAGTGTTCCATGTGCCTTTGGCATTTAGTCATGCCAGCCACATGACCACGGAGACGTCTTTGGACAGCGCTGGCTCTTCGGCTTTGAAACGGAGATGAGCACCACCCCCTAGAGTCGGGAACAACTAACATATGTGTGAGGGTGTTTAATGGCAAACATCTTTTCTTCAAAAGGTTTTTGGTAGGCAGAGTGTTTTTAAAAAAATGCTGCCGACAAAATTCTGAAGGAAATTCTCTTAGGACAGAACAATGGTTTCTTTTCAAGGATAAGTGTTGTGACACCTCTGTTTCCAGCACTCCCAGTGAACAAAATGCTTTGTTGTTTCTTTCCCATGCTTATTGCCAAACACTGTTGTTGTTTTTTAAAAATGCACTTAGTTTTAGATTCTTTAACTTCAGTGTCTGTCTTTAGAAAGAGGAAATAGAGTCCCTTACGCCAGGGGTCTCCAACCTTTGCAACTTTAAGTCTGAAGGACTTCAGCTCCCAGACTTCTCCAGCCTGCAAAGCTTTTGTTACTCTGGACAGAGAATAAGCAACTGAGAACCTGCTGGACTGCATATGGTAAATTGAATTTGACTGGAGCCAAACAGCATTCTTTAGAGCAGGGGTCTCCAACCTTTGCAAGTTTAAGTCTGAAGGACTTCAGCTCCCAGAATTCTGGGAGCTGAAGTCTTTCAGACTTAAACTTGCAAAGGTTGGAGACCCCTGCCTTATGCATTCTTTTGAATGACAGGAGAATGGGCAGAATAATAGAACCACTGACACTAGCAGTAGTAACAGCACTTAGACTCACATATCGCTTCACAGTCCTTTGACAGCCCTCTCTAAGCAGTTTACAGAGTCAGCATATGGCCCCCCACAATCTGGGTCCTCATTTACTGACCTCGGAAGGATGGAAGACTGAGACGGTGAGATTCGAACTGCTGGCAATTGGCAGTCAGCAGAATTAGCCTGCAATACTGCATTCTAACCACTACGGCTTTCAATAGCTATTCTCCAGATTGGAGTGACTGACTTTTATAGATTCCGGAATAGGATGTTTTGTTTTATTGTGGGAAAATAAAATAGTGTTTTTTTTAATATAAAGCCACATAAGGAAAAATGTGTCTTAGAAGAAGGCTGTCTTTCCAGTTCAGATATATACAACAATATGATCTGTCACTCCGCAAAAGCCCATCAAGTCATACCGTTTTGCAAAAAGCTGTAATCCCAAACATAGGATGGGTGACAACTGATGGGTAATAGGAATTTGAAACTGTACCGGATTATAAACTCAATATGAGTTTGGAATGTGAAGTAATTGCTAAAAAGGCAAACTCTGTTTTAGATCAATAGAACTATAGTTTCAAAATCATGGAAAATTGTACTCTTGTTTTGCATTGATTAAGCTAAATTTATATGACCTGGTTTTGGGAATTATATTTCAAATAGTTTAAGATAAACAGGAATCTATCTACTTATCTATAATCTATCACACTTTGACCCCCAAAAAATGAAGAGCCAATTGGGTGTAGTGATTGGCGACACCCAGGGGAAGGGCCTTCTCTGTGGCGGGCCCTACCCTTTGGAATGACTTACCCCCTGAACTACGTACCATCTCAGACCTCCGCCTCTTCCGCCAGTGTCTTAAGACACACCTTTTCCATCAAGCCGGCCTAGCGTAACCTCCCGTTGTGACTGCTCTTAGATAGTTTTAATTTGGGGGATTTTAAACGATTTTAGCACAGGGTAGGGATTTAATATGTTTTTAAATTTTGTATTTTGTTATATTTGTTATGTTTTCAATTTCCTGTGCGCCACCCTGGGTCCTTTTTGGAGAAGGTGCGGGGTATAAATTTGAATAAAATAAAAATAAATAAATAAATTAAGGCATCAGGTTAAAAACAGAAAGCTGATATATCTCAGTGGGATATAAACGCTTGCTCAGTAGATGATCCGTATTCATTGTGTGGATATGTTGGAAGGACAGAGTTTAGGAGTTTTTGATAAAAGGTCCATTCTGAACCCAGTTCCATGTGGACCAAGAGATAATCTGGGTCATGATCAAAGCTGATCAAGATCGTGATAGCCTCCTCTATCCTGGCAGATTTAGTGACAAAGTGTTATATAACACAATAAAGCTCTTAACTTCTATTCCCTGTTATCTGTTAAGCTATTGTAAACAGGATGGAATCTCTATTAGGCATCTCTTACTCGTTTTCCCTATCAGGACCTTGGATGCTGAACTATACGGTCTATGCAGCTACTATATAATATTCTTCTTTGTTCTTCATTAATAGCTGTAACTAGGGATCCGTATGTATGCAATGTATATAATTTTTTTTCCTCCACTCCACTTTTTTAAAATTACTTTTTCTAAGAAACTGGTTATCGAATAAAAAAGTTCAGAAATAATACATTGCAATTTGCCATGTAAAAATACCCCATGAAGAACTCTATGGGATATTTAAAAGCAGCTAATTAGGAGGCTCTTTTCATACTTATTTCTAACCACATGAAATAACCATAATAATTGTTGGACTCTATCCTTTTGCAAAAGGCAATAGAAAATGGGTGCTTTCCAAATATGACTAATTCAGGGATAACATCTAAAGCTATAATATGATTTTGGATCAAAGAGGAAAACTAGATGGAATACCCCCCATAGATCTTCAACTTTTATGTTCTGTGAAAATAGAAAAGAGGAGGGAAAGCCTTCTTATTCAACTAATGCTTTATTTGGGAAAACAATTGCTCACTGCTTCTCGGGAATCAATCCTGTGCAGTACAATACATTGACCTGAATCGTGACTACAGAAAAAAATACATTTCTCCTCCCCACTTGCCTTTTCCATGTGGGAAAATAACTTTTTAGCCTGAACCTCTTTTGATTGAGATTGTAGCCTTATGCATTCAAGTCAGATCTTCAGAGTAAATATGCACAAGATGGTAATGTACAGATGTGGCTATATGTTAATAACTGTATTCACCCTTAGAATGAGCCTGAATTCTTCTCTACATAATTAAGAACTGATTAAGTTAATCCACCATATAGATTTTAAAAATTCTGTCAGTGAACACAACTTACTGGGCACTTCTATTGTAGGTTTGCACTGCCCTCACCTGGTTTCTGATAGCCTGTATTCTTAGAATTGTTTTACTATGCAGTTTCCAAGTATTGTGGGTTTTTTACTCTCTGATTTCCAGATATTGCTTCAGGTTGCCTACCAAATGACAGCATATGCCAGAAGGACCTTGAGGTTTTTCTGTTCATCAATTTTACCAGATGACCTGATTGTGAACCAAATCCACATTCTTTCTATCGTCTCACAGTCTCCAACAAGCCTTTTTAAACTCCTGTGAAGAAAGTAACACTTACCACTTTCATTAATAGATGTAGAATGAGAAAATAAGAGAATTTGTGACACATCTTTGGAGATATTTTCTCTAAAATACCAACCTGGGTGCTGCTCCAGAGTAAACTGTGCAAATTACTGCTTAGTCCAGGGGTGGGCAAACTTTGCAACTTTAAGTCTGAAGAATTAAAGAATTCTCAAATCCCAGAATTCTCCAGCCAGAATTCTCCGGCCATTCTGGGAGCTGAAGTCCTTCAGACTTAAAATTGCAACGTTTGCCCATCCCTGGCTTAGTCTGATTACATAGAATTACTTTCACTTGTTATCTGGCAATATGATTAAATTGTGTGAAGGGGTTCTGCTAACCTTGTTCCATTCTAATACTGGATTCTCCAGTCAACCCAAAAGAGATTGACTTCAAAGCAGCTGGAACCATTACTTCCTCAATGAAGCTTTTGCAATGTTTTAAGCCTATCCAATAGCCCCATCTGCTTTGAAGTAGTTGGATGCCAAATTGGGTTTTAAGTAATCCTCACTCAATCATATGGATTACTGTGACAATTTATTGGCCAGTTGTGAAGTTTTAGGGAAAAGCTTGAGTGAGTGATAGTGGAACAATTACAAGTGGTCATGCTTAAATGAATTGGTTGTATTCATTTCCGTTAAAATTCAGGCTAAGATTTGACACTGAAAAAAAATTATGGTTATATCAACAGAGCACTTACAGATATATTTCATCCTGGTAATATTTGAACTGGAAGTTTCATCTTATTTCATCTTGTTCTCCCTACTGTTTATCATTTACAATACTACATATCGTTGTGACCCCTTGGGTCATCCTTGAAAGTCAGGTAGTGCAGTCTGATGGGACCAGAATGAACATGACATTTTAGGTTGAGTGTAGTATTTTACCCCAAAGCTGGATGACCTATGATTATCTAAGAAGATTATATATCATAAGTAGGAAAATATCTAGGCAGTGTCTCAATCATCCAAGTCATGACTTGTTTCCAAAGGTGCTTTATTCAAGAAGCAACTGGACTTCCTAGTTTTTCTTTGAAGACATTTCACTTCTCATCCAAGAAGTTTCTTCGGTTCTGAAAAAGCTTCTTAGATTAGAAGCAAAATGACCTCAAATTAAAATAAGAAAGTCCAGTTGCCTCTTGAAAAATGCACCTTTGGGACAAGTAGAAAAATAGCAATAGCAGTTAAACTTATATACCACTTCATAGTGCTTTATAGCCCTCTCTAAATGGTTTACAGTGTCAGCATATTGCCCACAACAATCTGGGTCCTCATTTTACTGACCTCGGAAGAATGGAAGTCTGAGTCAATCTTTTTTTTTTATATTGAAAAAGTTTTATTGGTTTTTACAATTTTCCAAAAGGATAGGGTAAGGGATACAGAAACATTTTGAGAACTTTCGCGTCGGGATCATTGGCCCTTCCCGGGCTTCATAATAAAACATTAAGAAAACATTTTCCAAAAATACTACGAGGTGAAAATAAGTGCATACATCCTAAATTCTCAATTCAATGCTGGCAGTCATATACAAACATCCAGATAAAAAGGTTATACTATGTTAATAAAAAAAGCAAAGTTATTTTTTTGATCTAAGTCTCTTGGCAATTGTGTCTTCTTTTTCTCCTTCCTGGCCTCCAGCGGGCGGGGCCGTGGCCCCCCCTGCCCCCCCTAAATCTTCCCCCAGGACAGAGGAATGTTTTTTAAGAAAGGCTTCCGCCTCAACAACTGTTTTAATCCTAACTCTCCCTCCTTCCCAGAACACCAACATCCCTTCCGGCATCGCCCACTTAAACCAAGTCCCGTGGTCAAACAATTTTTTGGATAAGAAGGAATACCTCCTTCTCATCTCTCTAATCTTTTTGGGGATCTGCTTCAAGATGGCGACTTCCTTTTGTTGGTAAATTAGCGGCCCCCCTCTCTGCGCCTTCAAAATTCCCTCTCTGGTTGACCTTCTAACAAATTTGATATGTATCTCTCTGGGTACTTCATTTATCCTGGCATATGTCGAGTTTATTCTGTAGACTAGGTCAATGTCCCCCCTGATCTCATCTTTAGGTTTGTGTAAAGGAAGTCTGAATCAATCTTGAGCCAGTGAGAATCGAACGGCCGAATTGCTGGCAGTCGGCCATCAGCAGAATTAGATTGTAATACTCCATTCTAACCACCACAGTACTGCGATTCTAATTGTAATGGCAAATGTAGTTCAATAGTCGATATTTACTTACCTAAATAGGTAAACAGAATGACCATAGGACAGGGATGTCCAAACTTGGGAACTTTAAGACTTGTGGACTTCAACTCCCAGAATTCCCCAGCCAGCTATGCTGGCTGGGGAATTCTGGGAGTTGAAGTCCACAAGTCTTAAAGTTCCCAAGTTTGGACATCCCTGCCATAGGAGAACAAAAATGAAGTGGAAGCAAGAACAATTTCTGACTTCTTCATTGCTTCCCCATTGACTCTGCTTGTAGGAGACTGGCAGGAAGCATTGAAAATAATGGTACCATGTGATCACAGGGATACTGTAAAGCCACTATTTTGCGAATAAAATGGGTCTGAACATCATGGACATTTCAATTCATAGGAATGATGGTCCTGGATTTTTTACACTATTTTATTTTATTTTCTATTTATATTGTGACTGTTTGTTATGGGTGTTTTTATTTTTTCTGTGCACCGCCCTGAGTCCCACCAGGGAGATAGGGCGGTATATAAATCTGAAAAATAAAATAAATAAAAAATACACATTCTTTCAATTAGCAGATTTTAGGTACGTTGTTTGAAAAATTGATCTGGCATAATGCACTGTTTGGGCTAACTTGAGGGTACAAATAAGCTAACAGATAAATACAATTAGAATTTTAGTAACCTATAAATGAATATAAAACAACTGGATGAAGTCTTTGGGATTTGGACCAAGAAGCCAGTGTATATAAAGCAGCTGAATCATACATGATGGAGACACTGGTTTAATGGTTACTGGGTCTAGGAATTCAGAGAAACAGAGATTAGCTACTGTACATTGGTCAGGGGACTAGTTTAATCTTTCACCAGATGTGGATAGTCATATTTTAGGGGGACAAATTCCATTACTGGAAATTAAACTCATGATTTCGGAAAGGGATATTGGAATGGTACATAGTCATCTTTTCCTTAAACTCTCATAGCAGAGAGATATAGATGTCACATTATGTGCATGCCCCTATGTGCACGCATTGCTCCATCCATTACTGTTCTATCATCATCAGACCCGCCTATTCTTAGGGATACGAAGGATTTCTTCTATAGCTCATAAAGTCCTATACCTCTCGTCTTAACAGAGTATATGACATGCATTCCAAAGAACCGAGATTGAAAATTGCCTGTTCAAAGTATGTGTTAAAAGTTCTAAAGGGACTGGGGTCCACATTAAGTGAAGGATTACTTCCTACTACGTAAACTACCAGAGCTTTATGATCATTAGAGGTTCTCTATAGCAGGGGTCTCGAACCTTTGCAACTTTAAGTCTGAAGGACTTCAGCTCCCAGAATTCTCCAGCCAGCAAAGCTGGCTGGAGAATTCTGGGAGCTAAAGTCCTTCAGACTTAAAAGTTGCAAAGGTTCGAGACCCCTGCTCTATAGTACAATCTACAGAAAAGGTAATTATATATGTATGCAAGACAAGGCTTATTGGGAGAAGGGCTCCAATCTTGAAATGCTCTCCTAAAGAAGATACGCTTCGCCCTAACACCATTTTCTCTTTGTTGAGATTTCTAAATTTCAGCATTTTGAATTATTTCATAAGTACCTTAGTACAATTTGCCCATCTCAGTGTCACTGCATGCTAATGCTGTAAGTTATTTAAATACTATATTTATCTTAACCTTTTTATGTTCAGTATAGTAAAGTTCACTTTCCATAAGGGGCAGTTTTTAAATTCTTAAAAAGAATTGTTTTAGAAACTACAATGCCTAGAGTTTTCTTCTTCCTTATCAAAATTGGGCTCCTAGTTTTCTCATTCAAGGAAATTCCCTTGTTCAAGGAAGTATGGGATAAGCAGGTAGCCAACTGTTTCCCACTCCTTGCCTTTTGTCCCCTTTAAGTATTTAATTTAGCACTCTGCCATGGGACAGCTACCAATCGGCTGAAGTCTTTTGATCAGTTCCGTGAGAGATAGCAATGCAGCTGCCATTAGAGGAAACAACTTGCAGCTCAAGGGTTGTACTTTGCACAGCTGATAACCTTTCCAAGAAATAAAGTGGAGCTAGGACATGAAACCAGAATGCAAATCTGGCTCTGGCTCATTTAATTAACCCTGACTAGATTGCTTCAGGGTAGGAGTAACAAGAGCCTGTAGTATTGCTAAAATATTCCAGATGCCAGTCAGCCCGTACGTTTTATGACCATCTAAAGATTTATTATGCCATAAATGTTTCAAGGACCACAGTTCATAAATGCATGGCACACAGTTCATAATCTTCATAGATCAACTTTTAGTACCTTGACTCTTTTGATGCCAACAGAGACAGAAAATGTAAAAAGAGAACTGCTCAGTGGCAGTTTGGTATGGGTAGATATTTGTTACTCTGGACAGAGAATAAGCAACTGAGAACCTGCTGGACTGCATATGGTAAATTGACTTTGACTGGAGCCAAATAGCATTCTTTAGAGCAGGGGTCTCCAACCTTTGCAACTTTAAGTCTGAAGGACTTCAGCTCCCAGACTTCTCCAGCCAGCTTTGCTAGTAACTGTTCAAAGTTACAACAGCACTGAAAAAAGTAACATTCCTGTTTTCACGCTCACTACCATTGTAGCATCCTGATGGTCACGTGATTAAATTCAGACACGTGGCAACTGACTCATATTTATGATGGTTTCAGTGTCCCAGGATCATGTGATCAGTTTTTGTAACCTCCTGACAAGTAAACTCAATGGGGAAAGGCAAATTCCCTTAACAATCTTCTTACTAACTTAACAGCTAGTGATTCACTTAACAGTTGTGGCAAGAAAGATTGCATAATGAGGCAAAACTCACTTAACAAATGTTTCACTCAGCAACAGAAATTTTGGGCTCAATTGTGGTCATAAGTTGAAGACTACTTGTATAGGACTTACCGTATTTTTGGGAGTATAAGACGCACCTTAGTTTTTGTGGAGGAAAATAAGAAGAAGAAAAATTCTTCCTCTGCCTACCAGCCTCCATGGTATTCAGCTGGCACATGGTAGGTAACAAAGTCAACCAATCAATAGGCATAGCAACTAAGTCAGCCAATGAGGGCTATTTGGACTGAAATTTGGCATGTGAGCAACAAGGAGACAGGAAGGAGCTTGTCTTAGCCGAGAACTGAAAGTGAAACTGCTTGTGTTTTGCTTGTATTTACTGCTACCTTGGAAATCTGCTTTTGATAAATGTATTGTATATTATTATTTTGAATCCTGCTGAATCAGTTACTGCGTTTTCTGAATGTGATTGTTGCTGCAAACTCTGACCAGCCAGGTCAGCTTCAGCACTTATTGCAGCCTAATTCAGCACAGCTGATTGGCAGGTGGATCAGCACAGCTGATTGGCAGGTGGATCAGACTGCCGACATACCTCCAATCAGCTGTTCCAGGCGGCAGGGATTGCCACAGACCATCGCTGCCTCCATGCCTCACATTTTTGGCCTCTGATGGGGGTAGGTGGGGCTACATTTGGTGTATAAGGCACACTCAATTTTTCAACCTTTTTTGGGGGGAAAGGTGCATCTTATACTCTGAAAAATACGGTATGTTGCTAAGTCATTGAACATTTCCATTATACTCTCTTCTGCTGTCTGAACCCTTTTCAACGTTGTTTGCCAGACTTTCCCATTAACACTTACACACAAGTCTCCTACATGGAGGAGCATAGTAGGAAAAGGCAGAGAGGGAGGGCTTATCACGGAAACACAGTGTGAACTTTGTTGCTAGCAGCTTTGAGTCGGTATGTAGGACAGCCACGACCCTCTGATGGGCATCATGATCCATTGGTCACATATCAAGTGGCAATGCTTTATTCTGTGCCAATATATCAGGCAACTGGATGGACACATTTGAAAAGATCTCCTTACGAAGATCTTGTAATGCTATATAATTTTAATATATAAAAAGTATATATTTAATATCAAATTAAATGGTTTATTCAGGATTGATATAGTACAGCTTCAGAAGCGGCAACTAAGCCCCTTTCCCCGTTTTCCATTCTGCGCGCTGTCTATTTGCAACTGGTGGAATTGTCATTCCTTTGAGCTATGTGATACTGCTGAAGCCGTCTTGCCAATTCTTCCACTTTCTCAATGCTGGAAAAGGAGGTGTTGCTGCTGCTGCTGCTGCTGCTGCTGCTACTGAGGCTGCTATAACTACTAGGCTGGTCAGAGGTGCTCTGATGGTACCCAGAAGTATACAGAGTGTTCCAAAAATCCTTGTTGGGCCTATACTCAGAAGCCCTTGAAGACAGACAGATCTTTTCAGCACTGGAGGAAAAACCAGGCGGGAAGGTTTTGGAAGCAGCTGTCGACACAAAAGAAGAAGATTAAGGGAGAAAGAATTGAGTGAGGACAGTGGAAACTGATCTGCTCTACTCTTAGCCAGAAACAACAGGACATATGGTTAGCAATGCAGGTATTCCTCAACTCACAACTATTTTGCAACAGCGCTGAAAAAAGTGACTTAAGACTGCTTTTCATGCTTATGACCATTGCAGCATCCCCATGGTCACATGATCAACATTCAGATGCTTGGCAACTGGCATGTATTTGTGACGGTTGCAGCATCCCGGAGTCATGGGATCACCATCTGCAACCTTCTGACGAGCAAACTCAAAGGAAAAGGAAAAGCATTCATTTAAACAACCGTGTTACTACCATATTTTTCGGACTATAAGACGCATCGGTGTAAAAGATGCACTAAGATTTCAAAGAGGTAAGAAAGGGTAAAAAAAAGGTTTTGCCTTCCTTCAGCCCCCAGCAGCACACTGCAGGCTTCAGCGGGGTTGGGGCAAGGCAAGTGAAAAATGGCCCATTTTTCGCAAAAACAAGGGCATTTGTGCCTTGCCCCAGCCCTGCGGAAACCTGCAGATTGCTTCTGGGGAGTTGGGGAATGCAAAACTGCCCCCATTTTGGTGAAAAACACTCCATTTTTGCCCATTTTTCACAAAAATGGGGTGTGGCAGCGGGGCTTCAGGAGGCCAAAAATGGCTGTATTCGTTGTATAAGATGCACCAATATTTTCACACTCTTTTGGGGGGGGGAGATGCGTCTTATACTCTGAAAAATATGGTAAATTAACAACTGCAGTGATTCACAGAACAACTGTGGCAGGAAAGGTCGTAAAACGGGGCAAAACTCATTTAACTGTCTTGCTTTGCAACAGAAATGTTGGGCTCAGTTGTGACCATAAGGCAAGGACTACCTGTAATGCCAATTATTCTATAAAGGAGAAAATAGAGGAGATAAATGAATAAATGTGTCTTGAAATAAATACAGTTTAGTGACCATTCGAAGTTACAACAGCACTGAAAAATTATGACCATTTTTTCACACTTAAGACCATCGCAACATCCTCATGATCACGTGATCAAAATTCAGACTCTTGGCCACTGACTCATAGTTATGACGGCTGCAGTGTCCCGGAGTCCCATATACAACCTTCTGATAACCGATGCCAATAACAACCATGTTATTAAATTGACAGCTATCTCACTTAGCAACAGAAATTTTGAGCTGAATTGTGGTCATAAGTCAAGAACTAGCTGGAGTCCCTTCATCAGCAATAACTTCTGAAATGGTAAAACAGTAAGCATGTTGTTAGGGGCCAAAGAATGCATGGGTGGAACTCTGCTCTCATGTATGGCAATGTGAGGGATGGATATATAGAAATGTAGGGGGGGGGGGGGAAACTTCATGGTTTTTGTTCACTTTTAAGCACTAACCCAGAGGTTCCCAAACTTGGCAACTTTAAGACTTGTGGACTTCAACTCCCAGAATTCTTAAAGTTGCCAAGTTTGGGAACCTCTGCACTAACCAAAGGGCTTCAACCATGGATGGGAAGCCAAAAGCTCTCAGATGTTAGATTTCTAACATCCATAAGCTAATGGTGAGGAACCCTGAGAAAATTGCTCCCTAATTTTGGAGAGACATAATTTCCCGATTCTTGAATCAATGGGCATCATTGGTTCTAACAAGATTTTTGTTAATGTATTAAGGATCAAGGCGCTACTAGTGGGAAGATTAGATTACAAAAGAATCTATGACTTGGTAATCAGAACTTATACGCTTCTTGGCAATTAACCATTTGCTTTACTGAGCAATTTCATGGTTTGTTTCTAAATATATCCACATGTTTGCATTGACTTCTTGGATGGGAAGTCAGAACTGAAGAAGCTTCTTGGATGAGGAGCAAAACATTTTCAAGAGAAAAAAACCAGCCTAGTTTTGAAAAGCACCTTTGGGACTTTTCAAGATCATCAGGTCTGACTTCAAGTTTTCTTAAACATACTTTTTGAAAGTAACTATCATATCTCTCTTGAGTCTACAAAATGTACAGCTATATAAGAAACATGCCATGTAATGTCCTCCCAACAGGCTGAGACAATTGTTTGAATTTCCATAAACTGCTCAGCCCCACTTTATTCTAATCTAGTGTGCTGTGTGAACGTGTTCAATATTTAGTGTCTTTGAATTTGACTTAATACAGTGAATAAACTCAGTTATTATAATGTACAGTATAAATGTTGGCTAACTACTAATGTTTTGCAGAAACTTTACTGAATCTTACAAATCCCCCACTGCAAATAATCATACAACACACTGAATCACAAACTGGTCATATTTTAGTCTTATATGATGCGCAAACACAATTCACATGGTCACATTGTGGTTCAGTATGTCATGCAAATTCACAAAATTGTGGAATGATTGAAATGAGAAAACCATGGTTAAAAATGTTTTATAAACACATTGTGTTTTATTGTTGTCATGTGCTTTGATTTTTGCATATAATGTACAATAAAAGACTCAAGAAAACATTGTATCAATAAAGGGAAGTAAAGTTAATGAAGCTAAAGACCAAGGAAAATATAGTAACATAATACAAAGTCAACAAGATTATAATTTAAACAAGAGATGGATAGATTCTAGTAAATGGAAGGTGCACACATGCCAATCAGGACAGCAAATTACAATACTAACTCAATTCATTTCAGAATTTACTAATTAGAATTCATCTTCTGCAATTCTACAAAACATGCAAAACTAAAAATGAATATTTATTATGAGTCAGGTGCTATCATTCTGCAGCATAATAACTCTGAGTAGTTCCTAAATTAAACCACACAAGTGTTAACAATCGCCTACTTCAAATGGAATGCATTTCAAAAGACTGGGTTCATACTTCAAGCAAGACATAAACCATTATCCATAGTTTACGATCGTTTGATTTTTACACTGCACTAAAGCTAATGTGGTAAGTGCATTTTGGTTTAGTGTGAAAAGTGAACCCAGACATAATGTCATCACTAGGGCTTGTTCTACAACAGGGATCCCCAACCTTTGCAACTTTAAGTCTGAAGGACTTTGCAACTTTAAATCTGAAGCTGGCTGGAGAATTCTGGGAGCTGAAGTCCTTCAGACTTAAAGTTGCAAAGGTTGGAGACCCCTGTTCTACAAAGCTTGATTTAAATTTTTTGGGTGAGGTTGTGTACAGACTAAGTCATTTAGTTTGACAAGAAAAATCCTAAAATGGGGCAAAACTCACTTAACAAATGTCTCGCTTATCAAGAGAAATTTTGGGTTCAATTGTGGTTGTTGAGAACTACCTGTATTTTGGGAGTTTCTGTGTATCAGATCAATGACATTGAGAGTGATGCTGGCAGGAGCATAAGTCTAACATTTAGATTTAGATTAACATTTAGAGTTGGGTGCCAGATGATGATTATCAACTTAAAGGTCACTCATTTAATTACTGAAGAAAAGCATCAAGCCATCATAAATAGACTTTTGAGACCGTGGCGTGTTCAAGGCAAACGCAGAATGGCATTAGACCACTGATTGTGGACTGTGGCCAGTACTGAAATAAAAGTTTCCTTTTTAACAGGGCACAAACCATTGTAACATGGACTGTGAGAAGTATGAATCAAGGAAATCTGAAATTAGTAAAATTGAGATGTGATAGATGTCACGGAAGGTTGTAAAATGGGGCAAAATGGACTTAACAAATTTTCCGATTAGCAACAGAAATTTTAGGTTCAATTGAGGTCATAACCCAAGGACTATCTGTATTAAGCAAGAACAAGGAAAGTTATTTCGACCAATGGAGGAATATAACAAGAAAAGAAAAGATATGTTCATAAAGACTGAGCCAATCACAAATTTGTGCTTAGGATACGAATATTCAAGAATAAGGCTAATATCTGATACAGGCAACTTTTATGAAAAAAAGATGGAAATACTATACTTAGGAGCATTCACAGTAAATCAATATTTCATCAAAATAATGATCTACTTGTGTTTTTACATGAAAAGGGCAGAGCTTTTGTCACAGTGTAAGTTTTGTCATTTGTCTATACACATCCTCTATAGATGCCTATCAGTGAAATATTTTTCAAACAGAATTATAGACTATTATAGGCAAAAGATTTGTATAATGGGATTGCATTTAAAAATCAATTCCAAGAAAAAGGTAGGTACAACAGGTCAGCTATTAATCAGGTAAAAATAAAATTATAAAATAAAATAAAAAGATAAAGTTAGAACAATTGATCAGTGGAACAGCTTGCCTCCAGAATTTGTGAAAGCCCCAACACTGGAAGTCTTTAAGAAGATGTTGGATAGCCATTTGTCTGAAATGGTATAGGGCTTCCTGGCTAGGCAGGGGGTTGGACTAGAAGATCTCCAAGGTCCCTTCCAACTCTGCTATTGTATTGTAAAATCCCAATGGGATCATTTAAGAGACCGAACAACAAAGAGTGGCAAAAAACATGGTGTACATCTGTACTGGAAAAGTGGGATGCAAAAGAATGCTCAAATTACTGAACCATTCCACTGATTCCTCACACAAGCCATGTTTTCCTAAAATATTACAAAGAAAAAGAGTGGCAGGTAGAAAGAAATGCCAAAGGAACAGACAATTTAAAGAGAAACACAAGATCAAACAGCCAATAAAAAAGAGATAACGGAGAGGAAAAGCGTATATAATAAGATCTATCTTTGCTTCATTGATTCCAACCTGTCCTTTGAGTGTATAAATCATGCCTGAATATGGAATGTATTATGTTTAATTTGTGGGGCAGATGCCTCTGAATTTACCTAGAGTGCCATGGAATGGAAGAAGAACTAATCAGTCAGTTCTGAACCAGATGAAACTGGCTGTTCATGAAGCAGAAAATAACATATTGTGTGCATGTTAATTGAGCAGATGATGGACTAGAACAAATTATTCCATTTAGTAAGTTTTAGTGAGGAAGAGAAAAGAAACAGATAATGGCAGATGGAAATGATAAAAGGAATTATTGGAAGATCTCTGTTGTAAGAGAACATCCATCTTATCATTGGAACAGTAGTTGGGTTATTTGTGTGCATGTAGAATTTATACGTATGTGTACATATGCATGAAGTAGCAAGTGGATGGTCTACCTTTTGGGCTATGTAAGAATCTATAAAATAAAGGGCAAAATTCCAAACATAAATATACTATGATCAGAAATATCAAGTAGGTAATGGATAAAAAGACCTAATGGAACAGTTCCACTTTAGCGACATTTGATCTTATAACCTGCCTTACTACTTTTTTTTTTTCCTGTTTACTCTCTGTACCTGTACTTTCTTTTTTGCGGCGAAAAGAAGGTGACAAACTATTTCCTCTTCGTTTAGTTTTGGGGGAAAACATCTCCTCACCGACAGTTGAGGTCCATTGTTTACAACGCTCCTTTTTGCTGTTAACTCTTCCTCTGTCCTTCTTCTTCTTCTTCTTCTTCTTCTTCCAATCCCCTCCTACAGAAATAGCATTTTTCTGTCTCTCGACCTCTGCCACTGCTTTTTGGACGTGTTTTGGGACCGTTACATTTGGTCTAGAATCCAAAGGAGGAAACAGAATGAAGGTAGGTATGATGGACCCCAAACTTCTGCCAACATTTTATTTATTTTATGTATGGAATGACAAGGAGAGAACGATAGCAGTTGTCAATATATTGATACCTGTCTTCTATATCTATTCTGTTCATTATTATATCTATACCCCAATACATTACTGATAATCCAGTGGTGGGTTTCAATTTTTTTTAGAACCTACTCTGTAGGTGTGGCCTATTTTGTGGGTGTGGCTTGGCAGTCATGTGACAGGGTGGGAGTGGCCACCTTTTAAAACGTGGTGAAACTCATTTAACAACGCTCTTGCTTAGCAACCAAAATTTTGGACTCAATTGTTTCTTTCTTTCTTTCCTTTCCTTCCCGTTGGGTCACTGGCAGCAGCGGGCCAGATTTACTTCCAGGTACGCCGGTGGAACCCCCTCTCACCGGTTCTCTAAATTTCACCAACCGGCTCTCGCGAGTAGGTGCGAGCCTGCAGAAACCCACCAGTGTGATAATCCCCATCCTACATACTTTCCATTTATGGTTAAGTATCACTTTGCAAATCACATATTAGCACTTGTATATTCATGACCGAAGAACAATGCACTCTGTTCGTCCCCTTCCTCTAACCACACATCTTCAGGAGGGACACGTGTACCACAGTGATGGAACTACGGGCTGCCCACCTTGCTAGCCAGATCAGCTGAATTAAACCTCATGATCAGCAGAACGATAAAGCTCATCATCAGATTATCCTTGCATACTTCCTACATAAACTAACCTAACAGTCCTTGCTGTAACACTGCTGTCATAATTCTCCTTCCTACTATTACATACAATCCTTTTCTAGGTCTCTTTTGTTGTAAGGATAGATGTCTACAGGAGTGGAAGGGAGCAGCTGATGAAACCTGTGTTGTGACATCATGATATAATTTCTGATATTCTTTAGGTCAGGGGTCCCCAACCTTTGCAACTTTAAGTCTGAAGGACTTCAGCTCCCAGAATTCTCCAGCCAGCAAAGCTGGCTGGAGAAGTCTGGGAGCTGAAGTCCTTCAGACTTAAAGTTGCAAAGGTTGGGGACCCCTGCCTTAGGTGTATCAGAATAACAGGGAAGAAGAGGGTTTTCACTGACCTATCACTGCACATGTGCCATGTTTGGCTCCTTATGGCTTGCTGCAGATGCTTATGGCAATTAGCTAAATGTTAGCAAATCTAGTCTCCTCACCTCACCTCACTGCAATTCAGAAAATAATGGTGGCTCATTTTGATGAAGTGTTCTTCCAGATAATAGCTTTAAAAGGATTCAATTATTAAATAGTATAATTGTTTTTCAACTAAATTGGATGCCAGCCATACTACATTAACTGGAGATGCCCTTCTGGGAATACAAGATATTCTCAATAAAATAGAACTGAAATGGAAAGGTATAGCTTTGATGGTGCAAAGCATTACATGATAGTTCCTGACAGCGCTTGAAAAGTAACATAAAGTCCAGTGTCACTGCTTGAATTTCTTCCATTTCTCTATAACAAAACTGAATTTTTAACAGGTCTTGATTACAAAGGCTTGGATATATTGCTGCATTAAAAGTTTAATTTACATTGGCAAATTTCATAATAATTTATTGTACCGAAGCATGGATACTTATGTAGCCCTGAGATAAAATAATAATAATAATTAATAATTTATTAATTTATAGACCGCACCCTCTCCCCCATGGGGACTCGGGGTGGTGTACAGGCAATTTAAAAATCCAAAAATACAACAATATACAAATACAAAATGTTAAAATCAAATTAAATTAACCCTTGTGCTAAAATCACTATTAAAACCCTTAAAACCCTAACATTACCCCCTAAAATTATACAATTTCATTTTATGGCTAGTAATGTAAACATTAGGCCAGGCCGGCCTGATGGAAGAAGTGAGTCTTTAACTTTTGGCGGA
The DNA here is from genome assembly GCA_039707465.1 of Rhabdophis nuchalis. NCBI lineage: Eukaryota > Metazoa > Chordata > Lepidosauria > Squamata > Natricidae > Rhabdophis > Rhabdophis nuchalis. The sequence goes on along the minus strand of CM077651.1, from coordinate 36,626,046 downwards.
AGGAGCGGAGGTCCGTCGTTGTTCTAATTTCAGGGGGTAGGTCATTCCAGAGGGTTGGGCCCACCACAGAGAAGGTCCTTCCCCTGGGCATCGCCCACTGGCATCTTATGAGTCGGGAGGGAAGATTTATTTTTTTCCCCTATTTCATTTCCAACGACTATCATCCTCAGTTATTTGCAGCAGGCAGATGTTTTTTCTCAGAACCAGTAAGGATTTAACTTTCCAATGCAAACAGTATCCACAAAAGACAGAAATCACTTTAAATAGTGTTCAAACTTTCTGAAATGTCAGAAGTATTGATAGTTACATGAGCTGTTGTAGCAGGAATCTGATTTAACAGATATCTGACTATATGCATTAACGGTAAAGGTTCCCCTCGCACATATGTGCTAGTTGTTCCTGGCTCTAGGGGTACATCCCTTCGGCCGATTCGCTCCCACAGAGAGGGACTTCTCCAGGTGCCGTCCACTAGGCAATGGCAGTGGGCAACGCCCAGGGGAAGGGCCTTCTCTGTGGCGGGCCCAACCCTCTGGAACGACCTACCCCCCCAAACTCGGAACTATTACGGACCTCCGCTCCTTCCGCCAAAAGTTAAAGACCTATTTTTTCCATCAGGCCAGCTTGGCCTAATCTACTCACCTAGCCTGCAGCCTGAAGTCTAAATTGTTTTAATCGGGATTTTAAGGGAATATAGTTTTAAGATTTTAAATTTTAGCACAGGGTGATAACTATTTAATTTGGGTTTTTAAATATTTATGTTTGTCACGTATATATGTTTTTAACTTCCTGTGCACCGCCCCGAGTCCCTTCGGGGAGAGGGTGAGGTTTACAAATTGAAACAAATAAATAAATAAATAAAATAAAAGAATTAGCACTGTCCAAAGACATCTCCATGGTCATGTGGCTGGCATGACTAAATGCCGAAGGTGCACAGATCGCTGTTAACTTCCCACCAAAGTGATCCCTATTTTTCTACTTGCATTTTTACATGCTTTCGAACTGCTAGGTTGGCAGAAGCTGGGACAAGTAATGGGACCTCACTCCATTAAGCAGCGCTAGGGATTCGAACCACTGAACTGCCAACCTTTCTGTTCGACAAGCTCAGTGTTTTAGCCACTGAGCTACCACATCCCTATATGCATTACATGCATTTAAATAGTATAACGCAAAGCATTTATTCATGCTCACATGAGGTAATCCATCATCTTGGTCATGTTGATGTAGCAGCAGGAACAAGTGTACCTTCTGTGACTAATTTTAAAAAGCCCATTTCGTACACAATGATCCTACAACAAAACATTTTTAAAAGATTAAACTTTTTAAAAAAAATTTATATAATGAATTATAAAGTATTCAAATTAGAGAAATGTGTTAAACAACAAGAAAAGGTGGTGAGTTGGTTAACTATAGAGCACAATGTTCTGAAACTCAATTTCTCAGAATATTTTAAAAGGCAAGTATTATTTATTAAAAACTAGCTATACCCAGCCACGCGTTGCTGTGGCCCAGTCTGGTTAAATGGCCAACCAATCTGTGTGTAGATCTACACCTGCACACACAAATATGTACCCACAACCACTGTATAACCCCCAACCTACCTAATGTATTTCTCCCTCTCTCCCTCTCTCCCTCTACCTACCTACTGTATTTCTCCCTCTCTCTATCCCTCTACCTACCTACTGTATTTCTCCCTCTCTCTATTCCTCTACCTACCTACCGACCTACTGTATTTCTCCCTCTCTCTCTCTATCCCTCTACCTACCTACTGTATTTCTTCCTCTCTCTATCCCTCTACCTACCTACTGTATTTCTCCCTCTCTCTATCCCTCTACCTACCTACCGACCTACTGTATTTCTCCCTCTCTCTCTCTATCCCTCTACCTACCTACTGTATTTCTCCCTCTCTCTATCCCTCTACCTACCTAATGTATTTCTCCCTCTCTCCCTCTATCTACCTACCGACCTACTGTATTTCTCCCTCTCTCTCTCTATCCCTCTACCTACCTACTGTATTTCTCCCTCTCTCTATCCCTATACCTACCGACCGACCTACTGTATTTCTCCACCTACCTACTTACCTACCTAAATTTTTCTGAATTTAAATTCAGAAAAGACAAAAGAAGTTGTATGTTTACCATTTCATCAGTTAATCAATTGTTCCTCAGCTCTGACAGCTTTAAGATGTGTGTGCTTTCAGAATTCCTCAGCCAGTATCTCAGACTGCTGAGGTTGAGGTACACTGAGTTAACCAGTCAAAAGATGAGGAAATAATTCCTATCCTGGTAGAGCCTTGAATTGGTACATTCAGCGCTTTGCCATTCCAGCCAGATCCGGGTTGCTGATTGACTGCTTACCTTTTTATTGTTGTATTTCAAAACTGTGTAGAGTTTATCATCTAAATCAGCTTTATTTGGTATTGCTATAACAACACCAGGGACATAAAACTCTTCACCTGATGGCTTCCTTATTCTGGTGAATACATAATCTCCAACCTGTTGAATAATAATAAATGTGAGTTGAACACACCTATCTTAAATGTAAGTGTCCTAAGGTTTTAATGTTTGAGTTTGAAGAAATATGAAAACCCAGTAAGAGTATACAAACATATATATAGATTTTTAGTTAAAAATTTCAACCCATGCCTGACTCTTCTCTGCAGTTGAATAGTAATAGCACTTAGACTTAGATACCATTTTGCACAGTGGTGGGATTCAAAACTTTTTACTACTGGTTCTGTGGGTGTTGCTTGGTGGGCATGGTGTTGCTTTGTGGGCATTGTTTTGTGGGTGTGGCAGGGGAAGGTTACTGCAAAATCCCCATTCCCTCCCCACCCCACTAACCTGCTTTCCAGCTCCGTTCTCCTGCTCAGGGCAACAAAAGAAGATCAGCTGGGAGGCTGGGAGGCAGCGGGGATGGGGCCAGCCTATTTGCCAGTTCTCTGAACTATTAAAAATTTCCGCTACCAGTTCTCCAGAACTTGTCAGAACTGGCTGGCTACCACCTCTGGCTTCACAGTATTTTACAGCAGGGGTCTCCAACTTTTGCAACTTTAAGTCTGAAGGACTTCGGCTGGAGAAGTCTGGGAGCTGAAGTCCTTCAGACTTAAAGTTGCAAAGGTTGGAGACCCCTGCTTTACAGTCCTCACTAAGTGGTTTTTACAGAGTCAGCATATTGTCTCCAACAATCTGATTCCTCATTTTACTGATCTCAGAAGAATGGAAGGCTGAGTCAACCTTGAGCCGGTCAAAACTGAACTCCTGGCAGTAGGCAGAGCTAGCCTGCAATAATTCTGCATTGTAACCACTGTACCACTATGACTCTTAAATTCTATTCCACCCCCACAAAAACATAAATGAACCTGTGATTTATCCATTAAAAAGTAAAAAATAGATATATAGCCTTTGGTGCAAGCTTAAAAGGGCAGAATATGTTCAGTTGCGGCTCCATCTGATTTGTTAATTACAGTATGTTCTGAACTAGGACAGCTTAGCTACAATGATTATGTTTCAATAATCACTTGTCTACCATAATGTACTTTACAGGATTCTACCTTTGAAGACACAGGCCTCAACTGATACAAAATGCTAAAACCCAACCAACAAATGGCATCCACATTTATTCTCTGATTTCTACTGTGGTTATCTGCACTGGATGTCAATTCTCTTCCGAACCCATATCAAGGTCATGATACTCCCTTCCCAGTACTGTATATACCAGCGATGGTGAACCTTTTAGACACCGAGTGCCTAAACTGCGCACACACATGCCCAAACTAAAAGGTTTGCATGCTCATGGACATGTGTAAACATACATGAACATGACCATGCATGCGCAGTAGAGACCCAAAGACCAGCTGGCTGGGAGGAGGCGGGGCAGTGGTGGGTTTCAATTTTTTTAGAACCTACTCTGTAGGTGTGGCCTATTTTGTGGGCGTGGCTTGGCAGTCATGTGACAGGGTGGGAGTGGCCACCTTTTAAAATGTGGTGAAACTCATTTAACAACACTCTTGCTTAGCAACCAAAATTTTGGACTCAATTGTGATGATAAATTTTCTTTCTTTCTTTCTTTCTTTCTTTCTTTCTTTCTTTCTTTCTTTCTTTCTTTCTTTCTTTCTTTCTTTCTTTCCTTCCTTTCCTTTCCTTTCCTTTCCTTCCCGTTGGGTCACTGGCAGCGGCGGGCCAGATTTACTTCCAGGTACGCCAGTGGAACCGCCTCTCACCGGTTCTGTAAATTTCACCAACCGGCTCTCGCGAGTAGGTGTGAGCCTGCAGAAACCCACCACTGAGGCGGAGCATCCCAATACCAGCAGCACAGCAAGAGGTAAGATCTTTTTCTTTCAAGAGCTTCTGTTTGGTTGTTTGCAGGGAAACAGAAGCTCACGAAAGAAACACCACAGAGATCTGAGCTGGGGAAACAGTGTGCGTGCCAGCAGACCGGGCTCTGGGTGCCCCCTCTGGCACACGTGCCATAGGTTTGTTATCATGGGTATATAACATGCTGGTCATTAAAGCTGATCTAGAGCACTTTCTTCAGGTGTCCTGGATGGGAAATGCACTGACATAGTTATTCTAGGACAAACAGATCTAGGTTGCAAAAAGCCAGACCTTTTTCTGCTCCTTCCAATTTCTGTCTAATGGTAGCTCTAGCTTTTTGGTTCTTTCACTACAAAGTTCATTGATTTTGAGGTGTATTAAGTATTATGGAATTCAGTCTTATCAACTATTTTTAACCTGCATCTTTACACTTCTGGTACCTTTTGATACTGCTACATATAAATATGTGTGTGCAATGATTTGTGGGTTTTACAATTGGGTAGTTTTGTAACCTTTCATTTTCATAAGCCAGCTAAGATTTTGCATAAAGAATGAATGAATGCATGCATGCAATTGGAATGTAGAGTTTCCACCTTCATTTATAAAATATAGAAAGTAGAAATAAGCTCAGATATTTATTAGACTATAACCTCCATTGTAAAAAGATGTTCAGAATTCTGCATGGGACCCAAATTAGTTTTGATGTTTTTGTTTTTGGGGGGGGGGGAAATCAAGGGTCAATTTACTTTATAAAAATACAATGCCAGATGTGGTACATCATGTTTTTTACACAGCACATTGCCTGACTCTAATACTTATCCGAAACTAAAAATGAATTTAATATGGTTCACTTCCAATTTGATATGGTGAGCTGCATCTTGCAAACAGTTATGTGTATAAATTGAAAATGAACCACATCAAATCACAGATAAAGACTGTTGATCAACGCTAGCCATTAAAAAAAAAAGTATTTAAATTTGCATGGAATTGCTGTTCCAGAAAAGCTATTCCCTTTTCACCTCTATAATATTTTGTTGTCAAAAAATTGTGCTTTACATCAGGGGTCTCCAACCTTTGCAACTTTAAGTCTGAAGGACTTCAGCTTTAAGTCTGAAGGACTTCAGCAAAGCTGGCTGGAGAAGTCTGGGAGCTGAAGTCCTTCAGACTTAAAGTTGCAAAGGTTGGAGACCCCTGCTTAAATTGTGCTTTACAGCAACCCAAACAAAAAACTTTCTTAGTTCCAAGGTGAAAATTGCAATGATGTCTATAAGCAATTCCTTTTCCAAGATGATCAGCAAGGCAGAGTAGATTTGATCGATCAAGACTGCAGTGTGGGAGAAAATTGGATAAATCCCTTTCCCATCCTTCACAGCCCAAATCTTGATCCCTGCCTACTCTAAAGACATATGACTTTTCACATATGACTTATGTAATTATGATTTATTACTATATGGAACAATTAATGGAAAATTATGTATTATACCTACACAATAGATATACCTTTCACTCAGTATATTCTGCAGACATTTTCTTTTTTAGGAAAAGTAGTACTTTTCTAAACCTACAAACAAAGGCTAAAAGAAGGACAAGGGGTGACATGATAGCAGTATTCCAATATTTGAGGGGCTGCCACAAAGAGGGGGTCAACCTATTTCCCAAAGCACCAGGAAGCAAGACAAGAAATAATGGATGAAAACTAATCAAGGTGAGAACAAACCTAGAACGAAGGGAAAAATGTCCTAATAGTGAGAACAATAAACCACTGGAACTGCTTGCCTCCAGAAGGTGTGGGTCCTCCATCAAAAAAAGAGATTAGACATCAATTTGTTTGGACTGGTTTAGGGCAGGGGTCTCCAACCTTTGCAACTTTAAGTCTAAAGGACTTCAACTCCCAGACTTCTCCAGCCAGCTTTGCTGGCTGGAGAAGTCTGGAAGTTGAAGTCCTTCAGACTTAAAGTTGCAAAGGTTGGAGACCCCTGGTTTAGGGTTTCCTGCTTGAACAGGGGCTGGATTAGAAGACCTCCAAGCTCCCTTCCAACTCTGTTATTTTGTTGCTATAGTCCAGAGGTGTTAAACTCAAGGCCCTCAGGGCAGGGGTGGATTTTTGCTGGGTGTTGCTACCAGTTCAGTGCATGCACGATTTACGTGTGATTTGCATGCACTCCGCATGCATGCACTGTTGCCTGTAAATAGGTCTGAGCATGCTCTGAATGTTAAAAATGTAAAAAAAAACCATGCCGCAGCAACCGGGGAACCGGTTTGGGGAGGTGGCAAGCCTGCCGTTCCTACTGGTTTAGCAACCCAGTCACAATTTCCACTACCAGTTCGCCCAAACCATGCAAACCAGTAGCAACCCATCTCTGCCTCAGGGCCAGATCTGGCCCTTAGGGTACTTAAATCTGGCCCATGGGGCTGCCCTGGAAGCAGCAAAGGACTGGTCCATGGTGCCTTTGCCAGTGACAACAGAGGGCCATGTGTGGCCCTCCCAGGCTCTGTTTTTCACTGTGAAGTTCTCCTGCAGCCATTTGCCTGTGAAAATGGAGTCCAGGCAGGCCTCAAGTGGCCCCATTAGCTCCATTTTTGCAGGCAGGGGGCTGCAGGAGACCATCAGCACCAAAAACAGAGCCTTGGTAAGTGACATCAAGCTGGCCACAACCACCCCAGCCACACGCTCCAGCCCCCTGAGGTCAAACACAACCCTGATGCGTCCCTCAATGAAATTGAGTTGGACATCCCTGCTCTAGTCATTTTTACAGGATCAAACTGGATTTTTAGCATACAGCTACAATAAACCTTCTAATCTGATCTTGCATTCATAGAGAACTTCCAAATATATTCAGATAAAAAGCATATCACCTTTAAAAAGCACCATGCAGTCTAAACCTAAACTTATCTTGTGAAATAGCATGCTACTTACTTGCAAGGGTGGACAAGGCATCGCACCTCCAATAAACAAAATGAACTTCAAGGGGACAATCTCACTCTGGCCATTAACAAAATCAACGAGTGCATAAAATGATGTGATGCTCTTCACCACTGATCCTGAAACAAAAACATGGTAGAAAATCCCACAATTCAAATTGCATGCAGAACGTCCAAATGCATTGTCACATTTCATCACTAGGCTCTCTATTTTAAAAGGAATTTAAGTAACGGAACTGTAAAAGTTTCCACCTGAAGAAAAAGCAAGAAAACTATTGCTCTTGAAGATAATCCCACATTATCAAGAAAAAATAATGTGGGATTAAACAATGTGATTTGTAGTTCAGTTTATTCAATGTGATAAATTCTTTTTCTGAACCCATCACCAATTGGGTTTTGAAATTTAGAAATTGTCCATCTCCCTCACATTCTGGTCTGAATCCAAATAAAAGCCTACAGCATCTGATAGTCCCAGGCAGTCCCCACATCTTAATACTAACCAAGTCTGATCACACTTAGCTTCCAAAATCAGATAAGGTCAGGGTTTTCAGAGTAGCATGACTGTTTAAGGAATTAAGGGCCTGGACTGATGGAGCAAGTTCCCCCTTCAACCACGTATCTGTCAAAATTCAAAAGGGTTGTATGGATGTATCTATATGCATATTTCTCCATGATGGCAGAGAACCTTCTTGTTTGGAGTTGGGTGTTTTTAAATATATATAAATGTATAAATCATACATTCCCTGATCTGAAATACCTCTGCAACCTGTTTTCATGCCCATGCCTAACATGTGATAGATGTTTGGCTGCCCTACTTCCAATTTCATATCCACAATTTATCAATGGCAAATAAATTGAAAATATACCAATATGTATTCACACATTAAACAAATTGTACTGGATCTTTTAAGACAGGGATTTTAAAACTTTTTCAGGCCCTGAAACCTGTTAGGCAAAACAATACATTCTAGGAATCTCTGATCAGGAGGCAATTTTTTTTAGCAATAGAAAACTGGCTGGGTTTGAAGGTTTGAAGGTTCATTTTCTTTCTATCCTCCCCTCCCCTCCCCCTAGTCTTATGGAATCCCATCAACTTTGAAAAAAGCCTGTTTTTAAGTGATTCTCACTTTTGGAAACATTATGGAAAATTGAGCTATGAATTGAAAGACACGAACTATATTAAGATCTGGGAACCAAAGAATCTCACCGGCAATGCCAGCTATAAAAAGGAAAGTTTGAAGGTTGGCACAACTCCCAACTGTCATAATAATATACATATTCCCACTCTTTTTCCTGCCATTTTTTGTTCCTTCGGTTCTGAAAACCACAGCTGCATATTAAGCTTTATTCAACCAAGCAAAAATGTAAACCACTTGGATAACTTCTATGAACACAGGCGTGTTTATTGAAATAAGCCAGGAAGCATAACCAACTATTGTAGTTCAAGACTAGCCCTGTGTAAAGACACAATTATCAAACACCCTTCTATTGTCTTACCTGCCACTTGACTACAGATAGTCCTCAGTTTTCAACCACAATTGAGACTAGAATTTCCACTGCTAAGTAATGGAAACTAACCTCTCTTTTTTGGCCACAATTATTAAGCAAATCACTGCAGTTGTTAATGTGATTGTTAAGTGACTTTGCATGTCGGAAGCCAAATGGGAAGGTCACAAACAGGAATCATATGACTCTGGGATGCTGCATAGTTATAGATGCCGGTTGCCAAATACTTGGATTTCAATCATGTGACCATTGGGATGCTACAACAGTTGTAAGTTGTCACCGTAAATCTGTTTGTTTGTTTTTTACAGTAGCATTGTAACTTTGAACAGTCGCTAAATGAATGGTTGAAAACCGAGGACTACCTGTATTTGTCTCATTTGTATGGGCTGGCCTGTTTTCCTTTGTTTTTGAAGTGATCAGATTTGCTCTTTGACTTTGCTACCTGTGTGAGAACAAACTCTCGCATTGTGGATGTTTTAAAAATAGTTTAGACGGCAAGCATACATCAAACACTCTGTTAGTCATTAAAGCTGCAAGTCTGAAAAAAGTTGCTGTGGCATTAAAGAACCCACTTATGAAAGGTAATAGAAGCAGTGGCACATTTTGTCACATTTACAGGAATTTTTTTTTTAAAAGAGGTTGCCTTGATATACATCTAGGAAGTGCTGCACTTGTGTCAAATGGGAAGCACATCTTCTGAAGTTGTGTTCAAAGCAGGCAAATGTATAATCATCCAAGCCTGTACTTTCAAATCTTTACTTTCGCTACCAATATTCTCTTTTGTATTTAGATCTTAAAAGAGTTGCAGTAAACTCTGTTATGCGTACCTGGCTTCAGAAGCGTTAGTTAGCTGAATGTTGGAACACTTGGTTAAATCATCTCTGTGCTACTAATTGTAACAGAATTTACAGGTGCATACCAGATCTTGAGACTGGACTTTTTAATTTTTCAAATAAAATTCTATCCCAAATATATATACCTGTAGACAATATTTACCTGGGTAATAAAATCCTGTGGTTTCTGATCTTGCGATGACATTTTGGCCTTTGAGATAATCAAATACTTTTGTTTTGGGTTTCTTTGCCTGTAGTTAATAAAAACGCCTGTATTATATAGGGAACACCAGATATTTGCTCTTTCTAATGTATCATAGCAGAATCAACAGAAAACAAAGTACAGATATTATTATTTATTAATTTAATTTGTATACCGCCCTCTCTCCCGTTGGGACTCAGGGCGGTGCACAGGGATAATAAAAGATAAAATACATATAAATACAATCAATAGATAAATTTAAAATTAAATAAAATTAAAGGCTTCTATTTCTCTTTGATAGCTAATGAAGTTATGGGCTCTTAAGAAAGTTATTCTCACATTAAAAATAGATTTTAATTATTTCATGGAAATTGTGAATGTCTGTTAGTCACATTTTTAAATAATTGTTTGTTCACTTAGGAGGATGTAAATGAAAAAGCTAACCCTTTTTATTTGTTCTTGAAGTGAAAATGAAATTTTGTATGCTGCCTACATTTCTGCCCTTCGGTTCTTAAGGCTTTAAAGATGCAGATTAACAGTTGCTAAGGATGATGGTCTGCCTGGGCTGCTAAAAAGGTTGTCTCAGGATAAGTGATTGCTCTGTGTTAATCACATCGTGTCTACAGCAGTGGGTGGGGAGAGAACCAGAATAAGCCTATGAATTAGGGAAACTGATGAGTTGGTACAAATCAAGGTCACAGCAAAATTATCATTATCAAATTTATCAATCTGATGTATCTGGAAAGAAGTAGAGATCAAATCTTTTCATAGAATAATAACCTTCATGCAGGGATTCTCAAAAGGCAGATCATGAACCTTCCAGACTTTGAGGAGGATAATTCAATTTGGGAAGCTTATCCAGGTAAAGCAAGACTGCGAGGTCCTTGGTGCTTTTGATGGTTTTCTTGCAGACATTTAATTACCAAACTAGGTAACATCATCAGTACACCAAGCTCAGAGATCACAAAGGACCCCACAGTTCAACCCTGAGCTACAAATATTCTCTTTTATCAAAGCTGAGCTGCTGCCAGGTCTCATTTTCTCTTGCTTGAACAAGTGTTTGTCCAGGTGGAACAGAAGACTATATGGGAGGTTTCCGCCTATGCCTTATCTGTCTGTTACAATTGTCCTATTTGCACCATCCTGCTTCCAAGAGCCAAGATACCCTTGCTTGCTTTTAGAATCATATTTGCAACCTTGTCTTCCACCAATTACAGATGTAAGGCTAGAAGGACATGCAGGATTGCACTTCTTGGCTATTCATTGCAGGAGCGGGGAAGACAGAAGAGTTTATATTGATTGTGCCTACACACGAGACTCAAACAAAAATTCAAAGATACCTAAATGCTTGTATCTGGTTTTTGGGCTGTTTGCAGGTTGATCATTTCTGTACATAACTATTAACATTGAAATCTTACGTAATGTTTGGAAGATTATGGTAGATTAACATAAAGCTTCCAACTGGAACAGAAAAAGCTAATTGAATAACACCAAAAAATAAAGCCCAAGCAAGTGAAAAGAAAGCTTTTGAGATATATATATTTTTTAAGATAGAAGAAACATACAATTAGAAATCTGCAGAAGACTGGCTTTTTCCCGCTGATAAGCTTCCTATATTATGCTTGCCAAAGACCTTATTAAAAAGTCTTTATTAGCATTTTAATAACCTTCCTTGTCAATAGTTCCCATTTCTCTGACTGAATGTAATCCTTGAAAGGGAAGAGCTTTCATTTATCATCTGTCCATTTCAATTACAGATTACATCAGTCAATCAAAAAAGCAAAACATCTGTTCCTAGCCAAGTAAAACGTGCCCATTTCCTTGAAATGAATATTTAAAGTAATCTGATAGCTAAATAAAGATGTTTCATGTCCCTTGCACCCCAAATGTAATGATTTGGAAAATCAACAGATCTCTATTTTATTTGGAAAAACCCAAGAGTACTTCCATTATGCAGATAAAATCAGCAATTTTACCATTTTAACAAAGGTTAAGGATTGGACAAATGTATTCAGTTGTTCATTCATTGTCAGGGCTTCTAGGCCTCTCTAATCAAACTATCTCTGAGGGGATTAGTTTCTCAAATCCTTACCTTAGCAGGCACCTTCTGAATAAAAAGCTTGCCTGATACTCAGTGTTTGTATATACACATGCATACTAAAGTGCAGGAAAAGCATTATTCAAATATGAAGTAATGTTCATTGTACTCCAAATAGTACATTCACATTATTGGGTCTTGTTTTCTCAGGGAAATATCAACATAGCCCATAATGCATTCTCAAAGCTACTGTATTTAAATAGAGCAGATTTTTGAAACTTGGTCAAAGACCATTCTAACATCACATCACGCAACCTTAACAGAGCTTTTCAATATTTCTCAATCAATCACTCATGAATTGGTTCTTTCATTCTTTTTTTATTTGCTGCAATCAAGAAACAATCTCTATGGAGGCCTGCTTGTTTAAAAGGCAATTTCTGATACAAAAATTGTAATGGTGCCTCCCTTCCTACTGTAATGAATTGAACTGTAGGTAGGAGAAGGAAAACAGGGAGACTATATCTCCAGACTAAAAATAAATTATTAACTACACATTACATTGCAGCCATATTTTAACAAAGCATCGCAACGCTAACACCAGGGCTCTTTCAAAGTACCCTCAGAAGCTTTATAGAATTAGTTCCTCAAAAGCTAGGAGAAACTAGGAGGTTTCATAACAAAATGTCACAGCATTATTGGCTCTTAAAGCATGGATAAGAGATCTACTGCCCTGCAGGTAACTTTTAATTACAACTCCCAGTGATCAGGCTGCTAGAAATTTTATTTCAAGATCTACCAGGCCATAGGTTTCCTAATACTGTTATAAAGCAATCTTAGATTATTTTTACCTAGTCTCAATGTTCCTGGAGAAGCCAATGGCATCCTAAACAAATGGATTGTCTTGATATCTGCTAAATCAGAGCAAGTCATGGAACTGAACTAGATTGGTGGCTCTGATGGGGAAGTGTACTTTTCTTGGGCTTATTAGATCTTCCAATGGCATTCAGCACCATTTACCTAGCCATTTTGCTTGATCATCCAGAGGTGGGCATTATGGCATGATAATTACACTCCAACTAGAGTAGGCAATGTTAGTCTACATTATGGAGAACTGGACTTTGGTTGGTCCAGTGTGGAGTCTGACAAGATTTGCAACCCTTGCATATTTTATTTAACACATATATGGGTTCCCTGGGAGAGATCATCCATTGGTCTGGAGTAAAATGTCATCAGGATGCTGATGATATTTAAGCATGCATTACCAGGATGAATTGAAAATACTGTGGAAAGCTTGAAGCAAGCTGATTTGATCAAAATCAACTCAGATATTATCCTTCCCCTTTCCAGTTGCTCAAAGCAATTTTATTTTGCCGAGGTTTAAATTAAATGTTTTGTGCTTGCTAATGTGGACATTTGTGATCTCAATATTATCCAATGCTATTACCCTGTAGTTAATTACCCAACATCTCCAAATTGGTTGAGCTACAAAAACTGTGAATAAAATTAAAACCATCTGTATAGTTTTCATTTTTTTAGTGCTTCTTACATCGTTTCAGTGCACACACAGTTTAAAAAATAAATCTATTTTGACTCTTCCACATTGCAACGTATTAGAAATACTTGAAGAGTAATGTTCAAAATCACACCTTCTGCATATTTGCCACTATTGCAGTGTTTTTCAAACTTGGCAATTTGTAGATGTGTGGACCAACTCCCAGAATTCCCCTTCCAGCATGGGAATTCTGGGAATTGAAGTCCACACATCTTCAAGCTTCCAAGGTTAAGAAACATCGGTTGCTACTGTAAACTGTTTTTGTTTATGGAGGCTTGTTTCTATTTCTTCATTCCACTTTCATTTACAGAAGCTGCCTTGGAAATTTCTTCAAGAAACATAAATAATAGCAACTACCAACCTCTTTAGTGGGACAGATGTGGAGTGGACAAATTCTCTTGGGTTCATCTTTGGATGCTAGTTCAAGATCAGAAGCCTGTTGTAGGTATGTTAATGCTGTTAGAATCTCATCTTCCAACATCACAAGATCCTGATTGGCAATTGGCCACTTTGCACTGGCTAAGGCTTCGAGTAAAGATTCTTTACATTCCACGTAGGACACTGGCTTATCCTGATGAAATCTAGTAACAAAGATTATGTATTATTATTTATATGATTTATGCGACTAGCATTCCAAAATCAATTATATATATTAACTATATTATGGTTTTCCTAGCGGAGAATATCTGTTAGTTAAAAGATTCCTATTGTTTCCATGTTCACCTTTTCTTGCATTTGGTCCAGATAACTTGGAACATTTTATGTCTCTCCTCCATTAGCTCCATCGCTATGCTTCCTTTCCAACCCAAAATTGGGAGGAAATCACCATGGCATAAATCATGCTGTTCCACAAAGTGTTGTCAGTATGCATTTGGAATGGGAGCAGAATAACAGATTTGGAAGGGACCTTGGAGGTCTTCTAGTCCAACCTCCTGCTCAGGCAGGAAACCCTATTACCAGGACTGTCAAACACCTATTTTAGTGAAGGAGGGGGAGGGGAAAGTCCCAATACATCATGTGACACTACCATGACAACGGTGTTGAGTTTGACATCCCTGCCCTATACCATTTCAGACAAATGGTTGTCCAATCTCTTCTTAAAAGCTTCCAGCTTCTGGAGGCAAGTTGTTCCACTGATTGATTGTCCTAACTGTCAGGAAATTTCTCGTTAGTTTTAGGTTGCTTCCCTCCTTGATTAGTTTCCATCCATTGCTTCTTGTCCTGCTTTCAGGTACTTGTGGTAATAGCTTGACTTCCTCTTCTTTATGGCAAGATATTTAGATATTGGAACATTGCTAGCATGTTACTCTTAGTCCTTCTTTTCATTAAACTAGACATACCCAATTCCAGCAATTGTTCTTTATATGTTTTAGCCTCCGGTCCCCTAATCATCTTTGTTGCTCTTCTCTATGCTCTTTCTAGAGTCTCAACATCTTTTTTACATCCTGGTGACCAAAACTGGATGCAGTATGCCAAGTATGGTTTTACTCAGGCGGTACAGAGTGGTATTAACACTTTATGTGATCTTGATTTTAGCATGCTATTCTCTTGTTCATATAACTCCTCCATGTAAGAACAACAATTGATTGTCTTTCCTGATTCAAGTGAGATGCCTGTAATGCCCAAGCTCTCCAGCCAATCGTTTTCTTTTCTTCTTCTTTTTCAAGGACTGCTGACCTAATAATCACTAGGCGAGAACCTAAGAATTCATCTCTGTTATGGCTACTTAGATTTGTGCAGCCCTAAGGCAGCTACTGCCTAAATATTTTTAAGCTCAAGAAAGGATTTTTGGTTTGTGAAACACATATAATGTGGACCTCTCAAGTGTATTACTGTATTTTCTCCAAAATGATTACTGACTTGTTGACCAGTTGACCGATCAACCACCAGGTGGCAATGAAAAGTTACAATGTGAGTTCCATCTATAAGTTCTCCAAATTTATGCAGCCGAGTGTAGCTACTAGATACCACTTTACAAACTGGAATCTGAGAAATCACTTTAATGGTTCAGTTGTTACACCAGATACACAGCTCTGATCATTCAAAAGAATAGAAATAAAAATGTCAAAGCTGTATCTGTATGAGGTTACATGTAAGGTGGACCTACCCTGAGAAGAAGAACTGATGAGCAGACACTGAAGACAGAATTCCCTAATCTATATAAATAAAAATGTAACTATGAGTTTGTTCAAAACCGGTAATCTCCGAAAGTCCTGCACCGATCGCTTCCAAATTTTCACACAACATTCCTTTCAAATACGGCACCAATGATATATATAGTTTGTGTAGATGTCACACCTGTGCCAGGTACACACAACGGAAATGTAAAAAATGTAAAAAAAGAGAGCAGTGAGCCACAGGTGTTGCTGTTTTATGACATCATTTATGACATAAAATACTCTGGTAGGTAGGTAGGCAGCTATAGGGATAGAGAGAGGGAGGGAGAAATGGAGTAGTAGGTAGGTAGGTGGAGGGATAGAGAGAGAGAGGGAGAAATACAGTAGAGGGATAGAGAGAGAGAGGGAGAAATACAGTAGGTAGGTAGGTTGGGGGTTATATCATGGTTGTGTGTAAGTGTTTGTGTGTGCAGGTATAGATCTACACACAGATTGGTTAACTAGACTGGGCCACAGCAATGGGTGGCCGGGAATGGCTAGTGAGTAATAGAAACATAAGAGCTCAACTTTAGGGCTTCACAGCCCCCACTCATATTAGCCTTTAAGAAGACAGAAAGAGAAATGATTATCTCACAATCAAGGCAGGCCTGCAAAGCAGATGTCAGATTCAGGGACCAACACAAGAGACAGACCTTCCTGAACAATTTCAGTCAAGCTCATTGTGATAAAGAGAAAACAATGCCCTATTTGTAAGTAACCTATAGCTCCTGACTTTAAGTGCATACAGACTCGAGTCTAGCAGGGCAAGCTAAAGACTGCTCTGTTGAAAGGGCAGGTGTGAGGGTTTACATATAATGGTAGTGTGAGGCAGCAGATAGCAAAGGACAACAAGAATTCTGCAGAGGAAGCAGCTGTTGGTATTGCCCTTCTCAAGGTTGGCATGAACAGACTCCCCTACCATTTTATTTTGAGAAATTACTTTTGAGTTCTTGGTTTGAACTGTAATGCTTCAAAGACTCCAAAGTCCATTAAAAATGTGGACTTCTGAGACCCTCCTTTGGTCTCACTGTTTATTTGCATTGACATGTATGAGCATGTCCTCAAGAATTAGGGGCTTGTGATTATTGTCCCTACATATTAAAAAAAAAAAGGAGAGGGGATGATCCTGCTAATTATAGACCAATCAACCTCCTCGAGAAAATTATGTGGAAGACACCTGTAATGGAAATTCCCAGGCTGGCTGAAACAAGAAAACATAATTGTAGAGAAGCAATCTAGGCTTTAGGGAAGGCTGATCAACTACTGACTAGTACTCCATAAGTTCATTGAAAAATATGTTTCCTGCAACACAATCACCCTTTACACCCTTTTCATAGACTTCAAGGCATCATTTGATTCCATATTATCAGCTAAATTGTGGAAAAACTGGAGGCTACCTTAAATGACTAAAATCTACTTCAAAACATAAGATGTTTGAAGGGAGCTCACTCAAGAATTAAATAACAGCTAACCATCCAGGGGCTCTCACTAGTGCCATTAAAACTGAGAAAGGCATCAAGCAAGGATGCATACTGGCCACTCTTTTTCAAATTCTATATTAACTCCAGGATGGACCATCTCCACAACTCAAACATTCACTCCCCAAACTTTACTGCATCCTATACCATGCAGCTAATGCAGCAACACTTTGAAGAAAAATCTATTGGCCTTAAAAGAGCATGGAAAACAGACACACAGTACTGCAAAGACTGTGGTAGAACTCAATCATTTAGAAAATTAAAGTCATGGCATTTAAGGCCCAAGGCCACTCCTACATCAGAGCTGACTTTGAGATTAAAAATATCTGAAGGGTACCCAATGCATGTTCTTGCTTTGTCCTGCACAGGAATCTATTGATTCACTGCAAATTGTCATACAGAACTACGGCAGCTAGAATGACAAAAACAACCAGTGAGGTTCCATTTGATCCCGTTAATTTCCCATCATTGGGTAGTTTTCAATATGAGAATTCAGTGTGTGAGCACAGAGTGACAAGCTCCTGCTTTTTACTTAACATTATAATTAATCAGTGGCACTTAAGGTTAATTTATTAAGTATCTATATGAACCTATTATGTTTTCAAGACAGGTTGAATGTACTTCTATTGAGATGAGTTAGAAAAAAATCTTTTTCCCAATTCAGGAGAAGCATCGTGATGGTTTCCATGCATGAAAACAATAATTTATAAAGCAGCAGAGACAAAATTTCCATATAATTTTCATCCTCCAAACCAGGGGTCTGCAAAGTTGGCTCTTTTAAGACTGGTGGACTTCAACTCCCAGAGTTGAAGTCCACCAGTCTTAAAAGAGCCAACTTTGCAGACCCCTGCTCCAAACCAATATGAATGTAGGAAGTGCTGAAGATATACAAAATTTCTTAATATCTAGGGTGTGTTCTAAATGAGGTAACTATTAACAACATTCACCCCGTGAACACTTTTGACATATTAACATCTGATAAAGGTAACAGAATGTGGTATCTTACTTCTCTTTTTCCTTCTGTGGTAATGCGTTCCAAACAATTTGATCAAGGCGCCTATAAAGGTAAATGAGACAATTTTTCAGAGTGCAACCCACTTGTTCCAAGGCAATGAACAAACTAAAAGAATGAGCTCATGAATTTCAGTATGCATGGAAGTGTGCCCTCTTTGTGCCTGGCAATGGCTTTCCATTGACTGAGGTCTTCCATCATCCAACAGTTTAACAGGAGGTGTCAAGCAGAGGTGGTATTCAGCAGGTTCTGACCAGTTTTGGAGAACCGGTAGCGGAAATTATGAGTAGTTTGGAGAACCGGTAAATACCACCTCTGACTGGCCCTGCCCCCATCTATTCTCTGCCTCCCAAGTCCCAGCTGATCAGGAGGGAATGGGGATTTTACAGTCTCCTTCCCCTGCCACGCCCACCAAGCCATGCCACACCCACCAAGCCACGCCCACAGAACTGATAATAAAAAAAAATTGAATCCCACCACTGGTGTCAAGGATTACCTTTCTGACTCTTAGGCCTGTCCTAGACAAATCTACCTCAAGAAAATTTACATTTGATGTGGACTGTAGTCTTCAAAAACTCACAGGAAAATAAAAACATTGGTCTTTTGGAAATCACAAAACTCTTTTGGTTTTGCTGAACAGCTCACAAAGCTGCCTCTCTCAAAAATATTTTGCTTAAAGAAAACCCCACTAGATTCATAATAGTACGACAGAGCCACAACAAATAATGATCCAATATCAAGACAGCTGTCAGAAATGAAGACATTAGATGCAACTACTTCCTCTTTCTGGGTGTGGGAATCATCCTGATCAATCAGTATTTACAAACAACTACAGCAACTGGCATCCAGTCAAAAGATTCTGGTCAGTGTAGAACAGAACATTAACATAAACTACTCTTTAATAATAATCATTCACCCATAAAAGCCCATCAAACTTGTGTTCTCGCACCAGAAAAATATCCAGTAGGTTAAATCAGGGGTCCCCAACCTTTTGGGCACCAGGGACCGGTTTTATGTAAAATAAATTCCAGGGACTGGTGGGAGCCTCCAGCGGGTGAGTCGAGTCACGTGGAACCCGAGGCAGGAACCCGCGTCTCATGGGAACGTGACCCAGGGAGGGCGCCTTGCGTGCAATCGGGTGGGAAAGCTGCCAGGAGTCCCAGGCGAAGGATCCTCAGCTGGGGCAGGGAAGGACAGGCTGCATCCTAGGCAGGAGGGCCTGGCAGCCCCTTCCCCCTGCGCAGGGCCGGGTGGGGCCCCGAACCCTCCCTCAATGCAGGTCGTTGCCCCCGTCCTGCCCCCCAGGGAGAGCCCCAGCCAGCCGCCAGGAAAGTGGAGCATTTGCTACACTTTCCTAAGAGTTGCGCTACTCTCTCCACCGCTCACTCTGGCCCAGTTACTATCAAGCCAAGGACCGGCACCGGTCCACAGCCCGGGGGTTGGGGACCCCTGTGTTAAATCCTATAATCAGACTTGCCTTTCATATATTTGTATTGCTTCTTGCACCTTCTTTCTGTAGACATTAAGATCTACTGCTTGAGGGTTAAGCAGGGTGACACATTTCTTATCACTGCTCACATGGGCGAAAGGGAATATCTGTAGCAGAATACAACAAAACATTTATTCCTATATCTAAAGACCTTGGAATGTAATCTCCCTGCTTTCCCATGTAATGTAACATTTATTAGACTCTTACGGATATTGCATACTCCTCTTTAACAAGATCCCTAGTACAGTTTAAAATGACATTAAAAGCCTGACAACAACTAAAAGTAATTCATATTAATAAGTAATAAAACTGACCAAGCACCATAAAGGAAAAGACCCATTTTATTTAACAAAAAAAAAGGCAACACACATTTGCCTGGTATTCATGTAGCAACTAAATGAACATCAGGTAAGTTGATGTAAGCAGTAGCCTAATTGGAGTAACAATAAAATATAAATTACTATCTCAAATTACAAAGCACTTTAAGAACATTGACACCCCCCCCAAAAAAAAGAATGTAATGGAACTGTTGCAAATCTCATAACAGCATTTGCTAGTTTTATTGTTAGCTTAAATTGAGACAGTGTGTGGTTGCTATTATTGCTATTTAAAGCTCTCAGAGATCATTACACATTTAATGAACCATTTTCTAGCGAGCTTATTACATGCAAAGGCAGAATGCCATTTGTGGCCACCATTTTTAACATTCAGTGCTGTACACTGCTACCCACATAATGCAGGCACCAACCTTTCCCTGTTGCATTCTTCTGAAACACAACTTCACCAATTACCTTCTTACTCGGTGGTGGCACAGTGCTTAGAATGCAGTATTGCAGGCTAATTCTGCTGACTGCCAGCAGTTCAATCCTAACTGGCTCAAGGTTGACTTAGCCTTCCATCTGTCTGAGGTTGATAAAATGAGAACCTAGATTGTTGGGGGGCAATATGCTGATCTGTAAACCGCTTGAAACAGTATATAAGTGCTATTGCTATTGCTACTCTTGTTTTACCATCTTCTTTGAAATAGCATACCACTAATATGGAGAAACCAAAAAGGTGGTTCCAAACATAATAACCTCACAACATAGTCAACATTTATAAGAAAATATTCCTAAATTTTCCTAGGTGTGCTACATTCCGCCACAATTAAAATGAAAGAATAGACAGTGCAGAGCTGATTGCAGTCTGTGACTAGAATAGTAGAGAATATAATATTGTAAAAGCAGCAAAAACAAGCACAAAGACTTACATCATCAAATACTTTGGAAACGACATGTTTATCTAAAATTGGAACATAAGTTGTTGTACGAGAAACTGCTGTTGGGGATAAGGCATCCATTATGGTAAGTCTCTTAGCAACCAAACCATGAGTCTTTAGCCATTCAGCTGAAGGGATATCCAAAGAGCTTTTTAAAAGAGAGAATGA
The DNA here is from genome assembly GCA_039707465.1 of Rhabdophis nuchalis. Classification (NCBI taxonomy): domain Eukaryota; kingdom Metazoa; phylum Chordata; class Lepidosauria; order Squamata; family Natricidae; genus Rhabdophis; species Rhabdophis nuchalis. The sequence continues at coordinate 36,605,119 of CM077651.1, read as the reverse complement.
AAGAAACACATCATGGCCAACCCAATAACGATTGTTTATTCTCAAAAAAAGGAACCTCTTCTTTTTTATTGCATAAATACTTACGCATCCTTTATCTTTTGTTCAACTTTTGGGCTCTTCTGTTCTGTAGAGAAAATGTTTAAAAAAGGTTTTGTAGTGTCAATGTTGTTTACTTGGATGATCAAACATTCAAGTTCAGCAGAATAAAATCTGGACTAGGAGATGAAATAAGTTTAATAGGTGAGAAAGCTACAATGTGTGAAAGCTGTACTACCCTTTAGGCAGCTACACCAACAATGTTCATGGGAACAAACTAGGAGAAACTCAGATGCATTCTGGTCAAAGGAAGTAAGTAAACTACTAAACCAAGATGATTAGGGGACTGGAGGCTAAAACATATGAAGAACGGTTGCAGGAACTGGGTGTGTCTAGTTTGATGAAGAGAAAGACCAGGGGAGACATGATAGCAGTGTTCCGATATCTCAGAGGGTGCCACAAAGAAGAGGGAGTCAAACTATTCTCCAAGGCACCTGGGGGCAGGACAAGAAGCAATGGGTGGAAACTAATCAAGGAGAGAAGCAACTTAGAACTAAGGAGAAATTTCCTGACAGTCAGAACAATTAACCTCTGGAACAGCTTGCCTCCAGAAGTTGTGAATGCCCCAACCCTGGAAGTCTTTAAGAAGATGTTAGATAGCCATTTGTCTGAAATGGTATAAGGTTCCTGCCTACGCAGGGGGTTGGACTAGAAGACCTACAAGGTCCCTTCCAACTCTGCTATTGTATTATTGTATTATTGTATTATTGTATTAGAGTGTGCAGGGGTATCACACAATAAGACATCAACATTGAAACAGAATAAACATAGGATTAAAATATGACATTGTCCTGACTTAGATTCAAATATTCATTCAATGGTGCCCTTGGTCAGCCATCTCTCATCTTAAATCTCTCATAACAATGTTTCCAGGATAAAATGAATGGAAATGAGCATGCTCAGTTCTCAATGGAAGAGATAAAAATGCAGTCTATTTTTTTTAAAAACCATCCAGCAATAAGCATCAAATGCTATTTGTTATCCAGTTAAGTCAGCCTATCTCTATGAAGCAAATAGCTGCCGCCAAATCAGGGGGAAATGAGCACATGAGGGATGCAATATGCATGGAAGGTTAATTGTTAAAGCTGTTGATGCAGAATGGATAGGTGGATAAGAGAGAAAGCTCATCTGGAAAACTTACCTTTTCTTCCATCTTTACTTTGTTCAGAAGGCTTGGGTGCATAGCGTTGAGTTCTAAGCATGCTACTCTTTGTTGGCTCTACAAAAGACATTAACACATATGCCTAAATAAGGAAAGGAGTCTCACAATGACCAATAATTAATATTTTTAGGCAATAATGTTTTCCCAGTCAAATGTTTTTCTATCACTTATTCTGTACTTTTCAACTATTTTAGCGATTGGTAAATATTAACGTTCAGTAAAGTACCCAGTTAATGAGAAAATGACTGTGGGATTGGAATAGCTCTCAGTTCCTCAACAGTTCCTCAATTTGTACTTTAAATTCCAAGTTAAGAGATCATTCCTCTTCTTTTTTAACCAAGGATAATAGATCTTAAGACACAAGGCCTAAAATGCTTTTAAATAGATGACTCTTGCCATTATCTCCCATAGAACACTACAATATGTGATTATTCTTTTTTCTTTCTTTCTTGAGAAGTTGTAGGGAGAGTTGCGTCGCCGCCCTGGGTCCGTTTGGAGAAGGGCGGGGTATAAATTGAATAAAATGAAATAAAATGAAAATGAAATGAAATGTGTGCATGCACAAGAAATGTATAAAGAAACATCAGCAAAAGCCATAGAAAAAATGTTTACAAGTGGGACTCTTTCCATCTGCAAACACTTTCTCCTCTAGACTTCACACTACAAAGTTAAGAAAGAGCTATCTAAAACTACTTGGCCATAAGCAGTAGCTCTAATATTATTAAATCACTTACACAATGGTCATTTTTCAGATCCCTGATTTGTCTGGTTAATATAGATTGCACGAGTCTGGGAATCTTAAGGATTCTACAATGAGCATCAATGTGCAACATGTGATGTAGGACAAAATCTATGCTCAAAATCTCAAAAGATGAGACAGGTTTTAACTGAATAATCCCTGTAATTTCTTTTACCTGCATATAAAACTCTCTTCTTTGTGGTTGGACTCTCAGACAATGCCATATCGGGTTCTGATGAAGCTGATGCAGGTTCTTCAAAGGCAGAATAGGGCCTAGCTCGAGGTGAGGGGTTCAGTCCCTCAACTTGTTTGGTTACTGGGTTTGTCTGCCTGGGTCGTCTGTTTAAGAAACAGACAAGTCACTGCCTAGGCCACAGTGCACACATACATATATATGGGTGAAAATACTCTCAGAAAAGTGAACTGCAATCAAACAGATCAAGATTTTGTTGAATACATCATCCCCATCCACCATATTGTTTCTTTCATAGCACAGAATAGTGGGGTCTCTTCTGCTACTGCTATGTACTGTATTTTTTGGAGTATAAGACGCACGTATAAGGCGCACCTTTTTTCTCAAAAAAGGGGGTGAAAATCTGGGTGCGTCTTATACACTGAATACAGCATGTTTGGCCTATCAAAACCCCGCTCCCTTTGCAAAAATGGCCACGCATAGCCTTTAGGAGGCTTCCAGAGAGTTTCTAGGGGCTGGGGAGGGCAAAACTGAGAGAAAAATGGGCTATTTTTTGCTCGTTTTTGCCTCACAGCCCCCAGGAGTGCTCTACAAGCCTCCCAAAGGCTATGCATGCGCTTTTTTTTTTTTTACAAAAGGGGCCCATTTTTGTCTGCAGCGTGCAAAAACCCTTTTTTATTTGCCTCTTCAAAATCTTGGTGCGTCTTATACTCCGGTGTGTCTTATACTCTGAAAAATACGGTATATAAAAATATACCCAAAATTCTTCCTGTTGGGACTATCTGTGCTATTTATTCCCAATAATGCCTTCAGTTGCTCTGGAAAGTCTTAGGCCTTCTGAAATAAGCAGATATAGAAATATTGCTAGTATTGATTGCTGGAATTAAGTCTTCTCTGCCTTTAGAACTTATTGCCTGTTGTTCATGTCTCCCTCACCCAGTTTTGTCTCCCTTTTGTCCCATTTGGTCAGTTAACTATTTTATTTGTTGATGTTTAATAAATAAGCTTCAACCTATATTTTTGCTAGTTGAACGTATATGTGCCTTCTGATTGGGTTATAGGATTAATGGGGAGTGTGCTTGATGGAAACGGAAATCTGGAAATTGTCCAAAGTCATTTTCCAACCAAAGGCTATGGACCATAACTAAACATTGAGCACTGAGATGAGTCCAGTTATTTAAAAATAATTATCCCAATTTAGGCCCTTGGTCAAATATGTGGCTGAACCAGCATTTAAGAGCCCACAAATTATGGATATTCATTAAAACTTAGAAGGTCCTAATTGAGGCACATTTTTACCTCTTATAAAGCTAGTAAACTTTTTCTTAAATTATTACACTGGAACCAGAACATTTCATACAGATGGGAAGGTGTATAACATATGGAACACAAAGATGGAGGTACTGGTTGAAAAATAGGACCTCTCTGACATTTTAGAGATGCCATGTCCAGAAAAAGCCCAAACCAGGGTAACTTAGAGGAAAGATGATATACTACTTAAGTTTAAAAGAATCCTGAAGTTGAGCATGACATATGGTAGAGTCAACATTGTACTTTTGGAAATGAAATCTAAGTTACAATAGATGTAGGCACTCTATGAAATGAACAATAATATTTTAACATTAAAAACAATTATACATCTTGAACTATCAGGGATTAGACGTTTAATGGATATTACCCTGTTTTCTGAAAAATAAGACCTCCCCAGATAATAAGCCCAATCAGGCTTTTGAGCACATGCACTAAAATAAGCCCTCTTCTGAAAATAAGCCCTCCTTGAAAATATTGCAATACAGCAGCAGCCATGAAATGACCACGCTCGCCACCTCCTGCCCCTCAAAAATAATAAGACCTCCCCAAAAATAAGGCCAAATGCTTATTTCAGGAGTCAAAAGAAAATAAGACCCTGTCTTATTTTCAGGGAAACACAGTAGTATCCATTTAAAAGATATTGAAGTGAAACTTTTCTGGTGATATAATCAACAAAGATTGTTATTAATATTGTTATCAGAAAATTGTAAATATATTGTTGATACATTAATTGTTGATTAATCAGAATTCATGATCAAGTTTCCTCTTAGAATGTTTGACAGTTAGAGGTATACTAGCATGCTTTGAGTGACATAAAGGCATTTCTCAAAACAAAATAAAAAAGGAAATGTTACTCATACATTATTGTAATGGTAATAGACATATTAAAGGGATAGAGAATTAAAGAACTAATGGAAAGAAATAGTGTGATCAGAGGATGTCCGACCTCCTCTACCTGCGAGAGTCCCCCCTCTCGCAGGTTTGGCCCCTAGGTTTATCTCGGGCCCACCTCAAGGATGGGTTAATTAATCCAGAGAGGTGGAAAAAACGCAAGCTCAGGGGGTTTTTTAAATAAATTTTTAATTAGGCTTTTTAGGGGTTCTGGGGTGGAGGGAGGGTTTATTCAGTCAGGGGGGGGTCAAGACATAGGGCCGGCCGGCGGAAGAAGGTTAAAGGAGGAGTCCATTAGGGAGGGGGGATCAGGGGTCGTCTCTGTTGAGGGCCGTCCTATTCGACTGGTCTTGGGGAGGGGCAGGGGCGGTGGGAGACAGGATGTCCATCGTAGGTTGGGGACGCGCGGTCGCTGGTTAAAAGCGGTCGCCTGCCCCAACCCCCTGTGCTCCACTCGTGGGCTAGGCGGTCAGGGACTACAGAGCCGGGGCCCTAGGCTGATGTTCTGCAACGCCAGGTCCGTGGTGAATAAAGCCCCCCTCATTAATGACCTTGTGTCAGAGGGGGACCCGGACCTGGTGGGAATCACGGAAACCTGGCTGGGCCTCGAGGGGGGTTTACCCCTTGTGGAAATGTGCCCACCAGGCTACCGTGCATTTCATCGGCCTAGGGCCCTTGGCAGGGGTGGGGGGGGTGGCGGTTATTGTTAAGGAAAGTCTGGAGCCGAAGGAGACCACTGTGCCTCAGACGACCGGCTGTGAGTCCCTCTTCGTGAAGTGGGGCCTAGGGAGGCAGTTGGGCTTGCTGATTGTATACCTGGCTCCCCGCTATGTAACAGCAGCCCTGCCCGAGCTCCTCGAGGTGATCGCCGCGATGGCGGTGGAGACCCCCAGACTTATAGTCATGGGGGACTTTAACCTGCCGTCGGCGGGCGAAACATCCGAGGCGGCTCGGGAGTTCATGGCTTCCATGACGGCCATGGACCTGACCCAAGTAGTTCAGGGCCCCACTCACGAGGGAGGACACACGCTGGATCTGATTTTTGTCTCTGGACACTGGATTAGTGATCTCGGAACAGGGGATTTAGACATCTTACCCTTGTCATGGACAGATCACTCTCTCCTTCGGATAGACTTTCCAACCGTCACACCCCACCGCGGGGAGGCGGAACCGGAAACACCAAGTTGGTTCCGCCCCAGGCGCCTGATGGACCCGGAAAGGTTCCAGAGGGAGCTTGGGCCAGTACCTGTATCCCTGCCCCGCGGCTCGACTGAGGACCTAGTGGCCGCATGGTATAGTGCGGCCACGGGGGCCTTGGACCGAGTCGCGCCCTTGCGGCCTCTCATGCGGCGTCGAGTCACCCAGGCTCCTTGGTTTACCGAGGAGCTTCGGGAGATGAAACGCCGCAAGAGACGCCTAGAGAGTAGGTGGAGATCTTCTCGATCCGAAGCTGACCGAACACTAGTGAGAGACCATATTAGGACTTACTTAGTGGCGCTAAGAGTGGCCAAACGTGAGTATTGTGCCACCCTTATCGCGTCCGCGGAAAACCGCCCTGCCGCCCTGTTTGGGGTGACCCGCTCCCTCCTTCATCTGAGGCCGCGGGAAGCCCCTTTGCAGGGTCGAGCAGAGGAATTTGGAGTTTTCCTGCAGGACAAAATCACTCAGATTCGGAACGAGCTGCCCTCCACTAGTGGTCCGGTCGAGGTGCCCGGTGCTGGTCTTGAGATAACACCTTGGGAGGAGTTCGACTTTGTTACTACCGAGGATATGAACAGGTTGCGGAGGAACCTTAGAGCCACCACAAGTTTATTGGACCCGTGCCCCTCCTGGCTTGTACTGGCATCCTGGGAGGTGACACGAGGCTGGCTCCAGGGTATTGTGAATTCATCTCTGAGTGAGGGGTTCTTGCCTACCGTCTTGAAAGAGGCGGTGGTGAGGCCCCTCCTCAAGAAGCCATCCCTGGACCCGGCTTTATTAGAGAACTATCGTCCCGTCTCCAACCTTCACTTTTTAGTGAAGGTTGTTGAGAGTGTGGTGGCTCAACAGTTCCCTCGACATCTGGAGGAAGTTGATTATCTAGACCCGCGCCAGTCCGGCTTCCGGCCCGGTCACAGTACCGAGACGGCATTGGTCGCGTTGGTGGATGATCTCTGGAGGGCTCAGGATAGAGGTTGCTCCTCTATCCTGGTCCTGTTAGACCTCTCAGCGGCTTTTGATACCATCGACCATGGTATCTTATTGCACCGATTGGGGGGGTTGGGGTTGAGAGGCACCGTCTTACGGTGGTTCTCATCCTACCTCTCTGGTCGGTCGCAATGGGTGTTGGCAGGAGGGCAGAGGTCAGCCCCGAGGCCCCTCACATGTGGGGTTCCTCAGGGGTCGGTCCTCTCGCCACTTCTGTTCAACACCTACATGAAGCCACTGGGCGAGATCATCCGTGGTTTTGGGGTGGAGTACCATCTGTACGCTGATGATACTCAGCTGTACATATCCACCCCAAACCACCCCAACGATGCCGTCGAGGTGCTGTCCCGGTGTTTGGAGGCCGTACGGGTCTGGATGGGTAGTAACAAACTCAAGCTCAACCCGTCCAAGACCGAGTGGCTGTGGTTTCCGGCACCCCGGTTTAGCCAGATAAATCTAACACTGGCCATTGGGGGCGAACATCTTGCCCCCGTGGAGAGGGCGCGCAACTTGGGCGTCCTTCTGGATTCCCGGCTGGCCATGGAGGACCATGTGGCGGCCGTGGCCAGGGGGGCGTTCTATCAGGTTCGCCTGATACGCCAGTTGCGCCCCTTACTAGACCGGGGGGCCCTTCGCACAGTCACTCAAGCGCTTGTGACATCTCGGCTGGATTACTGTAACGCTCTCTACATGGGGCTCCCCTTGAGGTGCACTCGAAGGCTGCAGTTAGTGCAGAATGCGGCCGCGCGGGTGGTTATGGGTGCCTCAAGGCAAGCCCACGTAACACCTCTCCTGCGCGAGCTGCACTGGCTGCCTGTGGCCTTTCGAGTGCGCTTTAAGGTGTTGACCACCATCTTTAAATCGCTCCATGGCTCGGGGCCTAGCTATATACGAGACCGCCTCCTGCCCCATACATCCCTTCGTCCGGTCCGCTCTCACAGAGCGGGCCTACTCCGGGTGCCGTCGGCTGGGCAATACCGGCTGGCGACACCCAGGGGAAGAGCCTTCTCTGTGGCGGGCCCGGCCCTCTGGAACGACCTACCCCCCGACCTTCGCACTACCTCGGACCTCCGCCTCTTCCGCCAACGTCTTAAGACGTACTTATTCCAACAAGCCGGCCTAGGATAGCCCCCCGCATCTGACTTTTAAATATAAATTATAATTTGGTTACGGTTTTAATAATGGGTTTTAGCACGGGTGAATTAATTTAATATATTTTTAATTGATTGATGTATATTGTATTTATGGTTTTATATAATGCCTGTGCGCCGCCCTGGGTCCTAACAAGGAGAAGGGCGGGGTATAAATTTAATAAAATAAAATAAATAAAATAAATAAATATCATATTAACATAATGGAAAGAAATAGTGAAATCAAATATCTTTTTAAAAAATGGGAACCTGCAAAGGGACTGTAAAAAAAATAGCTATAGACAAAGAATGTATGTTAGCAAATACTTGCTTACTTGAAATTGAACATGATTATAGTTTGAAAAGAAAAACTGGTTTCTGCGTGTAAATAATGCATGTTCGATATACCTTCAATACCTGTATGTTTAAAAGCCTTGATTAATGTCACCAAGAAAAAGTTAATTTAACTAATGGAATTTTGGTGCATGTGAAAAAGGTAGTAGTAAACTGAAATGCCTAATAAATTATAATGACAAAAGGTATATAATATTCCAGAAAACACATGCATACCTGAATTGGATGCAGATTACATGAGTCTTATGCTATGCAGTGTAAATGTGAGATTGTCCTTAAGAATGCACATGATGTAAAGAAAATACAATGAAGCTAATTTGCTGAAATTTATGCAACCTAGAGCAACCAGAGGAGTGCAGGATGTATGCCTAATATTTCTGAGCACAATAGGGTTGCAGAAAGAAAGAATCAAATCTGCTAACCACAATAAGACGCCTTTTGCTTGCTTTACCCAAAGATTTCTGTGGAGAAGCACTTAACACAGCTACGTATCTGCATCCAAAAAGTACAGGTAAAACCCATATGACTTATAGAAGGGGGACAAACCAAATGTGTCACACCTAAAGATATTTGGATGTAAAGCTTATGCATAGATCCCTAGAGTGGGGGGGGGGGAGTAAATTATAAAAGTCAATTAGAAATAATGCTGGGATATCAAGGGCTACAGGATTTTAGACTTTTAAAACTGGAAGAGTAAATCCAGGCAGCATTACTTATTTTAATGAAAGATAATCCCAGATAAACTACAATATCTATATGTAATACTAGACAGACACACCAACCTGATTTTACCAGTAACATCTGAGTCTACCCAGAAAGTTCACAAGAGAAAACCGCTAATAATAACATGGCACACTCAGAAGCGGTTACTGAAAATAAGTCAGAAGAATCCGAAATAGTGTCGGATTCAGAAGGGGCTGCTGACAAACAGTCTGAAGCAGACTCAGCATTAGAATTAAGGAGTTCTCACGGATTTAATAAAGGAATTGAGAGAATGTGGTGCACAGATAAAGCAAGGGATGTGCCTGATGCCCATGGGGGAAAATACAGGATCCTCACCCAGAGGATCACTGGTCTATGGAACTCCCTGCCAGAAGAAGTGGCGACAGCTGTCAGCCTCGACACCTTTAAGAAAGGATTAGACGAGTTCATGGAGAACAAGGGTATCCATGACTATCATGAGGGATGCCTAAGGACACCCTCCAGGTTGGAGAGATAGGCAGGATATTTCTCAATGCCATTTGCAGGGAATCATAAGCAGATGAAGACATCTGCTTGGGAAGACCACGAAGCAAATGGTGAGCCACTGTGTGAGACCGGATGGGCTGTGGCCTGTTCCAGCAAGGCTATTCTTATGTTCTTATCAACAGTTTAATCATTTCTTCCCATAAAAAATGGGAATCCTGCACAAAAATGCACAGAAACATGGATTCTTACAAAAGAAAGGGCAACAAAAACATAGACTGGAAGTGGAAGGGGGGCCAAAATCAGCTATGCCACTAATAAAAATGTTTAATGCTGTAGCGCTAGCTTACTAGCAAAGGCCTAAACTTATAAATATGGGAAAATTACAATGACGTTTTTGCATCAGTAGTTAAACTTGCAATCCTCAGAATTCTATTTAATCGCATTTATAAAATCGCACACGGAGCATTTAGGTATTAATACCGTTTTTCTGCATGGGTCAACCAAGAAGATCCAGGGAAAGAATAATTGGTATGTGAACTGAAAACTCAATATATGGACTAAAGCAAGCAGCCACCAGACTAAATATCCCATGCCTGGGCTTTGAACGGAAAAAAGCTGATCCACATTTATATACAAGAGGTAAAAATAGAAGGCTCGTGTACGTTCCCTGTTACGCTGAGAATCCAGCTGTATTTGCAGAGGAGAAAAAAGACAGCTTGGAGATAGCAAACGATTTAAATAAAAAAGTGATAATAAAACATCTTGGGAGATATTACCACTCTCTGAAAATTGAAATAAAAAGGATAAAGAAGACAAGCAATAGAGCAATAAACAATAAATACTAATCCCAAAGAAGTGTCTAGGTCAGGGGTCTGCAAAGTTGGCTCTTTGAAGCCGGGTGGACTGGGGAATTCTGGGAGTTGAAGTCCACCCGGCTTCAAAGAGCCAACTTTGCAGACCCCTGGTCTAGGTCACTGGGACACCAATGAGTCAAATACATCCCCGATTGCTTGGTATCTAGACAGAGAAGCAAACCAAAGCAAGTTACCAAATAATGAGCAGGATAGGACAGCAGGGGGGAAACCACCATACAGAGTGCAGAGAAGAGCAACAAAGATGATTAGGGGACTGGAGGCTAAAACATATGAGGAACGGTTGCAGGAACTGGGTAGGTCTAGTTTAATAGAAAGAAGGACCAGGGGAGACATGAGAGCAGTGTTCCAATATCTCAGGGGTTGCCCCAAAGAAGAGGGAGTCAAACTATTCTCCAAGGCACCTGAGGGCAGAACAAGAAGCAACGGGTGGAAACTAATCAAGGAGAGAAGCAACTTCGAACTGAGGAGAAATTTCCTGACAGTTAGGACAATTAATCAGGGGAACAGCTTGCCTCCAGAAGTTGTGAATGCCCCAACCCTGGAAGTCTTTAAGAAGATGTTGGATAGCCATTTGTCTGAAATGGTATAGGGCTTCCTGCCTAGGCAGGGAGTTGGACTAGATAACCTCCAAGGTCCCTTCCAACTCTGCTATTGTATTGTATCGTATCACAAGTGCGAGTTGGCTGGGAAATTCAGAGAGTTGAAGCTCACACACTTTAAAGTTTCCAACTTGGAAAAACACTGAGAGCGAAATGGAGGGAAAGCCCATGTTTCTATCAGAGGAGCAGAAACAACTCCGAGGAATGGAACTGATGAGCCCATAGAGGTACATTTACTCTATGTCAAACTGTCCTACAATATTGGTAGTCCTTGACTTACGACCACAACAGAGCCCCAAATTGCTAAGCTAGGCAGTTGTTAAGTGAGTTTTGCCCCATTTTACGACCTTTCTTGCCGCCGTTGTTAAGCGAATCACTGCAGTTTAAGTTAGTAATGTTGTTGTTAAGTGAATCTGGCTTCCCCATTGACTTTGCTTGCCAGAAGGTTGCAAAAGGGGATCACAGCCGTCATCAATATGAATCAATTGTCAAGCTTCTGAATTTTGATCACGTGAACATGGGGAAGCTTTAACGGTCGTAAGAGTGAAAAATGGACACAAGTCACTTTCTTCAGTGCCGTTTTAACTTTGGTCACAGAATGAACTGTTGTAAGGCGAGGACTACCTTTTAAAGATGCCCCGAGGTTTTCCAGAGGAGTATTACATTTTCCAGTTCATTATCATTTTGAACAATAAAAGCCCTGGCTTTTTCTAGTTGTTTCTTTCTTCTCCCAGAGTGCTTGATTTTATTGACATCAATGTTTTTTTTCCCCTCCTCACCCTTGTCTGTTCAAAATAGAAACCACTGTGACAAAAACTGTCCTATGCATATTTTAGTCAAGTTAAATCATGAAATAAGTAGCTGAAGAATGAAGAAACAAAGAAAGGCAGAAGCAGCACATACTTATCTTGAATGTTTTTTGCTCCATTAAACAAATCCATCAAATGGCTGCCAGTGTAAAAGGATTGTACTTTGTTCAGTTGGTTTTCTCCTCGTTCTATCTCTCTTCTAACCAAATATATATCCTCACACTGCCAAAAAGTAAGCCGTTTGTTATGATTGTTGAGCAAAACAAAGACTACGGAACATCTTTTTTTAAAAAAAGCAAATAATAACAAGGCATCATCTATATATGGCACAGCTGCTTTATGTTTTAAGCAGGCTTTGAAGTAATATTTTATTGCTTCCCCTATTCTTTCTGAGCACTGATTTTCCAAGAAGAATTTTCTAGAGTGTTTCTTAAAGTATGATCCTTAGTCCTTGGAGATCTCTCAGGAGTCCACAACATCAAAATTATTTGCCAGACATTGAAGATATTTGAGCATTTTAAAATAATGTCCCTCTTATTTTTATTTGTTCAAAAATATGGGGTTTTGAATGCAAAATATTTTAGTTAATATCTAATGGGTTTAATATTCTTTATGATTCAATAAATTTTTGATGAATGTATGGGTTTTAATTTTTAATGCAGTAAATGTTGATAAATATATCCCATAGAAATAAACTTCTTTTAGAGTCCTCCATAATTTGTAAAAGTGAGAAAGAATCGTGACAGCAAAAAGCTTAACCTTGATCCCTAGTATTTCTTAGCCTTTTTTCACTCTTTAACTAAAAAAATGTAATTCCAACAAAAAAGAATTTACATAGCTCAGGGTTGAACTGTGGACTGACTCCCTCTGAGTTTCATTGATTTCTTGCAAACATTTCATTATCTCAACAACTAACACCAGACTAGCGTTGATGATGTTACTTAGTCAGGTATTAAAATGTCTGTAAAAGAACCAACCAAGTTCCGGGAACACCAAGAATGTAATATTTTTTAGCAAGAGATTTTTATAATGTTATTTTCACAATAGCCAATGAGTTACCAATTAGTTTTGTAGGCACCATATAGCCCAAAACCATGCAAATGAAAGTCTTGCTATAATGGATTAGTCCCTAAAATAAATAATTGTATTTTAAATAATAATAATAATAATAATAATAATAATAATAATAATAATAATAATAATAATAATAATAATAATAATAATAATAATAATAATAATAATAATACATTTTATTTCTAACCCGCTCTCTCTCCCCAAAGGGACTCGAGGCGGGGCACAGGTAAATTAAGAACAGTAACATAAAACAAAGTACAAAATTAAAATCACATTAAATCATATCTTGCGCTAAAACAGCTATAAAATACCAACTATCCTAAAAAAAACCTTAAACTAAAAACCCCATAGAAGAGAGACTACCCTAGGCCGGCCAAGCAGAAAAGATGCGTTTTTAATTTTAGACGGAAGGAGCGGAAGTCCATGGTCGTTCTAATGTCGGGGGGAAGGTCGTTCCAGAGGGCTGGGCCCGCCACAGAGAGAGCTCTTCCCCTGGGTGTCGCCCGCTGACAAAGTCTAGTGGACAGCACCCGGAGAAGCCCCTCTCTGTGGGAGCGAATCGGCCGTGAGGATGTATGAGGCAGGATCCGATCCCGCAGATATCACCATGTTACTTTGATTTTGATATCAACACTTTCCATGTGTTAATTAAGCAACTCCTTTGGCTTTCATCAATCCCCAAACCATCAAACTTCAGGGCAAACCAAAAATTTGGTGTAATTTTTTTTTACTATTTTGCCATGCATAGAACAGCAATTTCCTCAAGTGCCCCGGAGACTAAATTCAGTGGAGAAAATACAATGATTTGAGCCAGAAATTAAAATGGTATCAAAATTAAGATGTACATCTCACTTAAATGTTGCTTCATTGAACTGATCTAGTGTTGAATCAGTTAAAAAATCTTGATTCTTAATATCGGTTTGTTGCAATATTTTTGCTTTTTTTTTTAAAACTACCCAATAGCCAAAATACTTGCTCTTCTGCTTCCCCTGGCTTTTCTTTTCTCTTTATACCTAAACTTACCTGTATTTTACTTATAATTTTGAGTGTCTTTCTCAAAGTATAGTTTTCAATTGTTTAAGACATTCATATTAAATTCATATGACATATATCTTCATTAAAGCTATTATTCTGGTCATCCAACTATGGTGAAGAATAGTGAAGTTACAGTTTACTGTAACCCTGGGATACAGCTAAAGTGCCTATTAGTCTCCCGCAGGTTGAGTGCAACTCCTAGTCATTTCAGAACCTATCCATGTAGTTTACTTAGAAAAATGTTGACATTTCTTGCAATTTTCTTCTGGGATGTTTTCCTATTTCTCAATCTAATCTGCAAACCCAATATTCCATAGATCAGGGGTCTCCAACCTTTGCAACTTTAAGTCTGAAGGACTTCAGCTCCCAGACTTCTCCAGCCAGCTTTGCTGGCTGGAGAATTCTGGGAGCTGAAGTCCTTCAGACTTAAAGTTGCAAAGGTTGGAGACCCCTGCCATAGATAACCATGAGCATTGAGCTTCCTTGTTGGTTTCTCATCCAGCTACTAAGCAAGTCCTATCCTGCTTCAGCTTTTGCATAATAGACCCAATCAGGATGGTAGGTACATGAAGGATATCTTGCTCAAAATCAGGTGCCAACTATGATATTACTCAATTACAGTTCTATCCTTTACTTTGGACCTGGGCCATTTTTAAAGACTTACCTCAAAAGGTTTGGGGGAATCAGGATCTGTCAGACAAATATGGTAGTAGTGAAATCGTCCACCTGTACTGCTGGCCAGCTCATGCAGAAATTGATTAGCTCCAGTATCATCACAGTTAAATGATATAGTATGAATTGGAATGTTCTGCCGAAACTTGAGTTCATCTAAAACTTTATTGGGGTGCTGTGTAAAAGGTAAGGAAGGAAAAAATGTGTAAATTTAAAGATATCCAAATCAGAGGTGGGTTGCTAATTTTTTTACTACTGGTTCAGGCATGCTCACATGCTCGTGCAATGCTTCAGCACATGCGCAGAAGCGTCCGGATGGATGGCTGGGTGGAGCCTCCCGCCAACGCTACTACCGGTTCGGCTGATCAGGGCCAAACCGGCCGCAACCCACCTCTGGTCCAATTTGAAAACACTTAAATGATCACTTAGGCTTAAACAATAAATCAAGTAGTGCAGAAGCCTTTAATCATTATTACCATAGCAATACCTGCGATTTTCTTAAATCAGAAGCCAAATTCCACTGAATGATATTTACAATCTAACTTAAGAGCTCTGATCCAAAAGGCTCTAATTTCTATGTTGCAGTATTTCTGGACAATAATGTATAGGTAGGCCAGTTCATTGATGCGGCCCTCAATATTTCATTGAGGGCCGCATCAGAGGGTGTTTGACCTTGGGGCCAGGACAGACACATAGGCCTACTGAACTTCGTTTTCAACTCCCACAGCCTCCACTAGCATGCTGCCAGCCTCCACCACGTTGTAGATCAGCACCTGGGGTGGGATGAGGCATCATGGGCCAGTCCTTCACTGTTTTCAGGGTGGTCCCAGGGGCCAAATCTAAGCACCCTGCAGGCCGGATCCAGATGACCACTAGATGGCAGCAAATAGATGTACAAAACTTTACTGCCATCCAGTGGTTGTCCATATTTCTGAAGCCAGAACTCAAGTCAAAAATCCATTGACATTCACTTTTCAATAGTAGCTATACTCAATCTGAAAGTTCTTGGCCGCAGATTGTCAGATTTACTGATACATGTCTTATTTCTACAGAATATTTAACTAAAAATAAACAAATCAAAAAATGTATTTAAAAAGTCTCTCCTATCTTGTCCCTCAGTTTGATATCAAAACAAGTCCAATGGGCTGACTCTCTGAAGGAGGAGTATGACTTGGGCAGAAAACTAGATTCAGAGGTCCACAACCTATTTCCTGACTAAATATTTTCTAATCTTGATTTACAATAGCATTACTCTGCAGGATAGTGAGGAAACCCAAATTCCATAGAATAAGCAATACATTTTCCAAAAGTTCAAAATTCCAACATCTTTGTTCACGTGAAACACAGATTCTGTTCAGATATGCTTCCTTATGCACACCACTGACTGCTCGTGGTATAAGCAAAAAAATAACCAACACCATGGCGTAGCAGCAGGGCGTCTGGTTTACGAGATGTTAAAAGAGGTAAAGGTAAAGATTCTCCTCGCACATATGTGCTAGTCGTTCCTGGCTCTAGGGGATGATGCGCATCTCCATTTCAAAGCCGAAGAGCCGGTGTGGTCCGAAGACGTCTCCGCGGTCATGTGGCCGGCATAACTAAATGCTGAAGGCACACGGAATACTCTTACCTTCCCACCAAAGGTGGTCCCTATTTTTCTACTTGCATTTTTTACATGCTTTCAAACTGTTAGGTTGGCAGAAGTTGGGACAAGTAACGGGAGCTCACTCTGTTACACGGTGGTAGGGATCCGAACCGCTGAACTGCTGACCTTTCTGATCGACAAGCTCAGTGTCTTAGCCACTGAGCCACCACGTTAAAAGAGAAAAAACACTAAATGTACAGCTAACCTTTCTGGTATCACTTCTTTATTCTATGCTTAAACTGAACATTTCTATTTTTGCCCTCATCGTGTTTCTGTCTCTTTTGCCCCATTAAAATCATCTCTATTCTGTACAACTAAACCCTCCTTTCACAGGGTTACACTGGCTATTTTTCCACTGCAGCTTTATCCTCCTATGAATATTGCCACTTCTTTTGCTTCTCAGTCTTTCATACCTAAAGACTCCTATTCAACTAGCAGCCTCCCAAACTCTTGTTTTCCCCGCATAAATCTAATCCCATTTTTAATCCCATTTTGGAATGCCCTACTTTAGATACAGAAATGCTTCTTTGCTGTCCTCTGTCACCATATCCTCCTCCCAATCTCTCATGTTTCCAATGTGTTGATGGAATAAAGATCAGGAGGAGGCACAGGCACGTATGCCTTCCTTCATCTGTCACCTTGTAGTCAGTTTGACTAGCCTTGGCCTACATCAATGGGATGCTTTGTCATCTGGCCAGTGTTACATCATCATATTGTCCTGACATGATTTGCTTCTTCATAGATACCTGGTCAGGTCTCCCATCAGTAAGAAGATAAATGGCTTGAGTGTCACGATCAGCAAAGGCAATCTGAAGTGCTTTCAGTACATTTGTAGTAGTCCCAACCTAGGCAGTCAGTGAAGGAATAGAGAAAAATTAAGATGTTAATGTGGGCAGATTTATGGGATGGGTTATAAAATTTATTTCTCAGGTATGCTGGTGAGGCGTATTTTAAACGCTGTACACGATCTAATTCACACTGTAGATAATACAGTATATGTAATATTCTGTATTTAAAATCCCATTATTCTTTTAAACACTGATATGCTCAATAGCTGAAAGTAATGAAAGACTACAAAAATATATTTCTGTAGTTTGCTGAAAGAACTGTTTAAATGGAAACCAGCTAGCTACTTGGATTAAATGAGGGTGTACTGGCACTTCATTATCCTGAAGGTAGTTCAGAAATTACTTTAGCCAGATAAGATTAACTTCTTTATTTATTCATACTTAAATTTATATGCCACCTATCTCACAAACAAGAGGCTCTGGGTAGCTTACTGAGTTCTCTCTCTTCCTTTAGAGAAGTGGTAGGGAATTTGAGGTACATGTCCAGTAGATACTAGGCCTCTTGATGCAATTAATAATTCTTCCTGGGCTATGCCCTTTGTCCTGCTTTAGATTACCAGGCATATCTACACCAGTGAGCATCCCATATGGAGAATTCTGAGAACTAAAATCCATACATCTTAAAATTGTTAAGGCTGAGAAACCGTGGTCATTTGCTTCCTGTTGCAATGAAATGAACACTCCCAATAATTCGCAATATTCCTTCCTGGAGCAGGAATGTCTTTCTGAACCAACAACCCTTTTGCTCATTAGAAATGTTACTATAGAAAAGAAGGTTGGGTTATTTTAAATCAAATCTGTATTCAAGTAAGCACTGTTACTACATGAATAGAAATTAACACAATAGAAGTATGTTTATAAAAACACCAATTACCATATTAATGGGGGAGATAACCTAAATTATATTTGTCTACTTGGAAGGATTCCCTTCATATGAAGTTTTACTTTAACCCAAATATATTGACCCAGAACATGGAAGAAGGGAAGGAGAAGCCCCACAATAGTTTAGCTCACTTCCGTTTGATTAAAGTTTTTTCTTTAGTTACCTGAAGTTGTTTTATCCAAAGTATAGCATCTTCTATATTTTCTTCATTAACTTCAGCAAGTCTGTCTTTCCAGGCTATTGCTTCAGCATCAAATTTAACAAAATTAAACCTGGTTTTGTTTTGAAACTGTTCCTGTAAGAAATTGTCTGTTGAATGATTTCTCAGAAAGAGAAAAAGCATATTCCCTTTGCCCACCCACCATTCCACCTTGTCATCATATTGAGAAGCAGTCAGCTATGGGGATAAATGTTTTATTTGTCTAGGAAATATGTATTAAATATTTTGGAAATTGTAATTCTGCTATCTCTTAAAAATATTGTCTACCTGGAATCTAATTTTCTCTACGAGGTACTCACAAAATATTTGGGAGCTCAGCATTGCCAGAATTCCCACCCAGCATAGCAAATTTATTTACTTACTTACCATATTTTTCAGAGTATAAGACGCACCTTTTTTCCCTCTAAAAAGAGGCTGAAAATCTGGGTGCGTCTTATACATCGAATACATCGACCCCCCCCCCCAAGAGCACTCTGCAAGCCCCCCCCCCCAAGGCTATTCATGTTTTTTATTTGAAAAAAAATGGCCCCGTTTTCACAGAGAAACAGGCAGTTTTGGGAAGGTTTGCAGAGTGCAAAAACTTTTTTTTTCCTTTTGGAAAGCTCTTTAACTGTTTCTGTGCCAGCAGAAACAAAGTCTTAAGGTTTGTCAGCGATTTCCTTCTCCAGGACATGGATAAATACACCTGGAAACCTACCTACCTACTCTCTCTCTCTACCTACCTACTGTATTTCTCTCTCACTCTCTCTCTCTTCCTTTATCTACCTACCTACCTACCTCCTTTCTCTCTCTCTCTACCTACCTACTGTATTTCTCTCTCTTTCTATTTCTCTCTCTATCCTTCTACCTACCTACCTACCTCCTTTCTCTCTCTCTACCTACCTACTGTATTTCTCTCTCTTTCTATTTCTCTCTCTATCCTTCTACCTACCTATCTACCTACACACACTCTCTTTCTCCCTACCTACTCTATTTCTCTCTATATATATATTCCTTTATCTACCTACCTACTCTCTCTCCCTACCTACCTACTGTATTTCTCTATCTCTCTCTATTTCTCTCTCTATTCCTTATCTACCTACCTATCTACTCTCTCACTCCCTACCTACCTACTGTATTTCTCTCTATATATTTCTCTCTCTCTATATCCCTTTATCTACCTACCGACTCTCTCTACCTACCTACCTACCTACCTACTGTAAAAGGCAACCTCCTAGATCCCTTTCAGAAAAAGCCAGTGATTCTATATTAGGCGCTTCTCTTCACCAGAACAGCCGTCCACTCACTCTCATCAGCTGATATATTTTCTCCTTCACCACAGGCAGTTTGTATATCATAGACTGAGACACATCAATGACGATACAGATGTGGTCTTCTTTGACATCTCCAAAAAGGGCTCGGCTTCCTTTCTTAAGGTCCTGAATTCTGTACAAGAATACTTTTTTACATGAAATGAAAGGCACAGCAAGAATGATGTCTGAAATGCTCACTTCCCAGCATCTTAACATTCCTACATGATTTTTATTTTTATTATTAATGTAATATAAAGGACAAAAGAATGCCAAGTAAATCACTTTAAGGAAGACAAAATAAATATTACTAAGTGAAAGACATTTTAAATTGGAAGATAAAACAAAAATTATTAGATAACTTGCAGGAAGGAATATAATTTCAAGGCTATGTAGCGTTTATGTGTTAGTGAGTTAAAGCAGCTGTTAGTCACTGAATTGGGATTACAATTCCCACTATTCTCAACAAACAAGACCTGTTCTGACTCCCTCCTTCACAAGACAAATGACTAAACTGACTGATACTTGGCAGCTTGCCTGGACTGACCTTGACTAGGCCTGAAGATTCTTAACAAAAGAACTTGACACACACATGAAAGCTTTGACTCTTCAGATGATACATTGTTTCCTGCAAAGCTACTCTTCACAGAGGATTTCTTTTAAAGCTTCTTGGAAGGGGCCAGTCAATTAGGCAGCTGATACTCATTATCTCCTCCAGTTGCGTCTTTCTGCTAATTGATGTTGCCTCCTCTCAATCCTTTTAGCCTGACATCAGGAACAAACTGGGTTTCCTCCTCCCCACTACACCAAGCCCCAGGTGCCTCCTGATGCCTAGCCAGTTCAAATTGGATCTGACCGAAAAGGAGGCTCAGCAGAAGCACATCACTGAAGACTAGGAGCATAGGCTTCCCAAGCAGAGGGAAGACTTGCGGGAGTGCAAGGCCAGGTGCCGGTGCCTGGAGGCTCTCGGCCTCCTCCTCTAGAGCAGACTCATAGGACTCCTCACTAGAGGAATCCATCAGCAGCTCATCCGGAGCCGGCTGGGCCACAACAAAGACCTAAAGCATCGGATGAGAATCAGGAACAGTCAGATTGTAGGCTTCATACTACCATGTAACTGTGTCATCACATTCTCTTAACCTAATCTATTTCATGGGTTTATTGCGAGGGTAAATTTCAGTTGGACGTCTCCATTGGCTTTAAGCAAATATAAACAACATAAATAAATGCAGACTAAAGCTCACACTGGCAGTTTTAATGAGGCACTATTCAGTGTTTCATTATTATTACTATATTAACATACATTCCATAAATATTGAATAAATATTCAATATTAAAGAAATAATACTTGCTTTTTAGAAGCTCCCTGGTAACTCTAATGAATGATTTAGTTAAAATGTTATTCAAAATCTCATAGGTTGAAAAAATAAAGTAGGACTCAAACAGTCATTAGTTCAACATGATGCAAATGTCTTAAAAGAGATTTATGACTACATTGGGATCCGTGCTTCTAGAACCTTAGCCATTATTTATTTTAGTAAAATATATGTAGAATATGTGGCATTGCAGAATAAAAGTGATGTTTTTACAGCTGAATTTCATTAAAAATAAGATATTAGGTTTGAAGGCCATGGAATTTAATTATGCTACTCAAACGAATATTCATATATATATATATATATATATATATATATATATATATATATATATATATATATATATATATATATATATATATATATATATATATATATATATATGAATGCGCAATTTTTTTCACAACATCCTGTTAGGGCCCCATTAAGGGAGGAGACATACTGTTTCCTTTTCTGCCTTTCGGCTCATCACCAGAGACCATCTAGACAGAAAGCCAAGAGTTCCGTTATGTAAATTTGATCAATAAATAAATCAGAGAGACCAGGATAGATCTATTTCGTGCCAAGCCGGCTCTCCCTTATTGCATCAGCTGAGACAGGGATATTTAGTATAGGCAATTTTTTTCACAACATCCTGTTAGGGCCCCATTAAGGGAGGAGGCATAGTCCTTTTTTCATCATAAGATCTGCCCTTAGAAAAGATAGTATCAGGATGCAAACTAACCTTTCTTCCATCTGATGAAGAGCATTCTTCACTTTATTTTCAAACTCCTTGCATCTTTCTTTATCCAAATGTAAATGGATTATAGACCCATCTTCTAAGACTGTATGTATAAAATCAGTGCAGTATTTGGCATGGATTACCTTTTTATTTGTCTCCTAAAAGAACAAAGATTTCCTCTGTGAGTATGATTTCTTAAGTTTCCCTAAATCTGCTTAAGCTTTAAGATCAGTAGGTTTTAATCAAACTCTTTAAAATCAGTAGGTTTTAATCAAATTCTAAATAGAGTTTGAAATGAATTCAGTTAAGTGGTGTGCAAGAGGACAAGAGAATCAGAGGCCTCGTAAACTTTTGATCAGCCTTGACTCAGCCAACGCAATTTAAATACACTGAAGTACAATCCTCTCCAGAGACTGGGATGTTGTGAATTATAATCTAGCATACTGGAGACAATCCCACATCGATCAACAAACTTGAAATACGGTTCTCTTTACTGTGCAAAGGAGATGGGGGGAAAGGGAAAAGCAAATTCTGTAGGCAAGCTCTGGTTTGCCTCTTTTCTGCAATTGCATTGCTTTCAATGTATAGAAGAGTAAATAAATCAGTGGTGGGTTTCTGCAGGCTCGCACCTACTCGCAAGAGCCGGATGGTGAAATTTAGAGAGCCGGTGAGAGGGGGTTCCACTGGCGGACCCAGAAGTAAGTCTGGCCTGCCGCTGCTGGTAACCCAATGGGAAGGGAAGGAAAGGAAGGCAGAAAGTAAGAAAGGAAGGAGAGAGAGAGAGAGAGAGAGAGAGAGAGAGAGAGAGAGAGAGAGAGAGAGAGAGAGGGAGAGAGAGAGAATTTATCATCACAATTGAGCCCAAAATTTTGGTTGCTAAGCAAGAGCGTTGTTAAATGCGTTTCACCACATTTTACAAGTTGGCCACTCTCACCCTGTCACATGACTGCCAAGCCACGCCCACAAAATAGGCCACACCTACAGAGTAGGTTCTAAAAAAAATTGAAACCCACCACTGAAACAAATGTACTCTTTTGAAATTCATCGCCATTCTCTGGTCAGGTGGAGGGGAAGGTTAGGCAAAGAAGAGACTGCCTATAGAAATTATTGGGTTTTTTTAAAAAATCCCCTGTTTATAGAGCGAAAGGGATTTCAAGAGAGCAAGTTGTTTTGCATAGTGTACCCACAGCTCCTGGCCCTAGGCTGTGACACAATCACACGGCTCTCCATGTGTTCAAGATGGAAAGTCGACACCCAAGCATTCCAAAGGGTGGGAAGGCAAATAACAGCCAAAGGTAGGAAATTGAGTAGTCTTGTCTCTTTCCAGTTAGAGCAGGGATGTCCAAACTTGGGAACTTTAAGACTTGAGGACTTCAACTCCCAGAATTCCCCAGCCAGCTATGCTGGCTGGGGAATTCTGGGAGTTGAAGTCCACAAGTCTTAAAGTTCCCAAGTTTGGACATCCCTGAGTTAGAGAGCACAGCTATGTGATTACCCACTTCGTGACCATTTTTCTTAGTGGCAGAGTTGCTGGTCCTCATTAGAGTTACTCAGTGAGGCTATCATGCCTCTGCCTACAGGAAGCAAACATTTTCTCCCAGTGAGTTTCAATAATATATTGGGGAATTCATATCCACTGGTTGTTGTATACAAGCAGTCAATTGATATCCACGATTGGGACTAGTGAAACCATGTCTATATTTAATTGTCTTACTTCAACTTTTCTTTGCTTTACAGACCTGTAAATGCGAAGGCTGGTCACAAAGTTGCTTTTCATCTCAGTTGTAACTGTGAACAGTCACTAAATGAAGCAGTTGCTGTATGAGGACTATCTGTCTAAGTACTTAACTTAGATTCCTTTATTTCAATGAAGCGTTAAATTTAGCTATTATGGTTAGACTGAATCCAATGCATTTCTTGACAACAGAAGTCATTCCAGATGTGATGCCTGTCATGCTTTTTCTTTGAAAAATCCAGAATCAGTTTGGCTAAACATGTGAATACTTTCTAGAGCAGGGGTGTCCAAACTTGGGAACTTTTAGACTTGTGGACTTCAACTGCCAGAATTCCCCAGCCAGACGGCTGGGGAATTCTGGGAGCTGAAGTCCACAAGTCTTAAAGTTCCCAAGTTTGGACACCCCTGTTCTAGAGAATTAAGAAAACAGCAGCCGTACTCTTTACCCCATTCAGTCACAATTCCTAACCAGTATTCATAACTGCAGAAAATATTGCTAGGCAAACAATGGGATCCTCTAAGTGGCCAGAAGTGCAAATGAATCTCTCTACTATACAACTAACAAAACCTCTCTACTAATCCCCTCCCCCCAAACTTGACAAAAAAAGTAGAAAATTATTATAATGCCACAATGGGAAGATTTCTTACAGCATTTCTCTGAAGAGATTCATCTTCTGGCTTTGTTTTTATATCCACAATTCCATTTACATGACGAAAAGCAATATCAGGAAAAGCTGTAGGTATGGTCAGACTCTGGGCTTCCAAGCTATTCTTCTGAAGCCACTCTCTGGAATTCACAAAATCTTTTACTTCTGGCTCATGTTCTGTTTTATCCATTTCTTCTGTTGATATGAAAATATTAATAAATAAGCACGTGCCAATATCAGCCTGAAGCTGTTATATGACTTCATTTTAAATGGATATATTTGCATACACATATTTATTTATGGTACATGACTGATACATCCTTCTTTCCTTAGAAATATTACTACTTTATAGGTAAGTCTCCTCTGAGCTGAGTCCATTCGTAGTCACTATAGTCTTTTGCAGGTCTATGTCATTTTCTTAGGTAACAGCTTGCAATGTGTTGCAACTGCCTTCTCCTGGGATTATGACACGCTGTAGAGATTTTGTGACTGGGTAGGACTGCTGCTCTACTGGACATTGGAATGAGATCAGAAGAGAAAGCAGCTCACGGTTTTCCTTCAGGGGCAGCTGTGTTGTTGTGAGACTGATGAGTTGAGCTGATTGCTATTCAGAGCTGCTGTGGGGAGATTTTGAGTAAGCAGTTCCCTTGGTGCAGCAAAGTATATCAATGGGAGAACACCAATCTCCACAGTAGCTACAGGACATGGGGAGAGGAAACTAAAAGTATGCCATCTGTTGTGAATAGAGAAGCTGGAGAGAGGTTGGAGAATGACGTGTTCAGGGCACGTGTCCTTCGGGGCAGTAGTGGGTTGCCTATTTTTCTACTAGTGGTTTGGGTGCGCTTGTGCGTACACATGACACTTCTGCACATGCGCATAAGCATCTAGGTGGGTGGGCGAAGCCTCCAGCCGCCGCTACTACCGGTTCACCCAATCCGGGCCAAACCAGGAGCAACCCACCTCTGCTTTGGGGAGAGAAGAATGGTCCAGGGCTTCTCCAGAAGATAGGAAGCAAAGACCCAGAGGCAGTGGTGGGTTTCAAATTTTTTAGAACCTACTCTGTAGGTGTGGCCTATTTTGTGAGCGTGGCTTGGCAGTCATGTGACAGGGTGGGAATGGCCACCTTTTAAAATGTGGTGAAACTCATTTAACAACTCTCTTGCTTAGCAACCAAAATTTTGGACTCAATTGTGATGATAAATTCTTTCTTTCTTTCTTTCTTTCTTTCTTTCTTTCTTTCTTTCTTCCTTTCTTTCTTTCTTTCTTTCCTTTATTCCTTCCTTTCCTTTCCTTCCCGTTGGGTCACTGGCAGCGGCGGGCAAGATTTACTTCCAGGTACGCCAGTGGAACCCCCTCTCACCGGTTCTCTAAATTTCACCAACCGGCTCTCGCGAGTAGGTGCGAGCCTGCAGAAACCCACCACTGCCCAGAGGGATGAGTTAGACTCAAGATTCACCACATGGTTGCAGGAGACAGCTTCACCCAGACTTAAAGGGAACAGAGGGAATTGGCTACCACTAGAGAAACCTTAGTTTTGGGGGGAAATTTGGCAAAATACCCTGAGAAAGGTTCTTCCCCCTACACAGACCAGGTGTTTTGGCTGAGCTGGAGAAAGTTCAATAACGCTGAACACAGCCCAGTTCATTCCTTCCTTAACCAACAATGTCCTTTAGCAAAGGAAGTAAGTCTGCTAGGGTAACTTTTTGTAACAAATTCTTCACACAGACGATATATCTTACGTTAAACCCAGATCTACTGAGGCAAGCTGTAGCAAAAGGACAAGTGAAAGTGGAACAGCATAATTTGAACAAATAAGTAGTTATTGAATCAGTAAATGAATATATATATATGCATGCTGAGGAACTATATCTTCTTAACTTTCCCAGTTTAGCGCTGCTATTTGTTCTCATGTTCAGAAGTAGATTGCAAGTAAAACCAGCCAAGTCATAGAGAGTTTTATTCTAGTATTTACTGCAGATTTACGATTTGTAGATTGATCTCTAATGGATGGGCACGTATTGAATATGCTTTCCATCAAACTGTTCTTAAATCACGTCCTTTGCAATTACGCATTCATAAAATACCTGCCAATGTTTCAGACTTCTCAAATTCTATGAGAATTTTCTCTATCTGGGTTAAGATATTCTTGGCTTCCTCTAGTTCCCTCCAAATCAGGTAGACATCTTCTCTGACACCAGTTCCTGCATTTGAGGGAAGGTATAAAGACATAGAGAAAAGATCAGATAAAACTAACGAAATAGTTTCTCTAGCCTTGCATAATCTTTAAATATTGTTGCATTCCATAAACCCAGAACAGCTACAACAAGTCATTACCCCTTTTCAAAAAGCTTATTCGTGGCTATGTAATTCTGGGAAGCCAATTCTATGCAGGATTTGCATTTCATGAAAATAAATAAAACCTATTAATTTCAGGATTATCAGACTTTAGCACATGATGCAAAGACCTAGTTCCCTGGATAAGGCTTTAATGCTTGGAAAGGTGGAAGGAAAGAGGAGGGAAGGAAGCAAGGTGGATGAACTCCTGGAAGTGGAAACGCCTGGAACAGTGGTGGGTTACGGCTGATATGCACCGGTACCAGGTACCATTCCGATATGGTGCTCCGGAGGGCCTACCTGCTTGCCCGCCTCCTTACCTGTATTTGACCCAACTGGGCCATTTGCGCACACATCACGGGCAGTGGGTGCACATGCGCGTGCAGAGCGCATGCACATAGTGGATGGGCGGCCCTGTCGCAGCGTACCAGGTGTGACAGGATCCGGAACGCACCACTGGTCTGGAAGTCTAACATTGGAAGAAAGGTCTGAAGGAGCTTTTGAGGGACCGATTGTCATGGAGAAAACCTATGTGCTCATTAACAGTTGACACTGATTTAATGTCATATAATCACAATCAAAGTTGGTGAAACCACCCAGACATCTAGACCAGAGGTTCCCAAACTTGGCAACTTTAAGACTTGTGGACTTCAACTCCCAGAATTCTCCAGCCAGCATGGCTGGCTGGAGAATTCTGGGAGTTGAAGTCCACAAGTCTTAAAGTTGCCAAGTTTGGGAACCCCTGATCTAGACTGTTCAAGCGTATTCTCTTAAAAGAATGAAACTGGGAATAGAACCACGTGAGCGGAAAGGAAGAATATCAGTGTTGTTTTTCTTTTCCTGTGCAGCCCATGTAAGCTGGGGGAAGTGGTGTTATGCAGTTCAAGGCAGTATGGAAAGTGACTGTGCGTTCCATGAAGAGAAATAAATAGAAACCATCCTCTCCAAGATTCTCTCTCACAGCTTCCAACAAAGAAGTCCTTTCTATGGAGAAAATGAGGCTCTTTAACTCAATTCTGAAATATCCAGTCTTATCGGGAATTAAGAATTGCCACCTTGTACTTCCACCTCTAAGGTGTCTCCTAGAGCAGGGGTCGCAAACCTTTCGGACCTCAGGGACCACTACATTCATAATTTTAAATCCCACGGACCACTAATACGGATTTTTAAAAAGGATAAATATTTAGTGAAATGTAAAAAATGCAAATAATTTTTCTGCGTACCACTAAAACTTTCTTGCAGACCATCAGTGGTCCATGGACCACTGATTGGTGACCACTGTCCTAGAGACCACTTTTGCTCTCTCTTGAATGTAAATGTATCACTCCCATTCATTCCAATGCTTCAAGCCTCAAACACGCCCAAACATGTGAGTATTACTGCAGTAAATGAACATCTAATCCTCGTCAATATACACAGCACCGAAAAGTACCAGACATGCAGGAATCATGAATGCAATGTAATTAAGGAATTGATAATGCAATATAATTATGTTCATATAATGCAGGTGAATGTTATTCCACAAATGGTTGTGCTCTAAGTCTGCCAGTCAATATAATGTTGTAAAACTTGGTTTGACTCTTTCTGTCTCTCTGTCTCTGTCCCTCTCTCCCTCCCCCCTTCTCTGTCTGTCTCTCTCCCTCCCTCCCTCTGTCTCGCCCTCTCTCCCTCCCTCCCACCCTCCCTCTGTCTCTCTGTCTCTCTCTCTGTATCTCTGTCTCTCTCTCCCCCTCCCTCCCTCCCCCCTCTCTCTGTCTCTCTCTCTGTCTCTCTCTCTCCCTCTCTCCCTCCCTCTCTCACTCACTTCCTCCCTCTCTCTCTCTCTCCCTCCCTCCCCCCTTCTCTGTCTGTCTCTCTCCCTCCCTCCCTCTGTCTCTCCCTCTCTCCCTCCCTCCCACCCTCCCTCTGTCTCTCTCTCTGTATCTCTGCCTGTCTCTCTCCCTCCCTCCCTCTGTCTCTCCCTCCCTCCCACCCTCCCTCTGTCTCTCTGTCTCTCTCTCTCTGTATCTGTCTCTCTCTCCCCCTCCCTCCCCCCTCTCTCTGTCTCTGTCTCTCTCTGTCTCTCTCCCTCCCTTCCTCTCTCCCTCTCCTTCTCTCCCTCTTGGAAAAGAGTGTTTCACTAATATGAGTAGGTGAGCTATGAAAAGAACATTGTTTGGAAAGCAGGTCCAATGTTCAATTAAATATACCTGAATAATATGCCATGCTATTGGCTTTATCAGATTAAATATCAGCACCAGCCTTATATCGTGCAGTAACCATTTTGTTCCCTTCAGTGCCAGAATAATGTCAGGTTTTATGATGCTGCAGTGGCGCCGCAGTTGGTGTGAACCACGTCATGAACTGATTTGCTAGCACAGCAGATTTCCAAGGGGGCCACATGGCAGAGATTTGGCAGCAGTGAGTTCCTGCTGTCATTAATGTAACTCAATAGAAATAATGCATGCATAATTTTCATAAACCCCAGAACAATTCTAAGAGAGGTAGTAACGCTTTCCTCAGCCTTTCATTTTCACTGTTCATTGTGCACTTTTATGTGTTATTGTATACTGCCATCTCCTGGGACTTTCCTATATTTCCTTCATTTGAATGAAAAAACACTGAAATGAGCATAAACCAACTGTATATATATATTTTAACAAATGGGAGGACCTCATCCATTTCATTTTTATAGCTTTTTATTAGTAACAATAAATGAAATTAAGTACAACGATCATACTCTTAACACATTTTTCAATTCTGAATCCCAAAGGATAATTTGCAAGTACCAGGTTTGTTTGTTTGTTTTTTAAAAAATCTCATGTTTAAAAGAAAAAGGCAAAGCAATTAGAATCACTTTGCCTGTAGTCTTATATCATCTGATCTAGGATAATATCCATAGAAATCAACATATGACTCTGAAAAAATTGGGGTGAGATTCCACAATACACAAGAATGCAACTCATGTTCCAAAGAAATAAGCTGATCCCACTGTATGAATTAGTGTGTGAATGAGTTTGTGTGAGCGTGTTACATGCCTATGGCCGCCCATCTCAAAACACTGAGTCTGGGCGATGTACAAAGATTACAAATCAAGAGTTATGAACAGCAATCCATGGCATCCAATGCATCTCAACCACAAAACCACATCAACAGCAGAACACACAATCTCAAATGTCTTGGGAAATAGCCAGGACTTTAGAGCAGGGGTCCCCAACCTTTGCAACTTTAAGTCTGAAGGACTTCAGCTCCCAGACTTCTCCAGCCAGCAAAGCTGGCTGGAGAATTCTGGGAACTGAAATCCTTCAGACTTAAAGTTGCAAAGGTTGGGGACCCCTGCTTTAGAGCTTATGAAAGGATAGCAGGGCCAGAGCCATCCACCTGTCTGGGGAAGATGTTGCCACTGAGAAGATCTAACTCCACAGCCCAACAAGATAATATTGTTTCATTGGGGGGGTGGGGCAGCAAAGTGTGCTGTCTTGAGTAGATCTGGTGAGGGGAGAAGAACCATATGCAGGATACAAACCAGAAAAGACTCGTCCTTAATTGCTACCTGTATTTCAGAGAGTGGGACTTAGAAGGCCCAAGAGAAAGATTGTATTGTTCAGGCAAGTTGAAGTGATCCTTAATTTGTCTTGCAACCACGAAAGAAAGAAAAAAATCACTGCCCACACTTGTTCCTTTATGCAAAGCACTTCTAGAGAAACAAAGCTACCCATGGGAGAATATATAATTATCACAGAAGGCAGAATACCAAGTTTCAAGGAGGATAATTATGCTTAAAGCCAATATTCAAGAGCAAATTCTCCTGCCTGGTTTCTTAAGCAACAATTTAAAAAAAAATTAATTGTCTTAACCAAAAGGATACAGATTAGTTTTGGCTGCAAACAAGTAACAATGTTAATGCCTATTAAAAATGTTTAAATTCTCTTTTGTGGAAGCATTGTTCTTCCTTTGGGGTGGGGGGTGAACTTAATTATCAGAAACAGAGACAAAGGACTGCAATATTGCATCCATTGCAAATGTCTACCTGGTTCTGATATAATAAGGCATGGTTTTCTATTATGAGTAGAAGTTGACACAAGTCCCAGTCTCATGAACCCTGTCTCCTCTTTTAAAAAAACAAGGGGTTTAACTTCCACTCCTGTTTTTTTAAGCCAGTATTTTCTGTGTTTTTCCGTGTATGAGAAACATACCAGTCTGTACTAAATTCTATAAAGCAACTACACAAGATATTTAATTGAAATCAGATTTTTATGGATTGATAGATTAATAGATCTAATACTCTAGGTACTGTTTAATATTAAATCCAATTTAAATAGTCTCCCTGCCATTGCACTGGGACAGGGGTCTGCAAAGTTGGCTCTTTGAAGACTGGTGGACTTCAACTCCTAGAATTTCCCAACCAGCTAGGCTGGCTGGGGAATTCTGGGAGTTGAAGTCCACCAGTCTTCAAAGAGCCAACTTTGCAGACTCCTGCACTAGGAGGGAGCAAGTGACAAAACACGAACTATAATATCAGAGCATGTATGCCTCACAATTCACATGTCTGCACCTGACACTGGGTTGCAAATAGGACAGTTTTTGCATAGTGGTGTCATGGTGCATATTTTATCATCACATCTTTCTGCCAATGGCTATGATCATTGTGTTTTTGGCTCTTAACGCTGCATGATTGTCTGTGATGCATCAATGATTAATGTGTTTATAAATAGTTTTGAGAACTGGATGGGACTGAAAAGAATTGCATTTTTCAAGTAAGATAAATTTGATATTGAGCAAGGGTGAAAACAGTAATTGAAAGCTAAATTGCATAAGCTATCATAGCTTACATACAGCAAATATTACATTCCCAAGACATATATTTTCTTTATTAAAACTGAATGAATTGTGCAATAGTTTCCTGTCCAAACTTCCCATTTTCCTATTTTAAATTCAAGTTCAACAATCTTGACATATGTATTTTCCTGAAAGAAAAGGTTAGAACATGTCAAAGCCAATTTCATTTGCATGTCATTTCATTTCTATCATAGAAAACAAATCCTCAAATACCAATATTTACCACCTAAACACATAATCTCCCAAGAGACTTGGATCATCGTTCCTCTCATTAACACTTTTCCAAGTTTTGATCCTCTCTGTAAACTTATCTCAGGAAACCTATACTTCATAATAGGTCATCAAGGGTATAGATTTCATCCAATAAGTACCAGTCAACAGCTGCTACAATTGTGGGAAGTGAGCACTGCTAGTTGTCTTTATCACCATTACTGCTTACAACTTAACTGCTTCTGAGATCTATCCAGCGTTCCATTGAAGAAAAAAATATTTTTAATCACCATCCCAATGACAGAATACAGAATTGTCTTATTGTATTGTATTGTATTGTATTGTATTGTATTGTATTGTATTGTATTGTTTTTGATTTCTCCCTTTCGGGACTCAGGGCGGTGTACAGCCAAAATAAAAATGATGATACAGAGTTTAAAAACAGTATTAAAAAGAAATATTAAATAATTGGCCAATATTTAAAAATTGCAAACTAAAATCACAATTAAAAATCCCTTTAAAATTATGATAGACCGGCAGTGCAAAATAAGTGCATCTTCAGGGCCCGACGGAAGAGATGTAGGTCCGAGATTATCCTTAGTCCAGGGGGTAGGTCATTCCAGAGAGCGGGAGCTGCCACAGAGAAGGCTCTCCCCCTGGGGGTCGCCAGCCAACATTGTTTAGCCGACGGCACCCTGAGGAGGCGCTCTCTGTGGGAGCGAACTAGACGGTGGAAGGTATTTGGTAGCAGGAGGCGGTCTTGCAGGTAACCAGGACCCTTGCCATGGAGTGCTTTAAAGGTGGTTACTAGTACCTTGACGCGCCCCCGGAAAGCCACAGGCAGCCAGTGCAGCTCGCGTAGGAGAGGTGTCACGTGGGAGCATCTAGAAGCTCCCAGAATCCCCCACGCAGCCGCATTCTGAACTAACTGGAGCCTCCGGGTGCACCTCAAGCGAAGCCCCATGTAGAGAGTGTTACAATAGTCCAGGCTGGAGGTGCCGAGGGCTTGGGTGACCGTGCGTAAGGCGTCACGATCCAGAAAGGGGCGCAACTGGTGTATCAGGCAAACCTGATAAAAAGCCCCCCTGGCCACGGCCGTCATATGATCTTCTAGAGACAGCTGAGAGTCCAGGAGGATGCCCAAGTTGCGAGTCTTAATGGCAAATATAACAATATAAACTATTTTCTCTCACAATGCATACTTAATTAATGGGATTCGCTCTCCAACAATGCAGTAACGGCCAAGAATTAACAGTTAGGATAATTTGTATCGATGGCAGTAAATAGGAACCAAGTTTTTAAAGAGAGGGGAAAACACTCAGTATAAAGGTTGTCTTTGAAACACTTGGACAGCACAAATCTAAGGATATTGGTGGTAGTGTCTTGTTTCAGTTCCCGGTCTTATATGGTCATTCAGTCCAACTGACCACATAAGACCTACAAAAGCAGAAAAGAACTGAAACAAGACACTTTTCAACCAAAGTTCCACTGATGATGTTACCTAGCCTGGTGACAAAACATTCAGAAACTGAACAACAAGCTTGGAGAACAAAACACCTACCACCCAAACTACATTTCTAAATCTAAGGATGTGTAAATAATATGCATTAAAAATAAAAGTGATAATTACTAATTATTCCAAATGAATAAAACCAGAACCTTTTCAGTAATCATTTTAATAAGTTTCTTTCACTTTAGAAGTTATTTATTCAACATTTAACTTGTATACTGTATATTGTATATCTAAAGTTTCTATGTATTGGAATGACACCAAATCTCTGGAAATTTTTGTTTGATTCTCATATCTGCCTTGATATAAGAACCAATTTCCATACATAAAATGGATAGCAAAGGCCTTTGACATCATATTGCCATCAGTATGCTCACACCCAATCCTGAAAGCATTTTTCCTTTGAAAACAACTTCTGTGAAATCTGCTTCCTTAGATATTTTGCTTGCTCACTATATAGTCATATGAGTTGTAGCCACCCCTGAAGACTGATCCAAACTGTTTCAACTGATGGTTGCTAGAATTTAGCAAGCTGTCTTTTCCCTTGCTGCCCATCATTTAATTACAAAATTAAATCAAGAACACCTGAGGAAAAAAATTACTGTGTCCTGCAACTCAGAGTCACTTCTATGTACAAAACTACAGTGCTTATTTAATAAACCATATTAAATAACATAATTATTAGCCCTCACATCCTGGACATAAACTGTTTCAACTCCTCCCCTCAGGATACCGCTATATAGCATTGCATGCCAAAACAATTAGACACACAGAAATTTTTTTCCCTCATGCCATCACTCTGCTAAACACATAATTACCACAGCACAGTTTTATGCCTAAGGATATCTAATCATGTAATAGAACTGTATTACTATGATACTTCTCATATTTCCTATTACCTACTCTTATTGGTATCTTATGACTATCACTGTGTTGGTTGTATCTTATGATTTATGATTGTGTCTTATGATTTATCACTTTGTTGCTTGTATGTATACTGAGAGCTTTCACCTTGAAGACAAATTCCTTGTGTCCAATCATACTTGGCCAATAAAGAATATTCTGTTCTATGTTGTCAGATAAAATGTGCAGAATGTGTAAGTCGAATTTCTGTGTTAAGATGTTTAAACGGTTTAAATTCGCATAGAACTGCAAGATAGGTGGCAAATAAATTTAATAATTAATATTTAGTCATCTAAGGTTCTATTAAATGTTTGATTTACACCATCATAAACTTTGTAGAACATCAAACCACAATATTCTATCTTCTATTAGTATCAACACATTAAACCTGCTATGTACTCACTCTTTCAATTTAAATATTGTATAGG
This sequence comes from Rhabdophis nuchalis, assembly GCA_039707465.1. Lineage (NCBI taxonomy): Eukaryota > Metazoa > Chordata > Lepidosauria > Squamata > Natricidae > Rhabdophis > Rhabdophis nuchalis. The sequence goes on along the minus strand of CM077651.1, from coordinate 36,571,240 downwards.
TGAAGGTTCCCCTCGCACATATGTACTACTCGTTCCCTACTCTAGGAGGCGGTGCTCATCTCCATTTCAAAGAGCTAGTGCTGTCCGAAGACGTCTCCGTGGTCATGTGAGCGGCATGACAAAATGCCAAAGGCGCATGAAACACTATTACCTTCCATCACCAAAGTTGGTGCCTATTTTTCTACTTGTATTTTTACATGCTTTCAAACTGCTAGGTTGGCAGGAGCTGGGGCAAGTAACAGGAGGTCACTTGGTTATATGGCACTAGGGATTCGAACTGCTGAACTGCCGACCTTTCTGATTGACAGGCTCAGCATCTTAGCCACTGAGCCACCACGTCACGTAAATATTTTATACTAACTTTATTTTCCACACTTTAAACAAAGTATGTGAGAATGCAAATGCTGTTCTTTTTAAGCACACTGGAGAGGGGGGAAGTAAAATTAAGACAAAAGTGTTGTTCTGATCTCTTTTCTGCTGGTGAAAAGCTCTCACACAGTAATAACTAGGAATTACGTCATAACTACAGCAATAATGCCAGCTAAATGCCCAGGATTATTTGTATTCCCATTTAATGCGTTAATAAGATGCAGCATACTGAGTGTTTCTAGAAGATTACTACACTTTGTGGCTGATTGAAACTTTGCCACAATTCACTCATAAAAAGAAAGGCACAAGAATAATTTAAAGATTTCTCAGCCCACCTACTGAAATACAAACTGAGTACCTAGAGGGAAGCAGATGGAAAGCTTCCCTCTAACAGCCAAAGTCAGTAGAGAAATATAGTTAGATGTAGGAAATAATTAATCAGCTGCTGAATCAAAATTAAGGGGAATTAGGAAGGTATTTCTGTGAAGAGCTTCACAGTCCTGAACGATTTTGAAGAAAAAGAACAAGACTTCCATATCCTTTCTTCTTATGTCAACTGTATGCAATTTCCCTTTGTTTTCACCTCTCCAAGATCTGCAATTTACTCTTGTGATCTGGGGTCTGGAGAAAATCAACCAAGCATGCAGAGTTAATTTCTCCCTACCTGTGTGGGAAAGCTTTAATTGGCTTATTTATCGAACAGATTTTGATAAACCTTTGAGCATGGCCTGGGTCCTTTTTTAGGAGAAGGTGCGGGTTATAATTTCGAATAAATTAAATTAAATTAATGAGCTCTCACAAGACAGTTGATGATAAAAGGGAGAACAAAGATGAATGCAAGCAGTAAAAATAGCATCAACCTAGGGGTTAGCAATAAATCGAAAAATATTGGGAGGATTGTTGTTGTTTTTTTAAAAAAGAAAAGATCATTGGGGATCACTTGAAGTCCACATCATCAAAGAGAAACAATGGCACAAAAGTGGAAAGGTGTTCTTCCACCTCTATCATACTGCGATACATAAAAACAGCCGCTTCACCTACTCCGAATCAAGTGGGGCAGGCTATGTTCAAACAACCCATAGAATTTGCTCCTTAATTACCCATTTTATTTATTTTTATTTAGAAATTTCATATTGCCACCTACTTGCACATGGCTACTCAAGCCTGCTGACAAGGATATAAAAACATTGTATAAAAGAAATAAAAAGAAAAATAAAGTTAATAACCTCCCAACCCGCACCCAATTTTTCTGCGGAAAGGAGGATTGTTCTGACCTAGATATATCCATGTTAGGGGGGGAATAGAACCTCTGGTTTAAAAAGCTTTCTCCTAAAGAATTGCAATCTTAACTGCACATCCAACTCATTTTGTTCAAAGCTTCTTGACTCTGTTTCAAATTATCTGTAATTTTCCCATGATGGTGATTTCTAAACCTCTTTGGGCCAATTGTGGAAAGTAAATGCTTCTTGGGTTACAAAAAAAATGCCACCCAAAAGTTACTGCATTATGAGAGCGAGTTTGGTGTACTGAATTGACTAAAGCACCAGGCTAGAAACCAGGAGTCAGTGAGTTCTAGTTCTACCTTGGACATAAAGCTAGCTGGAACCAGTTACTCTATCTCAGCCCTAGGAAGCAGGTAATGGCAATCTAATTCCAAATGATGCCAGGATGAACTGTAGAGAACTCGAGGCAGTTGCCAGGAGTCAAGGCTGACTTGAAGACACACACACACAACTGCGGTGCGGTTTATAAGCAATAAATTATTAAATTATTATTATTAACTGAATACAGATTGGCCACCCTTATTAGTCTCCACCATATCACCATAAGTATGGTGGTATAATCCACCATACTTATTCTCAGTATAAGTATGGGGGATTCAGTGGTGAGTTTCAAATTTTTTTAGAACCTCTTCTGTAGGTGTGGTCTGCTTTGTGGGAGTGGCTTGCCAGCCACGTGACCGAGTGGGAGTGGCTTGGCAGTCAAGGAACTGGGTGGGTGTGGTCAATTTGTAAAATGTGGTGAAACTCACTTAACAATGCTTAGCAACCAAAATGTTGGCTCAGAAGCTCTGGCATTTGAAGCATGCAAGTCTTAAAGCTGTCAAGTTACAAGACCCTTCTACCCCTAACCCTTTAGAAAAAAAACCCCAGGGTTGTTCAAACTTGACAACTTTAAGACTTGTGGACTTCATCTCCCAGAATTCCTCCTCTCGCTCTTCATCTTCGTATCAAGAAAGTTGTATTGGTTTTTACAAATTTTTGGATAGGAAAAGGGTATAAGGTATAAATGAGACATTTTGAGGACATCTGTGTCGGAGGTGTCGGCCCCCTCCGAGGCTTCATACAGAAAAAAAACCAATACAATAATTTTTCCATTTCCCTACAAAGTGGAAAGAGATACATACATATATCATTTCACAACTTCATGCAATCAATCATTTATTTCTATAGACATCCAGATAAGGGTTACGCTATATAATAGAAAGTTATTTGTGAGATCTGAGTCTTTTAACTATTGTATCCTCTTCTCCCTGGCTGCCAGTGGGCAGAGCCGTGGCCCCTCCCGTTCCCCCATTTTCATCCTCCAGGATTGAGGAATGTTTTTTAAGAAAGGCTTCCGCCTCTGCAATTGTTTTAATTCTTACTCTCCCTCCCTCGCAGAACACTAACATTCCTTCGGGCATCGACCATTTGAACCACACCACTTTTTTATATAATCTTTTTTGGGATCTGTTTCAAAATGGCAATTTCACTCTGTTGATATATCAAGGGACCATCTCTCTGTGCTCTCAGGATCTCATCCCTCGTCGACCTTCTTACAAATTTAATATGTATCTCTCTGGGTACTTCATTTATTCTGGCATATGCTAAGTTAATTCTATAAATCAAATCAATGTCCCCCCAAATATCTTCTTTGCTCCTGTTAGTATAATCTGCTAACATCGTACACATTAAATCTTTTAAATTCTTGGAGCCTGCTTCAGGAACATTTTGAAACCTTAAAAAGTAAGACATCCTTTCAAAATCCATCCTCAACATATGACCAGTTAATTCCACTATCTCTTTTTGAGAATTAATTATCTCTCCCCTCATCTCAGCCGCCCCCCCCTCCAGTCCATCAAGTCTTTGTTTATTTTCCATTAGTGCTTTTTGTGTCTCCAAAAGTTCCAATTTTGAACTAAGATTGTTTTTCCGGATTTCTTTTATCTCTTTCATAATGTTTTGAAGAGTTTCCTCTATTGCTGATAGCTGAGTAGCCTCCCCCACCGTTTCTTTGGATAGCATTAAAGTGACCTTAGGCTGTTGTGGGTGCTTCTTTGAAGCCATAATGAAAGTGTTAGGTTTTTGCCACTAATATGGCATCTGTTGGAGGGGTAGTCCGTGAGGCGAGAAGAGAGCAAGAGTCAATATCCAAATTCAAAATACAATTTGCTTAAAGTCCAGAGAGAGAACAATTTTTTAACAGCAATCAGATAGGAAAAGAAAGAAGGCACATCTGGGAGAAATCCTAAGAGTCAATTGCCTTAGCTTGTGAGTAAAAAATTTAGTCCCATAAAAACGAAGGTGTGTCAGCACATCACAAAGAAAAATATTTCTTGCAGGGAACAAAGAAACGCCATCTTTCCCGCTCCCCTGGCAGTCATGGAGAACTAGTAAAAGTCCATTTCAGTTGTTGCAAGACAGAGATACAAAGTATCAGTAACAGAGTTAAAGTGAAAAACTTTCATTTTCATTGTTTAGAAGTCGGATGTAGTTTTTTCCTCCTCCCCAAGCCTGGGGAGCATTTTAAAGCGCCGCTTTTTTTTTCTTCCGAGGACGGGTTTTACAAACTCCCCCCTCCTTCTTCTTTAAAAACGAAAGTTGAAAGCATTAATTGTTAAATCACTCACAATCCACTCTGCAGCAATAACGGAGCCTTGGTGTTGCCTTCAGTCCCGGCTTTCAGCCCGTCTTTTTAATTGCAGCTGTCCCGGCTCTCCATCAGTGAAGGGGACGAAAGGGACTCTCCCCCCCCGCGACTCGTTCTCCGGCGCCTGGGACGAGGCGGGAGCCACCCCCCCACCGCCATCAGGGTGGGGGACTCCCCGCGAGCCGTCCGTGCGGTGGGGGCTCTTTAGCAAGAGCCGTGCCCCCAAAGGCGCCGCCGGAGCAACCAAGCGGCGGACGCGTCTAGGACCCGTCCATCGCCTCCAGAAGACTGGAAGCGGATCTCTCGCTCTTCATCTTGATGATGGGCGGATGGGCGGGGGGGAGCTGGAACCGGTTCTAAACGGCACTGTAGACTTGTGGAACCTCTTCTATAGTTGGATTATACTTATTCTCAGTATGGTGGATTAGGCTGTATCCCTACCAGAGAAATTCAAGCATTCATAAGGAATTCTGACATCCTTAACCTACAAAGAAGCACCATCTACTATGGCTTGGATGTCAGAATCAGACCAAAATTTGAAATGGCCCCTTGAGCCTATAAAAAGGCATTTTGGAAAGAGAGAATAGTATATTTATCCCTTTTCTCATTAAATGTTGTCACCCACCCTGTATTTATACCGACTGCTCAGAGAGATTTGAGAATTGGGCAGCCTTACAAATCTAATACAGGTAGTCCTAGACTTACAACCACAATTGAGCCCAAAAATTTATGTTGCTAAGCAAGACAATTGTTAAGTGAATTTTGCCCCCTTTTATGACCTTGCTTGCCAAGGGAATCACTGCAACACGGTTGTTAAGTGAATCTGGCTTCCCCATTGACTTCGCTTGTCAGAAGGTTGTAAAAGTTGATCACCTGACCCCAGGGCACTGCAAACTTCATAAATATGAACCAGTTTCCAAGCATCTGAATTTTGATCACATGAACATGGGGATGCTGGAACAGTCGTAAGTGTGAAAAACGGTCAGAAGGTACCTTTTCAGTGCAGTTGCATCTTTGAACAGTCACTAAATGAACTATTGTAAATTGAGGACTACCTGTAAATTGATCAGGGGAGCACTCAACTTTACTAGCTTAGGCACTGCCATTGCATGTTCAATTTGTCATCCCACCCACCCACTCACCTTTGTAGGGCCTTTCCCCATTGCCGCAACCAATTCATCACTCAGTCATGGGGAAACTATAATGGCACAAAATTTGCTGCCCCCACTGTCAGGTCCTGTCCAACTTCTATTGCATCTGTTTCAAGCCATTACCAAAAAACTTACAAAGCAAATGTCATGCTTACAACCATTAAGGAGCCAAGATGATTAGGGGACTGGAGACTAAAACATATGAAGAACGGTTGCAGGAACTGAGTGTCTAGTTTAATCAAAAGGGGAGACATGATAGCAGTGTTCCAATATCTCAGGGGTTGCTACAAAGAAGAGGGAGTCAAACTATTCTCCAAAGCACCTGAGGGCAGAACAAGAAGCAATGGGTGGAAACTAATCAAGGAGAGAAGCAACTTAGAACTGAGAAGAAATTTCCTGACAGTTAGAACAATTAATCAGTGGAACAGAAGTTGCCTCCAGAAGTTGTGAATGCCCCAACACTGAAAGTCTTTAAGAAGATGTTGGATAACCATTTGTCTGAAATGGTATAGGGCTTCCTGCCTAGGCAGGGAGTTGGACTAGATGACCTCCAAGGTCCCTTCCAACTCTTGTATTGTATTGTGTTGGGGTCGGTGTCTGTATTGTATTGTATTGTATTGTATTGTATTATTGTATTGTATTGTATTGTATTGTATTGTATTGTATTGTATTGTATTGTATTGTATTGTATTGTATTGTATTGTATTGTATTGTATTAAAGCACCATAGTTCCCTGAGGTATCTGTAATAAAAACTTTGGCCCCAGTACCCCCCAAAATGATATTGTAGGGATGGAAATGTTACAAAAATGGGCAAGCAAAATAATTAGCAAATAAAGCATCTTTTCTTCATATGAGAAGCTACAACATCAATGCAGGAGGCTGAAAAAAAGATGCTACTCTGCAAGTAGATCCCCTCTTATTTATTTATTTATTGCATTTTTATTCAGGATCCCTTGAACAGCTTAAAGAAAATGAGCTGGTGATGAGATTTAGAAAAATATTGTGTTTGCAGAAGTTCAAGATTGCTTCTTCCGAAAAAAAGTTTGAAGAACGTGCAATCTTAATGCGATTGCCTGAGCTGTTGTTAAATAAGTGGCATTTGCAAATTATCTATGTGAAATCACAGTGTTCATAACAGGAATTGCTTAGTTCTCTTCACTCCGGGTAATTTTTTTTTATTAACATACACAATTTGGCAAGCAATTTTTTCCCCTTTTGGAAAGTTCTACACATCCACTTAAAACAGACTTAGAGAATATACAAATGATCTCTATTTTGAAACAGGTGATCTTCCCCGATTCACTTTCTCAGAAAAAAATATTAATTTCACTCTTCCCTAAAACACAGGAAATAGGGGGCGTTCTGCTGAAATAACTGAAAATGGTACTGAAATAGCATCTTTTCCCCCCCATACAGCAAATTGCTTTGCGAGTTATAAAAACGTTCCTTTACATTATTATTTAGCATTTTAGCTCTGTCTTGTTTACGACACTATCTATATTTTATAAAATGCCCGTCAGAAGCAGCAGGGATCATAACTTGCTGCAATCTTTTCTAATATTTTTTTTTATCTCCCTTCGAAAATACCAATATGTATGAAAATGGACCCGTGGTGATTTTAAAAAATACACAGCAGTAGCTCAATCAAGACAGGTTTCTCTACATTTCACAAGCTACAACTGTGGCTGCATCAATTTTGGGCTCAATTGTGGTATGGTAGTAAATCAGGGATTACCTGTAGCTTGTGTGAATTGGTAGGAGTTTAAGCCGTCATATTCCTTGATATTGAAAAAGTTTTATTGGTTTTTACAATTTTTCAATCGGGTAGGGTAAGGGATACAAAAGAAATTTTGAGAACTTTCGCGTCGGAGTCATTGGCCCTTCCAGGGCTTCATAATAAATCGTTAAAGAAAAACATTTTTCATAAATACTACGAGGTGAAAACAAGTACATACTTCTAAATTCTCAATTCTATGCTATCATCCGTTTGCAAAAATCCAGATACAGATGTTATACAATATTAATCAAAAGTCAAAGCAAAGTTAATTTTTTGATCTAAGTCTCTTGGCAATTGTGTCTTCTGTCTCTCCCTCCAGGCCCCCAGCGGGCGGGGCCGTGGCCCCCCCTGCCCCCCCTGGATCTTCCCCCAGGACAGAGGAATGTTTTTTAAGAAAGGCTTCCGCCTCAGCAATTGTTTTAATCCTTATTCTTCCTCCTTCCCAGAACACCAACATTCCTTCAGGCATCGCCCACTTGAACCAAATCCCGTGGTCATACAATTTTTTGGATAAGAAGGGAAATTTCCTTCTCATCTCTCTAATTTTTTTAGGGATCTGCTTCAAGATAGCGACTACTTTTTGCTGGTAAATTAACGGACCACCTCTCTGCGCCTTCAAAATTCCTTCCCTGGTTGACCTCCTAACAAATTTAATATGTATCTCTCTGGGTACCTCATTTATGCTGGCATATGCAGAGTTTATTCTGTAGACTAGGTCAATGTCCCCCCTGATCTCATCTTTGGGTTTATTTAAATAATCTGCTAAAATTGTGCTCATGAGTTCAGGAAGACATTCACCAGGCTCTTCAGAAATGTTCTGAAATCTTAAAAAATATAACATCCTTTCAAAATCCATCCTAGACATATGCCCATTTAATTCTCCAATCTCACTATTAACATTTTTAAGCTCTCCCTTTGCCCCAGCCAGCCCCCCTTGCAGCTCCTCAGTCTTCTGTGTGTTTTCCAGCACTTGCTTCCGTGTTTCCTGAATATCCTGTTTTAAGCTGGTACGGTCTTCTCTCAAAGCCTTAATTTCTTGCACCAAAGCTTGTAACACATTCTCCATAGATGTCATTCTTTGTTCCAAACCTGCCAGTTCAGATTTTTGTGCCATGGTAAGCTGTTAAAGTCAGTGTCACTAAGATGGCGTTTTTTGGGTGGGGCTGGTGAAGCAGTTCAGGAGAGAAGAGAAAGTTCAAATCAGGATTGCAAAAAAAAAAAAGTTCAAGACCCAAAGAGAAAACACGTTTCACAATCAATAGTTGTAGCAAAGAAGGCGCTCCAGGGAAGGAATCAATTAGTCCAAGAAGATCTTCATTAATAGAGAGAGGAAGTCCGTATCACAAAGGGATGTTGGTAACTTTCCATAAGTGAAATAGTCATTCAGGAACAACGGGCAGCCATCTTCCACCGCCCAAACTGAGAGCCGGCAGGAGAGAGTAATAAAAGAAAGATTGTTTCCAGCCAGCCGGACTTAGATACATTTTAAAAAGACAAGCCGCAAATCACTTTCCCTTGCTTCAGAACAATCCGGGTTTAGGATATCCGCTTCCTCGCAACGAGGAGCCATTTCCAAGTGCCGCTTTGAATCCAAGGGGGGGTTTGACAACAAACACCCCCCTCCAAGTTCTTTCAGTACAGGGTGACAGCAAAAATATATTTAAAATCACTCACTCTTCACCTCGCCGCCAAAGTCCCGGAGAGCCTTCCGACCCGAACGTCCAGCTCTCTCCATATTCACCATACGTTGCCGTCCTCCGTTGGCGAAGGGGAACCCCCCCGCAGCATGTCCTTCTTCACCTAGACCGAAGACAAGGGCCGTTTCCCCGCTGCCGCAGGGAGGGACCAACCCAGGCAAGCCAGCCCTATGGGAGACCCCCAAGGAGGGGCGTCTCGCCCCCGTGGGGGGGCAGAAAAAAGAGCAAAGCGGCGGACAAGCCCCAAGACTCATCCGTCGCCGCTGGAAGGCGGAACCGGATAAGCCGTCATATGCCGTGTACTGGGAGCATACACACTATAGATACGGAATCTGAAAAGTTCTTGCTACTGGATTCACTGAGCAAAGCAGTCCTTAAGGAATATCAAGGCTAATATAGGTAGTCCTCAACCTAAGATCAAAATGGAGCCCAACATTTCTGTTCTTAAGTGAGACATTTGTTAAGTGAGTTTTGCCCCATTTTATGACCTTTCTTGCCACAGTTGGTAAGTGATTCACTGGAGTTGATAAGTTAGTAACCTGATTGTTAAGTGAATCTGGTTTCCTCATTGACTTTGCTGTTCCGCCAGCGATTAAAAATGCACTTTTTCTGACTTCCGCTTCCGCCTTCCAGCGGCGACGGACGGGTCCTGGACTCGTCTGCCGCTTTGTTCCTTTTTCTGCCCCCCCCCCACGGGGGCAAGACACCCCTTTTTGGGGGTCTCCCGTAGGGCTGGCTTGCCTGGGTCAGTTTACCCCTGTGGCAGCGGGGAAACGGCCCTTGTCTTCAGCCTAGGCGAAGAAGGGCATGCTGCGGGGGGTTTCCCCTTCGCCATTGGAGAACGGCAACTCATGGTGAATTTGGAGAGAGCTGGATGTTCGGGTCGGAAGGCTCTCCCGGGGCTTTGGCTGCGAGGTGAAGAGTGAGTGATTTTGACTTTATTTCTGCTGACAGCCTGGATTAAAGAGCTTGGAGGGGGGTGTTTGTTTGTTAAACCCCCCCTCGGATTTAAAGCGGCGCTTAGAAATGGCTCCTCGTTGCGAGGAAGCGGACGTTTTCTATGTGGATTGCCTGGAAACAAGTGAAAGCAAGTGAAAGTGGTTTTGCGGCTTGTTTTTTTTTTCACAATGTAGCGAAGTCCGGTTGGCTTGAAACAATTTCTTTTTTGTTATTTTCTCCTGCTGGCTCTCAGTCTGGGCGGTGGAAGATGGCTTCCTTTGTTCCTGAATGACTATTTTATTTATGGAAAATTACCAACATCTCTTTGTGATCTGGACTCCCTCTGGCTATTAATGAAGAAATTTCTGGATTAATTGATTCCTTCCCTGGAGTGCCTTCTCTACTATAATTATTGATTTGGAAAAGTGTTTCTCTTCTGGTTCCTGAACTTTTTACAACCCTGATTTGAACTTTCATCTCCTGATTTGCCTCAACGGCCCCACCCAAAAAAACGCCATTTTAGTGACACTGACTTTACCATGGCACAAAAATCAGAACTGGCAGGTTTGGAACAAAGAATGTCATCTTTGGAATCTGTGTTACAAACTTTGGTGCAAGAAATTAGGGCCTTGAGAGAAGATAACAGCAACTTTAAGAAGGAACTTCTGGAAACACGGAAGCAAGTGCTGGAGAACACACAGAAGACTGAAGAGTTGGAAGGGGGGCTGGCTGGGGCAAAGGGAGAGCTTAAAAATGTTAACAGTGAGGTTGGAGAACTAACTGGGCATATGGCTAGGATGAATTTTGAAAGGATGTCATATTTTTTAAGATTTCAGAACATTTCTGAGGAACCTGGTGAATGTCTCCCTGAACTCATGAGTACAATTTTAGCAGGTTATTTACATAAACCTAAAGATGAGATCAGGGGGGACATTGACCTAGTTTACAGAATAAATTCTGCATATGCCAGGATAAATGAAGTACCCAGAGAGATACATATCAAATTTGTTAGAAGGTCAACCAGAGAGGGAATTTTGAAGGCGCAGAGAGGGGGACCGTTAATTTACCAACAAAAGGAAGTCGTCATCTTGAAGCAGATCCCAAAAAAGATTAGAGAGATGAGAAGGAAATTTTCCTTCTTATCCAAAAAATTGTTTGACCACGGGATTTGGTTCAAGTGGGCGATGCCCGAGGGGATGCTGGTGTTCTGGGAAGGAGGAAGAGTAAGGATTAAAACAGTTGTTGAGGCGGAAGCCTTTCTTAAAAAACATCCCTCTGCCCTGGGGGAAGATCCAGGGAGGGCAGGGGGGGCCACGGCCCCGCCCGCTGGGGGCCAGGGGGAAGAAAAAGAAGATACAATTGCCAAGAGACTTAGATCCAAAAAATGACTTTGCTTGCTTTTTTTTTTTTTATTAACATGTTTTAATCCTTTTGTACCGGGATGTTTATACATGACTGTCAGCAGAGAATTGGGAATTTTATGATGTATGCACTTATCTTTGCCTTGTAGTATTTTTGATAAATGTTTTACCAATGTTTTATTATGAAGCCCGGGAAGGGCCAATGATCCCGACGTGAAAGTTCTCAAAATGTTTTCTGTAACCCTTACCCCACCCTTTGAAAAATTGTAAAAACCCAATAAAACTTTTTCAATATTAAAAAAAAAATGCACTTTTTCCAACAAGCCGGCCTGGCATGATCTTACTCGAACACCGTACTGCTTTTAGTTACCAAAGTTTTAATTCAAGGGTTTTAATATGGGTTTTAGCGCAGGGTTAATTTAGTTTTAAGAATGTTTTATTTTTTGTATATTTGTATATTTATATTTTATATTCCCTGTGCGCCGCCCCGAGTCCCTATGTGGTGAGATGGGTGCGGCTTATAAATTCAAATAAACTAAACTAAACTAAACTAAACTTGTCAGGAGGTGGAATCACATGACCTTGGGACACTGCAATGGCCGTACAGTAAATATGAACCAGTTGCCAAGTATCTAAATTATGATCACACGATTATGAAGATGCTGCAAAGTTGGTAACTGATAAGTCACTTTTTTCAGTGCTGTTGTAACTTTGAATGGTCACTAAATAAACTGTTGTTAAGTCAAGGACTACCTGTACCTAACATTTGCCCACAGCAAGAACATTGCATCAAGGCATCCAGAGTCTGTCCTGTTGAATAAGGACCAACTGATTAATCTGCTTCTTTATACTCTCATTTTTATAGCCTTAGAAAAAAATCCAAACATTTTGGTATGCACTGACATTTGTCTTCAACACTGAGTTAACTGAAACCCACTCAATGTTTTCTGCAGTTCTTTCTTTTTGACTCTTGAGTGGTTTTTCTCAGGGTACTTTCACAGATAACATTTGCATCACGCCTATATTAACTCCATCAGGTCCTGTATCTCATCTACATTAGGAAACTGAGCCAATTCTGGGGTTTTTTTTTATTCTGGTTCAACTGTGGTACATCAGAACTTGCTTCAACTTTCCACTTGAAATGCTGAGATTCCATAGAGTTTGGAGTGACCCATTTTCCCATTAACAAGAACACTTCTTTTGGACTTCAGTTTTTAGCATTTTTTTTCTTAACTGAACAGGTAGCAACGAGAAGTTTGTCAGTTTCTCTCACAACATTTTTTAAAAAATAAATGTAACGAAGGAAGGAGGTCTTGATCCCCTCCAACTGGCTAACTGGCAACATTTCAAAGTCTCTCATATTATGCAAAAATATAGGTAAGCTTTACACTGTTCAAGAGTTTGGTGGGTGAAGACAAGATCCTATGGAAAAGATCTCAATCTTCTGCAGTATTTCTGATTTCTTCTCTTTTCCCAATTATTGCATCAAAAGTTCATCACCTTTTCTGATCAAGTTTTCAATGAAATTTGATATTCTTCCTTGAATCTGAAATGTATTAGTGATTCATTTGTCCATTAAATATCCTGCTTAGCTTCATGACATTCTTAGTCTCATCAAGCTATCCCTGTTCCACTTATGACAGTGGTTCTCAACCTTCCCAATGCCACAACTTTTTAATACTGTTCCTCATGTTGTGGTCACCCCCAACCATAAAATTGGTGTCTCTGTTCCGAAGACCAACGAAAATATGTGTTTTCCTACAGTCTTAGGCGACCCCTGTGAAAGGGTTGTTCGACCCCCAAAGGGTGAGAACCACTGACTTAAGAGGACTTCTCAAGCCCAGGTTATGAGCTGAATTCTACTTATATAATTTAATCATATACGAACATGGCTAAAGAATCAGAAGAGGGGTGGACTTTTATAGTGTGTTCAACCCTTGCTTACAAAACTTATCAATATTCCCCACATTTGGTAATAAATGACTATAATATAATGTAGGTTGCAAATGTACATGAGCAAACAGTTGAAGAAAAGTAAGTGGCCAGTAATTCTAGGTAATTTTAGATGCAAATATAACTAGGGCGTGAGTCAAATCAGGTTTCAGCAGAGAAACTGACTTGGACAAACTGCAACTAGAAGACAGAAGTATATGGCCTTGAAATTTTTGAGACTCTTTCCATAGCGTTTAATACAATGGCTTTAGCGTTGTAGTTCGAACAAGCTGTAAAATGGACAAATTATGTTTTCATAGCTCCTGGTGATAATTCTAGGAGACTCTTATTTAGTATTAAGCCTTGCCTTTTATTTCAACATCAGTTTTCAATTGCTTTGATCATTAATGGTTATGACACAGTTTGAATTCCATAGATGAGAGACCATCGGTCTGTTTTTTTCATGTTCAAATGTGCAAACAACTCTGGTATCTAATCTAGCATGATAAGCTTCTCTTGTTAAACAGCTATGACCCTGGCATTTTCTCTCTGTAGTGGTTAGTTGTGTTATTCTTCTACATTTGATATGCAATCTCGGATAAAAATGTGCATTTGAAGATTTTAAGTTCAATGGGTAGCATTGATTTTGTTTACTTTTACCTAAAGGGAGTCTTCCTTTCAGCCTTCTTGAATTCAGGGAAGCTTTCTGATTCTTACTGAGTGAAGGGCCCATCACAAAGACTTCATCTGTCCTCTCAGCAAATGCATGGAACCTGAAGTGTAAACAATACCAATTGGTAATCACAAGGTATAAATATACATCTGGAATGACAGCGTAACCTCCTTTAGGAGGAAAAGTCTTAAAAATAAAACAATACTGTTGCTGCTGTAGTCATTCTGGATGACCTTGGATTTTTCTTTCTCCGGCACTGTCTACCTCGCATAGTTTTTATAATTAAGGGGACTGAGAACAATCTATGCCAATTTAAGCTCCTTGGGAAGATAAAAATGTAATTTAAATTCCAAAGCAGCTGGTAAACAGACATGAGCAATATGATACCCTTGTGACTATATCAGCTAGTTAAAAAAATCTCTTCTGAAACATCATTTAGAAGAAGGTGCCAAAATAAAAGTCATTCAAGAAATCAATTTCTATCACTCAATATTTTCTGCAATATTCTTTTTTTTTATTATTATTATTATTATGTGCACATTAATCAGGGCATTTGTCATGGTATTAAACAAAATTTCTGATTTTTTTTAAAAGGACTATGGCTTGCTTATTGACATAAACTTTCCAACTATAGAACTACACATTCAGTCAGCTGCTACATTTCTCCACTAGACTATAGATTTACAACCAGTTTTTTATTATTAGCACCAACACTACTGTCCTTCCAGAGATCTTTCAAGAAGTGAATTTGAAGCCAGGCCTGGGGATCCCTCAAAAACAGGGAGCCTGCAAAACAGCTTTATAAGATATGAGTTTTTAAACCCTTATATACCGTATTTTTCAGACTATAAGATGCACCAGAGTATAAGACACACCAAGATTTTGAAGATGTAAATTTTTTTTTTACGTTTTTCCCCTCCCCGGCCTCCAGGAGCACTCTGCAGGCCTCCCAAACTCTCTGCATGCCCCGTTTTTTGCAAAAATGGGGCATGCAGAGGGTTTGGGAGACTTGTAGAGTTCTACGGGGGGCTGGGGAGGGCAAAAACACCTGTTTTTCTGGAAAACAGCCCATTTTTTGCTCCTTTTTGCCCTCCCCAGCCCACAGGAGCACTTTGCAGGCCTCCCAAACCTTCTGCATGTCCATTTTTGGGGGAAAGGGGGGGGCCTGTGCACCGCCCTGAGTCCCGCAAGGGAAATAGGGCGGTATATAAATGCGAATAAAGTTAAAGTTAAGGGTATATGCAGGGTGGGTTTCTGAGAGGCTAAAAATGCTGTATTCAGTGTATAAGACACACCCAGATTTTAATCCTCTTTTTGAGGGGGGAAAGGTACATCTTATACTCTGAAAAATATGGTATGTGTTTATTGTTAATAGTTATTTCAAAATATGCCTTTCAAGTTTTTTTATGGTACAGTGTCCAGAGTTAAATTCATATGCCCTCAGAACACCAGGCCTATATAAACCTTTTGATTATTCCAATATATTTAGTTATTGCTTCAATAAAAAGCTAACTAAAGGTTCAGCTGTCACCATTGTTGCCTCTTGGAAATGACTACCAAGCCATTCCTTCCCATAATTATTTTTTTATCTAAGTGTCATGCCCCCGTCGGATCCTGAATTTGTGGGGGGAAACGAGCTGGAACCTGAGCCGACAGAAATTGAAGGGACTGCTTCGTTGGCTGAGGAGGAAAATGGGAACTGAGATGTCAGGAAATGCCAGTGGGAGGGGCATTGAATCTGTGGAGCCTCGTGTGCCCTTGCCGATGCCTGGAGACTACTGTGCTCTGTCTTATGGAGCTTGCCCAGTTTGCCTGCTTCACTGCTCTCTACATGGGGCTTCCCTTGAGGTGCACTCGAAAGCTACAGTTAGTCCAGAATGCAGCCGCACGGGTGATTACGGGAGCCCCGAGATGCTCCCATATAACACCGATTCTGCGCGAGCTGCACTGGCTTCCTGTGGTCTTTCGGGTGCGCTTCAAGGTCTTGACAACCATCTTTAAAGCGCTCCATGGCTCGGGGCCTAGTTATATGCGAGACCGTCTCCTGCCCCATACATCCCTTCGACCGATCCGCTCCCACAGAGTTGGCCTTCTCAGGGTGCCATCGGCCGGGCAATGCCGTCTGGCGACACCCAAGGGAAGAACCTTCTCTGTGGCGGGCCCTGCCCTTTGGAACAACCTGCCCCCTGAATTACGTACCATCACGGACCTCCGCCTCTTCCGCCAGTGTCTTAAGACACATCTTTTTCAACAAGCCGGCCTAGCCTAACCCTCCCGTTGTTGACCATTTAGATAGTTTTAAATTGGGGATTTTAATTGATTTTAGCATAGGATTACAATTTAATTTAATCTATTTTTAAATTCTATTTATTGTATTGTTTTTTGTACATTTTTAAATTCCTGTGCGCCGCCCTGAGGCCTCTGTGGAGAAGGGCGGGATATAAATATGAATAAAATAAAAATAAAAAATAAAAAATAAAAAACTGAACTTTTGCTCTGGTTGCTATTTTGCTAACCTTGCTAACCGGAATTCTTGCCTTGGTTACTGCTTTGCTCACTTTGCTTATTGGGCTACTCACAGCCAGAGGCTGTTGAAGGTGCATGTGAGAGCTTTGCTCCAGAGCTTGTAGTAAACATGGGGACGCTTGGGGCAAAGTTGGAGCAATAAAAGGGAGTTAGACCTGTTCTCTGGCTGTGTTGCTTTCTTGCCACGCCCTGGGTCATCACACTTTGGCTGGTTTAGTCAATTGCTCGCAATTTGTATTCTCTTAGGCCAGGGGTTCCCAAACTTGGCAACTTTAAGACTTGTGGACTTCAACTCCCAGAATTCTCCAGCCAGCAAAGCTGGCTGGAGAATTCTGGGAGTTGAAGTCCACAAGTCTTAAAGTTGCCAAGTTTGGGAACCCCTGTCTTAGGCAATATGGCTTTTCAATTAGCCCTGGCATCAGCTTTGGCACTAAGATAGGAGAAATGAGTGCTACAGGATTTGTACATTCCAGCCTTTTCCACCAGGGAGATATGTTGGACTATAGCTCTCATCATCCCAAAATAGCATGAAGAATGTGGTTTAATCTACTCAGAAAGCATCAGTGTAAGCAACTACAGAGGTACATCTTATAATTGGGATTTATAGAGCTGACAATGTTAGATATCCCATTTACTTCAAGGTAAATGGGATATCTAACGCTTCAAGGTGCTGACAACCATCTTTAAATTGCTCCATGGCTCGGGGCCTAGCTACATACGAGACCGCCTCCTGCCCCATACATCCCTTCGACCGATCCGCTCCCACAGAGAGGGCCTTCTCCGGGTACCGTCGGCCAGGCAATGCCGGTTGGCAACGCCCAGGGGAAGGGCCTTCCCTATGGCGGGCCCAGCCCTCTGGAACGACCTGCCTCCCGATCTACGCACCACCTCGGACCTCCGCCTCTTCCGTCAGCGCCTCAAAACGTATTTATTCCAACAAGCCGGCCTAGCATAACCCCCCGTTTCTGACTTTTATTTGTATAAATTTTAATTTATAGGGTTTTATAAGTGTTTTTAGCACGGGATATAATTTAATAGTTTTTAATAATGTATTTTTGTAATTATGTATGGTTTTTTTTAATATTGCCTGTGCGCCGCCCTGGGTCCTTGTTAGGAGAAGGTGCGGGGTATAAATTTGAAAAATTGAAAAAAATTGAAAAAAAATACTTCATACCTGCCGGTGGTTTGCTGACTCAGCTCCTTTAAGAAATCAACTGTTTCTTCTTCTCTAGCGTTGAAAGATATGGTATGGATTGGACATGGACCTCTTGATATCTTCTGTACAAGCAAGTGCTTTGCGCATTCTGGTATATCACCCACGACAAAATAGTACACAGCTTCTGTCTGAAGTGCACAAGTCATTCAACAAAATCAGTCACAGACCCTTAGGTCAAAGCTCTGCCCAACATGCTCTATATGCATAGCAGAGCTATGCTTCCATTCTATTTTTGATTGCCAAAATTGCTAAAATGATAGAAGGGCCAATAGCATGCAGAATAATCAGCAAAAGATAAGATATACAGAGGTCTTCACATTAACAATATGGACCTTCATGCTCAATTCATATCTGGACTTGTACAGTACACATTTTAAATAGTGTCAAATGGCATCCTTGTGTGTCATCAAGGTCACAATTAAGTTGGGTGCCCTGATAAATTTATCACACTTTTCCTTTAAAAATGAAAAAAAAAGAAAGTGTATAGAGTTAAGGAATGGGATTCTGGTGCATCATTATTTGGTGTAGTGTTTAGTTCTGACTGAAATATCTGCATTGTCTTGTGGCAAAACTCCCTATACAGTTCAAGAATACATTTTCTTGAAGGAGGATATTATTGGGAGGGATGGGCATACTATAGCAAGGGGCAGGTAAGGGCTCACTGGACTGAATTACTACATGTTAAAACTATGTAATAAAATTTTTTAAAAATGAGTTCCAGTATGCTGAATCCAGGTAACTAGTGAATTGTGTCCTGAAACTATACATTCCCAGGACATCTCAGGAAGAAACAGGCTTAAGAACAAGCTGTTTTTTGATAGCTAAGATCAGTTTTATGGGGACAAAGTTTCAACTTTTAATGAAAGGATGAATGATTCTTGCGTGGCCATGTTACCTCTTATGTGAGCAGTTTGAAGATTTTATCACCTGAAAGAATTAGGATTAACCTAGGAGTGGCTAGATTCAATTGCACAAATTAAGAGCTTCTGATACCTGCACCACATCTATATTACACAGTCTGTCTGCAAAGGGGCTTGAAGTGGTTTTTCTGGGTTTTTGGGGCCTGCATCTGTTTCATTGCTCAAGCGGCAACTTCAGAAGGTGACTTTAGTCATTTTACAATAACAATACAATACAATACAATAGCAGATTTGAAAGGGACCTTGGAGGTCTTCTAATCCAACCCCCTGCCTAGGCAGGAAGCCCTATACCATTTCAGACAAATGGCTATCCAACATCTTCTTGAAGACTTGCAGTGTTGGGGCATTCACAACTTCTGGAGGCAACTTCTGTTCCATTGATTAATTGTTCTAACTGTCAGGAAATTTCTCCTCAGTTCTAAGTTGCTTCTCTCCTTGATTAGTTTCCACCCATTGCTTCTTGTTCTACCCTCTGGTGCCTTGGAGAATAGTTTGACTCCCTCTTCTTTGTGGCAACCCCTGAGATATCAGAACACTGCTGTCATGTCTCCCCTAGTCCTTCTTTTCATTAAACTCGACATACCCAGTTTCTGCAACTGTTCTTCATATGTTTTAGTCTCCAGTCCCCTAATCATCTTTGTTGCTCTTCTCTGCACTCTTTCCAGAGTCTCCACAAAGCACCACTACTGATGTTTTATCATCTTTTTAAAAATAAAAGTAGTAGTTTTTGTTAAAACAAATACAAATAGTTATTTCTTGTTCCATAAAATGGATTGTCTTTTTATCAATTTCCTCAATTTGGTGCCCTCTAGAAGAGTTTGGTGACAAATTCCATCACCACAGACAATGCAGGAATTGAATGCCATGCCTATAAAGTTGCACATTCATAACAACATGTTTTGCAAGTGTGGCTGGGATCTAAGCTTTAGACACAGCAATCATTTATCCATGTTCGATCTCAGAAACCATTTTCATTGATGTGGAGTCCACTGCCTACATCAGAGGAATCATGTTATATGGCTCTTTTTAAAGTATGTGTCTCCCCGCCCCAATCCCTGTTGTTTTGTGGTTTGTTTGTTTTTATTTGTTTTCATATTGTGGGTCCTCGAGGTCACAATGAAGTTGGATGACCTGATGAATTTAATAAAAAAAGAAAGCTTCCATTTTCCAGAAAGGGGAACTGTTTAAATGTCTCCCTCTATGCTGTGTTACCAGAATGATTTACAATATCTGGACTTGCTGTGTTTATATTTCTGTAGCAGAAGTACAGAAAGCTATTTCCTTTTTGAGGTCGGAAATAGTCTCCACAAAAACATCTCCCTGTCAGTAATATAGTTTTGTGTGATCCTCAGCTTTAATGTAAGTCCTGACTTTTTTGTGTCAGCAATGTATGGTCTACACATCCACGGAAGGGCAAAGTGGGGTAAGTAAGGAAACAAGTGTCACAATGCTGTGATGCAAAACCAGCCCTTGTGTACTTGTATGCAATGTTATGACTCAAACATATACTTGCATCATGGACATTACAATGCATGCTTTCTGATTTTGGCTTCATTAGGCTTAGGAATGATGCCAGTGTTCAATGAATTACCGTATTTTTTGAGTATAAGACGCACCTTTTTTCCTCTAAAAAGAGGCTGAAAATCTGGGTGCATCTTATACATCAAATACAGCATTTTTTGCCTCCTGAAAACCCGCCCCTTCACCAAAATGGCCATGCGCATACCCTTATGGAGGCTTCCAGAGAGTTCCTGGAGGTTGGAGAGGGCAGAAATGAGCAAAAAACAGGGTGTTTTTGCACCCCCCAGCCCCTAGCAACACTCTATAAGCCTCCATAAGGCTAAGCATGCTATTTTTTGACCAAAAAACTGCCCATTTTCACACAAAAACCGGGCTGTTTTTCCTCATTTTGGGGCCCCCAGAGCACTCTGCAAGCCCCCCCAAGGCTATTCGTGCCTTTTATTTTTTTTTAAAATGGGCCCATTTTGCCAAAAAACGGGCCGTTTGGGAGAGGTTTGCACAGTGCAAAAAGGGTTTTTTTCCCCTTTCAGAAAGCTGTTTAGTTAGAGTGATTGATGAGAATTATGTTGGTCAAGTACTGTGCCTGCAGAAACAAAGATTTGTTCCAAAGGTGGTCAGTGATTTCCTTCCCCAGCACATGGGTAAATACACCTGGAAACATCTACCTACCTACCTACTCTCTCTCCCCCTATCTATCTACTGTATTTCTCTCTCTCTCTATTTCTCTCTCTATTTTTCTCTCTCTATCCCTCTACCTTATCTACACTCTCTTTCTCCCTACCTCCCTACTGTATTTCTCTCTCTCCCATCTATCTACCTATCTACCTACTCTCTCTCTCCCTACCTATCTACTATATTTCTCTCTATATATATTTCTCTCTCTAGCCCTCTACCTACTTATCTATCTACACACACTCTCTCTCCCTACTTACCTACCTACTGTATTTCTCTCTCTCTCTCTCCCAATCCCTTTATCTACCTACCTACCTAACTACACACTCTGTCTCCCTACCTACCTACTATATTTCTCTCTCTCTCTCTCTCTCTCTCTCTCTCTCTCTCTCTCTCTCTCTCCCTCTCCCTATCCCTTTATCTACCTACCTAACTACTCTCTCTCCCTACCTACCTACTGTATTTCTCCCTCTTTCTCTCCCTCTCTATCCCTCTATCTACCTACCTACTTTTAAAAAAAAATTGCCTCTTCAAAACCTGGGTGCGTCTTATACTCTGGTGCATCTTATACTCCGAAAAATACAGTAAAATTCATTAACCCTACCAGTGCTGAATCTGTAGCTTCCATGCTTAACAGGGAAGAGGGCTGCTAGAGTTTACTAGGATATGCATTATAAAAGATTTCTGTCTGAGCAAATACAATTCAGAGATGTCTGCTTCAGATGTACCTGACTACCTTCAAATGATCATATCTTCATTTACTAAGGCATGATCAGCATTCAGTATTTTGAATGGATACACTGTGTGGCATACTCACACTTCTCTGTACATGATGAACAATTAGTTGGGAAATTTCTAATTAATTGTTTCCAAACAAGCCAGTACAGTGTGGTTTTTTCTAAAAAAAAAGAAGACAACTATTGTGCCTCCGTTTGGCAAGCCAAAAGAGGAAACTAAAAAGTTTGTGAACCCTATTGCACTTTCAATATTTCGTCATAAATATGATCTAAAATGTGATCTGTTCTCCCCCCAATTCCTAAAACAACATAAAGAGAACATAATTAAATATGGAAAATGTAGGTGGCTTCACCAACTTCTAAGTATCGCTCTATATTTAATTACACTTACTAGAAAAATTGATGTTCCCATGAAAGGCCGCATGCACAGGGAAAATGTTCATGTATATTTCCACCTAATATACCAAAAGGGATCATTCCAACCGAGGTTATATATTTCAAAGCTCTTTGATGTCATGGAAATATTTCTCGGCCCCTTGTTCCAAGGGGAATTAGAAATAAAGGTTCTGCCTTCAGAACAGGACACTGTTAATGGTAAACTTCAGCCTGCAGAGCAACTTGAAAGAAATTCCTTCTAAATAAACCCCATGTTCTTTTATTAGTACTTGGGCCCTTCATAATTCATTCCCGCAGTACTGGCAGTTAATTCTCAGTGGGGTATCCTTAGTCCTAACTGAACGCTTCTGGAAATAGATTACCTTATGTGCAAACAGGGCCTCCAAGATTGCTTCTGTAGATCCAGTGTGACAAACAGCTGGTAGGTTTTCCAGGGTCCAGAGCCACTCAATGGCATCTTCTATAATGTCCGTTGTAACAAAAACAGGTTTCTCTTGCCATGCCACAGGATCCTGAGACACTCTGCAAAGGGAGTAACTAAAATATTTAGAGGAAATGCTACATTATCCTCTTACAAGGCCCAAGAGGAAGCAATATATATAGTCCCTGTCCAGATATCAGCCTGGGAATTCCTAAGGGATATTCTCTGATGTCTAGACAGACATATGATCAGGGTGACAAATGTCCAGGACACATCATAAGCTGCTCAAAGTTGCACATTAACGACAAAGGTCTGCTCATTCACATGGTCTGGCACCTGTCTTTGAGAAAGCACTATACAAACGAAAGAGGCTAACTTTTAGGAGTTGCTCCCACCCCTCCAGCTTTTTTTCTTGATTATTTTCTTTTCACGAGTAAAGCTCACCTCTATTACGCCTAACGGGCAAGAAATTCTTCTCATCTCAGAATTAATTTAAAAGATATGCAAAAATGTGCAATACTTCTCCTTAGTTATTTATTCTTCACATGTCTTTCCAAATAACTTGTTGCCATTTAAAGTGCAATGGTAAAATATAATAAAATCACTAATAAAATATAGATAACTTACCGGATTAAGTTAAATTTCTCAATTTGGGTCACTTGCTGCTTTAAGACCATAGAAAGGGCTTCTCGGCAGAGATTGAACTCATTTAAAGAAGTAGCTCCAAAATCCAGAACAATGGTGATATTCTGTTCCTGTATGACTCCAAAAATCTGTCGACTTTCAGAAGTCAACCAGTCCATTCTTTGTTTGTACAGTTCAATCATTCCAGTTAGACAATTTGCAAAATTAAGGAGAAGGCTCTTTTTCGCTGTCAGCTGTATTTAAATAAAAAGAGAATAGTCAATTTCAAGATAGTGACCAGAAAACCTGATAAATATAGAAGCCTTTCTTTCTTTCTTTCTTTCTTTCTTTCTTTCTTTCTTTCTTTCTTTCTTTCCTTTCTTTCTCTCTCTTTTTCTTTCTTTCTTTCCTCTCTCCCTCCATCCCTTACTTACTTACTTACTTCCCACACAACAGATCAACCTGGGCTTATTATATTCGGTGTTTGCTGAAGACGTATTATTTCAAGCACAGTCATCTTTTGAATTTATTTAATTGAAAGAAGAACAGCTGATTTAGAAAAAGAATACTGGAACAGTATTATCTGCTGAATAACTGTACACAGGATCTAACTAATGCTGGTCCGAATGTTGCCAAAGAGGAATTGGCAATAGTAATTAATGGCCTTAGCACCACCCATCTAGATTACTTTAAAGTCTTTGTACATGGCACTGCCAATAAAGAATATATGGACAGTGTAATTGGTTCAAAATGCACTGAAGACATATAACATCGTTTCTGGGAATCTTGCATTAGCTCCGAATTGGTCTCCAGGTCCCATTGAAAATGCTGGTTTTACAAAGTATTTGACATCCAGATGCTTTCCGGATCACTTTCACTGTCCAGCTCCAGCCCAACCAAATTAGATCTACCAGGAAGAAAATGCTACCAATCCCAGTTTCAGGAATTCTGGGGGAAGGAGAGGCTAAGGCAAGGATGTGCTAGTCTTAAAAACCAAACTATTTTGGAGAACTTTCCCCAATTTGATCTGACATAGCCTTATTTTTATTTTCTTTGTATTTCTGAAGCATTTTTATTATTTATTTAAATTTGATCAACTGATTATGGCCATCATTTTGATTCCTAGCAATCCTACAGATAGATTTTCTCCATGGTGATCTGTTCCTAATTTGATCTTCTAACAGTGTACTCATCACCATTATAACTGAGTCCATTCACATTGCTGTTGGTCAACTTTTTCTTCTCTTTCTTTCCACCTTTCCCAGCATTACAGCCTAGTCCAAACAGAAGGTCTTCACATAATACGCCAGATGCAAGATAATTTAAGACTGCTCATGTGTGCATCAAGGGAGATCTCTGAGTTGATTTGTTCAGTGATCCACTGGTTTGTTTTCTTGGCTGTTTGTAGTATTCTCAAAATCTTCCACACCAAAATGTAGAGGTGTCAGTATTCTTGCCTAGCCGGCTTCCTCAAAGTGCAACTTTCAGTTCCACAGTGTTGCAAGAAATACGATGGCTTGCACAATGCTGATTGTTGTAAGTCATGCTATTTGAATATCTATTCTAAGGCCTTCATGGCTGCTTTAGCAATTGCTGGTCTGTAGTGTATTTCTTGACTGCTTATCTCTTTGTTACTGATGGTTGATCCTAAAAAGCAGAAGCTATCCATCACTTTGATATCTTCATTATCAATTTTTTTTTTCCGTTGTAAATTTTTTTATTGGTTTTATAACATTTATAGGAAACAGGGGTATTTGGGTATATAGAACATTTTGGTAGCTCCCATGCTGGCAGCAGAAACCCCCCACATCCCACAGGTTTACAATTTTAAGTGCAACATACAAAGGATAAGCATATAATACAGAGTTCTTATTTTATATCAACCATGTGTTCAATCCCTTCTTTCTTTGCCATTTTCAATATCAATTCTAAGGCTCGTTGTTCAACCTGTGTCATTAGTGTCATCTTCCTTATAATTTTAGCTCCATTTTTTTTTCACTTTAGTCGTGTACATTTATTATTACAGCTTGCAGGTCCTTTGCACTTTTGGCTGTCAAGATAGTTATCATCAACACAGTACAAATAAGATTTATCTGAACTGTGCTAGCATAGGCATATGCTTAATAAATAAACATCTGACATCTCTTATCCAAAAACTGGACAGCTTTTGGAGGGGACCAAGTAATTTGGGGAGAATTTGGAAAGTTGCACCTTGCTCCAATGCCTTAGAAATTACTCCCTGATTTAAGAGTGGCTTTTTCCAACTCCATTATTTAAAGATTCCTCAGATGTGTGCAAGCAGCAAACATACTAGACACAAGGCCATTTTATCTGCTGCACATTCTCCTTCAAAAAAGAAAGAAATTTGTTACTCCAATAAAATATAAACATATCACACTTACATTATAGACCTTGTCATCAGATACAGCCCTGAACTGGTGATACAGACCATCTGCATATCGTGAAGCCACAATTTTCCCCAAGACGGAGACATAGTCTGCAATAGAAAGTGTTGTTCGTGCATAACTTACATTGTGTGCATTCTTTTCTTCATTGCAGTATCTCATGAAGTAGTAACTCCTACTAAGTCAAGGCTACAAACTCATACACATGTGGCTGTTTATTAACAAAAGGGACATCCAAACAACAAAAGAAGCAACAGACTGTAACGCAATAGAGATCTCTCTGCGCGGTCCTATTTTAGGAATACCTTCTTTGTGCTGAAATCCAATTTGGGGAAAAAACTGAGAAAAGGTCATCTTGTTCTTCTTGAGTCCATAAAGTTGAAGCCATTTAGCAGAGGAAATGAGAGTTTGTGCATTCAAGTCCCACCGGACATCATGCGTCCTTTCTTTGGCTTCCAGTGCATTCTCAATAGCAACAAGTGACTGAGATGTTTTGTGCTCCTTTTTAGTCTTTCCATTAACGGCAACCTCTGTAAAGGGAAAGAAACTTATTAAAGCAAAATTATTTAGATGTCCCCTTCCTTCCCTGTTGTCTTTTCTTTTTTAAAAGCTATCATTAATTTAAAAAAATGCTCACTACTAAAAGTAATAATATCCCTGTAACACACTGTAGATCCATGATGGCTAACTTTTTTGACCGCGGAGTGGCAAAAATGTGCACGCGCACCCCCATAATGCAATGTGCGCCACTGCGCTCCCCTATGTGTTTGCACATGACCTCCCTGCATGCGCACTTCCCCCCAATACATGCACAAACCCCCTATATGCGCCCTTCCCCCCACAAACACATACAAACGCCACACCTGCGCGGTTGGCTCCCCCATGTGCAATCCGCCCCAATGTCCATGCGTGCATATCTCCCACATGCATCCTGCCCTCTATGCATGCACAGCAGAGGCCTGAAAATCAGCTGGCCTGTGTGCATGCGCAACAGAAACTGAGCTGGGGTAATGGCTCACGTGCCCACAGGGAGGCATTACCCCAGCTGTGGCACATGTGGCATGCGTGCCATAATTTCGCCATCATGGTCCTAGAACATCCAAACACTATGATTGCTCCATTTCTCCAATATTGCAATAATAATAAATATTGCAAGGTGATGAAATTTATATACAAATTTGAACCTGCAGTCAACCTGCAAAAACAGTGCAAGAACAAATAATGTTCTCCTCTATTTCAACGGACTGCATGTGTTGGTGCTTCTTTTATGTTTAGACCTTCACAGTAAAAGAATAAAAATTCCAAGGAAGATTTCTACTGATATCTCTATGTTCTTTTGAGGGAAGACCTTTCTGTAGACAAGTGATCTTGGGGAGGGCTTGGCAAGCACTACATCTCTTACCTATGGTAAAAATCCAGATGGAGAGTGATTGCCTTGATTAAGAAGGAAGAGGAAAATGCAGTTCTCTTCTGTGTTGTTTTGAGCTCTCGGTCCCTTACCTCCTGAGATAAACTCAGGAAACTTTCACCAACTTTAGCCAATCAGAATAAGAAATGTCTGCCATCAACCAACTAACTAGTTGTTGAGGATAGTCCTTGGGGTGAGTATACTGCATGACTGGTTGCTTTACCTTCTGATATAGCCATTTGTTCAAAAGGTCGAGGCTTGAGAACAATGCCCCTAAATCAGGGGTCTCCAACCTTGGCAACTTTAAGTCTGAAGGACTTCAGCTCCCAAAGCTGGCTGGAGAAGTCTGAGAGCTGAAGTCCTTCAGACTTAAAGTTGCCAAGGTTGGGGACCCCTGTCCTAAACAACTAAAAGTTATTCCAATGTTTACAGAAATAGCAAAGGGCTTCCTGGGTCTTCAGAGGCCAAGATACTCTATCAGAGAAAGGAAAAAAGAAAAAGAGAGAGAGAAAGAAAAAAGCAAGATCAGCTGGGAATTC
Source organism: Rhabdophis nuchalis (assembly GCA_039707465.1). Classification (NCBI taxonomy): domain Eukaryota; kingdom Metazoa; phylum Chordata; class Lepidosauria; order Squamata; family Natricidae; genus Rhabdophis; species Rhabdophis nuchalis. The sequence goes on along the minus strand of CM077651.1, from coordinate 36,544,042 downwards.
CTGCAAGTGGCCTGCTTACCAGAGCAGGGAGGATGGAAGAACTAGTGAAAAGCTTAATCTTTATTATCCCTGAAGGGTTGCCAAAGATAATTCTTTGGTCCTCCTGTTAGAGTGAATGGAATGAGTAATTCTGCCAAGGATATAATCCAGCAATAGTAGGAAGAGAAATAGTCCTACTGTACTATTATTAATATTACTTGTTATTTACACAGTTATCCAAACATGCATCCTGAACAAAAAATAATTTCTTTGCTGCACCATTGCCTTAAGACACTACAATATAATGCTGTTGTGTAGCTTGTCAAGAGATACTACACATGTCTAGTAGGAATTTCAGAAGAAAGCATTTAATAGATACTCACGTTTACTCCAAGCAAGCCGATTACTCGTGTTGCCAGTCATTCCAAGGACAGTGTTTGATTGTGCTTCCATTCCTCTTAAATCAGCAATAAAAACAAATATAAATTATATTGGTTGCCTTCATTCAAGGCTCTCTCAGCAAACTTAAACTAGGAAGGGTATTTATATATTTAATGATTTCTATAACAATAACTGGAGAGAGTTTTTCAACAATAAATGGAAAGATTCTCTCAAATTTATGATGCCATCGTCTTTCACAAATTATAATCTGTTTTTGCAGACGACAAAAGCTTATGATGTAATGAAAATTTAACAGTCTTTAAAATGCCACAAGATTGTTTAAGTAGAAGGTAAACACTTGAATTGTATCTGTTCTGTACTAATCACATTGCCTGCCTTTTTGGCCCTATTTTAAGGAGGTAGAATTAGGTCAATTTCTTGTGGAGGTTAAATGATTTCGGCTGCCTATAGCACCAATATTAAATTGCTTAAATTTAAAGTCCATATCCTAGGCCAGTTTTCTAAAATAAGGATTATCCTATCATGGGTTCACAATTCTGGAAAGTCCCCCAGTCTGTCAACTTTCATCAACTCCTGTCCTTTTCATCAACTTAATTTAATTTTAATTGTATTTATTATTTAATTTAATTTTAATTATTTATTATTATTGTACCATTTCTCTTATAACAAACTCTGGGCAGTTCCCAATCAAAAAGTTTTTTTAAAAAAACCCATATTAAAACTATTAAAAGTCACCAGGTCAAGCTTCCAATGGGTAGTTACTTCATCTTATCCCAGCGCTTGAGGAGGGGGTGGGGGTGGTCAGGGCTTATGGAAGGTTAGGAGGGTAGAGATCTGTATTTATTTATGTTATTTATTTTAATTAAATTTATATCCCGCCCTTCTCCACGAAGGACCCAGGGCGGCGCACAGGAATTATTAAAAACATATAAAATAGCAAAAATACAGAATTTAAAACATATTAAATAACAAATCCTATGCTAAAATCCAAATTAAAATCCCCAATTTAAAACTATCTAAAATAGCCCCAACGGGAGGTTACACTAGGCCGGCTTGTTGAAAGAGATGTGTCTTTAGACACTGGCGGAAGAGGCGGAGGTCCGAGATGGTGCGGAGTTCAGGGGGTAGGTCGTTCCAAAGGGTAGGGCCCGCCACAGAGAAGGCTCTTCCCCTAGGCATCGCCAATCGGCATTGCCCAGCTGACGGTACCCTGAGAAGGCCCTCTCTGTGGGAGCGGATCGGCCGAAGGGATGTATGGGGCAGAAGACGGTCTCGCATATAACTAGGCCCCGAGCCATGGAGCGTTTTAAAGATGGTCGTCAAAACCTTGAAGCGCACCTGAAAGACCACAGGAAGCCAGTGCAGCTCGCGCAGGATCGGTGTTATATGGGAGCATCTAGGAGTTCCCGTAATCACCCGTGCGGCTGCATTCTGGACTAACTGTAGCTTTCGAGTGCACCTCAAGGGAAGCCCCATGTAGAGAGCATTACAGTAGTCGAGTTGGGAAGTCACGAGTGCCTGAGTGACTATGCGGAGAAGTTCAGGGGAAATGTTTTCTGTAGGGCAGGGACTGCCACAGAAAAGGCACATTTCCTAGTTCCCATCAGATGATAATCTTCAAAAGAAAGGACTAGACACATGCCCACCCTATCAATTCAGCAAATGGTTATCTCCTACAGATAGCATAGATAACTTAATCAGTGTTTCCTGTTTGAGAATGATAGGAATTGAAATCTATCATGTTTGGAAAGCACTAAGTTAGGAAAGGCTTAGCTAGCTATATATGTATGCTTGAAAAGGATTGATCAAATCAATCGGATAAGTAATCTCTTATATAGTTTGTAGATTTGAAAGGTATAAAAATAATAATAAAATCTCATACCAGGGTGGATAAAAATCAATTATTATTTTTTTTAAATCAAAAAAATCGGATTTTTTTTATTTAAATCGGATTTTTTTTATTTAAATCGGATTTTTTTTATATAAAATGCTTTTTGAGGAAAATATATTACCATCCAAAGGTTATTCCATCATGAAATAAAGATTAGTTTTTTAATTATGTAGAATAAGGCTGTATATGTTTAATTTTTTTGGTAAATAAATTCCATTAATCCATTCACAATGTCATGCTCTTCCAGAGGTTTTTGTAAGCTTATTGGGCACTTTCTCTGCCTACAAGATATTATTACAGATGCTTGGTTTACTTTTGCAGTTCTCAAAAATGAATTTGACTCAGCAGAGATCACGTGCCTCGTCTTCACAGCAAAAATGTTATAACATGAACACAGTTGAAAAAAGACCTTAATCCTAACTTCTACAAACCTATGAATACAGAATCAACCCCTTCAGTGCTAAGTTTCAAGAAGTTCAGTGAATAGAATAGAAACAATATTTTTCTGATTGTTTGGAGTGGAATAGATCTGCACAAGAAGAAATTGAAACTAAGTGTGAGGAGGAAGGGGCAAGCAGACAAGCAGTACTATAAAATGAAAGTCTAAGTTTCTTAATATATATATATATTGTTTAGCCAAATTAGTTAACAAACATGGATGTTTGTTTAAGCAAATAACATATGCTGTAATGTTATTGTTTCAGTTGAATAAATCTATTTAAATTGTTATTATTAAGGTAATGATTATTTTTCTCCTTCCTAAGTACAACAGAAAAGTTGTCCAAATATGAATGATTAACCTATTAAACTGGGGATAAAAAAACTAATATGAAAAGTTGTTATTCTAAAAATCTTCATCTACTTGCATATTATAAGTTATACCAGCAAGAATTAGTCTTTATGTAGAAAACTATGATTTAAATCAAGTTTTACTAGTGATTTAAATCATGATTTAAATTGTGATTTAAATCAACTTGATTTAAATCAACTCCACCCTGGTTGTGTGCCTTTTGCATGCCAAGCACACATTCTGCCCTAATGAAGTAATGAACAGTTAACGTAAGCTAGTAGAGGTAGACTTCTATTTATGACCACAACTGAGCCCAAAATTTGTTGCTAAGTGAGACATTTGTTAAGTGAGCTTTGTCGCATTTTACAACCTTTCTTGCCACAGCTGTTCAAGTGAACCACTGCACTTGTTAATATAGTGACATGCCACAGTCGTTAAGTGGATCTGGATTCCTGATTGCCTTCGCCCATCAGAAGGTTGCAAAAGATGATCACATGATGCAGGGACACCGCAGCTGTCATAAATATGAGTCAGTTGCCATATATCTGAATTTTGATCACATGAATATATGGATGCTGTAATGCAGGGGTCTCCAACCTTTGCAACTTTAAGTCAGAAGGACTTCAGCTTTGCTGGCTGGAGAAGTCTGGGAGCTGAAGACCTTCCGACTTAAAGTTGCAAAGGTTGGAGACCCCTGCTGTAATGGTTGTAAAGTGTGAAAAATGGTCATAAGTCACTTTTTTCAATGATATAACAGTCACTAAACGAACTGTTGTAAATTGAGAACCATCTGTATTTGCCACATCAATGTTGGTTGCTTAGAGGAAGAATGACATGAAAAGGAATGTGGTTGAGATTACTGTACATAAAAGCCTTATAACCAAATCACAAGAGGTTCTTTCCAAAATAAAATGAAATTCTAATAAAATGAAATTCAGTGGCGAAAAGAGTAAGGTTCTACATTTAGGCAACAAAAATGAAATGCACAGGTACAGTATAGGTGATACCTTTCTCAATAGCAGTAACTGTGAGAGGGATCTTGGAGTCTTAGTGGACAACCATTTAAATATGAGCCAGCAGTGTGCAGCAGCTGCCAAAAAAGCCAACACAGTTCTAGGCTGCATAAACAGAGGGATAGAATCTAGATCACGTGAAGTGTTAATACCACTTTATAATGCCTTGGTAAGGCCACACTTGGAATACTGCATTCAGTTTTGGTCACCACGATGTAGAAAAGATGTGGAGACTCTAGAAAGAGTGCAGAGAAGAGCAACAGAGATGATTAAGGGACTAGAGACTAAAACATATGAAGAACGGTTGCAGGAACTGGGTATGTCTAGTTTAATAAAAAGAAGGATTAGGGGAGACATGACAGCAGTGTTCCAATATCTCAGGGGTTGTCACAAAGAAGAGGGAGTCAAATTATTCTCCAAAGCACCTGAGGGCAGAACAAGAAGCAATGGGTGGAAATTAATCAAGGAGAGAAGCAAATTAGAACTGAGGAGAAATTTCCTGACAGAACAATCAATCAGTGGAACAGCTTGTCTCCAGAAGTTGTGAATGCCCTAACACTGCAAGTCTTTAAGAAGATGTTGGATAGCCATTTGTCTAAAATGGTATAGGGCTTCCTGCCTAGGCAGGGAGTTGGACTAGATGACCTCCAAGGTCCCTCCCAACTCTGCTATTGTATTACTGTAAAAGATCTCTTTAAAACTCTGGGAGAATGAATTGGGATTTGAAACCATAACAATTTCACAGAGAACTCTTCATATTCTTACAGATGTACAGTACCTTTACATCTATTTCATCTAATCATTTAGAATGGATCATGAACATATACCATGAAAAATACGCTATAAACTTGTTACTATTTCAAGAGTGTGTTGACAGGGTTGGATGTCAATTAATATGGATTGGATGTCTGATGGCAATGCCCTTTGAACAGAACTTCTGTGACAAACTTTATCCAACAATTATTTGTGATCACAGTATTAGTTTGGTGCCCAAATTTCCAACTGCATATAGATTGATATAAGAAACTGATTTTGTCAACTGCCAGAATTGTTTCCACAAAATTTAAAAAAACCTAAAGTAAATCTTTCATTTGATTAGGGACTGGGGAATGGAATTAACAGAACAAAACGTTTTTAAAAGCCTGCAAGGAAAAGCCCCATTGTCAGACCTACCAGTTGGACCAATGCATGAGTCAATTTTACAGAAAGACTAAAAATACTTTCACTAAGTTTGTTTGTAACAACAAAATTTTGCCAGTTTGTTTGTGGGCATGTCTTTCTTCTTCTTATGTGAATTAGGGAGTTGCCCTGAGCCTCTTCTACATATTTTCTATTGTTGTGAATGTGAGATATGTTTTTGCTTTGATGTTATTGCTTTGATAACAGAGTTCACATATTTCTGTCAAGGTCATCTGCCTTATTCTTTACACCCATTTATTAGCTGCACAAATATTGTTTTCCTTTAACAGATTATACCGACTTTTCCCTTTTTGTCTGCACTCCCTAATTTTGCTTTTTCCCTGCTTCCATTTTTCTCATTCTTTGTATTTTACACTTCTTTGAAATTTAATAAGGTTGTAAAAAAACTTTTAGGAAATGATATCAAGATGAATTTTATACATATATATATACAGAAAAAGAAAAGCAGTGTGCTTCCTCCCTTAATTGGGGCCCTAACAGGGTGTTGTGGAAACAATTATATATAACTATCCTCCAGTCTCAGCTGACAAGAACAGAACCTTGCTGGCTTAATGGCAAGGCTCTCGCCTGGCATGTAATACAGCCGTGGTTCGAATCCCAGTAAGGTATGGCTAGCTGATGAGAGCTAAAAAGCTCGAAATAGATCTATCCTAGTCTCCCTGACTTATTTATTGATCAGCTCAAAAACGTCACACACACACACACACACACACACACATATTACATACATACATACATACATACATACATACATACATACATACATACATACATACATTTGTAGACTTTCACGGGTGTAGAAATGCTGGTCTTGTCGTATTCGGGTCTTTTCTCATGTAAGATTTGTAATCTTACATGGGGAAGGACCCGAATACGACAAGACCAGAAAATACATAGTGCATCTTGTTGATATCATTTCCTAAAAGTTTTTTACCACCTTATCAGATTTTGAAATGTGTAAAATACAAAGGATATAGATATAGGTCAGGGATCAGCAACCTTACACACTCAGGGGTCAGCAATCATAAACATCCTAACTGGAAGCCCCCTGTTTGATTCGGGAGCTGGCCGGAAGTCGGGTTCCTTCACCATAGAGTTTCCTCCTAGTGCGCCGTCCTTTTTCCTCTACCTGTCCTAATGAAAATCCCTATCAATTGTGGAGCCGACCAGAAAACCCCTCCCTTGCCATAAAGTCTCCTCCTGGCATGCCATGCTTCCCCCCACAAACCGGAAGATCCTCTCAAAATTGTGGCACCGACCAGTGACGGGGAGCCTCAGCAGAGGGATGAAAGGGCCACATGTGGCTCGAGAGCCACAGGTTGCTGACCCGATATAGATATATACACACACAAACACAGACACACACAGACACACACACAGAGCACCCAGTCCAGAATTCTTTCAGATTCAACATTCAGATATCTGTATTCAAACAAAATTCCAACTTCTTGTAAACTAAACCATTTCCTAATTGTTTAATTCTCGTGTTTGACTGAGCTATAGTTTGCTAAATCCAAGGCTCCAAGTTTTCATAACACTAATTAGTAAACCACATTTTAGGATTACTGTATATTTTTAAAATCCAACCACAGGAAATCAGAAGGTAGGTCTGCAGGCACAGATTAAGATGCCTTAGTCAAAATAAATGATTACCCTCCGTTTGCTCTTTTGTTCTTATCTGCTCCATATCAGAGACCGCAGACTTCAGCCATGGATTATAGCTTCACCAGAAACCCAATGCCTACCACAGACAGATATAAAGTAATACTGTTTTTAAAAGGCGGGCGAGAAGAAATGTATCCCAGATCATTCCAAACCTAGACATTTGCTTCTAATGCCATATCTAAATTGAGCATTTTAGTAGCCTAAGTGGGAACATTCATTTTGATTGGAATTCAGAAACTCTTGTTGGCTTCCTACTTCCTATTTCTAATCCCTAAATCAGGGGTCTCCAACCTTTGCAACTTTAAGTCTGAAGGACTTCAGCTCCCAGACTTCTCCAGCCAGCAGAGCAAAGCTGGCTGGAGAAGTCTGTGAGCTGAAGTCCTTCAGACTTAAAGTTGCAAAGGTTGGAGATCCCTGCCCTAAACCACTCTGTTTGTCAACCTTTTTATTTCGATTCTACTTTTTCAATTATACGGCTTCTGTCAAAGACCCAAATCACAACAGCGCAATAGTCAACACTAGCACCAAGAGACACCCAGGCAACCTTTTAAAATATAGCTGTTGATGGATTGACTAGTTAATACGTCTCAGGCCAATGGAAGAGTGATCTGGGTATAGGGGACATAGTCATCACGCCCTTGTCATGGTCAGATCACTCACTTCTCCAGCTCGACTTTCCGACCGCTGCTCCCCTTCGCGGGGAGGCGGAACCGGAGTCACCAATCTGGTTCCGCCCCAGGCGCCTGATGGACCCGGATGGGTTCCAGACGGCACTTGGGCCATTTCCTGTACCCTTGACCCATGCCCCGATGGAGGACCTCACGGCCGCATGGAATAGTGCGTCCGTGGGAGCCTTGGATCGGGTCGTGCCCTTGCGGCCTCTCTTGCAGCGGCGAACCACCCTGGCTCCTTGGTTTACCGAGGAGCTGCGGGTGATGAAACGCCGCAAGAGATGCCTAGAGAGAAGATGGATGTATACCCGATCTGAATCTGACCGGACACAGGTAAGAGCCCATTTACGGACTTACATTGTGGCGCTGAGAGTGGCCAAACGCCATCATTGTGCTACTCTCATAGCATCCGCAGAAAACCGCCCTGCCGTCCTGTTTAGGGTGACCCACTCCCTACTTCAACAGAGGGTGCGGGAAGCCCTGCTACAGGGTAGAGCAGAGGAATTTGTGATTTTTCTGCAGGAGAAAACCGCTCAGATACAGAACGAGCTAGCCCCCATTGATGGCCCAGTGGGATGCCACGAGGCAGATCTTGTTTGGGAGGAGTTTGACTCCGTTACTTCCGAAGATATGGACAGGTTACGTGGGCGACTGCGAGCCACCACATGTTCATTGGACCCGTGTCCCTCCTGGCTTGTAGTGGCATCCTGGGAGGTGACACGAGGCTGGCTCCAAGAGGTTGTCAATGCATCCTTAAGTGAGGGTTCCTTGCCTGCTTCCCTAAAAGAAGCGATGGTGAGGCCCCTCCTTAAGAAGCCCTCTTTGGATCCAGCTCTTTTAAACAACTACCGTCCAGTCTCCAACCTTCCCTTTCTGGCGAAGGTTGTCGAAAGTGTGGTGGCACAACAGTTTCCCCGTCACCTGGAGGAAGTTGACTATCTAGATCCGCGCCAGTCCGGCTTTCGGCCCGGGCATAGCACCGAGACGGCATTGGTCGTGTTGGTTGATGATCTCTGGAGGGCCAGAGATGGGGGTTGTTCCTCCATCCTGGTCCTATTAGACCTCTCGGCGGCTTTCGATACCATCGACCATGGTATCCTATTGCATCGGCTGGGGGGGTTGGGGGTGGGAGGCACCGTTTTATGGTGGTTCTCCTCCTACCTCTCTGGCCGATCGCAATTTGTGTTGGCAGGGGGGCAGAGGTCGACCTCGAGACCCCTCACATGTGGGGTGCCTCAGGGGTCAGTCCTCTCGCCCCTCCTGTTTAACACATATATGAAGCCACTGGGTGAGATCATCCGTGGTTTTGGGGTAGAGTACCATCTATACGCTGATGACACTCAGTTGTATATATCTACCCCAAACCACCCCAACGATGCCGTAGCGGTGATGTGCCAGTGCCTGGAAGCCGTGCGGATCTGGATGGGAAGTAACGGACTCAGGCTCAACCCGACCAAGACCGAGTGGCTGTGGTTTCCGGCTGCCCGATTCAACCAGCTCACTCCATCGCTGGCCATAGGGGGCGAACATCTTGCCCCTGTGGATGGGGCGCGCAATTTGGGTGTCCTCCTGGATGCCCGGCTGTCCATGGAAGATCAGGTGACAGCCGTGGCCAGGAGGGCGTTTTACCAGGTTTGCCTGGTTCGCCAATTGCGCCCCCTATTGGATCGGGACGCCCTTCGCACAGTCACTCACGCGCTCGTGACATCCCGACTGGACTATTGTAACTCTCTCTACATGGGGCTTCCCTTGAGGTGCATCCGGAGACTTCAGCTAGTCCAGAACGCAGCCGCGCGAGCAATTATGGGAACCGTCAGGTCTACCCATGTAACACCGCTCTTACGCGAGCTGCACTGGCTACCTGTCGTCTTCCGGGTGCGCTTCAAGGTGTTAATTATCATCTTTAAAGCGCTCCATGGCTCGGGACCTAGCTACCTGCGGGATCGGATCCTGCCTCATACATTCTCACGGCCGATTCGCTCCCACAGAGAGGAACTTCTCCGGGTGCCGTCCACTAGACTTTGTCAGCGGGCGACGCCCAGGGGAAGGGCTCTCTTTGTGGTGGGCCCGGCCCTCTGGAACGACCTTCCCCCCGATATTAGGACGACCACGGACCTCCGCTCCTTCCGTCTTAAATTAAAAACTCATCTTTTCTGTCTGGCCGGCCTGGGATAGTCTCTCTGTCTCTGGGGTTTTATTGGGTAGTTTTTAGTATAGTTTAGTTTTAATGGGGAATTTTAGCGCAGGTTAGATTTAATTTGTTTTTAAGAAATGTCTGTATATTTTTATTGTTTTTATTCTACCTGTGCACCGCTCCGAGTCCCTATGGGGAGAGGGAGCGGTTTACAAATATTAAATTATTATTATTATTATTATTAATACATCGATAGATTCATACAATAAAGAGCATGTGCAAACATTTACTCTTCTGCTGCAGTACCAAATAATTTGCTTCTGGCAAAATCCCCAGAAGAGTTGTGTTAACAAGTCACTGCCACAATGTGGAATTGAGTTGCTAGTCTGCCATGCACTACTTCAAGAATTAATCTCTTATCAATATTCAATGCTAGATAAGCTATTGTTGCACATGAAGAGATGCTGGACAAACAACAATTAGCCCAAGTAAAGGATCAGTTATAAAGCATTTTAGCACCATCATAACTCTGAACAGTCATTAAACGAACGGTCATACATTGAGGAAAACGTGTACTAAGAAACAGATTTAAGCAATGAATTAAAACAGATTTGGCTGCATATCGATAAGGATAACCTTCATTGTCACGCCATCTATATATAAATAAAAATGTAACGATGAGTTTGTTCAAAACCGCTAATCTCAGAAAGTACTGCACCGATCGCTTCCAAATTTTCACACAACATTCCTTACAAATACAGCACCAATGATAGGTATAGATTGTGTGGATATGGCACCTGTGCCAGGTGCATGCCACACAAATGTAAACATGCGGCTCTTCTCACTCGCTCACTCGCCCCCACCCTCCCCTTCGCGGCCCCTCCCACCTGGCCGCTTTTTAGCTCACATCACTTGCACGAGCGGTCTGAGTCATATCCGTGACAGTCGCCTCCTCAGCGGTCTCTCTTCCGCCACCACACGCACCGCCAAATCCCCCCCAAGGCCTCTACTGAGTCAGCAGCCTCTTTCTCCTCTCTCTCTAGATAGGTAGGTAGGTAGATAGGTAGAGGGATAGAGAGAGAGAGGGAGAAATACAGTAGGTAGGTAGGTGGATAGAGAGGGAGAGGGAGAAATACAGTAGGTAGGTAGGTAGGTGGGTAGGTAGGTGAATAGAGAGAGGGAGAAATACAGTAGGTAGGTAGGTAGGTAGGTGGATAGAGAAAGGAAGAAATACAGTAGATAGGTAGGTAGAGGGATAGAGAGGGAGAAATACAGTAGGGAGGGAGGGTGGGAAGGTGGGAGAGGGAGAAATTCAGTAGGTAGGTAGATAGAGGGATAGAGAGGGAGAGGGAGAAATACGGTAGGTAGGTAGGTAGGTAGGTAGGTAGGTAGGTAGGTAGGTAGGTAGGTAGGCAGGCAGGCAGGCAGGCAGGCAGGCAGGCAGGCAGGCAGGCAGGCAGGCAGGCAGAGGGATAGAGAGGGAGAAGGAGAAATACGGTAGGTAGGTAGGTAGGTAGGTAGGTAGGTAGGTAGGTAGGTAGGTAGGTGGATAGAGAGAGAAATACAGTAGGTAGGTAGGTTTAACCAAACTGGGCCACAGCAACGCGTGGCCGGGATAGCTAGTACTTACATATATTTTCTAATATCTAACTAATGTATGACTGTTAGACAGTAAATCCAGAATATTAGGCCAATGTTAGCTTCTGAGGTATTGTCACTGCTGCAGGGGTAAAAAGTATGCTGGTGGTTAAGAGTCACATAATCTGGAGGCTTCCGGTTCCGGCTCTAGCGGCGACGGGCGAGCCTGGGGCTCGCTCGCCACTTTGTTGCCTTTTCTGCCCCCCCACGGGGGCGGGACACTCCGGTTACCGGAGGTCTCCCGTAGGGTCGGCTCGGAGGAGACGTTCTTCCTCACGGCGGTGGGGAGAGCGATCCCCTCCGCGACCTAGGTGAGGAGGAACATGCTGCGGGGGGTTCTCCCTTCGCCAACGGCTGTCGGCACCATTCACTTCAACGTAGAGGGCTGAGCGGAAGAGATCGGAAGGTTTGCCGAGGCTTCAGCTGCGAGGGAGAGTGAGTTTTAAAAGACTTTTTTTTTCCTTGCTGCCAGCCAGGCTGAATGGACTGGGAGGGGGGTGTTTGTTTCCAAAAACCCCCCCTCGGACTTAAGCGGCACTTTAAAATGGCTTCTCTGGAAGAGAAAGCGGAAATCTTAAATCCGGACTGTCTTTAACAAGGGAAAGTGGTATGCGGCTACTTGCAACATTGTTTCTAGGTCTGGCTGGTTAAAAAATTTTTTTTATTTTTCTACTCTCTCCTCTGGGCTCTGAGATGGGCGGTGGAAAGTGGCTTTTCTTTGTCCCTGCCTGACTATTTTAACTATGGAAAATTCCCAGCGTCTCTTTACAATTGGGACTCTCTCTGGATATTAATGAAGAATTTTTTTCTTGTTGGATTTGTGGTTCCTTTCTGGATTACCTTCGTTATTATAACTATTGAGTTGGAAAATTGTCTCTCTCTTGGTTCCTGAATTTTACAACGTTTCAACCTTGATCTGAACTTTTGGTTCCCGGTTAGTCTCACCAACCCCACCCTAAAAACGCCATTTTGGTGGCACTGACTCTAACAGTTAAGATGGCTCAAGAAGCAGCACTGACAAGTTTAGAACAACGGATGGCTTCTCTTGAAACTGTTATACAAACTTTGGTAAAAGAAATTCAGGCCCAGAGGGCTGAAAACATCAATTTCAAGAAGGAGCTATTGGATACTCGGAAGCAAGTGCTGGAAAACACACAGAAGACGGAAGAATTGGAAGGGGGGTTGGTGGGGGTTAAGGGAGAGATTAAAAATGTTACTAAAGAGGTTGGGGAAACAGATGGGCATGTGTCTAGGATTGATATGGAAAGAATGACATATTTTTTGAGATTTCAGAATGTTCTTGAGGAATCTGGTGAATGCCTCCCTGATCTTATGAGCACAATTTTAGCAAACTATTTACAAAAACCTAAGGATGAGATCAGGGGGGACATTGACCTAGCCTACAGAATTAACTCAGCATATGCTAGGATAAATGAAGTGCCTAGAGAGATACATGTGAAATTTGTTAGAAGGTCAACCAGAGAGGAAATCCTGAAACTGCAGAGAGAAAGTCCATTAATTTACCAACAAAAAACGGTCACTATCTTGAAGCAGATTCCTAGAAAGATTCGAGATGCAAGACGGAAATTTTCCTTCTTGTCTAAAACATTGTTTGATCATGGGATTTGGTTCAAGTGGGTGACATCCGAAGGGATGCTGGTGTTCTGGGAAGGAGGAAGAGTGAGGATTAAAACAGTTGCTGAGGCGGAAGCCTTTTTAAAAAAACATTCCTCTGCCCTGGGGGAAGATCCAGGGGGGACGGAGGGGGCCACGGCCCCGCCCGCTGGGGGCCAGGGAGGAGAAAAAGAAGATACAATAGCCAAAAGACTTAGATCGAAAAAATAACTTTGCCTTGATTTTTTTTTTTTTTTGAACAATTTTGTATAATATTTTCTGGATTTTTCTGTAAATGTCTGACAGCATGGAACTGAGAATTTAGGTATATGTACTTGCTTTTACCTTGTAGTGTTATGAAAAATGTTTTTTTTATTATTATTTTTTTTTTTATTGTATTTTGAGGTCTCGGAAGGATTGACGACTCTGACGTGTATGCTCTCAAAATTTCTTTGTATCCCTTACCCTACCCTATAGAAAAAATGTAAAACCAATAAAACTTTTTCAATATAAAAAAAAAAAGAGTCACATAATCTGTTTCAGGTTGGAAATTTTCTTCTAGTGTAAAATATTGGACAGAGCATGACTGTCTGCAATGGAGAGCCTCCTTATCTATGGATGACCTCAGTATAATTTAGAATACTGATATTACAGGATTCTGAGGAACTGAGTTTTCCATTGCTTTTAAATGCACCCCATGTGATTATAAGTTAAAATATATTGCATTTAATGATTTTCTTGGAATCTAGCCAATTGTGGTTAATCCATGAATCTTGTGTGAGAAGTCCCATTCCTAGAAGAATGAAAATTTTTGAGGAATATTTAGAAAAGCAAAATGTTATATTTCCGTAAATGAGAAGTGGAGAAACATGTTTTTTAGAGGCAGAAACCAATCTCCACCTTCTTTAATAGCCCACAGCAGATGTCAGCACTTAAACGATAAAGAGTTTATTGAAAGAAGACAAGTATCTAGATACCTCTATTCATAAGCAAATACTCTCATCCAAGAGCCAAAATAGGACAAAAGCCATTAAGCCAAAATAGGAATTATCCAATACCTTTTCAGAGCACAAGCCCCTTCACTGCATCACCCCAAGCAAACATCACCCAAACCTGGGAGCTCAGACAACCTATAGAGCTAGCTATGACCCCTACATAACCCCTACAATAGCCAATAGAACACATATTGTTGCACAGGAACAGGAAGCGCAAGTGCAAAGCTTAAATAAGGTATAAAAACCCCTCACTCTCAACTCCATTTAGTCAGCTGCACCAGAATCATGTGCGTGGTGGTTCTGTTCATCATTAAACCCTCTTTCCAATCCAGTGTCTTTTTCTTGGTTTGGAACTGCATGAGATGGATATTTTTCCCCACACGTTAAACAAGTCATGGCTTAATACAATATGTCAAAATCAGTATGCTTAATACATGGAATTCATGACAACATGTAGTCCTCAATTTACAATAGTGGCCAAGTATTCTTCATTATAAAGGACAGTCCTTTGTTTAAGAAAGCTGTCCTTTAGATTTATTTTTCAAAAGTTCACTGTGGTCCTTTATTTTGATCATTTTAACTTTCTTTTTTTTCTCTTTTTTTTATATTGAAAAAGTTTTATTGGTTTTTACAATTTTCCAAAGGGGTAGGGAATACAGAAACATTTTAAGAACTTTCGTGTCGGGATCATTGGCCCTTCCAGGACTTCATAATAAAATATTGAAAAAACATTTTTCCAAAAATACTACAAGGTGAAAATAAGTACATGTTTCCTAAATTCTCAATTCTATGCTAGCAGTCGTGTGCAAACATCCAGATATAAAGGTTATACAATATTAATAATAAAAAGAAAAAAAGCAAAGTTATTTTTTCGATCTAAGTCTCTTGGCAATTGTATCTTCTTTTTCTCCTCCCTGGCACCCAGCGGGCGGGGCCGTGCCCCCCCCCCCTGAATCGTCCCCCAGGACAGAGGAATGTTTTTTAAGAAAGGCTTCCGCCTCAACAACTGTTTTAATCCTTACTCTTCCTTCATCCCAGAACACGAACATCCCTTCCATCATTTTAACTTTCAATGGTAACACCTAATGCATACTTTCATATTCATGTGAAAAATATGGAAATTCAAATTATCTTTTAAAGAGTAATATTGTATATTGTATATTGTATATTGCATATTGCATATTGCATATTGCATATTGTATATTGTATATTGTATATTGCATATTGTAATTGATTTTAGATAGTTTTATTTTAAAAAATGCTTCTGTAAAGTTTTTTCTTAGTTCTGCTCTTAATTTTTCTGTTGTGAAGCAAAGTTCTAAACATAAACTATTCAATGTGTTTATCCTTTGGAGTCTCTTTCAGATTTGCTCCCATTTCAGGTTTGTCCTTTTATTTTTATTTTTCAAGAAAATATGGTCACTGAAATACTACGGTCCCTAAGCCCTGATGCTATACACTTTGTCTTCTGGAACATCAACTTCTGGCTCAGATATTAAGATGTCTTGAAGTCCTGGGTGCAAGTCTTGCTCTATCTTCTTCATATGTGATGAACGGGGGCAGTGGAAACGGGCCACCTACTTTTTACCATGCTGCTGAGCTTCGTATATACATCTTGTTGAGTCTGTGACACTTAAGGCTACACTTGGAGGCTACAGCTGGTGCAGAGTGTGGTAACACAGGCAGCTTTGGAAGCCTCAAGAATGGCCCCTGTAACACCACAAGCTGCTTTGGTTACCCATCTGCTTCCGGGTGCAATTCAAGGTGTTGGTGGTCATCTTTAAAGCCCTTCATGGCATGGGTCCAGGTTATTTGTGGGACCATCTCACTTCACTGGGATTGGCCTGACCCATTCATGCTAGGAGAGGAGGCATGCTGCAGGTCCCATCGGCCTAATTATTCCGGTTGGTGGAGTCTAGAAGGTGGGCCTTCTCTGTTGTTGCGCCTGCCTTCTGAGACATCTTGCTGCCCCCACTCCCATGTGAGGTTGGCCCCAACCCTCCTATCCTTTCATATGTGCCTAAAAACCTGGCCCTACCAGTTGGCTTGTGGCCCCAATGGCAGAACAGAACAGTGGAGGTGGTTGATGAAGTAACAACAGATTACACCTGCCCCATTCTGCCCCATCTCTCCCCACGTCCTTAGATTTTAGTCTTTGGTTTTAATTTATTTATGTTTTAATGTAGATATATATATATTTTAATGACTGTAAGTCACCCAAAGTTACCTTATGGTCAGCTGGGCAGCAAATATATTTTATAAATAAATGGGTAGACAGACAGGAAAGATTCTCAGAAGGCTGTTGTTGCAGCTGTTATTAACACATTAAAATCCTGTCAGAATTGCAATCTCTTTCAGAAGAAAATCTATGCAAATTAACATGGGGAGGGGGGGGGGGAAAGCCCAGTAAAAGTTTCAAATTTAGATACAAAGACGCAGACTGTTGTGAAAAAAAGTTTCCCCTAAAAGCGAAGGTCCGGCAGCTGTAGAATTATTAGGCTGAGAAAAAGTATATTTTACAGAAATTCTCTTGGTTACCTACAGCAGGGGTCTCCAACCTTTGCAACTTTAAGTCTGAAGGACTTCCAAACCACTAGAAACGCTACAAGATCAAGGTTAGACATGCCACTACTTTACTTTCTTGATTGTACAATAAGCCAACACCAGAGAAGAACAGTTGGTTTTTTCCTTTAAAACATTTATATAGCCGTCCATCTTCTAATCGATTCTGGATGGTTTCCAATCAAAAGTTAAAACAACATATAAAATCATGTTAAAATTATAAAACTAAACACATCAGAAGCAACAAAAATCTGGTACTGAGTCAAACTTCTAATGTGTAGTGATTCAAATATGATCACAGCACTTGAAGGAAATGCTAAAGCTACAAAGCTTGACGAATGGCTCTAGAGCAGGGGTCTCCAACCTTTGCAACTTTAAGTCTGAAGGACTTCAGCTCCCAGACTTCTCCAGCCAGCAAAGCTGGCTGGAGAATTCTGGGAGCTGAAGGACTTCAGACTTAAAGTTGCAAAGGTTGGAGACCCCTGACCTACAGTCATTTCAGAAAAAGAGACAGGAGGGAAAGTATGCCTGTAAGTCATACCTTTAGCACGCCTGTTCTTTGTGGTATGCTGCATGGACTGGCGAGAAGGCAATGGAGAGAGGGGAGAACTATCCATTTTCTTACGTCTAAAATTCCTTAGCTACATTTCTTGTATTGCCATAACTTCCAATGCAGAATGTTTGCATTCTCCCCCCCTCCCCCCACAAAAAAAATCAAAGGATCCTACAATCAAAACGTGCGGACCCTAACGAAAACTAATTCAGAAAAGCGGAGATTGCAATTCATTTTTACTATCTATATATCAAGACGCTGCTTGACATTCGTACCCCGGAGCTCCTTGGTCATAAAAGGAAAGAGAACTCAGTCCCTGAGATGCATTAACTGGAAACGAATGGCGGCATTACCCGGCCAGCCAGGTCTCCAGCTTTCCACCCATCCTGGGAATCCTCCGTGCAAGGGAACACAGGGAGGCTGCTAGCACCCCTGCGCGGCTCTCCACGGGGGTTGGGGCGCCTCACCTGGTTCGGGCGAACAGGCCGCTTCTATCCCATTGTGACAAGCAAACGCGGCGAATTCCAGGGCGCTGCGCGGCGATTCGTCCTGCTTACAGCAGCCGCCCCGTTTTCGTTGATGGTGGAGACGGCGCGGTTGCTAAGGCCGGGCCAGCTGGCAGAGGCGCTGGGAGCCTCGTTCCGAAGGATAAAGGTGCGGGGATTTAAGCGCGACTCTAGCATTTGCCTTTGCATCCGCCGCGGGGCTTAATCCCAGGCATCTCACTGCTATTTATATAATGCGTTTCCTCCTAAAGAGGAAACTCGTTTAACTATGCTCCGACTCCCTGGACTCTGTTTCGGTTGTAAAAGAATATAATGCCTTGGTAAGGCCACACTTGGAATACTGCATTCAGTTTTGGTCACCACCGATGTAGAAAAGATGTGGAGACTCTAGAAAGAGTGCGGAGAAGAGCAACAAAGAGGATTAAGGGACTGGAGACTAAAACATATGGAGAACGGTTGCAGGAACTGGATATGTCGAGTTTAATGGAAAGAAGGACTAGGGAAGACACAATAGCAGTGTTCCAATATCTCTGGGGTTGCCACAAAGAAGAGGGAGTCAAACTATTCTCCAGGGCACCTGAGGGCAGAACAAGAAGCAATGGGTGGAAACTAATCAAGGAGAGAAGCAACTTAGAACTGAGGAGAAATTTCCTGACAGTTAGGACAATTAATCAATGGAACAGAAGTTGCCTCCAGAAGTTGTGAATGCCCCAACACTGCAAGTCTTCAAGAAGATGTTGGATAGCCATTTGTCTGAAATGGTAGGGTTTCCTGCCTAGGCAGGGTGTTGGACTAGATGATCTCCAAGGTCCCTTCCAACTCTGCTAATGTATTGTATTGTATTGAATTGTTAAAAAAAAAACCGAGCAAACACTTTTGTTTTTCTATATAGTTTAGTCACAAGTCTCTTCTTGTTAGCCACCTGCTTTATTTGGGAAAGAGAGTCTGGGGCTCAGAGAGAGTCAGGCTGACGGTGCAAGGAAATTGCCTGCAATAATTAGAATTAATTGCAGGTGGTAGTTTCCCACGCAGGCCTCAGAAGTCCTTGTCCTTGGCTGCAAATGATGGAGAGAGCTATTTAAAGACACTCTCTCGTTACAAGAATTAAACCAAATGTTCAACAGGCGTAGGGAAGGGGCTACTTTTTATCAACCATTTCTGAATATTTAATAGCATTGCAATTAGGATCAATTAAGGACTGTCTGGTTTGCTCAGACCCCCACCTCACCAAGGGATTTTGAGCCAGTCCCAGTTTCTCAGCTTAATTTATCCTGCAAGTTTGTAATGCAAATTGTGAGGAGATGATCCAAATCATCTTCAACAGCAACAAACTAAAAGATGTACAAGGGGAAGGACAATGTTGTCTGGAACAGCTCAGTCTGGCAGAAAGAAAGCCAATCTGATCCCCATCCCACTCCACCTGCAGGTGCTTCTACAGATAGTGTCTCCAAGGTCACTTACTTCACAAAAATGGGAAGCTATAAGTAGATTTTATTTATTTATTTGTTTGTTTGTTTGTTTATTTAGTTAGTTTGTCAAACATGTAGAAGATAACAGATATAAGTATTGTAGGAAGTTAAAGGAGATATAAGTTAAAATAGATATAAGTATTGCAGGAAGTCCCTCTCCTAGAAAAATGAAACATCCTAGGAAATATTGAAAAGGCAGAATAATATATTTCTCTGGATATGAAAAGGGAGAAACATGTTTTAAAGATAAAGTAGCTCCCTGGAGCTTTCTGCCTACCCCCTTTGTCAATGGGCCATTAAGATGCCCAAGCCAGTCCCTTTAATAAGTTCTCCCCTTCAGCTCCAGGGTGATGGGATTAAGGCATGAATTAGCCTTTACCCACTCACCACAGGGCATCTGAGAACTCAATCAAATTTGGGATTCAAAACACAGCCTAGAGCAGTGATGGGGAACCTATGGCATGGGTGCCACAGGTGGCACGCGGAACCATTTCTTAGGGCACACGAGGCGTTGCCCTGTCAGCTCCAGCATGCATGTATGCACTGACCAGCTGATTTAGGCCTTCTTTTGAGGCCGTTTTTCGCCCTCTGGAGGCTTCAGGGAAACTACTGAAGCCTCTGGAGGTGGGGAGGGGAGGCTGTTTTCACCCTCCCCAGGCTCCTAGAAAACCTCTGGAGCCTGAGGAGGGCAAAAAAAGCATGCCAAAAGCAAAGGGTCACGCACATACCATTATGGGCGTGGCACGCCCATGCACGACCCCCCTGCGCTCCCCCCACTTTTGGCAGGTGAGCCAAAAAAGGTTAGCCATCACTGGCCTAGAGCAACAGTTCTCAACCTTCCCAATGCCGTGACCCTTTAATACAGTTCCTCATGTTGTGGTGACCCCCCAACCATAAAACTGGTGTCTCGGTTCCTAAGACTATCAAAAATATGTGTTTTCCAATGGTCTTAGGGCACCCCTGTGAAAGGATTGTTCGACTCCCAAAGGGGAGGCTGACAATCACTGACCTAGAGAGTTCCCCCTGCATTGCCCCATCGGAGTCTGACAACCAATCAGAATACATTTCTTACACAGGAACAGGAAATAGATAGGTGGGACTAAACAGATTATTAAAAAACCCTGCAAGCCCCTTCTTGACTCTTCTTCTCCACCCAACATTGAAGCATGTGATCACCTTTTCTGTTCAGCACTCAAGCTATGTGGGCCTGTCCACCATTAAACTATCTTTCCAAGCAGCCTCTCTGTCTCCAGTGTCTTTTTCCCCACTTGGGGCCGAACCCAGAAAGACATTTCTTTCAACGGTATAAACATGGATATGAACACAGGAAATGAGTACAAATAAAAGGGGACAGTAGTGCAAGGATGATGGTGCACTTATGCACGCCCCTTACAGACCTCTTAGGAATGGGGTGAGGTACACAGTAGACAGTTTAAGGTTATATATATGTACACAACGGAACTCATAGCTTTCTGTCTAGATGGTCTCTGGTGATGAGCCGAAAGGCAGAAAAGGAAAGCAGTATGCTTCCTCCCTTAATTGAGGCTTAACAGGGTGTTGTGACACAAGTATATACTTATCCTCCTGTCTCAGCTGATCAGGAAGAGAACCTGGTGGCTTAGTGGCTAAGGTTTCTGCCTAAGATTTAATTCACCCCCGGTTCAAATCTCAGTAAGGGTTTGGCTAGCTGATGAGAGCTAAAAAGCTTGAAATAGATCTATCCTAGTCTCCCTGGTTTATTTATTTATCAGCTCAAAAACCTAACTAACATATACATACATACATACATACATACATACATATATACATTAACCCATTTTGGGAGGCTCCTGCTGGGGTTTTTGCCACCTTTTAGTGGATTTACTGTGTGTGTGTGTGTGTGTGTTACGTTTTTGAGCTGATCAATAGTCTCCCTTTATCGGCACAAAAGTGTGTGTGTGTGTGTATATACAGTGTATATATAAACTATAGTAGATTTTCTATAGATGATCTAATAATCAGAGCAATTCTGGTTGCAGCAAAGTGGCAGTGATTTTCTTGCTACTACCAAGAAAAATAATGGAACTACCTAGAAATTCTGATCTTAATGTTTATAGTATTTGTATAAATTAGCTATCCTATCTGCATGTGTCATAATTATTTTCGAAGGAGCCTTTTTCCTGTAGGAGCAACTTTATATACTAAGTAAAACTTACTTGCTAAGAAGTTATTCATATTAAACTATGTCAGTGTTCTGCTCTGTAAGTAACAACCCTGGAGACAAAAGGGTGACTCTAAATAATTACAAAAACCATGGGAAATTACACAGAAATAGATTAAATCTTGCCAGCTTGGCAGTTAATTATTTTACAGTAGAAATGGCAGTGCAAAATACAGCTTAGTCCCATTAAAAACACTAGAATCTTCTCACGAGGAAAAACAACCAAAATCTGTATTTGAACAACATTGCCATGCCAGATTTACACAAAGAGTGTGCTAGCCTTTGCCTTTCATTAACTTTTCACCAGGCAAGGTGGTAAAAGAGATAAGGAAGCTTAGGAGGAAAAAGGGACCCTTGCACTTGAACCCTTGCCTTTGTTGGTCTTAGGGCTTGTTCCCATTATTAGGTAAAGGCTAACCATTTAAACTTTAGCTGGCATAAAATAATGCTGGCATGAAATTTGCCATGTCTGTTTCAAAACCTGCTTGTCTTGCATCTGTTCCAAGTCACTGCAGAATAGCACTGTCCTGATTTTTGAGTGTGCCAAATATTACAAGCCAATGTTTGGCTTTTCCCCTCTGGCTTTATTTACATTCCCTCTCACCATGTCAACAGCCAGTGAGCAAACACCTGCCGATGGAGCAGAGCAGCAGAAATGCGGTTGGTTTGATTCAGGGCTTTTAATCTTCCTCTAGATTAGTTTATCAGTTCTTCTTTTTATGTACCAGCTGGGCATCGTCCAACTGAAAACCTTTTTTTTTTAAAAAGAGAGAAAATGACAAGGCACAAGTTATTCTAGAGAGCTGTGAATTTGCCATGAATTGTATTCAGTTCTGTAGAGTGTGAAGCTGAAGTTACTGTAACTAGTCAGCCAGTTCTTACTTCAGGAAGAGGAAAATGACTGAAACGGACAAATATAGGAAATCTGACAAATAAGTTAGAATAACCAGTTAAAAAAGCTTGTTTTCTGAAAGCTACCATGATTTTTTTTTTAATGTAATTGCTGCATCTAACGGTAAAAATGCATTTTAGAATACTACTAAAAGGGGAAAAAATATTTGTTTGTATTCTATCTTTATTACAAAATATTGTTAAAAGCAGAACATTCATACTCTTCCCCAAATAATATAGTGGAAACCTGCTGAGCTCTCTTCAGCTTTGTTGAAGGCATGAAGAGATGTCATCAAAAAATAAGGAAGTAGAGAAGTTGATTGATGGGGAGGGGGAGGGAAATAGGAAACCGATCACTTATGAAGAGATCCTGTACTGCAGTGGTTCTCAACCTTCCCAATGCCGCGACCCTTTAATACAGTTCCTCATGTTGTGGTGACCCCCAACCATAAAATTGGTGTCTCGGTTCCTAAGACCATCAAAAATATGTGTTTTCCGATGGTCTTGGCGACCCCTGTGAACGGGTCATTTGACCCCGAAAGAGGTCACGACCCACAGGTTGAGAACCACTGCTGTACTGGGAGGAAAATACTACAATTGAAGCTGGCAAATGATTAGAGGGGAATTGGCCTCACAATACTCCAGCCCTCTAATCACTGCCACAACAGGTCATCTAATCTCACCTCAAAGATAATGGGTGACAAAGCACTGCAAATTTACGCAACTTAAAGCAGGATAGTACTAGATGAAAGGGGAAAGTTTTACCTTAAAATAGGTGCTCCTAATAATGACTTAATACTCATGGACATGAGATGACAGTAAAAGTGGAAATAAGACCTTAGATGACAGTAATATGATGAGGTGAAAATTAGATCTTTTCGGATGCAGAGAAAGTGCTGCAAAAGTTGTGCAACAGATAAAACTTTGTTTAACTGATAGCAAAACTAACAAAAGTTGTGCAACAGATAAAACTTTGGTTAACTGATAGCAAAACTAAGGAAAGAATTGCTACTTTCTCCTGGAATGGAAAAAGATTTCTAATTATTCAGGCTGCAGAAGGACGTTTTCCTGAATGGGTAATCACATCCTACCAAAGGTCTGTAGAGATTCTCAGTCATCCAGGTCATCATTTTCCCATGCTTTTCAGGAGGCAACTGGACTTTCTGGTTTTTTACTTTGAAGATGTTTTACTTCTCATCCAAGAAGCTTCTTCAGTCTGACAGGATATTGGGGAATGGAAGGATTTATATTCCTTGCAGCTGGTAATCTGCATCCTTTTAGAAGGTCCTTGAAGCACTTGGATGTTATCTATGTCCTCAGGGTTGTAAGTGCTTCAAGGATCCTCTAAACCAGGAGTGTCAAACTGCATCTTCATGGCATCAAGTGATGTATCAGGACTTTTCCCCCCTTCCCTAAACTGGGGGGGAGGGATGTGGTGCAACTAGCCTGACACCCCTGCTCTAAAAGGATGCAGATTACCAGATGTCTGCAAGGAATATACCGTAAATCCTTCCATTCCCCATGATCCTGTCAGAGCTGAAGAAGCAAAACGTCTTCAAAGGAAAAAACAAAGTCCAGTTGCCTCCTGAAAAAGCATCTTTGGCACATCCTACCAACCGCATTCCTTCCCTCTAGAAATCCTCTAGAACAGTATTTTTAATGGCAACATTAAGATGCTGGCTGGAATATTTGAGGATATTATTTCTATCAATATTTCTAATATTCCTATATTATTAACAACAGTAAATAAATTAGAAGCATTGGGAGTTTTTTTTGTTTTGGGTTTCATTTTGTTATGGTTTCTTTCCTAAATTGCCTAAATACAATGCATTTGTATTCTTTATCACATAATGTAACTTTTTAGCAAAATATTGTAATTGAAATAACTACTGTAATGTCATAGTACCGTATTTTTTGGAGTATAAGACACACCTTTTTTCCTCTAAAAAGAGGCTGGAAATCTGGGTGTGTCTTATACATCAAATACAGCATTTTGGGCCTGCTGAAACCCCACCCCCTTCACCAAAATGGCCGTGTCTAGCCTTATGGAGGCTTTCAGAGACCTCCTGGGGGTTGGGGAGGGCAGAAATGAGCCTAAAATGGGCTGCTTTTGCCCCCCCATAAGGCTATGCATGCAATTTTTTTGATGAAAAAATGGCCTGTTTTCATGAAAAACGGGTGGGGTTTTTTGTCCTTTTTTGCCCCTCCCCCCCACCAGGAGCACTCTGTAAGCCCCCCCCAAGGCTATTCATGTCTTTTATTTGGGGGCAAACGGGCCCATTTTTGCGAAAAATGGGCCATTTGGGGAAAGTTTGCAGAGTGCAAAAAGGTTTTTTTTTCCCTTTTGGAAAGCTCTTTAACTGATTGATGAGAATTACATGGATCAAATGCTGTGCCAGCAAAAACAAAGTTAGGTGCTGCAGAGTGTCAGCAATTTCCTTCTCCAGCACATGGATAAGTACACCTGGAAACATCTACCTACCCACATACTCTCTCTATCCCTCTACCTACCTACCTACTGTATTTCTTTCTCTCTCTCTCCCTCTATCTACCTACCTACCTACTCTCTCTCCCTACCTATCTACTATATTTCTCCCTCTCTCTTCCTCTCTACCTACCTACTTTTGTTTTAAATTGCCTCTTCAAAACCTTGGCACGTCTTATACTTCGGTGCATCATATACTCCTAAAAATACGGTAAATATATTCTGGAAAAATTCATGGAACAATTGGTCAAAATAGTATTCTGCTGGAAGTAGTCTACACATCTTAGGTTTGGAAAGTTTGAAAAACATTAATCCAGATAATTTATTTATTGGTAGACAGTTCATTAAAAATGTCAACACAGTGTAAAGCTTCAGTAGGAAAGAAATTGGGGCAAAATCTTAGATTTACTATAAATCTGCAATAAGATTTCACTGTATATTTCTAATCATCCTGCCTGAAAAAGATTATAAAGTTGGAAAAGGTACAAAACTTGACTAGGGGAATAGAGTGTTTCCATGACAGAATATTGCAACATCTGGAGCAGAGGAGGCATGGTCGTGTAACACATAAATAGAAGGATTTCTCACAAATATACAATATTTTTTGCCTTAACTAATTGACTAAAGTCATTAATCATAGTACTCATGTATTAATATATTTTTATGTGCTGATATGTTATTTTCTACTTCATTGTACGCTTCCAGAATCTCGCAATTGGGGCACTCTACCAAAGACATTAACGTCTGTCATTAATAAAGACAGACTTTCTATTGCTTCGACAATATCTGGTTGATGCTATAAATCCTTAGGGTGGAACTGTATTAAAGGAAATACTTGTTTCTATATAGTTCAATGTAGCAGATGCAGTCATTAAGTCTGGTAATGACTACCAGTTTAAACGCTTTAAGGGGAAATGGACAATCTTATGGAATAATCAATGGTTATTAGCCTTTGTGGTTGTTTTCTTACCTCAGAATTATAGACAACACAACCACATTGTGAGTTTTTCAAGTACATCTGTTTGGCCATTTATGAGAAGACAATAATAAACTAGATGGGTCATTGGGCAGATCCAGGCTGGCTTTATGTTTTTATAAGTTGTGTGATATGTTGTACAACACAGATGGGAGCCACATTAATGGCTTGAATCCTGATTTACTCTTCTCATTTTACAAAGTCACACTTCCTTTATTTAATCAGTGTAAAAAGTGCAGCTAGATTGGAATCTAGCTCAATTATTTAGTGTAGCAGGATGCTCAGCTGAAAACAATGAAATGGATCCAGGCTTATTCATATTTCTGCTAAATTATTGAAATAAATAGGTATTTATTAAAGGTAAAGATAAAGGTTCCCCTCGCACATATGTCCCAGTCATTTCCAACTCTAGGGGGCAGTGCTCATCTCCATTTCAAAGCCAAAGAGCCAGTGCTGTCCAAAGATGTCTCCGTGATCATGTGGCCAGCATGACTAAATGCCGAAGATGCACAGAACACGGTTACCTTTCCACCAAAGTGGCCCCTGTTTTTCTACTTGCATTTTTACATGCTTTCGAACTGCTAGGTTGGCAGAAGCTGGAAGAAGTAATGGGAGCTCGCTCCGTTACGCGATGCTAGGGATTCAAACTACTGATCTTTCTGATCGACAAGCTCAGCGTCTTAGCCACTGATTAGTCCAGCTGGTTTCAGTAACTAAATCTTGGCTAAATCTGGATTCAATTATTAACCTTGTTTATGTCTAATCTAATGCAGTTTGTAATTGTCTGAACACATTTGTTCTGGCTTAGCATGCTATGTGAACTAGACTCCTCTGACTTGTTCACCAAGCCATTGTTTAAATCATCCTGGTTTACTGTTATCCAGGAATGCATCTCTTGACTTTTCAGTAAACATTCACAGTGCAGACTGGCTTTCTGTGCTAATTAAAAAAAAAACACCATTACTGTAAACCAGACTGGGAAGCTAAGAAGGCAAAAGTGAAACTACCATACTTGCATTTTATTGCCAAGAAAACAATATAAATGTTTTCCATGAATCACCAGGAGCAAAGGAGTTTTGATGGAAATTTTTCTCAAATCCAGAGAGGAATGTACTGCATATTCTAGCAATGCAATGCCAAAAATCTGTTATATTTCTGCCCTACTGTTAATCCAGCCTGGAGCAGTGGCTCCTGTCGGGGGTCTTTAACCACTGCTAGGATTTGGATTATTTTAGGATTGATATGACTAAGGTGACCATCCATCCCGCTTCTGGCGGGACAGACCCGCTTCTCCATTAGATATCCCGCCACCCGCCTTTTCTTCAAAATGTCCCGCTTCGGGCACTCTGTACGCGCTCAGAGGCAGGGACGGCCTTCGGCCCAATGGTCAGGCGCACGGCTGCTGGGTCTGGCAGCGGCTCAGGAGGTGCCAGGCGAGAAGCGCAATGGCTCCAAGTGCGGAAGGCAAGAGCAACATGCTGAGTGCCCTTCCCAGCAGCCAGCCCGAAGGCCGTCCCTCACGCGCTGAGAGCTGCCAGATTGGTCCGCCGCAGCTGCCTTTAAAGTGGCCCCCGCGGCGGCTGGTGGGAGCGCGCCCCTGCCCCGACGCCCTCTGCGCAGGCACATGACGTGCCGGAGTGTGCACACGTGCGCAGGCACACTCCCCCCCCCAATCAACGGTGTCCCGCTTTGGGATTTTGAAAATCCAGTCACCTTAGATATGGCATCAGATGAATTACCTCACATTACATTGCATCAGCAAACAACCACCACCATTTTTTTAAAGGGTAAATCCACTAGCAGGTGGTGAAAACCTCCAGCAGGAACCCTCCAAAATGGGTTAAGGGAGGAAAACAGAAACTAATAGCTTTCTGTCTAGATGGTCTCTGGTGATGAGCCGAAAGGCAGAAAAGGAAAACGGTATGCTTCCTCCCTTAATTGGGGCTAACCAGGGTGTTATGACACAAGCATATACTTATTTCCCCTGTCTCAGCTGATCAGGAGGAGAACCTGGTGGCTTAGTGGCTAAAACATCTGCGTAACATGGAATACAGCCCCGGTTCGAATCCCAGTAAGGGTATGGCTAGCTGATGAGAGCTAAAAAGCTCGAAATAGATCTATCCTAGTCTCCCTTATTTATTTATTTATCAGCTCAAAAACCTAACACAAACAAACACACACACACACACACACACACACACATCAGTAGATTTATTTCAGAGGAAATAAAATGATACAGATTGGGATAGCATCTCCGGTTTCTAGGATGATGAGCACATTTGAGCTTTTTACTATTACAAAATGGCTCACTAATCCTTCCTGCCTGTCCAGAGATTAAAAAATTATTTCTCCTGCCTGCAGTTCATAATGGACACATCTGAAGATCAGCAGTTGTGAGATGCTTTTTCCAAGCATGATGTTCATTTAATTATTAAATTTATATACCACCCATAAGGTGACTCTGGGCAGCTTACCAATCATAAAAAGATAAATAGAAAAGTGGTTTAAATTTTAAAACTATGCATTTTTTAAAAATGCAATAAATCAGGAACCAAGAGACAAACCATATAGGGATGAAGTCTTCTTACCCATCAACCCACATCCAGGGCCCCAAGCCAACCCTTTCAGGGCCTCAAGTCAATCAGCAAAATCAAATTTTAATACCTTTCTTGGAAGAGTATTAAGGGTGGGGAGTGCAGTTCTCAGCTCTGGTGGTAGACAGTTCCACAGGGCATGTGTAATGTGAAGCATATCAAACTAGTTGGATGCTTTCCAAAGTGGGGGAGGGAAGGAATATTTTCTGCTATTGTACTAGCTCAGGGGTCTGCAAAGTTGGCTCTTTGAAGACTGGTGGACTTCAACTCCCAGAATTCCCCAGCCAGCCTAGCTGGCTGGGAAATTCTGGGAGTTGAAGTCCACCAGTCTTCAAAGAGCCAACTTTGCAGACCCCTGTACTAGCTCAACAAATAACTGAGGAAACAAATACCCTTGTAGAGTTCAAATAGGTGCAACATGGTGTTTGTTTCATGCTTAGCAACTACAGTATGTTCTCTCTCTTTCTTCATATATTTACAGACTGAAGTATTCAAAGACTAGCCTCAACATGATAAAAATTTAGATTGATGGATCCCGCACAGAGGAAAGAAAGGTGTATTATAGTCAGGCATGAAATATTTACCCAACATATCATTTTAAAAGCAAGAACAGAATGTTCTACAACTTGATGATATAAAATTAGGCACATCAAGGTATGCAAAGCAAGGCATTTGTTTTGGAGATTCCTCACATTGCATTCTATTGTGTTTATATTAAAGCCTTTTTAGAAAAAATCAAGACTGTATCTGTAATTGTTATTCCATGTAGTAAATGTTGAACATTAAAGGAAACAAAAAAGTTCTGTTGTTTATTTTAATAACTAAACTGTATGGTTGAATTGGCCAACTGGGTCTTGCTAACTAGCCCAGGTATAGGAAAACTGCATTGGGGTTCCTGGACAAAATCCATAATGCAAATCTAATAAAATAATACTATGATTAATCAGGATTATCATTCTCAATGGACTAGCCATTTCCTCCAGTTTAACCTTCTCGGGACCTCTGTGAAGACCAAAGAGGTATGCCATCTGCTTTTTACAATTCTTAAATTTCTTGGTTGTGATTGTTTTAATGAAGCTCAGGCCAGACATCCTCAATCAGAATATTTGTGCTTGCGATGCTTTAAATAATGTAACGATTGGACTTTTTTCACATTGCTTGAGGTAAAGAGAGAACGAATATGTTCCATAGTGTTCAAATAGAATTATTCCTCTCTAAAGAAGGTGACTTGCCACTTGAAAGGTAACTTCTGCACCCAGGACTTTTAGTGGAGCCTTTGTCTGTCATGCAGATTTTAGAGGCAAAAGAACTGTGCCAAGAAAATTGGTAACCTTGCTTTATACCAGGGATGTCCAAACTTGGGAACTTGAAGACTTGTGGACTTCAACTCCTAGAATTCCCCAGCCAGCTAAGCTGGCTGGGGAATTCTGGGAGTTGAAGTCCACAAGTCTTCAAGTTCCCAAGTTTGGACATCCCTGCTTTATACCCTTTGATCTCAGCACAAGCTTACACATGCCCAATTAGAGGTAAATCTACTTAAATTTAATTAGTTTTAATTATAGGCAAGTGCGTATAGGATTGCAGTCTCAGGGTAGTAGCCTTTCATGAAATACTTAAATAGTTTTGATAGCTGGGCATTACAGGAGTTTGAATTTCAAGATATATGAAATGCTCTAGTTAGAGAAAGTGCATTGCCTAACAGAAAAAAACCCCTCAATTTCAGTTGTAATAATATTGTTCCCTTAACTATGAACCGTGAAAATGACTAAATTGTTTACTGTAATAAGCAAAACAACAGTACATTCAGGGAATCTTCTTCTCTATTTTCCGTAGCATCCAGTGTAGTACTTCTTTAGTGTTTGAGACATTTTTAATTGAGTAAAATATAGGCTCCTCACTCAAAGATCAAGTGTGCCGCATTTTTTGGAGTATAAGATGCACCAGAGTATAAGACGCATCAAGGTTTTGAAGAGGCACATTTTTAAAAAAAGGTTTTGCACTCTGCAAACCTCCCAAAAATGGCCCGTTTTTTGTAAAAATGGGCCCGTTTTTCTCCCCAAAAAGGGCATGAATAACCCTTAGGAGGCTTATAGAGTGCTCCGGGGGTGTGTGTGCAAAAACAAGGAAAAAACAGCCCTTTAGGATACTTATAGAGTGCCGCTGAGGGGTGCGTGTGGCAAAATTGAACAAAAAAACAGCCCATTTTTTGCTCATTTATGCCCTCCCCAGCCCCCAGGAGCACCCTGAAACCCTCCTACATGCTATGCACAGCCATTTTGGTGAAGGGGGCAGGGTTTTGGAAAGCAAAAAATGATGTATTCAGTGTATAAGATGCACCAAGATTTTCAGCCTCTTTTATGAGGAAAAAAGGTGTGTCTTATACTCCGAAAAATACGGTATATAAAAGAAGAAGTTGTTGTGATCCTTTCTTTAAGGCAAGTACAGGCATTGGTAATCAGGGCTGTTATTTCACATCTGATTTCTGGAATGTCCCTATGATGCTGATTTTCTAATAGCACACACAACTATGGTACAACATAGAATGAACCTGAATTGCATGATCACTAAAAGTCAGTTTCTCAACCTTTTTATCCTGGAAGAACCCTTGAAATAATTTTCATGACTCAGGGAGCCTGCATGAATGCTAGCATTGGGTAGCAGTCCTAAAGCTGACATATGGTTCCAATACTGCAAGCACAGAACCCTGAGTGTCTTCTGATGGAGTTGAGAAATGTTGGTCCAATATTATGTTATCCAGTGTGAGTGATTACTACCAAAAAATGCCTTAATAATTTCAGCCTGAAAAAGAAGTAAAGTTACAGCCTAGCATCTTCTTGTTTGTTTACTGTTTTGGAGTACCAGCATTTCACTCCTGTTATGCTAGTTTACGTTGTTTTTTTTTTTTTTTTTTAATCAGGCCTTTTTGAATTAGTACATTTTTACTTAAAGTTCGTTCATTGGATTGAGAGGTGATTGACTTCAAATACTTCATCACATTTCTCTTTTGGGAGATAATACCACAATGCCCATTAAAAATGAAATTTAATTGTGAAAAAAGTAAGGTTCTACATTTAGGCAAGAAAAACAAAATGCACAGGTACAGTATAGGTGGTACCTTGCTCAATAGTAGCAACTGTGAGAGGGATCTTGGAATCCTAGTGGACAACCATTTAAATATGAGCCAGCAGTGTGCAGCAGCTGCCAAAAAAGCCAACACAGTTCTAGGCTGCATAAACAGAGGGATAGAATCTAGATCACGTGAAGTGTTAATGCCACTGTATAGTGCCTTGGTAAGGCCACACTTGGAATACTGCATACAGTTTTGGTCGCCACGATGTAGAAAAGACGTGGAGACTCTGGAAAGAGTGCAGAGAAGAGCAACCAAGATGATTAGGGGACTGGAGACTAAAACATATGAAGAACGGCTGCAGGAGCTGGGTATGTCTAGTTTGATGAAGAGAAGGACCAGGGGAGACATGATAGCAGTGTTCCGATATCTCAGAGGGTGCCATAAAGAAGAGGGAGTCAAACTATTCTCCAAGGCACCTGGGGGCAGGACAAGAAGCAATTGGTGGAAACTAATCAAGGAGAGAAGCAACTTAGAACTAAGGAGAAATTTCCTGACAGTCAGAACAATTAACCTCTGGAACAGCTTGCCTCCAGAAGTTGTGAATGCCCCAACCCTGGAAGTCTTTAAAAAGATGTTAGATAGCCATTTGTCTGAAATGGTATAAGGTTCCTGCCCACGCAGGGGGTTGGACTAGAAGACCTACAAGGTCCCTTCCAACTCTGCTATTTTATTGCATTGTAAAACGCCTGATAAAAACTGACTTCATTGTTGAGAAGCCTGGAAATATGGCTCCCCCCAAAAAACTTTCCTTATATAATTTTTTTTATATATAATGGCAGAAGTGGGGGAAACTAGTTTATAATTTTGTCATTCTAGTACAAAGGTTTGCTCCTTCATTGACACGATAACAGATAATCCAACAATAACAGATTTTACTTGACTGGGCAGCACAGTATTAGCCTTGTAAATAAGCTAAAGGTAAAGGTTCCCCTGGCACACACCGTATTTTTCGGAGTATAAGACGCACCAAGGTTTTGAAGAGGCAAATTACAAAAAAAAGTAAGTAGGTAGATAGAGGGATAGAGAGGGAA
Organism: Rhabdophis nuchalis; assembly: GCA_039707465.1. Lineage (NCBI taxonomy): Eukaryota > Metazoa > Chordata > Lepidosauria > Squamata > Natricidae > Rhabdophis > Rhabdophis nuchalis. The sequence goes on along the minus strand of CM077651.1, from coordinate 36,511,653 downwards.
AGAAAGAAAGAGAAATACGGTAGGTAGGTAGGTAGATAAAGGGAGGGAGAGAGAGAGAAATAGAGAGAGAGAAATACAGTAGGGAGGGAGGGAGGGAGAGTGTGCAGGTAGGTAGGTAGGTAGGTAGGTAAAGGGGGGGGAGAGATAAATACAGTAGGTATGTAGGGAGAGAGAGAGAATGTGTAGATACGTAGGTAGGTAGAGGGATAGAGAGAGAGAAATAGAAAGAGAGAGAGAGAAATACAGTAGGGAGGTAGGGAGAGAGTGTGTGTGTATGTAGGTAGATAAAGAAATAGAGAGAGAGAGAGAACAGAGAGAGAGAAAGAGAGAGAGAAATACAGTAGATAGGTAGGGAGAGAGAGTGTGTGTAGGTAGGTAGGTAGGTAGGTAGAAGGATAGAGAGAGAAATAGAAAAAGAGAAATACAGTAGGGAGGAAGGGAGAGAGAGAGAGTGTGTGTAGGTAGGTAGGAAGGTAGGATAGAGGGGTGGTCAAAAATGAGCAAAAAACTGGGCCATTTATCGCGAAAACAGGCCATTTTTGTGTCAAATAAATTGCATGTATAGCCCTATGGAGGCTTATAGAGTGCTGCTGGGGGCTGGGGGGGGCAAAAATGGCCCATTTGAGGCTAATTTCTGCCCTCTCAAGCCCCCAGGAGCTCTCTGGAAGCCTCCATAAGACTAGGCACAGCCAGGTGGTGAAGGGGGCGGGGTTCCAGGAGGCAAAAAATGCTGTATTCGATATATAAGACGCACCCAGATTTTCAACCTCTTTTTAGAGAAAAAAAGGTGTGTCCGAAAAATATGATATATGCTAGTTGTTCCCAACTCTAGGGGGCGGTGCTCATCTCCGTTTCAAAGCCGAAGAGCCAGCGCTGTCCAAAGCTGTCTCCATGGTCATGTGGCCGGCATGACTAAATGCCAAAGGCACACGGAATGTGTTACTTTCCTACCAAAGGTGGTCTCTATTTTTCTACTTGCATTTTTACATGCTTTTGAACTGCTAGGTTGCCAGAAGCTGGGACAAGTAAGGGGAGCTCACTCTGTTATGCGGCACTAGGGATTCGAACTGCTGAAGTGCCGACCTTTCTGATCGACAAGTTCAGCATCTTAGCTACTTGGAAATACTATGGTAGTATTTAAGCAGAAAAGAATAGCAATTGGAGTAGGAACCTGCATGAAGATCCAAGCTCCTTTCATTTGATTTTTCCTAAAGCTGTCCCAAAGCAAGGTCTTTGCTGGGAAGGTACAGAACTTCTTAATTAGCCAGGCTAGAGCTGATTAAGGTTCAGTCTAATCAGTAGAAATGTTCTATTTTGTGGGAGAGGGCTTAAAGTATCTGTTCTTATCCCCCCAGAAGTAACTTGTAAGTTACTACATAAAGAAAAAGGAAATGCACTCAGTATGGGCAAGGGTTTGGTGACCAAGGACTGCACGTAACATTTTGATAAGGAAACCATGGTCGGCAAAGTAGATGGGTTTGCAGGATACCTGTGGTTGAAACTCAGTTTGGAAGTAGATCTATTTATCCTCTAATTTTCATCTGCTCACTCATCAGGAAGATGGGTCATTAGTCATTATGATCAAAGACCAAAAAGATAATTCAACCCTTGGGGTTATAAATTACCCCTCCCTACACTGTGAAATCCAAACCACAGTGGTGTGGATTCTATAGCAAGGTAAGCCAGATTGTGTCCTGTTCTGGTTTTACTGTGCTGTGTGAATCCTGCCTTTGAATCATTCTCCCATTAGGACTAGAGCAAAATCTGTCATGGGGAGAATTCAATAAACTTTTCAACTCACAGAGTGACGAGGCACTGCCACAAACCTATGACATTTCCATATTTTAATTGTCCATATTATATTGGAGGGGAGGGGGTTGATTCACTGAGCGTTACAGTCAACTATCAAGATTATCAGACTCCCCAGTGGTTTAACAAGAATGTTCGTTCTTCCTGGGCTGCTAAGATGGAGAAAAGAAATGAAGGTAGATTTTTGTGTGATGGACAAAAATATAGAATACAGAATAACAGAGTTGGCAGAGTCCTAGGAGGTCTTCTAGCCCAACCCCCTGCTTACCATTTCAAAGAAGTGGCTATCCAGTCTCTTCTTAAAAGCCTTCAAGGATGAAGCACCCACAATTTCTGAAGGCAAGCCATTCTGCTGCTCAATTGCTCTATTAGGAGATTTCTCCTTAGTTCTAGGTTGCTTCTCTCCTTGATTGGTTTCCATTCATTGTTTATTGTCTTGCCTTCAGGTGCTTTGGAAAATAGGTTGACAACCTCCTTCGTTGTGGCAGCCCCTCAAATTGCTATCATGTCACCCCTAGTCCTTCTTTTCTCCAGACTAACCATACTTAATTCCTCCAACATTAATATGTTTTAGTCTCCAGGCCCTTAATTATCTTAGTTGCTCTTCTCTGCACTCTTTCCACAGTCTCAACATCTTTTCTATAATGTGATGATCAAAACTGGATGCAGTATTCTAGATGTGGTCTTACTAAATTTTTATATAGCGATACTAACACTTCACATGATCTTGACTCTATCCCTTTGTTTAGTGTACACTGCTGGCTAATATTTAAGTGATTTTCCACTAGGATTTGAAGATCCGTCTCCAGTTTTTGCTTTTGAGTCAGGTTTTACCTATACTGTACTTGTACATTTGATTTTTCCTGCCTAAGTATAAAACCTTAGTTTTTTCTACATTAAATCTTATTTTGTTGGATAGGGCCCAGCAAAACAAAATTCTGGTACTGAAAACTGATGTAAGAGTGAGCATGTTCCCTAACATTTAGAGTATGTCCCATTGGTCTTCAACCAATTTTTCATTCAGGTGCACTTGGTGGAAACTTGACATAGATCATCATTCCAGCATTGTTTTTCTGAAATTTACACTATTTGGTCATTGCAAAAGTTACCGGGGGAGGATGCTGTTTCATGAATGTATTATTATCAGCAGAAGTACCATGTTAAGACTGAGGCCTCACCTGAATCTTTTACCAGCCTTTAACTAGAAAATCATTTCCCCCTCTCTTTTAAAGTGGAATGACAAATATAAATGCTTTTCTCATCACCAAGGAAATGGTCATTGCTGAGGACAAAGATCAAACTATATAAGGCGCAGTGGTGGGTTTCTGCAGGCTTGCACCTACTCGCGAGAGCCGGTTGGTGAAATTTAGAGAACCGGTGAGAGGGGGTTCCACCGGCGTACTTGGAAGTAAATCTGGCCCGCCGCTGCCAGTGACCCAACGGGAAGGAAAGGAAAGGAAAGGAAAAGAAAGGAAAGGAAAGGAAAGAAGGAAGGAAGGAAGGAAGGAAGGAAGGAAGGAAGGAAGGAAGGAAGAAAGAAAGAAAGAAAGAAAGAAAGAAAGAAAGAAAGAAAGAAAGAAAGAAAGAAAGAAAGAAAAGAAAGAATTTATCATCACAATTGAGTCCAAAATTTTGGTTGCTAAGCAAGAGCATTGTTAAATGAGTTTCACTACATTTTAAAAGGTGGCCACTCCCACCCTGTCACATGACTGCCAAGCCACGTCCACAAAATAGGCCACACCTACCGAGTAACTTCTAAAAAAATTTGAAACCCACCACTGATAAGGCGCCAAACTATAGCTGCTTCAACCAGGCTCTGAATTCACAGATCCTGCACTTCCCAGGCTGGGAAGTGCAGGATCTGAGAATGAAAACTGATATATATTTTAATATAGATATGAAAATAAGAGACTGGAGCTCTGGAAACCACAATAATAGCTAGATTTTATTAGAAAAAGTAATTGTTCCTTGCTAGGAATGAATTTAAACTATTCACCTTGTTTGATCAATTCATGGCAACGGGTCTCTCCAACTCCTCCTTTTCAAAAGCCATTATTTACTGGCATGTGTTCATCGTGTGTGAGTCTGTTACTGTTTAACCACTAAGATATTCTGAATGAGTTATGTAGAATTAAAATGCAAATAGAAAATGGTACAATGCCTACAGACGACACTAAAGCAGTAAGAGAATGATGCAAGAATGTAGACATGTCGTAATTTATTACAAACACATAGAAAAGGATTACATCTTTGAATCACTTGGTGACTTCATGGACATACAGTATGTCTCCAGTCTATAATTTGCTTTATTGCACCATGGAGTAAATTCCTAAAGGCTTCTCCCAAAATTATTATTTTATTTTCCAGGCTTAGCTACAGCCCAGAGATCTCTATGCTTGTTCTTACTTAGCTTCTTGGTTCAGACACTTCTTTATAAATAATAGGATAGCTGTCTGAAATCAACAGCCCTATAATCAAACATAGATTAGAGTAACCTCCTAGAGAATGAGTTACCAAGATGATGTGCTGTGAAATAACAGCAAATTTTTATTTCCAGGCATGATCTTTTTGGAGAAGAGACTGACCTTAATGCAGCAAATAAATTTAAACTGGAAAAAGGGATCCTCTAGAAACCAAACCATCTAAATAACATTTAAACAAGTGCATAGAAATAAGTGATCCACTCTCTTGTATATTTCTCTTAGGCATCTGAATGTATAGTAATGCATTTATTTTCCAGGGCAAAGTCTATTAACACTATAAGCATAAAATCAGTACAAAATAGTTTAGATGCAGATTCTTTGATTTTAGAGTCCTAACTAATCAAATTTAATGCTGTTATTCAAGCCCAAAGAAATAGAATCAAGCATTGTTAATCATTCTAATTAAGCTGTTTCATGCTGTAGGTGATTTTCACAGGTTATTCTATTTTGTATATCTTTGTATAGATTTGAAGCTTCTTGTATTTCATCATCATTTAATCTCTCATCATTTATCTTTGTGCATGCTTAATGGCAGAATAAATGTGTTAGTTCAAAATGGGGCAAAGTATTTTGTTGCCCTCACTAACCAAGGCAGCTTATTTTACTAAATTGTCTGACAACACTCATACTCAGCTGGTACTCACTTGATCAAATTGTAACAATGATCATTTATTCATTTAACTCTAAAAAAGTATTTGTTCTTTGTATATCGTTGGGAGTGACTACTACGAGATTACTTTGCATTTGAAAATATAACCCTCATTTCTCTGGGTAGAGCACTACATAAATCTTTCAACACAGTTTCTAGAAACACAGAGAGGTTCCCCCACACATGCACACTTTGCTCTCTGAAAGGATAAGATGTTGCTTCAACTGTCACGCTGAAGAAAACTGAGAAATTCACTGTACAAGTAGGAGGCTTGTACAGCAGCAGGACAAGAAGCAATGGGTGGAAGGAGAGAAGCAATTTAGCACTAAGGAGAAATTTCCTGACAGTTAGAACAATTAACCTCTGGAACAGCTTGCCTCCAGAAGTTGTGAATGCCCCAACCCTGGAAGTCTTTAAGAAGATGTTAGATAGCCATTTGTCTGAAATGGTATAAGGTTCCTACCCACGCAGGAGGTTGGACTAGAAGACCTACAAGGTCCCTTCCAACTCTGCTATTGTATTATTGTATTATTGAGGCATTATTGACCAGTGCTAAAAGTAAAAATGATGTCGCCTTCATTGTTCCACAGGTAAAGGTAAAGAAATAACATATATTGACATCAGGTTGACTCCAATCTCCCCAAAAAAAAACCCTAAGTTCCTAGTTAGATGGAATACAATTAAAATATCCCAGAGCTATAGGCTAGATTGAAAAATTAAAAAATAAAAGCCCAATCTGGAGGAAAACCAGTTCTGTACCGTTACAAAAAAAACAACAACACACAGCATAAATATTCATGTAGTCTGGAAGACATGATTGAGGCTTAGTGTCTTGTGGAAACTTAAGTATGATTGATGGGTTAGAATAACGTGGGAATCCAGTTGCAAATAAGAACAAGAGTATTTCTCTCAGTGACACATCCTTTTTGGACACAACTGTCAATTATGACAGAAATCATATCTGAACACCTTTTTGGTGATCCATGAAAAGAAACAATGAGGAAACTATCTCAAGCACATGTACAGTTTTGGCATTTCCTATTGAATCACCAGTCACAAAGTGTCTAGCATGAATTTCCAGATTAGTGAATCTGAGAATTCCTGATACCTGTTGCTTATTTCAGTGCCTGTATATTGCTACACAGTGTTGTTTCTCTGAAAGTCTAATTATAATTGTCATTAAACAGTTAAAGGGATTTCCCTTAATTTTTTTTAGTTTGCAAGTCTTAAGAGATATTTCACATCTGCCTGTTGCTCTCTTGTTTGGGAGAGAGATAAGAAAAGAAAGAGAAAAACAGAAGGGAAAAAATGATGTTTGAAAATTACAGAAAGAAGTAAAAGAGGAGAAAGGAAGGAACGTGTGAATAGACGAGGTGATAAATTGAGAAGGTAAAAAAGAACTACTGTATCTAGAGTTTACTGTGGTTGATGTCTCACTGCCTTCTGCAAAAATCTCCAGAAGGGGAATATTGGAGACTTTCAAGAAGTTATTAAAAATGACTTGATCAAAAGCCCAACCCTTTATTCAGATAAAAACTCCCGTTGACTACATGTCTATGTAGCAATAATCCGAATGCTTGTTCATGACTGTATTACAAATATGGTTCCCATTGTCTTCACCAGCCTTTGCTGGCTGGAGAATTCTGGGAGCTGAAGTCCTTCAGACTTAAAGTTGCAAAGGTTGGAGACCCCTGCCATAGTCCACTGCAGCTTCCAGTTCTCAGATGTTCTGATGGTCTTCTTCCCAAATGCTAATTGGATCCAACCCTGCTTTGCTTTTTTATCTCCGCTAAGGTTCAAAACCCTGCTCTAAATCTCAATCCATGAATCCATGTGAAGACATTCCAGACACATATCTCATCTTTGTTGTACGTTGTGAGTAAGATAATTGGTTTCATTGTCCAACTGCTCAGGAATTGGATCCAGGCAAGATCTACCTTCCTGTAACTTAAATCAATCGATTAATTTCTGGCAGTCTGAAATGATAGTTGTGGCCTTATTTTATGTGACTCCATTTCAGATTCATGAAGAGTGCTATCTTACAACCCTTTTAATCACGCCTTGTTAAATTTAAGATGAATTAAACCTAAGGAAGACTATCTTCCTCACTAATACCCCAAATATGATGAAGTTTTAAGTTCATTTCTCTATAGCAGGGATGTCCAAACTTGGAACCTTTAAGACTTGTGGACTTCAACTCCCAGAATTCCCCAGCCAGCATAGCTGGCTGGGGAATTCTGGGAGTTGAAGTCCACAAGTCTTAAAGTTCCCAAGTTTGGACATCCCTGCTCTATAGTGTTATGTGTCATTTAGCATCATTGCTACCCTATGTAGCAATGGCAGTAAGGAGAGGCTTATAACGGTCTGAATGAAAAAAAATCTTCAACCTCTCTCTAGAGTTAAATTGTTCATATGGAAAACATGTGCTTTTAAATTTCTTTTTTTGATTTTTCTTTTTTCAGAAATTAAATTGACTGATGTTTAAGGAAATAACTGTGAATAGCATGTTGGGGCAGCAATAGGGAACAAGATTGTTACTTCTGGATAGGGATTTGCAATGGAATAGGGATTTTGCTAACTTGTACTGGCAAAGCCAGAGCCAGTTTGGTGTAGTGGTTAAGGTAGGGGTCCCCAACCTCCAGTCCGGGACCCAATAGTGGTCTGTGCAAGCGCCCAAGTGTGTGAAGCTCCATTGCCTTAAATGACAGGAATGTGCACAAAACCATCCCCTCTCCCCACCACAATCACCACTTTGGAGCTGGAAAGGTTGGGGACTGCTGGGTTAAGGCATCAAGCTAGAAACTGAGAGACCATGAGTCCTACTGTTTTTGGCATGAAGCCATTGGGTGATCTTAGACAGGTCCCTTTTTCTCAGCTCTAGAAATGAAACAATGACAAATCACTTTTGTAAAATTGTGCCCAAAAAATTGGAGGAACTTGTTCAGGAATCTCCAAGAATTGGATACAGTTGAATTGAAGGAAAACCCCATGCCATAAACTTGGTAAAATAATTAATGTTATCACCTTATTTACTTTAGAAATGAAGCTAAAACAGCAATTATGCCAGACAAGTCTCTATAAATTTTAATAATTTATAATATCATCTTCAGCAAATCTGCTTCTAACTTTGAATAATTTATAATAGCATCTTCTAGCATCCCATTTATTCTTTCATTTTTCTGATACAAAGCCAGTTTCTGGAGAAAGCAAATCTTGCTGAATGCTACTTTTTAATTTGCTTGTTTGTTTCATTTCTGTAAAGAAATGCTTCTTTCACGTTTTTAAACGTATTCAGAAAATGGGCAAAATGCCTCCTTTAATTCTGAAATTTGTCTTAAATTGTTTCCAGTTGCATCTTTCTTTCTTACATAACTTAGCTTAGTATTTTTTTCCATTAATGTCTTTATTTGACTTTTAACATTTCATAGCAGCTAATGAGAGAGCAAGTTTTTTGTAGAAAGCAAACACACAGCTCACAGCACACAGCAGCAGAAGCAGCAGTTGTGTAAGAAACACAGTATTGTGTGAAGGAATGCCCCAGAATAAGCAAAAGAATGTGGAGGTGCCACCCAGATATTCCATATATGAAAGCATTATAATTCACTGAATGCGAGTAACTTCCCGTGTACAGATCAGCATAAGCATCAACTTATTTGAATACACATGAAGGTTGTATTCATGTGAATAATAGTCAAAACTATCCTTCTATATTTATTAAATTTCTATCCCGCCCTATCTCCCAAAAAAGGGACTCAGGGCGGCGCACAGGAACTTAAAATCCAACAATACAAATAGTACAAATTCTACAAAATTTAAAACTACTATTAAACAATTTAACCCGTGCTAAAAAGAGACAGTTAATTTAAAACCCAGATCTAATAAAACATGGTTGTAGCAGCTATGCCAGGCTGGCCATATGGAAGAAATAGGTTTTTTCTGTCCTAACACCTTCCAAGTGTAGCCTTTAATGCTGGAAAAGCAGGAGGATGTTCATTTTGAAAAAGAAACCAGTGCCCTTTCACACTCTCAGAGGGGTCATATAACAGAGCTATGGATTTGCCAAGTAATTTCACTGTGGAAGCAGAAACATTCACTGTAATTTTCCAGGGATTTCTGTTCAGCTGGGTGCCAGAGTTTACCCTTTGGATGTGAATAAAAAACAATGTTCAACAGAAGTAAGCTATGCACACAGCACTATCCCTACTTCTATTCAACATTGTTTTCTATTCACATCCAAAGGATAAACTCTTTGAAGGAGTGGATCCATTGCATACTTACTTATTGTGCAAATTATGTTGGTGCTCTATGCAAGTTCAGTTAAGAAAAATAAAATACTAATCTATTTATTGGGATTACTATCATTAGATATAGAGAAAATAGTATTGAAGTCTGCAATGCAAAGAAAACAGTATTGAAATTGGTTGCCTACTTTAGTTTATTCAAGAAGTTATAACAAATAATTATTACTGTAGTGTGTAAACTCTGCTAATTCTAATGCCCAAATGTCTGAACATTAACAGTTGCATGCTGTAATTGTTTTTGTAGTCCCTCTCCTCCATAATTGTCTTTTTACAAAAAAAAATGACACATATTTCACAGCTGAAAGCAGGACTTGATCTTATGATATTATCCACAAATACTATGCCCCAGGTAGGTAAAGCATATCTGTAGTAATTATCATTACATTAAATTTGTCTAATTATCTAAGGAATGGTTAGCGTTCTTTCCAGGGCCCTCATGCCATCAAGGACAATCTGTCGTGGTTATTCACAATGACTAAATTTCTATAAACATGGAAAATTATATGATAGTTGACAGTTCAGGGGATCAGACTCAACAAACGATATAATCATTTCACCAAAGAATGGCTTTATAGTGATGCTTTTCAACTTGAAAATTGGAGTATCGTGTTGAAGAAGGAAAATCATTAGCATGATCTTAGTCATTTGTAAACATTTTTTCCCATTATATATATCCTTTTCTTTGCTGCCTTGTCCCAATAAGATGATACCATAATAGATTATGTTATGTCTAACTGCATGCTATGCATTACATAATTACTTCTGGAACTAAAGAAACATTTGCCCAAACATGTGCTCAAGCTAATGTCTCAGAGTCAGATGTTGCAACTCCGGTTCTAGAGCTCCTTCCTGCATGAGTGGTAAATGAATCACTCTTGCAATAAACAATGACATTGGAAATGCACCTCATAGCTAACAGCCCAATACCAGTGGAAATTACAGAAGACTGACTAGATAAAAAGATTTTGCTTTTTAATAAACTCTTTCTGATCTTTTGCTGTCATAGTCTAACACAATTACAATTCCTACAATACAATACAATTCCTACTAAAACATATGAAGAACGGTTGCAGGAACTGGGTATGTCTAGTTCAGGGGTGGGCAAACTTTGCAACTTTAAGTCTGACTTCAGCTCCCAGACTTCTCCAGCCAGTTTTGCTGAAGTCCTTCAGACTTAAAGTTGCAAAGTTTGCCCACCCCTGGTCTAGTTTAATAAAAAGAAGGATTAGGGGAGACATGATAGCAGTGTTCCAATATCTCAGGGGTTGCCACAAAGAAGAGGGAGTCAAACTATTCTCCAAAGCACCTGAGGGCAGAACAAGAAGCAATGGGTGGAATCTAATCAAGGAGGGAAGCAACTTAGAACTGAGGAGAAATTTCCTGGCAGTTAGGACAATTAATCAGTGGAACAGCTTGCCTCCAGAAGTTGTGAATGCCCCAACACTACAAGTCTTCAAGAAGATGTTGGATAGCCATTTGTCTGAAACGGTATAGGGTTTCCTGCCTAGACAGGGAGTTGGACTAGATGACCTCCAAGGTCCCTTCCAACTCTGCTATTTTATTGCATTGTAAAACGCCTGATAAAAACTGACTTCATTGTTGAGAAGCCTGGAAATATGGCTCCCCCCAAAAAACTTTCCTTATATAATTTTTTTTATATATAATGGCAGAAGTGGGGGAAACTCTGCTATTGTATTGTATTGTAATTGTCCTCCTAAAGTACATATAGAGAGGCAGGTATGTAGCAGGAGGGATGAGAACAGAAATGAGAATTAAGGTTCAAATGTTTATTTTTATCATTTTGCATATCAAGATATATTCAAATGAAGTGATTAAGTATTTTATAATCATAATTCTTACCATAGTAGTTCTTGCAATGGAGTTCCTACTTGTACAATATGGATGGTCTTTAAAGAAGATTCTCTTTCTCAAACTTAGGCTTGGTTTAGCAGGAATGCTGGTAACAAATGAGAGTTTACATCTTGCTTATTGAGCATAATCACAATGTCAAAATATTTTCTGATCCTTTTATTAAGGCTCTGAATTTACTGAGTATTTTGAATCCCAAATGGCTGCGATCTTGGACATTTTTAATCCAGAACTTATGTTTTAATATAGAGAGAGGTATCCTATAGCTTCTAATTAAAATGAGGATTCCTAATTTTTTTGCCATCCAACCTCCCTTTAATATAAACTTAATGTATATGCTTTCCTAAAAATCCAAACAGCAAAATAAACAAAAATGGATAACTACATTTATTCAATCTTTATTACAATCACAGACCAGAACAAAAAATAAAACATTAAAAATAAAGTAAAACTGAATAGAACCAAATGGAACAAAAGATAGTAACATGTTGCAATTGAGTTTGAAATGATCAGTGTAATAAAACTTAGCTACATTCAGAGAAACTGAATCATACTGATCTGACAATAGTTGTACATAAAAGAGATCAGAATATTTAACGGGTCCAAGATTATGACCAGTTCAGATGCAGATGAAACAGTAGAAATCTCCACTTAAAAACTCACACATGGGTAACAGGTAAAAATCCTAAATGAGAGTTCTTGCTATATGAATATAGCAGCAAGGAGTAAAAGAGACAAATGAAAAGAAAGAAGGGAATAAATGTAGTTATAGCATGTATTTAGATTTTGGGTTTTAAAGGATTAACACTGCAATGTCATGTACTGTACTTCTACTTTATTTCACATTGTAGATGTACAATAGGATAATTATGATATATAAGGAAGGTTTTTAAATATTTCAGAAGCCATCCTGTTTGTTCTTCATATTCTGTCTCCTTTCCTCTGTTCTGTCTACTTAGTACATTGCCAAGAACAAATCATTCTTGACTAAAGTGTGAATTTGTCACTTGCAGAGATGAAGGAATGATAACAATGATGGTGGTGGTGATCACCATCATCCTGACAGTCATCATATCATTTTTCTACCCAGATTGTCCACTCTTGCCTTAGAGCAGGGATGTCCAAACCTGGGAACTTTAAGACTTGTGGACTTCAACTCCCAGAATTCCCCAGCCAGCATAGCTGGCTGGGGAATTCTGGGAGTTGAAGTCCACAAGTCTTAAAGTTCCCAAGTTTGGACATCCCTGCCTTAGAGGTTTGATGTACAATCAAAACCTGAGAGTGAATTCTGAAGAGTCTATGTCAGTGGTGGCGAACCTATGGCACGCGTGCCAGAGATGGCACTCAGAGTTCTCTCTGTGGGCACGTGTGCCATCGCCCCAGCCAAGGTCCATTGTGTTTCACCCACCGGGGGGGGGGGAGGAAGGGGGAGAGAGAGAGAGAGAGTAAAGAGAGAGACAGGGAGGGAGGGAGGGAAAGAGAGAGGGGGAAGAGAGAGGGGAAGAAAGAGGGGGGGGGAGAGAGAGGAAGGGAAAGAGAGAGAAAGAGAGAGACAGGAAGGGAGGGGAAGAGAGAGGGGGGAAGAGAGGGGGAGAGGGAGCAAAAGAGAGGGGAGAAGAGAGAGGGAGGAAAAGAGAAATAATATTTCAAAAGCAGAAAAGTGCATTTATCATGTTTTTCTTAGAACAATTAGCTGAACTCTGCGTTGTTTATCATTATTTTAGGTAGTAAAACCTCATTATTCAGGTTAAATTGCCGTGTTGGCACTTTGCGATAAATAAGTAGGCTTTGGGTTGCAGTTTGGGTACTTGGTCTCCAAAAGGTTCACCATCACTGGTCTATGTTCTCTGGTGAGACCATTCTAAAGAAAGAAAAAATGAGCATATAACATATTTCAGAATGTGGAAGCTCTTTGGATCAGTCAACATTAATCACAAATCATTTGAATATTCACTTTTGACTTCAGCACAGATAAAATCACAATGATGTTGCAATTTGTTATTTATTTCAAAGTGTTATTTTATATCATATTATACAGCAGTCTATAAAATATGTCAAAGAAACCATATTCTCTAACTAATGGGGCTAAATGAATAAAATAATTTTATCTATAGATTAAAGTTGCCACATTCTTCCTCCTTTTTAAAAGGTGGCCTGTGTTCCCGAATACTACAGATATACATGTCCACATAATACATTAAACTAAAATGTAGTTTGTTCAGTTTGGCTCAGCATAAGATGTAAATTTTGCCATTGTAGTTTGGAAATCAGTTTAGTTTCTCATCCTGTGTAAACAGCCTTCTATGACATATTCAACAAACCATGCCTCAGCGAATGGCTTAATAGTTTGGCACAATGCGTGAAATCTTTTTCTGGGTGAATGCTATCATTCATTGAGTTACTTAGGGAAAAAAATATTATACCCTCTGTCTTAGTTATTTTGACAAGCTTAATGTGTTAATATGGTCATCATATTATGATATATGCTGGTCAGAGTCACTTGTTGAGATTGGTGCAGTGGTGGGTTGCATGCGGTACGCCCCAGTACAGGCATACTGGAGCCTGCCCGGAGCACCGGGTACCATTCTGGTACAGTGCTCCGGATGGCCCGCCCGCCTGCCCAAGCTCCTTACCTGTCCTTTAAAGCCTTCACTGCTTCTGGCACGGACCATACAGCACCTGCACGACGTTCCACCGAGCAGCTGGAGCATCGCAGAGGCTTGCGGAGGTGTCACTGACAGGTATGACGCATGCGCACACCACGCACGTCACACCACGCATGTGGACCCCGCTGACGCATGCGCACACCACGCATGTGGACCCCGCTGGGGCCATTCCAACCATACCGATTGAAATGGATCCAGAACCCACCACTAGATTGGTGGCTGTAAAAATCAAATAAATAAACAAATAAAATTATATCTCCTGTTGAATTCAATACCTTTACTAGTGGCAGAATAATAACTGTTTAGTGTATAGGACAACTCTCCTCCATAAACCATCTTGTGCCCTTGAAGAAAAGATGATATACTGATGTAAACATGATATGATGATGATGATGATGATGATGATGATGATGATGATGATGATGATGATGATGATGATGGAGGAGGAGGAGGAGGAGGAGGAGGAGGAGGAGGAGGAGGAGAAGAAGAAGAAGAAGAAGAAGAAGGAAGAAGAAAAGAAGAAGAAGAAGAAGAAGAAGAAGAAGAAGAAGAAGAAGAAGAAGAAGAAGAAGAAGAAGAAGAAGAAGTAGTAGTCAGTTAGTCTTTGGCATCTCTAAAGCTGCCTGAAGCTATGGTGATTCTAGATGCAGAATGCCAATGGTCAATCTGCAGCAAAATTCTGTTCTAACACAAACGTGCATATAAAGGATTTAATGGATCAATGCTTGCCCTCAGAGCAGATTGAGTTCATAATTTTATTTGAATGCATTGTAGTTGAATAGGGCTGGGCTGAGGGTTAGCTAAAGTTCAGAACCCTCCATCCTGGTGGCCCTTAGCAATAGTATGACATGGATATGGGGTTATAGCATAGTCCAGTAGATGGAAAGGTTTTAAAAACAAAACAATTTGTTGCCTCTAATGTACCAGAAATATAGAAACCAGCTATTGAAAGCATGAGAAATTGAAGTGGTTAATGGGGGAAATATTATTTCTATGTTTTCTAGTGGAAATAATATCAATAAAGTAGAACATTTGTAGTTCAGGGCTGAAATGAGGGGTCCTTAGTGCTCTCCGAGCTTGGTTGTTTTCTTACATATAGTTCATTACTCAAACTAGGTAGCATCATTAGTGCACCAAGTAATGAAAGTATCTATGAAAGTAATACACATAGTAACCTAAGGGGGAGGGGAGCATAAGATAATTAACTTTGGAGGGGGAAAGTAATACCATTATTAAGTTACAATCATTTTATCTACAGAAAGACTCTTGTTCTATTGTGTACGGGGGAAAAATAACAGATCTTGGAAAGTCTCCAATCAATATGAATCTGATACCCTCCAGGATCTGGTTTCTTCCAAATGTGGAATCATGCTAGACAGGCATTTTGAGAAGTGAAGTCTAATGTATCTGGAGCGCTAGTTGGGAAATCTTGATGTACGTAGATATAGCAGTAAGCAGTTTCAAATGTTCATCGTCCAACTTCTATAGTTACATTCTAGCAACTTTGATTTAAAGGAAGCAATGAAAGATAAAGAAGGACAGTGTTTCTGTACTTATGTAGTTGTAATAGAAACATATTAATTCAGTTGTAAAATTTAATAGATTCACAAATAGGAGATAAAAACCCACAATAGAACTGGAGAGGGGAATTTAGGCCATCTAATACAATCCCTGCTTCTATACAGGAATCCAGATTACAGCATTTTAGAGAGATGGCTGTCAGCTTCAGTTTGACTACAGTTTGAAGTGGAGTTTATCAGCTTCCAGTCAAACTATTATTATTTGGAAATGTTTCTCTACAAAAACATCCAAAAGTCAGCTTTCTTTGACCATGAATTGCACAGAGGAAGTGGCATTTATTTTGGAATTAACTTGCTTTAGGATTGCACTGTATTAGGTGTATAGAAGAATGTCAGGTATGTGACTTTTGTCATTCGTCCTTTGCAAGTACTATGAGGCAACTACAAAGGATTATTACTTTTGCATTATAATTTATGGCTTTGTTTCTTCTCCACACTTTTAGTCCAACTTAACACCTTCTATTTTAGATTACTTTTCCTATTTGTGTGAGGTTTGTTTGGTTAATTTTGTTTTGTGACAAACTGCTTATTCCAGTACGAATCAAAATCCATTGATAATTAGTTTAATTCTGTCATTTATAAATGGTTGAGATAACTGTACAGATGTTTCTAAAAAAAGTGGGTACACTTGATTGTTGTTTGTTTGGCTCACAAGTGTCAACAGTTTTATAGCAAGCTTTCGGAACGTAAGTATGTAAATTATATGGTAATCTGTCTGATGACTACCAAATGTCTTTAATCCACAACATGTGCTTTGGAGCATGTCTAAATATAGATGGTTGTCAAATGAATCACTTTATTGATTATTCTCTGACAAACTGTTCACATTGGATTAGATTATGTCAAAGTTTCCCAATCAAAAACAATCATGTAAAATTTCTTACAGTTTAAAATCATATAAACTTCAGTTTTATTTGCAATTCTTTGTGTTTTGTTTATTAATTAAATGTACATTCAAATTCAAAAAACTTTAATGGGATGAGAGAAAGTGTGCAGTTTATATCAACATTATACAAGTGCCAAGAAATTGTCTTAACTTCTTATGATGACGTGTTGTTAGGTATTTGCAAATTGTCCTTTGTTTTTTGGATTTTTTTCATAAATTTCAAAAAGGAAGAAAGAAAAGAATAAATTGACATTGGGAATTGGAAGAACCAGTGCTTTACACCTTACAGCTATCTTTCCTTCTTAATAATCCCTCAAATAATTTCTCCATTTGCCTTCTCCCATATAAATATTGCTGTTACTATTTGTACCAAAAATATGTATGGGGTTTTTTTTTTCTAACCAATGATAGCCATTTTGGAAGCATGGTGACTTTTCAGAGTTTTGTGTTTAAAAGAGATGTCCAATTTTTGCAGTCTCTTATTTCGGGAAAGAGAATAGTTCCCTTTTAACACAAGGCCATTAAACAATATCTACTTCAGTATCTCGTCTGATGAAATAAATAATAATAATAATAATAATAATAATAATAATAATAATAATAATAATAATAATAATAATAATAATAATAATTTAATACTTATAGACTGCACCCTCTCCCCACAGGGACTCGGGGCGGTGCACAGGAAGAATAAAAACAATGACTATATACAACATTTCATATTAAAAATAGATTAAACAGTACCTGTGCTAAAATACCCGTTAAAACTAACTAAACTAAAAATTCCCCAATAAACCCAAAAACAGAGGAATAACTATCCCAGGCCGGCAAGGCAGAAGAAGTGTGTTTTTAGTTTAAGACGGAAGGAGCGGAGGTCCGTGGTGGTCCTAATGTCGGTCCTAATGTCGTGGTGGTCCTAATGTCCCACAAATAAAAGGAAATTGTTTTAAAAGACATCAGTCGTATCCTAAGAATGCTACTCACAGTGATGTAGAGAATTGACAAAATGTCTACATCCAAACTGCTCTCAAGCAACAGAATCAGCTATGACTTTTATCAGCAAGTTTAAACGTGTTTGTCTGAAAAAACAGTCAACTCATTGCATAGCACATAACACTAGTCATGTGTAAAACAGAGGTCTATGTTTTCATGTTGAGGACAGAATCAACCAATCCAGAAGGTCACAGGAAATGGAATAGAATAAAGTAAAAATAAGCTGGACATGTACAAGGGCCTATGATGCATAATTTCAAGAAGATATAATAATAGGAAAGAGCAAATAAAGAAAAATCAAACAAAAATGGGACACACACACACACCCCAATCCCAGTATCCAGTATGGGCATTTTATTGCAAGAAGTTTATGAACATTTTGTAGTACCACTGGATTTCAACCAATTGTTGTAAGAGATTCCATGACACAGTTTCTCTGAGTTTGACAAAACAGAATGGCCTAGTCTTAGCTCAAATGTCTGAGATTTATTTTTCATGGTAGAGAGGATGCTAGAGTTATCAAATCTTAGAAGGCTGAAATAATAATAATAATAATAATTTAATTTTATAACCCGCTCTCTCTCCCCAAGGGGACTCGAGGCGGGGCACAGGCAATTAAAAATACAAAGAACAAAGTACAGAATACAAACTACAAAATTAAAAGTAAATTAAATTATTCCTGCGCTAAAACCCATATACTAAACTAAAAATTACCCCTAAAAACCCCTAACCTAAAAAGAGACTACCCAAGGCCGGCCAGGCGAAAAAAGTGTGTCTTTAATTTTAAGCGGAAGGAGCGGAGGTCCGTGGTTGTCCTAATATCGGGGGGAAGGTCGTTCCAGAGGGCTGGGCCCGCCACAGAGAAGGCCCTTCCCCTGGGCGTCGCCCGCTGACAAAGTCTAGTGGACGGCACCCGGAGCAGTCCCTCTCTGTGGGAGCGTATCGGCCGTGAGGATGTATGAGGCAGGATCCGATCCCGCAGATAACTAGGTCCCGAGCCATGGAGCGCTTTGAAGATGATAATTAACACCTTGAAGCGCACCCGGAAGACGACAGGTAGCCAGTGCAGCTCGCGCAAGAGCGGTGTTACGTGGGCAAACCTAGAGGTGCCCATAATTGCTCGCGCGGCTGCGTTCTGGACCAACTGAAGCCTCCGGGTGCACCTCAAGGGGAGCCCCATGTAGAGAGAGTTGCAATAATCCAGTCGGGATGTCACGAGAGCATGAGTGACTGTGCGAAGGGCGTCCCGATCCAATAGGGGGCGCAACTGGCGTACCAGGCAGACCTGGTAAAACGCCCTCCTGGCCACGGCTGTCACTTGATCTTCCATGGACAGCCGGGTATCCAGGAGGACACCCAAGTTGCGCGCCCCATCCACAGGGGCAAGATGTTCGCCCCCTATGGCCAGAGATGGAATCATCTGGTTGAATCGGGCAGCCGGAAACCACAGCCACTCGGTCTTGGTCGGGTTGAGCCTGAGTCCGTTACTTCCCATCCAGGTCCGCACGGCTTCCAGGCACTGGCACATCACCGCTACGGCATCGTTGGGGTGGTTTGGGGTAGATATGTACAGCTGGGTGTCATCAGCGTACAGGTGGTACTCTACCTCAAAACCACGGATGATCTCACCCAGCGGCTTCATATATGCATTAAACAGGAGAGGCGAGAGGACCGACCCCTGAGGCACCCCACATGTGAGGGGTCTCGAAGTCGACCTCTGCCCTCCTGCCAACACAAATTGCGATCGGCCAGAGAGGTAGGAGGAGAACCACCGTAACACGGTGCCTCCCACCCCCAACCCCCCCAGCCGATGCAATAGGATACCATGGTCGATGGTATCGAAAGCCGCCGAGAGGTCTAATAGGACCAGGATGGAGGAACAACCCCCATCTCTGGCCCTCCAGAGATCATCGACCAACGCGACCAATGCCGTCTCGGTGCTATGCCCGGGCCGAAAGCTGGACTGGCGCGGGTCTAGATAATCAACTTCCTCCAGGTGCCACCACACTCTCAACAACCTTCCTCCTGGTGCCACCACACTCTCAACAACCTTCGCCAAAAAGGGAAGGAAAATTCATATACTTGTACATGTCTCCAGATTTATTTCATATTCCAATAAAACGTTTAAACGTTGTGAAATACCATGGCATACCGCTTGAAGAACAAGCCTTGCACCTGCTCCTGAAGAAGTTATCTCTTCCAATCTTCCATTTTGGGGGAGGATTTAGGAGAAGATGGCATAGTGAAGGTTGCAGACACTCCTAGATCAAGCAGCTTATCTGGATTCCTTTTACTCAGAATCGATATATGAAGATGGGATGAAAACCATGTTAGTGGAAGACCACCAGGACCTGAACGGAGGCAATGCAACCCCTTTGAATAAACTAGCTCTCTTGATGGAGTTTCATACTTTTGACAATGGTATCCCCCCCTGGACCACTTGTGAGGGTTAGGAGAGTAAGTCACTGATTCATTGTTGCTTCATTTCTTCCTGAATGGGCTGCTCCAAATAATAGTTATGGGACAGAAGCAGTCAAAGTATGTGTGGCATGTTCCCTGTAATATTTAACACCTACATGAAATTGTTGGGAGGTTTCATATCCACCCTGGGCTGAGCTAGAGTTGGAACAGAGGATTTTATTCCATGTCTGGAGGCTGTGACAGTTTGCAGCGGGGGAGGGGGGGAGTTACAATTGAATCCTGGAGAAACAGAGGTTTGTTTATGCATAATCTGGCTTCCTTGCAACAACCTCTACTTTGGATGTGGATGAAGTAATCATCCCCCCCATCCAAAGAAACAAGTCCATGGTTTGAGGATCCTCCTGGATCCACACCCTTTGCTTAATAAGCAAGTAGAGGCCATAGCTAGGGAGGCCTTTGCCAAACCTCAGTTGATATGGCAGTTGCTACCCTTTTTGGAGTGGGAAGCCCAAGCAAAGTGATTCCTGTTCATATCACATCAAAGTCAGGATACTGCACGGGATTCCAAATAATGTGATTTCTTTAAAAGATTAACGAAATGCCGATGTAATATATCTTGATTCCAATGAGGGATTTGACAAATACCCCATAAATACCCCATAGGTATTGTGATTATCAAGATTTGAGTTGGAGGAATACCAATTAAGTGAATCTATGACAGCTCAAAAATCACACTTGAGTGGTTCCTTATCAAAACTAGAAAATGTATCCAGTGACTCACTAATGGTTCAGTCCTTGGGTCTTCATTCTTCAATATTTCTGTAAATGACCAAGAAGAAAGGAGGCAATGGCTATCACATTTTCAAATGATGCATCTGAAAGTAACTAATATCCTAGAAGATTAAAAGAATATTCAAAATCATCTTGACAGGATAGAGAAAAAACAGAATGAAATTTAACAGAAAGAAGCATAGGAAATATTACCCTTTGCATTGGTACTTGTGATAAAGATCTTAGAAAATGATGCATAATTAATAAAAGATTGAATATGAGTTGACTGATCTGGCTGAAAAAAAACATTAAATGTAATTTTAGACCTTGTTAATAGAAGTATAGTTTCCGAATCATAGCAAGTTGTTTTTCTCTTTGGTCACATCATGCCTTGAATACTGTGTTTGGTAATGGGCAACATCCTTTAAGAAAGATTTAGACAAACTGGAAGCAATTTGAAGAATTGCAAATAGGATGATGTTGGAAGAGGCTCAGGGAACAAGCAACTATGATGAAATATTGAGAGTTGATAGCGGGATCTGGTTCCATTGTTTAAAAAGCTGAAAGAATGTCGCACATAAGAATGAAATGCATTTCTGTGTCTACTACAGTTGTTTACTAGAAAGTATCTTCTAATCTAATCAACTGGTTTCAAAGATAAGAAAGATTGAGAAAGAAGCTTAAGGACTTTGAAAATACCTATTCTGCAGAGTGAATAGATACCAATCACCTATGCAGCATGCCAAAGATGATATAAGTATACATCATGGACAATTAAATTACTGATGACAAAAGACATGTTGCCTTTGTTTCTCCCAAGTGCTGGTCTGGTTCCTGTTCACCTTTTTAATCTCACTGCCTATCTCTTCACAGATAGGATGCTGCAACCATGGGTAACAGACAAGGTTCCATTTGCATGTCTGTCGGCTTTTTGTCATTTGGGGAAACATCCTAATATAATGAAGCCATGGGTCTAAAATCAAACCCTGCTTTATTTTCCTGACTTACTTACCAGAAAAATACATTCTGAAAGCTCATATTTTTGTGTGTGCGTCACTTTGACTGGTTTTGTTTAAAGTATTCCCCAATTGTGGACTTTCTTTTCACCATAGATTAATTTAGGCAAGATTGCTTTTAAGGTGCAATGCACTGAAAAGTTCCTCATCAGCATTATAAAGCATGCAATAGTAAATGCCCTTCCCTTAGACATTTTGCCCAGAGCAGTTTGGGCTTACTCATACACAGGGTTTGTCCCATTAGGAGATCTCGATCTGCTTTTATGTTCTTCTCCCATACCCCTCTCCAGCAGACTGTTGTTAGTTGTACAATGATTCAGATGCTCAGATGAAGAACTGTCAGAAGTGTACTGTTCTTGATTTCCATTAAAAATTGACTTGCCCAAAACAGACTTAAAAATTATACTAAAATGTCAGCTAATGTATGTTTTCACATACAATTTGTAGCTTTTCTTCTTTTTAATGCAAATAGCATAAGGGAAAATCTACACTGGAATAGTTGCAGGGAGGGGGGGGGGGAGTTAAGATATTCCTTGACTTACAATCATTCATTTAGCGACCATTCAATGGCACTGAAAAAAAAGTGACATGACCATTTTTCACACTTATAATTATTGCACCTATAACGGTTTGAGTTATGGTGCTTATTAGGGATTGTCATGAAGGCTCTATTGGCATCTTCTTACATACAATCTGATTATATTTGTCCACTGAGCTTGGTAATCGGTCTTGAGGTACCTAGTTTATCCATGATCTTATACCTCACATCAGCTGCTGGGCTCTGTAATGGAGGAGGTGGCAGAGACATTCCATCCTCAGGTATTGGCTGCACATCCAGTTGTTTTTCTGGGTCTTCTTGAGTCCAGAATGTAATGTGTAATTGGTTTATTTATTTATTTATTTATTTATTTATTTATTTATTTATTTATTTATTTATTTATTTATTTATTTATTTTTCGGATTTATATAACCGCACCCTCTCCCCAAAGGGACCCGGGGCGGTGCACAGGAAGTTTAAAAAAAATATTGGTCTATCTCAAGTTGTGAAAGCACCTTCCTCTTCACTATGTTGAAGTGTTGGATAACTAGCTGTTTCTCAGTCAGTGTGAATGTAGTTCCTCTGTCCATTTGTAGTTCACTCATAAGTTTCATATACCACCTCTCAATAAGTCCTCTCCTCTCATTTATGTATGATTTGTTTCAGTAGCTTACTTATCATCAGATCATTCTGATTGCCCGACATTTGATGTGGACCTTGTTAATGGTAAATATCAGCCACAATTTGAACTTATATCTCCCATGACAAAGGTATATTCTTACATCATATTATCCAACCATTTGCTATACACACAGACATACAAACAAGCATAAAATATAATACCAGTAACAGTAATAATAAAAACAATAAGAGTCTTGCTTGCAATAAAAAAAAATCTGGAACACCATTTGAACACCTTTGACTTTGACAAAATCACCACCCGTAAATTGCAAAAGGCAGTTTTATTTGAAACAGCTTACCTCCTGCCATGATCCCACTTTAGCACCATAAAAAAAATTGACTTGATTGTGTTATTGTTTTGTTTATCTGAAGCTTCTGCCTGACCCAGCCTTTCTGAATGGATTACCAAATCTGCATTTCTATAAACTGGCCTCCTCAATTACTGCTTGGGGCAGGGAAACTGGGGCTAGTTTCTGCCTCTGGAGGTTTTTTCATTTCTCCTTTAAGGGAAACATTCTACCCTGCCTTTTTAATATTCCCCCAAATATTTCATTCTTGGGTATGGTGGAGCTTCCCACACCATGGTCTGAAATAGTTATGTTTCACAAATAGCAGTTTGCATATTATATGTGGTTTAATGTTGTTCCAATATCTATTCCATTTTCTCTTTATCAATTGCCATTCAGGATGTAAGTTACATTTCTGCATACTGTAATGTACACAACCCACATGCTTCCGCACACAAAATACTTTGTTTGATTTTGGTTTAGTGGTCCTCAAAACTCAGCCATTATGGATTTTAAGCCTTAATTTACAATTTATTCTAAAACAAAATCATGAAAGATACTGTAATTCCAGTGAACTTATTTTCCCAAATACATATATTCAGCAGCCTTCCCAACCAGTCTATTATCCAGAATGAGGACAACGGCAGTTGTAGACCAATCCAATTCAAGGGCAACGAGTGAGATGCTGTGCGTGTGTTTCCTTTCGAGACGAGCGATGCTCGGTTCCTCTGTGCAGAAAAAGCATCAGTGCGGGAGGAGGGGGGTGCTAGGGAAAGTTCAAGAATTAACCTAAATGAACAAGGATTGAAAAGTGAGCATCTGGATTAGAAATAAAGCGACCATGCCTGGCACGATGGATAAAATGGCTGGACCGAAGTTACTATAGAAGTATCGTGATGATTGCTGGTTGACTCCATGGTGTGTAAATAAAGACCCCAAAACTCAAAATGACTGAACTTCTAATGCTTGCAAATATCGCGCACTTTATGAGAACTCGAAAAGAATATGACAGGCAGGTATGTTTTTAGGAAGCTTAACCAACTGGAAACGCGCTATCTTTAAGTAGAAAACCCATGCTCTTACGAAACATGAGGGAAATTTACTTCCGGAGCACGTCCTTTTTTTTTTTTATAATGGTTTCAGAGGCATCCACTTGCAGCCATGTTCCCTTACTAAAGATGATGGAATGGCCCTAGCCCGTCCCTGGCTTCTGGAGCTCTTTGTAAAATACCGTATGGGTTAGTGCCTTGCCCTTATCCAAGATGGCAACTCTTCCGTTCCCATTTTTATTTTTTTATTTTTGGGGGGTGGGGGGTGGGGTTGCGTCACCGCGGAGGGGCGGGGTCGCTCTCGAAGCACGCCCTCCGGCCCTCCTTTCTTATTGATTGCGCGCGGAGGCGAGGGTGTGTCCGCGTGTGTCCTTGTGCGCGCGCCGAATGCTCGCGCCCGGGCCGCGGCTGCCTCCGGCACGCGCCCAACGACAGAGAGAGGAGTGAGCGAAGGGAGCGAGCCAGAGACGCGGCAAAGAACCGCCTCGCGCACCCTACGGGCCAAAGAGGGGCCCGCAGACAGACGCGGAATTCTCAGGCGCTGAGGCGGCGAGAGCGTGATGGCGGCGACGGCAACGACGACGTCGGCGGCAGCAAGGCTGAAATGGGAAGCGACCCCGCGCTCCGCCGGGTCTTCCTCTCTTCCCGTGGCGACCGAGAGCCTAGCGTCGACGACGGCGGTCCCCTGGCTAGGAGTAGCGCTGCGGTTATTGGTCGCGCTGCTTCTCAACGCGGCCCGGGCCGACAAAGAAGGTGAGGAAGAAGCTGCCCTATGGATATATACCTCTTTTCGGGGGGGCGTTTGTTAAGCGAGCATCGTCCCCTTATAGCTAGAGTGGCCCGGCGGGGTTGGGGGGGGAATCCGAGGGACGCGTGTCTCGCCCTCCTCCTTTCCCAGGTGGTGAAACATCCAGGATTTCAGCGGGTTTCTTCCTTTCTATTGCCTGGCCGTCCGTCCCTCTCGTTGGATGGTCCTGTGCGGTTGTTATCTGCGGGTCCTCCCCAATTGATTTCCGTAACATCGCGTCAATGTTGTTAGCCAGGAATGCAACAAATACTATTTGTACGCCCCCCCCATCCCTCCCAAAGTTTCTGCATCTGGGGTGCCGCCGTTCCCCCAAACCCGCTTGCGCTCTGCTTTTCCGCCTCCTCCGAGGCCCCTTCGCGAGTTCTTCTCGGAAATCATTTACTTCATTTTCTTCTTCTTCTTCTTCCTCGATGCTGCTGTAGTTCTCTCTCTCTCTCTCTCGCGTCCCCTCCCAGCCCGGGCTGCCAACTCACTGCCCGGCCCTGTTAGTTGCTCCACCCGGCTTGGGACCTGCCTCCCCTGGGCTTTTGACTTTCCCCAGTTTGTAGCCGGGCCGTAGTAGCTGAAGCTGTGCTTGTTTGGTAATAAATAAATAAAAATGAAGTTGCTGTTTGTTTTTTTGTTTTTAAATTCTCTTGTGTTTTATACCGGCGATGGGAATGGAAGACGATTTGCACTTTAGCCTCTCGACTAAATTCTAAAAACTGAAACAGTTTATTGCACCATTTAAAGCAGGGGTCTCCAACCTTTGCAACTTTAAGTCTGAAGGACTTCAGCTCTCAGAATTCATCCAGCCAGCTTTGCTTCGCCAGCTTTGCCAGCTTTGCTGGCTGGAGAATTCTGGGAGCTGAAGTCCTTCAGACTTAAAGTTGCAAAGGTTGGAGACCCCTGGTTTACAGCCAACATTAGACTTGGCTTGCTTGTTTAAAATTACTTTATTCTAAACTATTTCTTCAAGCCACCCTAAGCTTTCTTTACCTCACTGGATAGCTCTCCTTCCTATCCCGTCCCCCCAAATGAGATATTTGTGAAAGTATAAATAATGTAATATTTACTACCTTTGCTGCTTGGTTTATGATGGGTGGGAGTGATACCTGGTTTATTGTCATGAAGCATGTATTCAGGTTGTGAAGAAATTTCTAGACTAGAGGGTATAGAAAGAGCCTTAGCATTTACACTTGGTCTTGGCTTTAGTGGTTGATACCAATCCAAGAGGAACATGAAATGAGGGAAATGTCCCCTCAAGCTTCCATTCCACAAGCATATATTAACACGTTTGGATATTTGTAAGTTGGAACTTCTAATTTGTTTTAATGCTTATATTTTGCTGCTGCTTATGTATAAAACATAAATAATTATTTAAGGCTTTATCACAACTAGGGAAGAGTTTTGGCCCTGTTATCAGTGGGTTGTTTGTTTGTCAGCTGATTTTTGCAGCAACCAGAGAAGTGGCTTTAAGCCAGGAGTTTTAGCCACAGAAAGTAAATCATAGCAGGTATTCTTGGAGAAGGAGCATATCAAAGAAAGTGCTACATGTGAACATTTTTCTAATAATTCTATTTGATAACAATGTTTAATCGCATTATGAAGATGAATCAAGATAAAATATTTAAAAATCTAATGAATAGTCTAAATTTTAACTTAGTCAGGGAAACTTTGATTAAGGAACTAGAACCTGTATTGACTACTGATTAAAAATTGTCAGAAAATAAAATGTCGATTATATTTCTGCTTTCTGATTCTATAGCTGATTTTGCAGAATGGTTCTTTGGTTTGTGAATGGCTTGTGTAGATTCTGTTTGAATAAGTTGCTGCTTCATTCTGTCTTAATAATGTGCCCTCACGCTGCCTTCATGCGTTGCCTGGAACTTGCGAAGTCAGCAGTTAACTCTTTGTTAATTTCCTCCCTTCTGCCTTCTGATTTATTTATTTATTTATGTAAAGCATTTATATTGGCGCCCAATTCAAACATGAAATTTTGGGATGCATACAATAAAAAACAAATATAAAATATAAAATAATATATACAATCAGATGTAAACAACTGACAGCCAGGAACTCATATTTATTGCCTTCTTTCTTTATAAGAGCTCTAATCATTCTTACCCAAATACTCAAGGAAAGACCAGGGTTTCACTGCCTTTGTAAAGGCCTAAAGAACTGGGGGGGGGGGGGGGGCATAGGGTTGAGTGGAAATCATTTTAGAGGGAAAGCACTGCCCTGGGAATGATATCCCCCTTAGGTCTCATCAGATGACATTATTTTAAGAATGTACCTACTTCAAAGTGTGCCCACCATATGGGAGCATTTGGGATGGGTAGATGCCATTGGGAGAAAGTGGTGCTGCAAATAATCAGGCCTATGGCACATAGAGTCTTATGGGTGACAACCAGCTTGTTAAATCCCACCCAGAAGCCTATAGGAAGCTTTTCTTTTTAATTAATTGTAGCTTCTGGATAGTTTTCTGGGCAATCCTATATAGATCTTATTGCAGCAGACCAATGGGATGACTAAGGTATGAGTGACTGCAAATGGAAATTGGCATGTTGGTGTACAAGATGAAGTTATGAAAATGTCTCTAGTATTTTATAGTAGTTTCCAGGCATACTATTTGAAATTGATACTTTATTGTATCAAAAGCTGGCAAATCATTGTTCAGAAGTCTTGACATGATACATGATATTTCATAGCTACTGAGAACAAATATTTCTACTTCTGCATATCCATTTGAATAGGTCTATACTTCCAGTAACTTCTGATATTGAAGCAAGCTTTTTTATTTAAGGCATTTTGGATCCTCTACTCTGCATTC
Organism: Rhabdophis nuchalis; assembly: GCA_039707465.1. Taxonomy (NCBI): domain Eukaryota; kingdom Metazoa; phylum Chordata; class Lepidosauria; order Squamata; family Natricidae; genus Rhabdophis; species Rhabdophis nuchalis. The sequence continues at coordinate 36,484,034 of CM077651.1, read as the reverse complement.
TTTAATGAAATTTATAAGGTATTTCCATCAGTTGGCTTATTTCTTTAAAAAAGATACATGAGATATTCTTATGCTGGTAAACTTTTTCAAGCTATCTTGAAAACTAAATTGTTTGCTTATCAGAATCTATTTTGGTCTTGCAACTTGGAAATTCATTACTTTTAATTTTGAGTTGTAATGTCTGATATTGATAAATGGGCAATTAGACAATTACTTGCACGTTGATTTAGATTTTTAAATCAAATTTTAAATACAAGTTTTAGTAAAGAAGGAAAAACCTATTTAGAATTATATATCTTGAATTTGAATTATTTTAATATAAAGGTAAAGGATTCCATGTCCAGTCATGTCTGACTCTAAGGTGTGGTGGTCATCTCCGCTACTTGGCCAAGAGAGCCAGCATTGTCTGAAGACATTTTCTGTGGTCATGTGACTAGCATGGCTATTTGTCAAAGTTGCATGGAATACTGTTGTCGAAGTGGTACCCATTAATCTACTCATGTTAGCATGCTTTAGAACTGCTAGGTGGACAGGATCTGCGGCAGGAATGAGAGTTCATCCCATTGCATGGCGCTTGGGTCTTAGATCCAGGCTTTCAGCTTTTCAGCTGGACAAGCTAGGTGTCTTTAACTGGTGAGCGATTTCACCCCTTCTTTTAATGTAGATAGACGAAGTGAAAGGCATACTTGTATTGCCTGTGACCTGACAAGAGATTCAGCACAGAGCAACTCACTGTACCTCTGAAAATGTCAGCCACAAGTGCTGGCAAGACAAGGGAAAAAAATCTAGATCACAGCTATTCAGCCTGAAAACTCATCACTGTTTCAGACTAAAACATACTTGGAAGATTGTGTTTACTTTTATTGGTTAAACTGCTAACAACATTAAGACAATAGTGGCAGGATGGACATTTATCTGCTTTGTCTGAATAATAGATTGTATTGCACCGGAGGGAAGAAATCTGATTCAGTGATACATGTGTTGGTAACCTCAAGGCTAGACTACTGCAATGTATATTTCATGCAACAGTTTTCAAAGATTGCCCAAAAATCGCAGTTGGTCCAGAATGCAGTGGTAGAAGGCAAGTGTCATTTCTTGGAGATGCCATAACTCTGTGTTAGTGGGTGGGTGAAGAGAGGAAGTACTTTGGATTCCTGAATTGAAGAGCTAGGTGAGCTCCTAAATGGTCACTTCTAATTATTAAGATTCTATTAATTTATGCCTGTGGTTCACTCTCAGGCTTGCCATAATTTAACTCATGATACAGATTCAGATGTCATTCTAGATATAATTGTATTTTAAACTGATTATGAAACTAAATACAGATCAGGTTAGAATTCTAATTTAGACTGCATGTTAATTTGTTCATGTTTTCTCTCTCTTTCCTATTTTATCCTTTCAACAATACTGCTCATTCAGCATACCATATTATTCGGAGTATAAGATGCACCTTTCCCCCCCAAAAAGGGTGAAAATCTGGCTGCGTCTTATACACTGAATACAGCCATTTTTGTCCTTTCGAAACCCTGCCCTGCGTATCCTTTTTTTTTTTTTTTTTTTCAAAAATGAATGTGCAGAGGGTTTAGGAGGCCTGCAAAGTGCTACTGGGGGCCGGCAAGGGCAAACATTTTTTCTTCTTCAAAATTTACCTCTTTAAAATCTTGCTGCATCTTATACTCCAGTACATCTTATAGTCTGAAAAGTATGGTAAGTTTTTGATGATTATGTATAGTTTTGTAGTTTATCTTTCTTATCAAACTGTTAATATTTTATTGCCATTGCTGGGTATGGTATTACAGTATAATTACTGTTTCTTTTATAACTGGTCTAATAGTTAAGGCATCAGAATAGAATAGAGGTAACTGTGATTTCTAGTCCTGCCTTAGGCATGAAAGCCAGCTGAGTGACTTTGGGCCAGTCATTCTCTCTCAGTCCAGCCCACCTTACATGGGGTTGAAGGAAAATAGGAAGAGAAAGGAGTATTTGGTATGCTTCACGATTTATATCTCACTTTGTTTACAAAAATACTAAATGTTACATATAAATAAATAAAACTTATTTTGTTAAACATCCCTGCAGTTTATTTCTGGCTCCTTTTAAACCACTATTAAAAAATTTAAATCATACCTATATTCAAGGACTGTATCCAAATTTTGTCTTTTAAACAATTCATTGTTTTTAAATTATAGATGAAATAATATACAATATTGTTTTTTATTTTATCAAAGTATATTAATACAAAACCTATTTTACTCATGCATACACATTGATATACTTGTTTTTTAAAATCAATTTTTCTATGAATTGTTAATAAGATAACAGAAAAATGGGAAAACTGATATGTCCATGCTAATTTAGAAGGAAGAAATATAGCAAAAACAATATAATGCAATTACTATAGATTCTTCATCTTATCCCACTACCTTTATGTGTTTCGTTAATTGTTATTTAACAGCTGGGAACTGGCTCATAGATATATTCAAATATGTCTTTTGATTGGTTAAGGACTTGTCTCACTGTGAATACTGTATCTAGCTATTATACTGAAGTTTTTTGCATTGCCTGAGAAAGAATAATTCTCTTTGGATAAGTGTTTAAAGTCCACCTGTCTCCCAATCCTAACATTTCTTGCTATTCTTCAGCTCTAAAATATTCTTAATATGTTAATCTTCCTTAGGCACAGTTTTCCCAAACAACAGTATTTCCTCACTATGGCTCCTAATGGTTTTATAGCAAGGGTGCCAAGTGTGTCGTCATGGCGGTATCATATAAAGTATCGGGACTTCACCCCCCCCCCCCTTCGCTAAACCAGGTGGGGGCAGGGCCAGCATGTGATACACCTGGCCCGTGGGCCGCAAGTTTGACATCCTTTGTTTATAGGATTTCTTTTTCTACAATACAAAATAAAGAATTAATGATAAACAACGGAATAAGATACTGGCACTAGCAACAGGATTTTAAGACATGAATAGTTGTTATTTTAAGGATAGTTTGGTAGAACTTGAATGGATGATTGTTTGGGCAGGTCTGTTAAGACAAGCTGATCTGCTAAAACAGCAAATAGAAGCCATGGTCTACTTTAACTAAAATGCCTTGACAGTAACTCATGCTCTAATCACCACTTGGTTGGATTGTTATAACATGCTCAAAGGGGCTACCTTTGGAGATACTGAGGATTGCAGCTGGTGTAAAATGCAGTTACTAGATTGCTAACTAGATAAGCTGGACAGGCAGGAATAATACCTATTTTGAAATTGCTGCATTAGTTCCCAGTAGTTTCTAGGCTTAAAATAAAGTGCAGGTTATTACCTTCGAAGGCATTTCTGATGCAGCATCAGGATATATCAGGAAATGCCTTGGCAGAATTGAACCTGACTCTCTGATTAAGTCATTAAGAGACAATATATTGCAGGTCCCTCCTCTATATGATATGCATGATCAGGGACAAGCCTTCTCAATGGCATCCCCCACTTTATGGAATACCCTTTTCCCAATAGAACACAAAACCCCAAATCTGCTGGCACTTTTTAAACAAGAAAAATAATTGGTTTGAGCATTTGTTCATTCTTTAGATCTATGGATTTATGAAGTTTACTGATGGGTTTCTAGTTTTTGTTTTTTTTAATGTCATATATACCATATTTTATACCCTTCCCCCCCCAAAAAAGTGGGTGGAAGTTTCTGTGCAACTTATAGAACTAATGTTGCCAAAGCCCCATACACCCGACGGCCCCTACCCTGGCTTCTGCCTCCCAGCAATTTGCCTCCTTGCAGCAAACAGCCTGGTCAGTTTCAGCATAGCCTGATTTAGCATGAGCAGCTGATTGGTGATTGGATGAACCACTTGGAACAGCGCTGATCAGCTGTTCCAGACTGTGAGGATCACCACTGCTCATAGCCACCATCTCTGTGCCCCCCATTTTTGGCCTGTGTGCCCCGTTTTTGGCCTGTGCTAGGCAGCGGGAATAGGAGCAGGTAGCAATCACTACCACATGGAATGGACCAAAAATGGGGAGCATGGAGGTCAAAAATGAGGCACAGGGAGGCCAAAAATGGGACATGTGGAGGCCGAAAATGAGGGGTATGGAGGTGGCGGCTATGGGCAATGGCGATCCCGCAGCTTGGAACAGCTGATAGGTGGTATTCCGGAAGGCTGATCCGACTGCCAATCAGCTGCTCATGCTAATTCAGATTATGCTGAAGCTGACCAGGTTGTTTGCTGCAAGGAGGCAAATTGCTGGAAGGCAGAGGCAGAATTTTTTTTTCTTGTTTTCCTCCCAAAACGTTAGGTGCACCTTATAGACCAGAGCATCTTATAGTCCAAAAAATATGCTAATTTACTATTTTATTAAATTTGTGCCATTCATCTCGTAAGAGATGACTCTGGGCAGCTTACAAACATAAAAACTAGTACACATTAAAATAATAAAATAAAAAGCAATAATAATACCGGTAAAAGATGAAGAGAAGGAGAACACAATGGATACATGATGAGGTGGCAGAGAAGTCTCTTTTCCTCAAAAGTGGAAAATTCTTGACTGATGTGGTCTGCAGCATGCTCCCTCTACTGACACAGGTTAGCCAATCCCAATGAAGTGAGATGGTTCTTCAGCTAATCTGGTCCCATGGCTTGAATTGTAGCTAAAACAAATAGTAGCCAATGCAACTTGCAGAGCAGGGATGTAACATGGGCAAACTTAGGGGCCTCATGAACTGCCTATGTTGCTGCATTCTGCACTAGTTGTAGCTTCCAAATACTGAATCCTGACAGGAAGGGGTCCAAATAATCAATCCTTCCTCTGAAACTGCCAAGCAATCACCTTCTCTATTATCTTCCTTAAAACGGGAAGGTTGGAAACTAAACAAAAATTGTCCGGACAAATGGGGTGAAGAGCTGGCGTTTTCTAGGAGGGGACAAACCAGGGCCTCCTTAAAAGACCACAGGAATGTTCCTTCCTGCAGTGAAGAATTAATCAATTTCAATGAGGAGGGCTAAAGATCTAATTGCCAGGTTGTTGTATTGACAGCATTGAGGATCCTGTTCACTTCATCAAGATCGAATTGTTCCCATATAATTGGGTAACGCCTATCCCCAGGCATATCACCTATAGGAGCGTCATGCATAGGTTGCAACTGGAAATGAATCTGAACAACTCTGTCAGGTGTTGAAGAAATTCCTCTGTGCAACCCTGAAGATGATCATCTCAGCCCCCTGTCCCAGGAGGGACTAGGTGATCCTAACATTCTGTGGATGCAATGGATGGAGAAATAATGATGTCTTGGCACTCTTACCGCAACAAGATAGGCCTTAAAAGTCATTTCCAGTCAGAGATCCCTTATCTAGGTGTGTCTTAACCCTTTTCAAGATTCACAGCTCCTTATAAACCATAGAGGGAGTGGGTGTGAATAGTCAAGAGAGATCATGCAATCCTATTCAAAGCCTCAGATGCCCTTTGATTCCAGGACTTTATCAGAGCTTTGGCAGAACTGTGCAGTGAAACCCTGGGATATTCCCCAGTCCCCCCTGGAACCCATTCAGGTTCATCAGTCACTGGGGACAGATCACTCATATGGGTGCAGGAGGGAGGCAGCATAAGGGAATCTCAGGGACACCAAGGCGTGATCTGAACATGACAAGGGAGAAACCAACAGGTTTCACACACACCCCAGCTCATGTTGCCATTGCTCCGATATGAAAATTATATTTGGCCTCTGGTGACTATCCTGAATCGAATCTGAGATGATCTGAGATAGGCCCATGGCTACTGCCATAATAGTCATGAACACGTGGGCCACCTCTGAGATCAAACCCAGAAATGGCCGATTAAACTCTTCCAGAACAATAAGCCTAGGGAACTCCACTGGCAGCCCCGATATGGTCTCTAGCTGTTCAGGCAGAGGTTGCTACACAGCAGGAAGGCTGGTTACAATAGTTTCATTTTTGTTTTGCCTTTGTTGTACTGCACCCACAATTGATAATAAGAAAGTTTTAAACAATGTAAAATAAATAGGTTGCAAAGTTCACTTGAATGAAATTTTTGTTTCTTTTTCTTACAGCTTTTATCCAATCAGATAGCATAATAGAAGTCTTACGCTTTGATGAAGGAGGCTTATTACAGGTAAATATTTACTGTTAAATAGAATTATATAGTAACATTTCTTCAAATAGCTTGCTTTACTATTTGCATTATTTTCTTTAATAAAGAAAAAATAATGGTGGAACAACTGGTCAGACTTGATTTCCTTTTCAAATGGTCTCTTGCAAGTCTGCTGTGTTATTTTGCCAATAAGCATATTTCAGCAAGTGTCTTTTTTGATGCCGAGATAAAATTTTAAGTGACTCGCTGCATTTTTGGCACAAGAGTTTTTTGGGTGAACTCCCCAATTCCAAAATGATTTTATGAAATATCTTTTTAATTAGTTATAGTGCTGAATTGAGCTACAACTTATGCAGCTTGTTTATTTTGACTTATTACTCAGCTAACCATGATTAAAACAAACCATAGCAAATTATGTGGTTACCTGATACTTGTTAGTTTGCTTTCAGAGAGAACTGTTTTTAAAAATTTGTGTTTCACATTTCATTTCAAATGATGCTATTATAAAAGGATTTACAGGTAGTCGTTTACTTACAACAGGGGTGTCACAGTCCGAGGAGCAGATCCGGTGCTTAGATATAGCCCACGGGGCCACCCTAGAAACAGCAAAGGACCAGCCCGTGGTCCCTCTGCCAGTGAAAACGGAGGCCATTGCAGGTGAAAACACAGTTCACAAGGGCTGTGTGCGGCTCTCCCGCACTCCGTTTTCACTGGCAGAGGGTTGCAGGAGGACGTCAAAACTGGAAACGGAACTGTGGAGCCAGTTTTCGTTGGCAGAGTGCTGGGGCCACCAAAGGCATCCCCGTCACGAGTGATGTCAGCTGGCCATGCTTATTCTGGCCATGCCCACCCTGCACCCCGACGTCAAACACAACCCAAATGTGGCCCTCAATGAAATTGAGTTTGACAACCCTGACTTACAACAACTCATTTAGTGATCGGTTGAAGTTACAACGGCACTGAAAAAAATGAGTTATGACCATTTTTCACAACTGTTGCAGCATCCTCATGCTCACATGATCATTTGCTTGGCAAATGACACATTTTTATGACGGATGCAATATCCTAGGGTTACGTGACCTTCTGAAGTCTATGGAGAAGCCAGTTTCACGTAACCATTTTACTAATTTAAGAACTATAATGATTCACCTAACAGTGGCAAGAAAAGACATAAAATATGCAAAATTCACTTAACAAATTTTTCACTTTGCAACAGAAATGTTGGGCTCAATTGTGGTCGTAAGTTGATGACCGCCTGTATTTGATTTCATAATAGTTTTTAAAATTATTTTATCCTGGCTCATGAAAAGGAGATGGTTCTTTTTTATATTCAATGAGTGCATTTTTGGCAAGACTTTATATAGCCGTGTTATAGTTGTTTCTCCTTGAGCTTCTTCATTCTTCAGTTACCATTTTTTGGAGGCTGTTTTCCACTTTCCCTTTCAGGCTGCCAGCTATGTCTTTTCTCCTGTCAGAAAACTAGCATTATGATAGATGAAGGAGGCTTGAGTGAGCAAGGGAGGGGAGGGGAATGTATCTCACAGCATACAGGTAGTCCTCGAGTTAATTTAGTGACTGTTCAAAGTTACAACGGCACTGAAAATAGTGACTTATGACTGTTTTTAACATGCACAACCAATGCAGCATTCCTGAGAATGTAGAATGGGAGCAATACACGCATCCCTCCAGATCTCCATTTACAGTGGCCAAGGGCTTTCCTCAAAGCCTATGCCGCCGAGAATGGAGGTCTGGAGGGATGCATGCACCCCTCCCAGCCTCCGCTCTTGGTGGCAAAGGCTTTTTCCAACAACAGCAAAATGCTTTGCGAACGGGGGGGAGAGACTTCATTGTTTGAGGCCTTCCCTCTGTTTGCAAAGCCTTTTACCACAGATCTCATCCAGGCCTCCATTTGCAGGACTATGTCGTAAGTAGTTGGGGGTGGGTGGTTTATAGTATAACGTCAAACGGTTGCTAAGTGAACTGTCGTAACTCAATTACCTCTACTCAAAAAATATTTTTTTATGTGATAGAACAGCAAAATTATTTAACATAGTATTTATTCAAAGGAAAGGTGTTTTTTTCCCTGTAAAGCATGACCTTTGAAAAAAGGTTGGTTATCTTACTTTCTCAGAATAATGGCAGATATTGAAAGGGAAAGTTTATTTCTGACCATGAGTGAGGATTCTAGAATAAATATTAGGGAATCCAGTGATTGAGTTACTGTCCATGCAGCTGCACAGTTTTTTTAATCTTCACTCTCAGTAGGGTAAAAACAATTTAAATGTCTTCCCTCTTTCTTCTGCTTATCTCTTACAGCTTTCAGATAGCATAACCTTATTCAAATATTGCCAAAAGGTTCAACCTCACTACTGTAACTAATATTGAAGATAAGTCAGCCCCACCCTAGTAAAATATTAACTCTTTTTATAATTCCTGACAAACACTTTCCTCTACTTTTTCTTTCAGTTACCTCATTTTTATTTAATCAGTTCTCTTTCCCCTCAGGGCAGCTATCCTTTATAATTCCCCCCCCCCCCCTTTTCTGCTAAGAGGGAAAGAAATTTGCTTCTAATTCCACACGCACACACATACATCCATCTGGGTTTTAATGTTATATCATTAAAAATTACAATACTTATTTCATGGACATTTCATATCCATTTTGTAATCAGGACATGATTATTAAACATTTATACTTAGTTAAAATAATCAAGTCAGTATAAAAAAGAAAATAGTGAAACTATAACTGATAATCACATGTCAAGTTAAAAAGTAATCTCTAAAATCAGAATTCTTTAAGCGAAACAATTTACGTATAAAGTTTAGTCTATACTTGTTCCTAATACATACTCCTATGATGCCCTTATATGTAGGATGAGCATTGTTCTTTTTTCTCCTATTTTCTAGGCAAAAACTTCTGTTTTTATCCCAGAACTGCAGAGTTAACTTAAAATTGGTGAAGGGCCCGTTTGTAGTGGTTAATGTGTTTGCCTAGAAACCAGGAGACTATGAGTTCTAGTCCTGTCTTAAGCAGGAAAGCTGGCTGGGTAACTTTGGGCCAGTCATTTCTTTGGTAGCCTAGCACACCTCACAGGACTGTTGTTTGAGGAAAAGAGGAGAAAGGAGTATTATGTATGTATACTCCTGGAATTACTTATAAGGCATTAAAGGCAGGGGGGAAAACTAATAAATAAATAGCTTTTAATGAGGAATTTTGTCAAAAGATTTTTAAAAGTAAAAGTGTGCAGCATTTATTGTTTATCTACAACAGGGTCTCAAACTCAATTTACCTGGGGGCCGCTGGAGGCAGAGTTTGGGTGAGGCTGGGACGCATAAGGGATTCCTTATATTAATATTAATACGAATATTAATACTAATATTATACTTTCATATCACGGTGGGGGCCACAAGATACCGTCCTGCGGGCCGCAATTGGCCCACGGGCTGTGAGAATGAGACCTCTGATCTTCAAGTTTATTGGTATGTTTGTGAGATTAGATATTCTCTAGTTAAAAGTAGTCCTCAATTTACAACTGAATGACCGTTCAGTGACTATTTGAAATTGTGACAGGACTAAACAAAGGGACTTATGTCCCCAAAGTTATAGCCACTGCAGTGTCTCCATAGTCACATGAACAGAATTCAGGTCATTTTGGGATTAGTCACAATTCGCTGGCCACATGTGAGTTGGGGAGGTGCAGTGTGGGCCTGGGCCTACAACCAAGCCTTTCAGGGCCTCCCCCACCCCATGCTTTACTTAACGACCACAACATGGAGAGCAGGGATTGTGGTCATCAAGTGAGACAATCATTTGGGTGCCTTTTTTTTTAAACAACAGCAAGTTCCATTACAGTCGTAAGTTGAAGACTTCCTGTAATGGGATAGACAGCTGAGATTCAATTCTAAATAATTTGAATATTTACAAGTAATTTCTTTAAAAAATGCTTTACAATTGAACTTTTCTATTCTTTTTTAGACTGAGACAGCTATTGGTCTCAATTCATATCAACAGAAAAGGTAAGTTGTTTGCTAAAATACATTTAGTTAAGAAGTTTTTTCAATATCTTTTGTAATTTGAATTATTTTGACAGTTTGATAAATCTACCACATTGTCTCCAATTATTACTTTTTAAAATCCATTTATGACAGTGGTGGCGAAGAATGCCTTTTATAAGTTTTGAATTGATGCTTCTGTGCAGACATATTGCAACATTGTTTATAGGTGCTTTGGTAACCATTCACTTGAATTACTGCAATCATAGTATGATGGATTATTTTTCAACATAGTTTCTAAACTTCAGTTCATCAAAACAAAAGTTTCAAAGTTAGTAATGGGTTTAACTAATTTAATCATATCACACTTATTCTTTGTTAGCTGAATTAGCTGCCAGTAAATAATTTATTTCCAGGGCCTAAGAAAGGATTTGAAGACTAATTTTTAAAGTTCTGAATGGCTTACAGATAGGGATGTGCAGCTATTCAGAAGGGGGAAAGGTGCTTTGAAGGGTCTGTGAGCATTCCTCCCTAATGAATATCTTCCCTTTTTCAGCGTTCACGACAGGCACATAGTGCCAGGAAAATACATATTTGAATTAAGGAACTGAGAACAGGGTATTACATTGTGCAACATTTCCTAAACACAAGTGCATTTTTTTCTCAGAATCACAGAAATTATAAAATAATCATGTTTTATTAGTAATTAAAAATGTACCTCATAGCAAGCAAGGTTTTCATTTTTTAAAGTTATGTGTTCAATGATATTGAACTAGCTAAAGAGCAAGATACAAAGGAAAAAGTAACAAATTATAATTAAATGTCTTCAGATTAAATATGGCAAAATATTTTCTACACACATACATACACACAATCATTTTAATTATTATTTTTTGCATAAAGTTATTTTTTTTTACATGTGAAAGTTTCATTTTCAATTAAATGGTGTATTGTCGGTATAAATAGTTTGAAAGATAATGTTTATAACAATTTCATTACATTTATATTAATTCTATAATAATAAAAATAGCAATCATAATATTTACTTCTCTATTTTAACAAATCTCCCTTATTTCATTAATCTTTTTGTTATATTTCCATGTTTCTAACTTCTGTTTTTGTTATCTAATAATTGATAAAATAACCATAATCATAAAATATTCAGTTTGTCCCTTTTCCTTAATTGCAAGTGTTAATCTATTTCATCTGTAGAGATCTTTTCACTTTTCCACTGTTGTGCAAATACAATTCTGGCTGCAGTTGGTACATGTAGGATCAAATATGTATTCCCCTTATTATAATTATCCGGTAGAATACCCAACAGAAACATTTCTGGTTTTAAATCAATATGTTGCTTTATAATTTTTTCCAACCATTTATGTATTTGTGTCCAATTTTTTTTTTTGCTTTTGGGTATGTCCACCACATATGATAGTACGAACCAGGTACCTGATGACATTTCCAGCAGTTAACCGACATATCCTTAAACATCTTTGCCAATCTTGAGGGCGAGAAGTGTCATCTGTAAAACATTTTATATAAATGTTCTCTATATGCAGTTGACTTCATTAATTTGTAATTCCTAACCAATAATTTCTGCCACTTATCTAACTCTATTGTATATCTAAAGTTTTTAGCCATACTATCATTGTCTCCTTCACTTGTTCATCTTCCGTTTTAATACTTAATAGATAACTATATGTTTTCTCTATTAGTTTTTCATCTGTCCCTATTTAGTATCTGATCTAGTTCTGTTAATTCTTTACAAAAACCATTTTAGCATCTTTCTCATATCTATCTGCACTTGTGGCACCATGCTATATCAATCCTTTGACTACTCAGTTTCTATTTAGTTTGTATCTAGTAATATTTTCAATAACGTTTGGATGGATCAGTGCCTCCATTGTGGAGAGTTGTCTTCTCAAGAATTGGTATTGTTTCCTTGTATCCCTTACTCTACTAGGAATCTGTTTTAGGACTACATTTTGATTTTGAAGTTCTTAGGACAAAAAATCATGAGTTTGTCTCAGTACACTGTATCTACCTCCTATTCATGGAATGTGGGTAACAGTGGAACAATAGAAAATACTCATATCTCGGGTTTTAGATTTTGGCAGTGGTTTGTTCTCCGAGCTTGCCGTTTCATTCCCGAACTTTTCATTACCAGGCTAGATAATATCAGCAGGCAGGGCTTCGGTAGAAGTGTCTAGTCCTCTTCCTCTTTAACTTACATATATGTCTTGTTTGCCGGTGTGGTCAGTTGGTAGTGGCTATTTGTGCTATGTTTAAATTCTGAGAAGCTGATTGAATATTAGGGTAGCTTGCAAGATACTTTCCAGTCTAGAGATCCTAGTCTGCATAGAATGATTTAAGTATATTGTTTGCATGGCTACTCTATTTCAGATAGAACTGAGTTTTATTAATGTCTCCTGCATTGTGGCCAAAATGTGCCAAACTGAACCAGTACTACAGTAGGAAAACAAATATTGAGAATGTGACTGAAAAATTGTTAAAATAGGACAATAGTTTACTTAGGAGCAGCCGCACAACTTGCTTAACATTTTGTATAAATACTGCATTTATAACTGACAATTGGAAGAATTTCATTATTGATCCCCTACCCCAGGAGTGTCAAACTTTATTGCTTTGTGAGCCAGATCAACATTCTAGTTGTCCCCGGGGGGAGGGGGAGGAGTCGGCGGTGTACTCGAGTGTAGGAGTTGCTGGGCACATGCGCGTGCAGAGCCCAACTCGCTATCCTGGCCGCCTCCTGTGTGCATGCGCACCTGCCATCATGGTTTGTTCATCCATGTGGCTGCTGACTCTGTGCATAGAGTGCCTGCTGTGATAGAATGAGCCAGGCCAAAGCTTACTGGAGGGACAGTGGCAGACCCCCTGCTGGCGGACACCTCCCCCCATGCATAAACACCTGAAATGCCAGTAAGTGTGGTCATGCTGGAAACAGCAAGGGGCCAGCGTGCATGCACACAGGCCCGTCCCATGCCCTTCTGGCAGGCACACGTGCCCCCAGGAGGCAGGAGGCCCAGCCTACGCCATGCTGGTGTGTGCACATGTGCCTGCATCCTGTGCATACGTGCACGTGCTGCGCCGGCATGGACCGAGCCTGTGCGCCTGCTGCTTCCTGTACAAACGCATGCATGCCAGGATTGGGTGGGCCTTGCCTAAGTGACGCTGGCCAGCCACTTACTGTTTCCAGGATGACTTACATGGGCAGGATCAGACCACATCACAGCCCCACAGGCCTTAGGTTTGACACCCCTGTCCTACACAGATAGCTAGAGCAAATTTAAACATTAAGTATATTAATCGTGCCTGGGGAAAGCTTAGCAAATTTTGTTTATATATATAAATGGTAAAACCCTAGAGCATTAATTACACAGTGAAATTGAATTGAATTAACAGAATACTTGGCTCAACAAAGGAAGAGCTCATGAACAAGATTTAACAATGGCAATAAATGATACAGGAAATAAATTTTAGCAAATGAAACTAAGTGCAAGATTTTCTTTTTCCAATTCATGTAACTAATGAGTAAATAGCAGCTTGACAATGATCCGTATCAAATTTGAGTACAAACAGAAATGGTTGAATCTGTTGCCTACCATCACGTCCCACATTAAGGTCTTAAAACTCATAACAGGCTTCCCCTGATGATAACGAAACCAAATATAACCTGAAATAATGAAAGAAATGGATCTCATTGACTCATCACTCTTGGGAGAATGGAGTATAGGTCCTTGGAACTTGTACTTTGCAAAGTTGTTTGGGTGCAATGTAGAAGAAATGAAAAAAATGTGTCCTATTGTGGAAGGGTTTGCTAAAGCTGGGTAAATATTAAGTTGTGCAAATGTTGCTAGGAAGGTAATGATAGTACGTGGTTTGTAACTTGTTGAAAGAGGAATAGTGAAAAGTATAATTCTGTTCACTTTGGTGCGTACAAATGAAAGTATATGAGAAGAAATTGATTCAAGAACTTGAATCTGGTAGGGATTACTCAAGATATGTAAGTGGGGATGAGGACAAGAATGAATGGGTGATTAATGAGTACAATTGAGCAATGTAACAATAACAAAATATTCATAATTGCATTCAGAAATGTGCAGTCGGTATAAAATCTATTAGAGTGGTTTGGTCATATAGAAACAAATCTGATAGCACATCCCATAATATTTTGCAGATGTAATAAAAGCTTGTCTGCTATAAAAAAAACTCAGATCAACAAAATGTGCATTGTGTACAAACTTGTACAAATTGTGGTTAAAATAATTACCAGTTCACTAAAATATTTAACAAAATAGCTATTTCTGAAGCTTATATTTAAAAAGTTGAACAAAAACTAAAACCACAAAAACGAAGTTTAAACAAAATCTCTTAAGAGACATACAGGTGCTTGCTAATTTCACTTCCTGTTTATTTTTGAAATGTCAGACTTGCAATTTTCAAAAAGACATGAACAGTTACAATAAAAAATCAACTATGTTCAACTACTTGATATTAGGGGACTCTAATACGCCGCCTTTTGCAACAAATAATATTTTACAGATTGCATTTGTCTTCTGTTATTTCATAAAGTATAAAAAGTATAAAAGTGTAAGTAAGATCAGATAATAGAATGGTTGGAACTCGTTAAGCAAATTGTTACTTAAGAGCATTTGTAGGGAAATACTTTAGATTTAGATATTTAATTGTAATTGCAATTGATCTAAGATTTTACATTTGCAATCCTATTACTCTCATACCAGAGAGTACACTGGGGCTTATTTCTGAATGCTGAGAGATAACTATAGTATAATATTTGTTTAATTTATATAGTTGCCCAGCTCAACAAATTACTCTGGTTGGTAGACAGTAATTCCAAAAATCATGAAACAACACTTCCATACAAAATAAATAAAATTGGTAATCTTAAAAAAAACACAAAAAACAACTGTCAATATAAATACGCTACAAATGTTTCAATAAAACTAATTAATAGGCTCTAGCGAACACTCTGATAACTTCTGTTATATAATGTAAGATGTGTTTTAGTAGGGCTATGCAAAGCATTTAGAGGGTATCTTCACTAAAATAGGCATATCTTCCAAGTAATTTGTGTAACTACTTCCAGGGTGATCCAATATTGTCATGTACTATATTACTGTATATATTGTATTATAGAGGTGGTGTGGATGTATGGGTGTATTAATCTGCAAAAGAATCATTTGAACAATTTGCACAGATCTAGAATTTACATTTTTAATTATAGTTAAATTTTGAATTCTACCTGCTTTCAGATATAATTAAGCATGGGCAAAGAAAAAGTGGGACATGTAAATTTCTTCAGTTGCTACTAGTCCCCTTTATGAGGAGTTTTAAAACTTTCTAGTTGAGGGTCATTTTGAGAGAACTGATCATAACTACAGGAAAGGAGCCAGTCACAAAATGGTAGTAGACACATTTTGAATGGTCCTCAGGTATTACTTAATACTATTAAATACTTAGATATTACTTTAAAATAGTACAAAATCATTTTTGAAATTAGTAAATTCTTCACTGTAGAGATTTCCTTATAGCAAAAGTTTCTCTACTTCAGTTTCCCTAAATTAACTAACAACATTGGCTGGAGGTGTCATTGCTCAGCTTTTTTAATTTCAAGCATACTTTATTTTATTTACTAATCAAATTTATATAATTGATCATCTCTCCCCCCCCCCCCCACCCACCCAAAGAGGACTCTTGAAAGTGCACAACAATACATAAGGCAGCCAATGTAAAGCAGATACAATCTAAAAGCTACAGTAATAACATAAAAGCCAAAATACCCTGGGCAAAAGGAAGACAAAAATGACCCTCTCAGCAGTAGAACCATTCAGACAAATCTACAGTTTCTTGGAAGCTCCAGGCCTGGCAGCATAGCCAGATTTGACTTTATTTACTTTATATAATGTATGTGTTTGTTGCATTTATATCTTAACTGCAATAAAAATGATTCTGAGCGGTTTGCTGATAATAACATTGTTATTTTATACGTGGCTTCCCAACATGCTTCTCAATATTTTACCCATATTTTGTTGTATCTCTCTTTGCATTATACACGATCTTTTCAAATATTAGATCTTTTCAGCCTTTCCTCCTTTTATACTGGATGAGGAGAATACAATTAACAACAATTACTTCTCTCTTAATATTATATCCTCTAGCTTTTGTTTTGCCATTTCAGAGAGGGCCAAGGTAGATATAACTAGCAGAGATTCAGAATTGCCCAGCCAATTATCCAGGATAAAAATTGGGTAGCCTTTTTATCTATGAAGAAATCCTGCATGCTTATTTTTCTATTCACTGTTTAATATTTAGTGAATGTTAAAAGTATTAACATTCTAGATTCATCAGGGCAATTTAGAGTTGTCTTATCTGAATACAAGATTCCTTGCAGGGTTTTCCTTTGTAACAGGAATGCATACTCTACAGATTTAAGATCATATGCAGCTCTTCAGATGCTTCATGTAAATCTCTGCAAAAGCTGCCAGTCTGATGTTTAGATTTTATTTTTGTCTTGGCCCTTAGTACTGTTTGATAGTATGGAATGTAGTGCTACAACTTGGCCTTAAAAGTGTTATATAGCCTTCTTGCTTGATTGTTCAGGAAGCATTGCTGTTTCAAAGAAACGGCTGATAAGCAAAAATTGCTGTCCAGATGAAACAGGAAAACATGTGCGATTATTATTTATCTCTTTTATGTATTTAATTGATACATATCATTTTTCTCAAAATCTCAAAGCGGCAAACCTAAAATCCTGATTTTTCACAAAACAACCCTCTTGTAAAAAGGTAGTAATGGTTTAAAGCAGAGGTCTCATTCTCGCGGCCCATGGGCCAATTGCGGCCCGCAGGAGGGTATTTTGTGGCCCCCACTGTGATATGAAAGTATAATATTAGTGCAGCCCGCAGGGGGAGTGGACCTCTGTGGAATCCCTTATGCGGCCCAGCCTCACCCAGCCTCTGCCTCCAGCGGCCCCCAGGTAAATTGAGTTTGAGACCCCTGGTTTAAAGGATAGTGACTTAGCCCAATAAGCTTCCAGTGCTAAAAGTGGTCTTGAATCTGGATCTCCCTAGGCTTGGTTAAAACCTGGTGAATGCCTCCCTGATCTTATGAGCACAATTTTAGCAGACTATTTACAAAAACCTAAAGATGAGATCAGGGGGGACATTGACCTAGCCTATAGAATTAACTCAGCATATGCCAGGATAAATGAAGTGCCTAGAGAGATACATGTGAAATTTGTTAGAAGGTCAACCAGAGAGGAAATCTTGAAGGCGCAGAGAGGGAACCCTTTAATTTACCAACAAAAAACGGTCACTATCTTGAAGCAGATTCCTAGAAAGATTCGAGAAGCAAGGAGGAAATTTTCCTTCTTGTCTAAAATTTTATTTGATCATGGGATTTGGTTCAAGTGGGTGACACCCGAAGGGATGCTGGTGTTCTGGGAAGGAGGAAGAGTGAGGATTAAAACAGTTGCTGAGGCGGAAGCCTTTCTTAAAAAACATTCCTCTGCCCTGGGGGAAGATCCAGGGGGGACGGAGGGGGCCACGGCCCCGCCCGCTGGGGGCCAGGGAGGAGAAAAAGAAGATACAATAGCCAAGAGACTTAGATCGAAAAAATAACTTTGCCTTGATTTTCCTGAACAATTTTGCATAATATTTTCTGGATTTATTGTAAATGTCTGACAGCATGGAACTGAGAATTTAGGTATATGTACTTGCTTTTACCTTGTAGTGTTATGAAAAATGCTTTTTTTTGGTTATTTTTTTAATTGTGTATTTTGAGGTCTCGGAAGGGCCGACGACTCTGACGTGAATGCTCTCAAAATTTCTTTGTATCCCTTACCCTACCCTATAGAAAAAATGTAAAACCAATAAAACTTTTTCAATATAAAAAAAAAAACCAAGGTGGCTGTTCCTATTCTATTCACCACATAGCTGAGCAGTGCACAAGCAAATCTTTATCTGATATAGATCTGGGATTTTCTGGAATTAGTAACAAATTATTGTTAATCAAGGCAAATTCTGTACATGAATTCAGGGCAGAAAACAGATAAATCTATTGGGCATTAAATTGCAATGAAAGCCCCTTAAGTGCATATTTCATAAATAAATTAATTTCTGGATTTACCCATGATAAGTCCAAACTATATGAAAATTCTTGGTCTTGGTCTTCTTGGGCATATGCAGTCCAATTAATATATTAGATTTAATTTCCCCTGATTTTGTCATTTGATCAAGTTGGTTCTTTCTGTCCTACTTGGCCATTAATTTCTAAAATAGTTATCAGCCTTAGATAGCATCTTAGACTTGCCCCATATTCTAACACTTTGCTCTTGTTCAACTGCAACCAATTTCTCTCAAGAGTGATTATTTCTCTCATGGCACATAAAGCAATTTTCCTTTTTGGTCAGTAATCTGATGTAACCTACAGGTTGCTGCTCATGGAAAATGCTGAGTCACTTAGATCCATCTAGGCTGTGGTAGGAAATCCTTTTTGTAGCCTGAAGCTGACCTTTGTTTTATTTCATTTCAATGGTTGATCTTTTTATTTCATTTTAATGACTGATCTCTGTTTTATTTTAATAGTCAGTTACCACACAGTTGGAGCAGTGATATTAATTGCAGTGTGGGTATTATAAAGTGGTATTAACACTTCACGTGATCTTGATTCTATCCCTCTGTTTATGCAGCCTAGAACTGTGTTGGCTTTTTTGGCAGCTGCTGGTCCAGTAGTTTTTGAGATTAGTGGCTTTGCACAAACTTTTACATTTTTATTTATATAGATAAATAAATTGAAGCTTCGGGAGGTGGAAGCTTCTAAGCTAATTTTCATTGAGTTCAGAAAAGTTAAATAGGCTTGGAACATGAGTATGCGAGACTACTTGAAAATCCAGGGCTGCAGACTTTAAAGGTGAAAATCTTAAAAAGATCCCAGAAATAAACAGTAGAATCCACTTTTGTATAATTGTCAAAGAAACTGCATAATCATGATGAATTATGGGGAGAAACAGGCTTCGACTCAACCTGTCCAAGACCGAATGGCTGTGGCTTCCAGCGTCGCAATATAGCCAGCTGGTACCATCGCTGGCCATTGGGGGTGAATTATTAGCCCCCACAGAGAGGGCGCGCAATTTGGGTGTCCTCCTGGACTCCTGGCTGTCATTAGACGATCATTTGACGGCCGTGGCCAGGGGGGCTTATTATCAGGTTCGCTTGATTCGCCAATTGCGCCCCTTTCTGGATTGCGACACTCTACGCACGGTCACTCAAGCCCTTGTCACTTCCCGCCTGGACTATTGCAACGCTCTCTACATGGGGTTCCCCTTGAGGTGCACCCGGAGGCTCCAGTTGGTGCAGAATGTGGCCATGCGGGGGATTCTGAGAGCCTCAAGATGCTCCCACGTGACACCTCACCTGCGCGAGCTGCACTGGCTGCCTGTGGCTTTCCGGGTGCGGAAAGGTGTTGGTAACCACCTTTAAAGCGCTCCATGGCATGGGGCCTGGTTACTTGCAGGACCGCATCCTGCTACCGAATACCTCCCACCGACCAGTCCGCTCCCACAGAGCGGGCCTCCTCAGGGTACCATCAGCCAAACAATGTCAGCTGGCGACCCCCGGGGGAGAGCCTTCTCTGTGTCAGCCCCTGCCCTCTGAAACGATCTGCCCCCTGACCTTCATACGATCACCGACCTGCGCCTCTTCCGTCGGGCCCTGAAAACGCACCTATTTCGTGCGGCCGGCCTGGTGTAGTTTTCTTTTAATCGATTGTAATTTTT
Organism: Rhabdophis nuchalis; assembly: GCA_039707465.1. Lineage (NCBI taxonomy): Eukaryota > Metazoa > Chordata > Lepidosauria > Squamata > Natricidae > Rhabdophis > Rhabdophis nuchalis. Next base: position 36,464,126 of record CM077651.1, on the reverse strand, counting down.
TAATTGATTTTGGTTGATTTTATTAACTGTTTTTATATGGTTATCTGGTTTTTAGAACGGGCCCTAAAATTTAATTAATTTTAATGTATTTTAATGTATTTTTGTATCGGATGTTTTACTGTTTTATTATGCCTGTTCACCGCCCTGAGTCCCGCAAGGGAGAAGGGCGGTATACAAATTTAATAAAAAGTAAAAAAAGTAAAAGTAAAAAGAATTGAACCCAACTTTAAAAAAAAGAATAAAAAAAAAGAATTAACACTTTTTTGATCTCCCATCTCAAATTTTCTGATGAATTCTAATGTCTCATATTTTTGTAATTTAAAAAAAAAACTTTTCAGTTTTACAATTTGAATAATAAAATGTTGGACAAATATAACAAATATAGTCAAGATATCAAGAAGACAGAGTACTGGATTTCTTCGTTTTTTCCAGGAGAAAATGCCATAACCATGGGATTCTTTGAAAATGCCTTGTCTCATATATCTGCCAATCTTCTTTTAAGTAAAACAATTTTAGTGTTCAATGTTGGCATATACAGTTTTCCATATATTAGGTTATTTGGATTTTATAGATCACTATCACCTGCTTTTAAAAAAAACTGTTTCAAACCTTCAAAAAAAATTTCATCCTGGCGTGTAACTACCCTGTTTCCCTGAAAATAAGACCTCCCCTGATAATAAGCCCAATTGGGCTTTTGAGCACATGTGCTAAAATAAGCCCTCCCCCGAAAATAAGACCTCCCCGAAAATATTGCAACACAGCAGCAGCCATGAGATGAATACGCTTGCCCCTTCCTGCACCTCAAAAATAATAAGACCTCCCCCAAAATAAGGCCAAGTGCTTATTTCAGGAGTCAAAAGAATATAAGACCCTGTCTTATTTGGGGGGAAACACGATAGTTATACTTATTTTGCAGTCAAATCAGTAAACCATTTGAATTTGGTAAATGTACCTGCCGACTTATTATTCATAAATCATGAGCAAGAATGAATTGGTGGCCACTAAAGTTGGAAACAGTATGTTATCTTAAAAAATCCGAATTGCATATCAGTTTCTTTGGAAGACAGCAGTTGCATCTATGCATCAGTAAGGCAGCCTTTCACACTGCTCAACTGGGAGTCTATCAGATCTCCTTTTATTTTATGCAGAGCATGTCTTGGTTGTTTCTTTTCACTAGTCACTTTGAGAAGGTCTCTGAGGGAACTGGCATAATGCTTGTAAACAAGATTATCTTATCATTTATCAAAAACAAACAAAACAAACAATATCTTGGTTTTTTGCCAAGAGTCCCAAATTATGCTCCTGGCACATAGATGCTGCCAAATTAAGCAGGTTACCAGCTTTAAATGTTTGAGAGTGCCTGGGCTCAAAAATGTCCCTATTTGGTATTCAACCCCAATAGCACAGAAATCCTCAGATGCCATCCTTAAGTTTCTACACAGGGATGAGGAATATTCCATAGCACCAGTGATAATCTCTCAGGCAAAATCAAAGGCAAAATTACTTTATGAGATGCAAGCAGGCTCTGCCTCCTCATTTTGCCCTTCTGGAACAAGTGCAGTCTCTTAGAGCAGCTTTACACCTCTCTTGAAGTGCACCAAATGTTATCCTTTGGCCGGAGACAAATATGAATAAAGTGAAGGCAAGTGTATATATTGTATCTTTAAAATTATGATATTAAAGTATTAAAATATTGCCCTAGAGGATTGCACCCACCCACCCCTCCTCCACAATGCCTATCAATCTTTCTCGATCAAATCAATCCAACTGAAATTATTCCCTTCTGGATTTCTTCCCTAGCAATGGATTATGACAGGACTAAGACAGCTGTTAAATAAAGAATTTTTGACATAATGCCAGGAAAATTGAAAAGATAACCAGGTTTGTTTAGCCTTAGAGTGGTTCAAATATTTAGTGATTCCCTCAAGGATACTTTCATAATTAGAAACACCAAGCCACAGAAAACCTTTTATAGCTGATAAGTTGCTAAATCCTCCCCTCTGCTGTACTGAAGGGTAAGTATAAACAACAACCAGTAGTTTAATAGCTTTGTTCCTCTAATACAGGAGAAGTAAAAACATGGGGACATGCCATCTTCTGTTGCCCATTCTATAGAGATAAAAGGTTTCCTTGATTGGCTGTGATCCTGATACACTAGATTCAACCTGTGTCCAATTTCTATTAGAAGGCAATAGCCTCTATTTTAGCTTTGACTTAATGGGCAAATGAAATCTATTGCTTTTACTTCTGTTACTGCTTTTATTTTAGGTGTTAGGAGATACAGTATATACATGCATTTTTATCAATAAAGCTAACTGTATGTGACATATAATCCTGTCATTACTGCCTCCAAATAAGCATTCATGTTTCCACTGCATCACTTTAAATAAGAATTACATACAGTCTTGATTAAGGTTATTTTATATTGAATAAAATAGAGTTCATTTTCATATTTTATTGCAGCTTTTCTAATGAATGTCTTGTTGGAAGTTGTCTGAATAAATAGTTAGTATAATATATAATTATAATAAGATTTTCACTGTTGTGATACTTAAGCTAAATTCCCTGATGGTAGGAAATTATGAATGGAACCATTTTATTTTAAAGAACAAATATCATTGGTATAGTATCTCAGCATCACATTCATGAACATTCCTGCAGATTCCAGGAGTTGATTTACATACTACTGTGGCAAGTTGACCCAGTGGGATATCACAGTTAATAATAGCCACTGAAAGAAGTATTTTCCTCTTATGTCTGTAATTAGAAGTTCAATCAAGACTATTTCTATCTCCAGATCAGGATATTAGCTAAACTAAAATTGATCGAAATTATCTGGGTTGTCCAAAGCTACCTGGAAGTGAAAGTAACCATTCTTTTTCCCAAAATGATAGGAAAGATTTTCTTTTTTTTTTAGCACAGAATACTCAAAGGCCCAGACTGGTCCCATTAACGCAACATATTTTATTATAAGCAAGATTTTAAATTATCCGTAATCTGTATACTACTGAAATCTCATATTTATAACTTTTAACTGGGTGAAATAGTGCATCATAGGGCAACAACTTTTGAACCAAGATACCTTAAATGGGCTAATTTACAGAATACACCCAAAACTTGGGATCAATCACTTTATGGAGTTGAAATTTGCTGGTTGCTTCAGCTCTCCCATGCTGCATGCTGCCTCCCAAAAGTATGTGTTTTTTTGTAAAAATGACTCAATTCTAGAATTTTTAGTTATTGTTAACATTATAAGACTTTTAGCTATATATCTGAGTGTCTTTTCTTTTTGTGTAACAGTGTGTCTATGTATCGAGGAAATTGCAGACCTATTCGGTTTGAACCACCAATGCTGGATTTTCATGAACAGTAAGTTGGGAATATTTTGGTTAATATACTAAACACCGCCTTCAGAAAAAAATTGTACAAGGTTTCAGTTCCAGAAACTATTGTGTAAGCTTATTTTTCATTATGTCAAATTGCACAGTGTGTGCATGTGCAAAACAACACCTACCATTTTTGCATCCCTTGAATAGAAGGCCTGAAATAAGTCAGGAATTATATAAAGGTAAAGTGTTTAGATGTTGAACTATAAGCCAGGAGACCATGATATTTAATTCTGCCTTTGGCCCACTTGGTGACTTTGGCCGAGCCTAACCCATTTTACAAGGTGGTTGTTGGGGGGGGGGGGGGGACGGGACATTATGTGCACATTTTGAGTTGCATAAAATAAAACATAATAAACAGTTGTGGTAGCAGCAGTAGTAGAAATTGATGTTAAAAGACCAAAAATGATAATAACATGTCAGATATTCTGGATTGCTGTTTAGCACTGCAAATGATATGTACATTTGAATCCTATTTAAGTGAAAGATGTATTTATTTGTTCATTGGATTTAAGTTCCATATTTTTATAGGAATGTAAAATGGCTTATATGGTGATATCTCTTCATATTACTACTACAATATCCTGTAAGCTACATTACACTGAGAGTAACTAGTCATTTTGCAAACCTTTGCAGTTTCAGCACCAATGCCACCTGTAGTGAATGTATTTGTATTTGGCAACCTGAATGAAGAAGAAATCAGAATATAAAGGATTGTAACATATTACAATCCATGAATTCTAAATTTGTCACAGAGAATTTAAAATCAGAAGTAAACTTATTCAGTAGCAGGCAGGAAGAGATTATTTTATGTTCCCCATTTTATTTGCATAGCACCCAATTCTGGAAAGCATCTGGGCAGCATCACCTAGTAGAAAAAAATGTCTGAAATAATAAATCCATAAAATAAACCAAATTCAATATCAAAATATTACACTCATACACACAAAATGTGAAAAAGCATGCAACTACATGTTCTGATCTTCAATCATGCCAAGCTCTTTTCCTGCACTTGATGAACTATTCATTCATGACTACTCTCCTGAGACCCAAAAGGAAGACTGGTCTCTCTAAGGAAGGGAATTCCAAGATATGGGAAAAATTATGAGGCCCAAGACAGATGTCATTCTTCTGTAGACAGGATCTGGATGTAATTTACCCTAGTCTCCAGCATTAGATGGATAATGGAGAAGATGCCCCCAGATAATCCATATATGGTCTTAAAAGGTTGCATCAAGCACCTTGAATTACATCCAGAAGCCTACTGGTAATCATTGCAGCTCCCAAATCAGTGGGTAAACCCTGACTGTCCAGGCTTGTTACCAACCATAGCTTCTGAATGCTTTCCAGGGCTATTTTCATCTAGGGCTTACAATAATCTGTGAGGGAGGTGACTAGGCGGTTGGCTGTGAACAGGATTTCCTAATCCACAGAAGTTGCAGTTGGTGCACAAGATGTGACTGTTAACAAATGTTTTGTAAGTTGCATTGGTTACTAGTTTGTTTCGAGGTCCCATTCAAGATGGTGGTGTTGAACTTTAAAGCCCTGTAGGGCATGGGATCAGGTTATTTGAGAGATTACCTCTCCCCAATTTCATCTTCTCATCCCATTAGATCTGACAAAGTGGGGATGTTTTAAGTTCCCTGATTTAGAGAGCTATATCTGGTAGTCCCCAGGTAGTGGGCTTTTTCTGTTATAGCGGAATCTTTTGCCCCCTCCCTCCAAAGATGAAATCAACTTTATCATTTTTGAGGATTGGAAGGTCTCTCTGGATATGCCAGCAGGCCTGAGGACCCAGGGGATAGGTGAATAAATTAAGTTTGTTATTTCAGTGAAGGTATTCATCATAATTAATTGTTTGAAAACAAGATTGTATAGTAGTCAAACCGTGAATAGTTATTAAATATTAATTTAGTTAACCATGTTAACTAAATTAATATTGTTCGTTCTTTTCTACTGCTTTTAGTTTAGTTTTTATTTAAGAAAAACCAAGATGACCATGGAGATACCATGTGACCCTAGTTAAAAAAACACTGGAACTCAAACTTGTTCCACCTTAACTCTTTGAAGTATGAAGGAAGGAGATGCTGTTAAATGACTTTCAAATTTCTGTTATGGTAGCCTACATCAATAAAAAAGGATTGCAATAATACTTTTGGAGTCTTATCTGATCTAGCTTACTTCAAAGGGCTGATAGTTCCTGTCCCTAACCGTAAACATGAACCCTAGAAATTTGTCTTTGAGAATTGCAATTGCAGTGCTGTTTTTTTTTTCCCAGAACAAAAATGTATCAGTGCTTTAAAGACAGCATATGTGCTTGTTCTCTTAATTACTAATAGAAGAAATAATATTTAATTGGAATATTAATTGACTCCATTCTCAACTGAAGCTTCAAACCAGCATGCCAGATTATTTATAGTCTCTAATATAAATGCCTGCTTAAATAATCTTACTTGCTTACTGCAGTAATTTGCATTGTAGAATTAATATAGTGATAACCTGTGATTATTGTGGAATAATATCTTAAGCTTTCATTTATTGGTATAATTCCCTTTGTATAAAGCTTCTCTCTCATGTAAAAACTTCATTTTTATTTCTTTGCATATGGTAAAGTTAGTAATTTTTTAATATGCAATTCAGTGTTGCTTCATTGTGCAAGTTGCTGTTTGCTTTAGGGTAAAGAGTTAAATATTGCTTGTACCATTTGCATTTCTTTGTTTTGTTAATTTAATACTAGATACCACCTATGCCACCTATAGAAACGAATAGGACAGATATTCATAATGATAATTCATATACCAGATTTTTTTTATGATGTATCAAAATACATTATGACCTACAAATATAAATTTACTGGGCTAAGATAAAAGATAAAAAATTCTAAATGCTTTTTTTGATCTTTCTTTTTATACAGGCCGGTTGGGATGCCGAAAATGGAAAAAGTTTTCTTGCATAATCCCAGTTCAGAAGAGACTATTATATTAGTTTCAATATCTGCAACGACGTCACACTTTCATGCTTCTTTTTTTCAAAATAGGGTGAGCTACTTTGGTTTGTGAAGTTGCTGTTATTGTAGAATCTTTTTACCCTATTATAACAAACTGTACTTTAAACAAAACCCCAAATATGGGATATTGTAAACTATAAACTAAAATATGTTTATATCATTCTTCACTGAGGAACAGTTCAGTAAAAATGAGAGATCAATTTCTCCAGGGATTTGTAAATGTATTAATTAAGTATTGCAAAGGAAAAACTTAATGACTTCAGTTTATACTACTGTAGTTCTAATTCTGATAACTGAGGAAGGCCTTTTTTTGTTTTTGTTAGATTTATATTCTGGCTTTTTCCCCTCGGGATCTAAGGTGTGCTACATTGCACTTCGTCTTTCTATTTTTCTGCACAGCAATGCTGGGAGGTAGATTGGGATTAGAGAGGTGATTGGTCCAAAGTCACCCAGTGAACTTCCATGACTAAGGGTGAACGTCAATCTGGATTTTCGCAATCCTAGTCCAGGGATCTTAACAGATAGCTTGCATATATCAGTTCTTCTTTTGCATATTTAATACACTGCCTTTGAATCAACAGCATGGCATATCTTCTGACTTTTTTTCTTTTCCAGAAAATTATCCCAGGAGGAAATACATCATTTGATGTAGTTTTTCTTGCAAGAGTTGTGGGAAATGTAGAAAACACATTATTTATTAACACATCTAATCATGGGGTATTTACTTACCAGGTAAGAACAATGTGACATTGCTTTGTAGCACAGTGTACATTAAGATAAAACTGTACAGTTGAAAGTAACAACAGTTTATATTATTTGAAATCCTTTTTCATAGAACTGGAGTCTTGAAGCAGGCTTTTTGGTCAGAGAGTCCAAACCATTTGGTCAAATCCAAAGTAAAGCCACTTTGGCAAGTTGCTGCTTAAGCTTTTCTTGAATAGGTTGAACGCCAATGAATGGGAGTTTATATCTTTCTGGGAATTGGTTTCACTATCTAACTGGTATTTGAAAGATGTCGCCCTCATTTTCCATGTGTGGACCTGTTGGGTTTTGAATCTTTCCTAAAGTAAAGGCTCCAAAAATAAAACTTTACTTAATATACCCCGGAGACTGACTGATTAAAGTAAAATAAATATTTTCCATGATTCAGAAACGCCTGCCCATTGATGCACTCCTGCGCAACTTTTTTTTTCTGTTTCTTTTGCAGCCACATCATGATGTTGAACATTTGTTCAATTTGTTAACTATTCTACAGTCTTTTTGATAAGAATTATTACAATGTATGTTATCCCTCATTCGGGACACTGTTTCCTAGTATGTTTGTCTTGAATTTTATTTTATTTTCAAATGCCCATTAGGATTGCTTTGAGTTTATTTTAGGATGTATTATTCTTTAGATGAATTACTCTGGATTCTCTTATCTGTAGATTTACTATGCATTCTCTTATCTCTTTATCCAAGTCACTAATAAAAATGTTGAAGAATACAGGCCCCAAGACTTGATGCCTCCCTCCAGTTATATAAGGATACATTGATATGCACTCTTTGAATATATTTCTTGGAAAGCTGAGTTTGGCAGGCTTGCCTCCTTGTAGATATCAAAATAATTAAAGTCATCCATCACTAATACTTCATGTTTTTTGGAAAATATTATACATGTCTTCTGCTTGTTTAGATGAGTGAAAGTAAACAGCAACAGTTCTTTATTTATTCCTCCCTTTATATTAAGTAGATGCTCTGTCTTGGCAATAAATTCTTTTAGGAGTTCAAGTCCCTCTTCTTTTCTATTGCCTATTTGTTCCTTTTTAACAAATTGTATTCTTCAATACAATCGCAGGAGTCATATCACCAGATGTAAGGCCAAATTCTATTTCATTTTGTTATTCCCAGTAATTATTACAGGAGGATAGATAACTAAGTCTACTTCTTTATTTGTTTTATTAAGAGACGTGAAAGATGCCATTTTAGCAACTTTTGTACCATCCTATATAAGAATAAGCTTTTAACTTCTGAATTTTCATCTCCAGGTTACACAGGAGTCATTTTATAGGCCTGACTTCTTCAGGAATTCACCACTATTTGTTCTGTTTTGCAGTCTCTCTTTTTCTTCCCCTGTAGTTCAAAACTTGTTTGTTTTGTAAGCGCTTGAAAGCTGTAAAAATTGTTGTCTCCTCCCCACTCCCCCACTCTGTCTTGTTTTTTGTTGCCATTCTTATACAGAAGCTTACTCCTTTGGTTCATTTTCTTCATTAAATAGAATAGATTCATCTTCCAGTCATCTTGAAATGTCCATATTTTTTAAATTGGATAAATCTTCATTTCATATTATGAATTAAAGGAGCCACTTATTGCTCCCAGTCTGTGACTTTTCCTTCAAGCACCATTACAGCATTGTACTTGCTGAAAGTATGTGCCAGATTGATGGTGGGTAGAAATGTAAACACATCAGAAGCAATGCTGCTTACAGTTAATGCTTTCTATTTGTGTACGCTTTTATTTCTAGTGCACTACTCATAGAAGATTTTATTATTGTTGTTCACTTCTCAGTCTCTCAGAAACAAGTCTTAGAGGAAAACATTGTTAGGGACTTTTCCTTAAATACTCTTGCTAAGTCCATTGTTAAACTCCTGTTTGCTCATTCGATGATCTTGTTCCCTGGAAAATTACCGCTTTATGTACCTCTTAAAGTCTCTGCTTATGCAATTACTCAATCATTCCCAGTGAGCAATCAGCAAATATTCAATCTGTGTAGGAAGATTGCTTTCCCCCCTTATATCTGAACACATAGCCCTCAGAGGAAAGAAATGCTACGGTCATTTTCTTATTGAATTCTACTGGAAAACTTAATTTGTGATTCCTTAGTAATCATTCTTTTCTCAAGTAGAAATTATTCATGGGAAAAAACATTCCAACATAGTAATGTTAGACGTTTTGAATTACAAATATATCCTAGCCGGTGTAGCAAATAATTATTTTGCCTAAGGGTATTGGGATTTGTACTTCAACACATTAGATGTGGAAGGCTGGAAATATGCTCAGTAGTGCAATGCAACAGAACACCCACAAAATTATCTTTGAACTTTGCAAAGTTTGTGCATTTAACCATATAAAAACTTTTAAGAAGTGTTGTGAAGAACATTCTGTGGTAGTAATGATTCTAATGATATTAAAAATACAAGAGGAAGATACTTGAATGTCAAAGTAAGTTTTTCAAAAAAAAAATCCAGTGTATGAAAATAAGTTATCATAAAGTCTTACAATTCATTTTATATAAATACATACATAATAATTTAACTTGAGTATTCTAAATTGTGGAAAGGAGATAAAACATTTTTAATATTACTGCATTAGATGATGTTAAGAGAATAACATAAAACTATCATTTCTACTGAGGGTGAAAGACAGAAAAAATTATATACTTGAATTTTATATGATTAGGAAATTAAATAATGTCTGAGGCTTTTAAACCTTGCAATAATGAACTTCAAATTCAGAAACAGATGTGGGACTGCCTTTGGTCTTGAGAATTGGGTGAATTTTAAAACTTGGAGAAACGAAATAACCATATTGATTACTAAAAATAATTCTTCCTAAACAGGTGTTTGGAGTAGGAGTACCAAACCCTTACAGACTGCGGCCTTTTATAGGAGCAAAAGTTCCAGTGAACAGCAGTTTTTCTCCTATTATAAATATACACAATCCCCATAGTGAACCTTTGCAGGCAAGTAACAGCATTTTCATATTTATACGTATGTTAAAAGAGTTGTAATGTATTATGTACAAGTAGTCTTTGACTTTTGACCAAAATAAGGGATGGAACATTTATCAATATTCAGTGAACTTATTAGTGTGGTATCACATGACCACACCTGATTTTAGGAGCTTTTTTGCCACCATTATTAAATGGTTTTTAAACAAGACATTGTGACCATGACTTGGAATATCATTCCAGCTTCTCCATTATCTTTGCTTGTCAAAAGTCAGCTGGGAAGGCTCCAAATGATGATAACGTGACTACAGAATGCTATGACTCTCATAATTTCATGACAGTTGCCAAGGCCCTAAATCGCAGTTGTGACTGTGAAGTTGTGCAATGATTGTAAGTGCTAGAAGTGATTGTAAATCACTTTTTTTAGCACCATCATAACTTCAGTCACTAAATGGTTATGTGAGAACTACCTGCATTTCATGCAGTTCTTGAAATATTTGATCTGATCTATTTATTTTCAGGCTGGGTTATTATATCTACACTAGTGTTCTGACATCAAGGTATTCTGACAGATCCAGTGCTTTGCTGGCAATTGACTGACAAGAGTACAAAAAATTGAAGCTCATTCTGTCCTATGCGCTAGCCTATTTTTTCCTGGCATGATATAATGGAAGGTTACTAGGATTTAGGGAGATTTGACAGGTCCTTTTAATGTTCCTATTCCCAATTTTACATGGCTCCTTCTACTTTTTTAAGCTTAGGATTTCTTGCTATCTGGAAAACTAAATTAACTAGAAAGCAAAAGGAGAATCCAATATTATAGATAGAACTCTCACTAGATAATTTGTGAATTAATTTGATTTTTTTATTCTTTAGAGAGTAATAGGGAAATACTATATAAGACTGTAATTACTGGTGATTTCTCACTTCAAAATTAGGTATTTTTAAAATAATTATTTTGCAAATATTGTATCTAAGCATGTCGCCACCTTGAGACATCTAGTTTGAATTTGGATTCCAAGTTTTATTAAAGTTTTTAACAACTTTTTTTCTTTTATTCCTCCCCCTCCCCTTTTGCATTTTCTCTCAGGTAGTAGAAATGTATTCAAGTGGGGGTGATCTTCATCTAGAGCTTCCAACTGGCCAACAAGGAGGAACGAAAAAACTGTGGGTAAGTGATAATTCATTGATGTTATTATCTGCTTTTGATGACAATCATAATTAAATATAGCATAAACTTTTATGGGACAAGGCACTTGAGCTTCTTCAGATGAGGGGTGTCAAACTCAATTTCATTAAGGGTTGCGTTTGACCTCTAGGAGCCGGAGGGTGGGCATGGCCAGGGTGGTTATGGCCAGTTCAACATCACTTGTGTCAGCGGCACCTGTGGTGGCCAACTGCTAAGGCAGGGCTTTCCTCAGACCCTCCCTCGCTCTCCTTATAATATCTTTCCTTCCTTCCTTCTTTCTTTCCTTTCCTTCTTTTTCCTTCCCTCTTCATTCTTCTTTCTTTGTCCTTCCCTATTTTCCTTATTTTTCCTTCCTTGCTCTCTTCCCACCTTCCCATCTTTTTCTTTGTCTTTCCCCTTTCCCTTTCCCTTTCCCTGTCCCTTCTTGCATGCTTAAATGCAAAAGGGGAAACATTTCTCCTTTTGTTTTCTTTTTAGTTTCTTTTGCTAGCCCTCTACCAGTGAAAAGGGAGCCATGTGCGCTCCCCACACCATGTTTTCGGCCGCGAAGGCCTCCTGCAGCTATGGAGATAGCTTATCATTCATTATTGCTTTTGGTTGTGGAATGAAGTATACAGTTTTCAGAAATGTGAAAAGCATAGAGAAGAGGAAACGCAGATACACCCACAATTTAGTCCAACACTTTCATTGCTAAACAAGGCAGTTGTTAATTTTATGACCTTTTTGCCACAGTTGTTAAGTGAATCACTCCAGTTGTTAAGTGTATCATGCAGTTGTTAAGTGAATCTGACTTCATTGATTTTGCTTGTCTGAAGCCAGTTGGGAAGGTTACAGATGGTGAGCACATGACCCTGGAAAATTGCAACTGTCATAAATACATGACAGTTTTTCAAACTTCAAACTGTCACTAAACAAATGACCTACCTGTAGTACAAATTGAAGCCTCTTTATGTTTCTTTATTATTATGATTAGAAGCATGGTTATGGGTTTTTATATAGTGATAATAATCACTAATGGTGACTTTCTATTAAATATATAATCAACAGATCAAAATATACTCAACATTATACTAAATGGACTTCTGAATCTTTATTTCTTTTGACTCACATTTTCCACTATTGTCTATGCAACAGGAAATCCCTCCCTATGAAACTAAAGGAGTAATGAGAGCAAGTTTTTCTTCAAGAGAAGCAGATAATTACACAGCATTTATTCGAATAAAAACAAATGCCTCAGATACTACAGAGTTCATTATTCTTCCAGTAGAAGTAGAAGTTACAACAGGTTTGTGATATAGTTTTTAATCAGTTCCATGTATTTTTCTTCTCTGGCGTAAAAGAAGCTAATTTTGATTATTTTCTTTTAAAGCTCCAGGAATTTATTCATCAACAGAAATGCTAGATTTTGGTACTTTAAGAACACAAGGTAAATCCTACATTTGAATATTTCTTATAATAATTATTGATTCAATTGCACAATTTACATCCTATCTGAACTCACATATTTATGATGTCACCTGTATATACTATAAAAATGATCATTTAAAAGAAAACACATCTTTAAATCAGCAGCACATCAGTCACCTCAAGCCTAAAAGTTTGATAGGAAACAGCCACAACATTGCTACTAGTAAAATCTAAAAAGGGGAGGGCATCTGAACTGGGGAAAAGCGTGTTCCAAAATGACAATTTTCTGTGCCTCAAAAACCTGTGACTGAGCATTGACTTTTATAAACATCTGGAGAAACGGAGACCAGTATTCTGTGCAGTTTATAGAAGTAGCACTGTTACTTCTGCTAGCATGCAGACAGCTACATTTTGTGCCAACTATAGCTTCCAGATATTCTTCAAAGTCAGCCCCAAGTAAAAGATATTGTAGTAATTCAGTCTCAAGCTAATGAAGGCCTCAATGCCTCTCTTTCAAAATAGTAAAATTTGTGCACTAAAGCTTGAAAAAAGTTGTCCTAGTCATGTTCTCCACCAGCAGCTAAAGCAAAAACTATAAATCCAGAATTCCTTATGTCATGGGCTTCTTTCAAATAGTGTGCAATCAAGGGTTAGTGTAAGGACTCCTCCAAATCTGTTTGTTTCTGAGGAAATAACAACTCAAATTTTGTTATGATTCAGTTTCAGTTGTTTTCCCCCAGCCAGACACCATGAAATAGCATCTACTTCAGAGGTGTGAAACTGGCGGCCTGCGGGCTGGATGCGTCATGCACAGACCACGCCCACCCCAATTCCACAAAGGAGATGGCAATATGCTCTGAGTTTGACACCCATGATCTACTTCATCTCCTCTCTCTGGGTGTTTAACTGAAATTTTTAACAGATTCATTCAGATTTTGAACACCATGGAGAAAAGAATCAAGCCCTAAACAACCAGTATAGCAATTCCTAAAGGTCCAGTTACATATCTCATTTGTGCAAACCAGTGCTTTCCACCCTCTTACACAATCTAAAAGAAATGAGATACCATTATGGAATTAATTTTTGTTCTGTTCTTTAGATTTGATATGTAATCATTATCTCTCAGATAGATAATGTATAGATATAGTGTATAGATATTTATTTACATACATGCTTTATTTATATACATTGCTCAAAATAATGGAAATATATAGGATTTGCACTTGACTTTTCAACCCGCAGTTATGCCCTTGGTCAATATTAATTGCTATATTAGAGAAAAAAGGAGCATTTTAAATAATCTGTTTACCAATTAAGGATTACAATTTTCTAATTAGGACAATAAAATGCTCTTGTCCTTGGCAAACCAAAATATATATTTACAGCTAAAATTAGTTAAGTTGTGGTTTTGGGTACTAAAGTACTTATAATGGCTTCTACATGTCTCAACAGATCTGCCAAAAATTTTAAATCTACATTTATTAAATTCAGGAACAAAAGATGTACCAATAACTGTAAGTACTGCCTGTGTAATTTCACAATTCATTATAACTTTACTTTGTTTTGTAGACATATTTATATTATGACTTTGGGCCAATAACTCTCTCTCAGGCCAACCCCCTACCCACCCACCATATACACACATACACAGAGTCGTTGTGGAGAAAACAGGAAGTAGTATTAAGAATGTTTGCTGCCTTGAATTATTTATAAAAATAACAAGGGAGAGAGGAAGGAAGGAAAAGAAAGAAAGAAAGAAAGCAAAAGAAAGAAAGAAAGAGAAAGAAACAAAGAAAGAAAGAAAAGTCAAAGCTAGTGTTCTAAAAGTTTGGCTCCCCTTTTCTTATGGCATGAAGTGGAATAATTTGGATTCCCAGGAGGGAGGGGCTACATTCCAGAGGGCAAAGAGGCATCAAAACCATTGAAGGTCTTTGGGAAGAAGACAGTTAAGAAGGATCATCCTTAACTATTCCCAGTGAATATCTATAGTGATGCAAATAGTTGCTTTAGTTTGGCAAGATTTCTAGGTGAGGAACAATAAGGGGAAATGCTCTAGGGTAACTCCAGATGCCCTTCTTGGTGCCTGACACACCATTTACATTGTCACCTATCCTTTATATACGTACTAACTTTTCCCAAGTTAGTATCAACCTTTGCAAGATTATCAGCTTTTGGCACCACATCTTGCCAGAGATTTATGCTACCTGTTTATAATATAAGTTCAAAGTGCTTTATATAAGTAGGGTTACCCTGAAGGCAGATGGAACTAGCAAGTTTCTAGACCATGAAAGTTTCTTGTTTCTTGAGACTAAATTTGTATATAATATTCATTTTATCTCTGGGTTATGGTTGCAGAGAAGTCTGATTGTTGAAGGTGAACAATTTGTTTTTGAGAATGTGCCTCATTTGACTTAATATTTCTTTGTCTGTCTGATTCATTATGTTTAATTAGATAAGGCTCATACCTGTGTCTAGGAAGTGATTAATATCCCACAAAATTATGATTGCCATAACATTATATAGTTTTGAGACCCTCCTAAAGAATCATTTCCCAAATTATTTTTGTTCAAACTATAGCCAATCAAAATACAGGTAATCCTCAACTTAGAGCCACAATTGAGCCCCAAAATTCTGTTGCTAAACAAGGCAGTTGTTAAATGAATTTCACCCCATTTTATGATTTTTCTTGCCAAAGCAGTTAAGTGAATCATTGCAGTTGTTAAGTTAGTAACACGATTGTTAGGTGACTCTAGCTTCCCCATTGGCTTTGCTGGTCAGAAGGTTGCAAAAGGAGATCGCATGACCCAGGAACACTGCAGAATAAATATGATTCAGTTGCCAAGTGTCTGAATTTTGATCATGTGTTCATGGGAATGCTATAACAGTTGTAAGTGTGAAAGTCGGAAGTCACTTTTTTCAATGATGTAACCTTGAATGTACACTAAATGAACTGTTCTAAGTTGAGGACTACTTGTATTCACTTTTAGATCAATGTTCTGGAGGTGATATTGGTGTGCATTCTGTCTAAAGTTACCAAAGTGCTTAAAATGGGGTGTTGGGGCATTTGCAATGTAGCAGTGTTTTTTAATAGTGTCCTAATCATTTTTCTCATTTATTGTTTTAATTAGGAGAGTGGTTGAGCAGAATGTTTGTTTGTACATACACTTGTACACATTCTTGAACTGCTCTTTTAAATCTAATGTAGTTTTATTTTTTCCTCATCTTCCCACAAAAAATTACATCACTGAGTTATGATTAGTTAGTAGTTTGCAGAGCCAGCAGTTGGCTGGTTTTGCCTCTAAATTGATAATAACATTATCAAAAAGAAACCTTAATATAAAAGCAATTGCTGGACTCAGATTTAAAACCTCAAAAAACGTATTTGTTAGCATCTAGCACAGGGGTAGTCAATCCCTGCTGACTAGAACAGCTGATTGGTGGTATTCCGGGAGGCCGATCCAATTGCCAATAAGCTGCTCAGCAGCAAAGGCTCCAGCGTTCCTGACAGAGGCAGCAGGAATTGGCAGCCAGCCCACTGATGAACGGGGCTACGGGAGGCTGGGATCCAGCTGTCACTCAGCTGACCAGTGATGGGGGGCAACAGAGGGGAGCCCTGATGACCCACGTATTGGGGCTGTGATAACGTGCTGAAGCTGACCAGATTGTTTGCTATTTGCTGCAAGGATGCTAACCAGATGAATACCGGATGGATGCTGGGAGGCAGCGGCAGATTTTTCCCCCTTGTTTTACTTCCCTAAAATGAATGTGCGTCTTATGGCCCAGATCATCTTATAGACTGAAAAATATGATTAATATATCTGGCACAATTTGTGGCCTAAGAAATATTTCATGAATCCCTGGATCTGATCTGTTACCCATCATGTGGCTTAAATGGTATCAATAAAATATCCAGTATGCAGAATTATCTGTGGATACTTTCTAAACAATATACTATTGAGTTCGAGAAATAAATCTACAGTAATTGAATGCAAAACTACTGTTGTTAATCATAGTAGTAGAAAAATACAAATAATCCTGCTTGACAGAACCCATTTCCATGTTTGTTGTTAAATTATTTAGCTAATTATCTTTGTTGTGATTATTTGATAGTCCTATTCGTGGTATTTTACTTTTAGTTATAAAGTGAGATTAAAATATAATAATGATAGTAATATCCTGTAGAATCCTAATGGTTTGATCACTGACACTTTACAACAAAATTGGTATATATATTTGAACTTGCCCTAAAAGCTAAAATATTTTTCATATAAGTAGGGAAGCACAACTTTATTGTGGACATTGTTCAGCATGGTTTGAGAGCAAAGACGTCTATTTCAAACTTCATTCGAATGTCATGAGAAAGGCCAAGACTATATTTAGCTGAAATCTGATCTAGATAGTCCTAGGATTAAATTCTTTCAGTACTTTCTAACACTACAGCCAATTTCTATAGCCATTAAAGTCTTTATTCTTTTACAATTATTTATCTCAAAGCTTATGAATTTCAGAAAAAAGGAAATGTTAATACTGAAATAGCCAAAAAGCTGTAATTACTTGAATTCTATGACAGAAACTGTAAATTGGGAATAAGTAACTCAGTAACTTCCAAATATTTTGGCTGAGCTTGATGAAAGTTCAAAACTTTTGATGAATGCTGCAATAATGCCTTTTATTGCCTTATATTTACACTTATATTGGCAGTTTTGCTTTATTTTTAAGTTCATAGGTGTGTCAAAAATGCCGATATAACCCAACCAGAAACATGTCCACCAGATTTATGATTCTTCCAATAGCTCCATGTCAATGCTGGGGAAAACAGGTGATGATTATTGTTTTGAGACCTTAATTGCACCAGAATTGCCCCAGAGATGACTGGATGTAAGGGCCCTTAAGCCTTAGGAACAAGATAGACTGCAGCATGCAAGGTTTTGTGATTAAAATATTTTTTCTGCAGTGGTTCCACTTCTTCATTAGTAGGAGGTTTTAGTTTCTGTGTGAGGGGGGAAAGTGGTATATCCATCAGTCAGGTTACTGTAACACATTCCACACGAGCTGCCTTTTAAGATGCCCCTAGAAGCTTTCATTAATCTAAAGTGCAATGGCCCTTTTGCTAAAACTGAGCATAGTATTTCAGCCTATGCCACCATAACTTTACTGGATATTGTTCAATTTCTGAATCCAATTCAAAGTACTAGTTAGGCTCACATGACTTGGCTCTTTTATATGTAGACAACCATCTCTCATAACAAGATCTACTAAGCCACGTGCATTGTAGAGATATGGGATATACTGAACCTCTCTGCCCTTTCAGATATGCCAGTATACCAGGTTATATGGAAGTGAGGGAGCACAGGTAAAAGGAGCAACCAGCTCCCCCGATAATGCTCATTATATTTTTGGACCAATTCTATTGGATGTTACCATAATATTTTAAATTCCTATTGCATGGCAACCTCAAAAATAGGAAAATGATAAAACTATATCTATGGTAGGACCCTATCATTTTAACCAATGCATTTTTTTAATTTTTGAAGACGTTTATTAAAGCACTTCAATCACATTCAAAAACAATGCTTAAAAGGCAGGATGGTAGGTGGTTTTATTGTCATTTTGCATGCTATCACTTAATATATTTTTAATTTCAACTGTATGAGAACAGATATTGGAGATTAAAACAAATTAAAATTGTGCAAGTTGTATATTTTCTTTCATAACATGCAATATGCCTAAGAGTTGACTTTCTTTCTAATTAATGTAGGAGGTGACCCAGTATTATTTTTATACAAATAGGTTTCTTTGTAATCCAAATTATTGTGGATTGCTGTCATTCTAATGTATTTTTGTGATAGCATACAGTTCTAGTCATCATATTGTAAAAGTTGAAAAGATACAATGAAATGTTAAGTAAGTGATTGAGAATTAAAATCAATGTGTGCTTTTATTGTGAACTGTAGATTTTTTAATTCTGACATAATGCTGTAATGAATATTTGAGAATTAAAATCAATGTGTGCTTTTATTGTGAACTAGTTTTTTTTAAATTCTGACATAATGCTCTAATGAATATTTTCAATAATGAATGGAAGATCTGAGATAATTATAAGTAAAAATAATAGTAGTGGATTGAATTGTTTATTAATATACAAAAACAATTTTGCCTCTTTTTCAGAGTGTTAGACCCACACCCCAAAATGAAGCTATCACAATCCATTTCAAGTCAATTACATTGCGAGCTTCTGAAAATAAATATACCAAAGTTGCAACTATTAGTTTTGATGGTACGTGATAATGTTGGTAATAGCATTCAGTGAAATCAAAATACATTTTTAAATTTTAGTTTTTATTCAAAGCTAAGAATATTTTAATGAATATAAATAAATGTATTACTATTCACTTTTATTTTGAAAAAAGTTATTTAATATTATACATTTAGCAAATCTTTGTCTAGGGTACATAACTAGTTCCAATCAATACCTCATGTGGATTTCAACAGATTGTATGAATTACTTGCAAAAGTAGTTAATTTAAAAGGAATCAGTGAACACAATCAGGGATAAATTGATTTGTGACTGCATATGATTGGTTGTTTATCAGATTGCAGCAAATATAGCATACCTCAACTTCAGCAAAGTTCTGAAGAGGCTCTCATGAGATTTTTATATAGAGGATGGCAAAATATAGAGTGAATGCTTAAAAAGCTAACTAATGATTGTATTCAGTGAATGTTCATTAGCGACTTATATCAGGTGTAACATTGAGTTCCATTCTGTGTCATTCAACATTTTTATGAATGGAAATGATGAGGAATTGCAGACAAAATGAAGATAGGGTATTGGCAATTCAGAAATATTATCACAATCTGAAAAAATTGGTAGTAACAAAGAAGATTATTTTCAAGAAGGACAGACAAGTCCCACATTTGAATAGAAAAAAGACAAAGGCTTAAGATGGGAGAGATCACATTGAATAATAATACATGTGAAAGATATCTGGATACGTTTTAAAATATCTGAACACAAAACAACAATGTGATGCAGCCTAGAATTGCATTTATTCTGTAGCTGTATCAGTAGAAGTGTAATGTCAAGAGTCATTGTTTCTCTACTTTGAATTTGTCGGACCAAATAGAATCTCAGATCCTGTTCTAGTTCTGCATTGTAGAAAAGATATTGGCAAACTGAAGAGTGTCTATAGAAGAACAGTTGATAAAGAGTCTAAAAGGGGAAAAAATGAGGAACTTTAGGAGGAACTGAGTATGTTTAGCTTGGAGAAGAAAAGTCTGCTGAGTGACAGCTGTCTTCAAATTTTTGAGACTGCTATGTAGAAGATAAAATTGATAAATTGTTATTCCAGGAAAGAAGGGTTCTGTGCTGCTGCATTAAATGTTTCAGCAGATGTCATATAATGTAGTAATGGATTCAAACAGTGGGCTGGAGTTTGGGCTGATATAGATTATCTGCATGGTCTCTTCCAATCCTTAAATTTTGCTGTGTATTATCTGCTTCACTATACAGTAGTACACAAAACAATTCAAAATGTAGAATCTGTTGAAGACTCTGTTTTCTTCTTTTGACTAAAAAAATAAAGTACTTCACTTTTAGTTAGTAGTTAATGTCTTACAGTATTATGCTTAAATTTCAAAATAAACAGTGACATTCTGAATGTGTTAAAATATGTATAGTTAAAAATATAAACATTGATTCTTTTTATTCATGTATGTGTGTATATAGCATCAAAAGCAAAACGACCTGCACAATTTTCTGGAAAAATAACTGTGAAAGCAAAAGAGAAGACCTATTCAAAACTTGAAATTCCATATCAGGCAGAAGTATTGGATGGGTAAGGTTATGTTAGCATGTGTTTTTTTTTAATTGCTTTGCATTTTTGACTTTGTACAACATTTTATAGACAGGTAGTTAAACAATTGCATAGCTCCTGATAGTGATGTGAAATTACTTCAGGATTGCGGGGCATAGTTTATTTGAAGAGTGTCAAAGCACAATTATTGTTTTTCCATTGTTTGCCTGGATTTGGGGAAAGAGTGGTATTGATTTCTATTAAATACAATGTAATTGAACTGGATAGCATGGAATAATTTATTAGAATCATATTGAAATTCAAATAGAGGGTATGTCTGTATAGAGGGGGGGTGCTTTTGGCCATGGCCCAGTACTGGACTATGGCTGGTTCGGAAGTGAGTTGTGTGAGTGGCAGGCCGGTGCAAGCAACTCAACTTGCGTGAGCAAGCAATGAGCCGACACACACCAACCCACCAGTTGGAAGCACCAGTTCCTTCCTCTCCTCCCCTGTCAGCGGGTCACCAAGCTACAAAGATTGGGGATCACTGCTATATAGCCTTGGAGTTGGAAGTTGCCCACTCTTTGTTTATTTGAATGACTTGTATGTCTAATTTTGGCAGAATATATTGATTGGGATATCTTTATTTCTTTGGGAATTTATATTGCTGCCTATTCACATATGGCAACTCCAGAGATGGGAGCCACCACAGAAAAGGCCCTTCTTCTGAGTCCCACCGGGTGTATCTTCCTAAGGGATGGGACCCGCAACATTCCTTGCCTCCCTGTTCTGGTGGGTTGGGTAGATGTGACAAGAAACCGTCCTTCAGATAACTTGGTCCCAAACCATGAAGGGCTTTAAAGGAGACAACCAGCACCTTGAATTGCACCCAGAAACCAATCTGCAAACAGTCCAGCTCCTGCAGGAGAGGTGATACATGTGCACCGCGAAGTGTGCATAAAACCATGCGGACTGCTGCATTTTGCACCAACAGGAGCTTCCGGATGCTGTTCAAGGGTTGCCCTATGTAGAGCATATTGCAATAGTCAAGACGGGAAGTGACTAGGGCATGAGTGACCATGAGTAGGGATACTTGGTCCATGAAGGGCATAACTGGCGCACAACCCACAGTTGTGCAAAGACTCTCCTGGGCTTTTTAATCTGGAAATTAATAAGTTTGAGTTTAAAACGCTTTTTGCAGAAGTACTATATTAAACTTTCCAAAATAATCTTAATTCAATGTTGTTACAAAGAAATGTATAATAACTACTATTCTCCCCCTCAATTTTGTTCTTTTGAAATAGATATTTGGGATTTGATCATGCAGCAACATTGTTTCATATTCGTGACAGTCCAACAGACACAGTGGAAAGATCAATCTTTTTAACAAACACATTCAATTTTGCAGTCTTTATTCATGATATAATACTTCCAGAAGAAATCAAAGCAACATTTAAAGTAAGCTCCATTATATATGGCATTGTTTTATATTCAATGGTACACAAATTGTGTTTAAAGTTAACTGTTGCTTTATTTATTAAACTAGGTTCACAACTTCAGCAAACCAGTTTTAATTCCACCAAATGAATCCAGATATATTTTCACTCTTTATTTTGTGGCTTCGTCATCATCTTTCCACATTGATAACAATATTCTGCTCATTACCAATGCCTCTAAATTTCGTCTACCTGTGAGAGCATATACTGGGTTTTTAGATGTGAGTACTACATTATTTGCCTTTTTTCCCCTCCCTTGTTTTGAAAACCACTGCGTTTCATTATAATTTTATATGTAGTGAAATGTTCTGAACCCAAAATGAAACTTATAATTTTAGTCTTTCCATTTACTTAAATCTAAATTAAAGGATATGCACTAGCTGTAGAATTCACTTCTGCCTTAATTTGGTGCATTGGAAAATAGCCTGATGAAATCAGAAGTTGCCAAGTTTAGGAGGGATCTAAATCCAAAGAGAAACTCCTTCTCCCATTGGCTAATGTCAGAAAAAGTACAGGGATACATAACTTTTTTACTGCTAGATTTTTAGCAGAATACAATGTGCAAGCAGAGCAGACTTTCTTTGAAATTCACCAGTTTCACAGAAAGAGACGTGCTTGGATCTAGGATTTCAATATTTTTAATTTTCAAGTAAATACTTGAAATGTGTCTCATGAAAAATGCAAATTTGGGATGGAAAATAAAACCGTGGATTAATTGGCCACATGAAAAGGAGAGATTGAAAATATGCAGGTATCATTGAGCATCCTTTTGCAACACAACTAGTTTTATAGAAACAGGTGCTCTATTCCTTTTTAAATTCTTTTTTAAAAAAGAATGTTGTTTCTAGAGAAAATCAGAAGATACTTGCAGGTATTTTGTTACCTGCTATGTAAATAAACCATTCCATAATTCAATAAAGTATGTGAATAATGTAATATTTTGATTTGGTCTTCCATCGTAGATTTACCAGCCACATTTGTAGATTTACCAATTTTTTCGACCTCATTCTTCTCCCTTCTATTTCTCCCCATTTTATGTAAAAAGAAAATGAGAGAGGGGGAGAGTTTTGTTTCAGCATCTTTTTTTTTTTTTTTTTTGCAAGGGGGGGGGATTAACAAGATGTTCCTCCCAGCTTTTTTGTTTTTAAGCAAGAGAAGGATTTTGGGAAGCTTTCTTTTCATGCAAATGAGACTTCCCCAAAGCCCAAGAGAAGTTTGTAGTCTGACAGTTAGCTAATCAAGGCAAAACCCAACCCAAAAGCATAGTTTCATTGGCTAAGTGTAGAAGCTTGTTTGGAAGTCTCTCTGACATTGAAATGCAGAGCTAGGCCCTAATCTAAATGGTTTTTTCCCTCCTTCTGGGCTATTTTTTAGTTTACAAACCTTTTTGCTGTTTATCTGCTTCCTTTATGGACCCAGCTGGGTGGCAGGTCTCCCAGGGCCTCCCCCATCCATAAGGTACCCCATGCTCACTTAACAACTTGTGTGTTTGTTTAATGGTGGCATCAGGGAGAACAGGTGGGTAGGCAAGGCTGTCTTACTTAATGGTTATCACCATTTGTGACTCTAACTGCAGACTGCATTACGGTTATAAATCAAGGACTAACTGCACAGTGCACAAGGTTTCATACTAATACACACACACACACACACACACACATAAGCATATTTAAAGTGAGTGGGACAGAAATGAACCTACATAATGGTTTTAGAGCATACGGTTTAGTTACTTATACTGCTACATTTAACTTGGCACATTAGTGAATTCAGATACTGGCTTTTCTGTAGAGGTGTGCTCTCAGACCAGATAGTTGAAAGGGAAATACAATGTTATTACAATGATTATTTATACGCATCTAAATAGTCTAGTGAATAAATAATGTTTGGGTGGACAAGAAGATTTGGGTTAGTCACTATACTAACAGATATATGAGGTATCCTTCTTTTAATACAATTAATATTGTTATTCTTTTTAGTATTTTATATTGCCCCAAAAACCTGATGAACAAATAATTGACTTTGGTATATTAAGTGCCACGGAAACTAGCACCATTATGTTTGCGGTGCTTAACAGTAACCCAATTCAGGTAAGAACCTTCCTTCTTCCCACCTTCCCTCCCTCCCTTCCTATCATTCATAGTTATGCTAATACTATCCTATTTTTCTAAGCTTTTCCTAAAAAGCTGGAATGTTATAGGTGATGGTTTGACCATAGAACTCCTAGCTGCTGAAAAAGGCAATAGAACTACAATAATTGCTAGTCTTCCAGACTTGGAAAAGGCCAGTATATTGGATCAAACTTCGGTAAGTTACATATTTCTTGAAGTTCCTTACTACCTCTTGTATTTATTCTCTAGATAAAAAAACATGTATTATGATTTAAATTTTTAATAACATAAATGGTTCCAGTATGTTTAATGTGTCTGATGTTTTCACAAGATAAGAAGCAATTCCTGGTAGTCTTGGCTCTTCCACCTGTTAAAAAAAAAGTAGAAATTTATTTCAAAGTGATAAAAATAAAGATACCCTCATTTGATAATCTAACCTTGGCTAACCTTGGAAGATAAGCAGGGTTATCTGATAATGTTTTGACGGGAGACTTTCTGTGGATTCCAGAGCTGTTGGCTTAATTGGGGAAATGAAAAAAACATTCTGAAATAAATTAATGGCAAACCAATTCCATAATGCTCCCAACAAAAGGTTGTTGAGAGTGTGGTAGCCCAACAGTTTCCGCGACACCTGGAGGAAGTTGATTATCTAGACCCGCGCCAGTCCGGCTTCCGACCCGGTCACAGTACCGAGACGGCATTGGTCGCGTTGGTTGATGATCTCTGGAGGGCGCGGGATAGAGGTTGTTCCTCTATCCTAGTCCTGTTAGACCTCTCGGCGGCTTTTGATACCATCGACCATGGTATCCTATTGCACCGACTGGGGGGGTTGGGGCTGGGAGGCACCGTTTTGCGGTGGTTCTCGTCCTACCTCTCTGGTCGGTCGCAATATGTGTTGACGGGAGGGCAGAGGTCGACCTCGAGACCCCTCTTATGTGGGGTTCCTCAGGGGTCGGTCCTCTCGCCCCTCCTGTTTAACACATATATGAAGCCGCTGGGTGAGATCATCCGTGGTTTTGGGGTGGAGTACCATCTGTACGCTGACGACACCCAGCTGTACATATCCACCCCAGACCACCCCAACGATGCCGCCGAAGTGCTGTCCCGGTGTTTGGAAGCCGTACGGATCTCAATGGGTGGTAACAAACTCAAGCGCAACCCTGCCAAGACTGAGTGGCTGTGGTTTCCAGCACTCCGGTTCAGCCAGATTACTCCATCACTGGCCATAGGGGGCGAACACCTTACCCCTGTGGATTCCCGGCTGTCCTTGGAGGACCATGTGACGGCCGTGGCCAGGGGGGCGTTTCATCAGGTATGCCTGATGCACCAATTGCGCCCCTTACTGGACCGGGCTGCCCTTCGCACAGTCACTCAAGCTCTCGTGACGTCCCGTCTCGACTACTGTAATGCTCTCTACATGGGGCTTCCCTTGAGGTGCACTCGAAAGCTACAGCTAGTCCAAAACGCAGCCGCACGGGTAATTACGGGAGCCACCGGAAGCTCCCATATAACACCAATCCTGCGCGAGCTGCATTGGCTTCCTGTGGTCTTTCGGGTGCGCTTCAAGGTTCTGACGACCATCTTTAAAGCGCTCCATGGCTCGGGGCCTAGTTATATGCGAGACCGTCTCCTGCCCCATACATCCCTTCGGCCGATCCGCTCCCACAGAGAGGGCCTTCTCAGGGTGCCGTCGGCCGGACAATGCCGACTGGCGACACCCAGGGGAAGAGCCTTCTCTGTGGCGGGCCCTGCCCTTTGGAACGACCTACCCCCTGAACTCCGGACCATCACCGACCTCCGCCTCTTCCTCCAATGTCTAAAGACATACTTTTTTCATCAAGCCGGCCTAGCCTAACCTCCCATGGGGACTTTTAGAAAAGTTTTAAATTGGGTTTTTAATAATTGGTTTTAGCATAGGACTGGGATTATTTAATATGTATTTTAAATTATTTATCTATTTTCTATTTTGTATATTTTAAATCTCCTGTGCGCCGCCCTGGGTCCTCTGCGGAGAAGGGCGGGATATAAATGTAATGAAATGAAATGAAATGAAATGCAGGAATATTTCTAAAACAGAGACTGCATGCTGCATCCAGGCTCAATTTTGTGAGCCTTTTTGCTAATCACTGCTAGAGAAGAATGATAAAAAGCAGGAAGGCAGTAAATTTCCAATTTTTTGTTAGTCTGATGATAAAGTGTGCCATGCAGGGATCTCAAACTGCAACTTGTCATAGGACAGACCAGGAGCAGCTAGTTTCTACCACGACTGCTAAAGTTCCACCTTCCTATGACTTTAGAATTGCACACTTTTTTGCAGTATTTGTTTTAATTACAAGAATTCAGAGCCTTCCTTATCAGATTTCAGTGCTGTATCCATTGGGATAATAATAAATCTTCATGCAGCCTAAAAGATAATTTGAGTTGGACACAGCTGTTCTAAAATATATTGTCTGATACAAATAACAATTGATGGGCAATTTACATTTAAAACAATGAATAAAGCATAGTTCTTTGTCTTTCAACATACAAATCACTCAGATGACTGTTAATTTTTTGGGGGGTGGGGATGAAATAGGAGACTAAGTTGGAGTATATAATTACTTTTATTTTTCAGGTAATATTGATGCCTGGTTCATATACTGTATTCAGAGTAAGATTATTACCAAAAGAACTTGAAGGAATCCATGATGGAGCTATACAAATCACAACAGATTATGAGGTATTTCTAAATTGTGAATTATATTATATTATGGTAAATTATATTGAGCCTGAGTTTTATGTATGAAAGTAAAAACTAAACAAATTTTAAAAAGGAAAAACGCATGTACTTCCAGGTAGCTATTTTGATTTGCAGCTACTGATCTATTTGCTTGCCAATATATTCATTATTTGTTGTAAGCCTTGATTACTTATTTTAGAGATAACCCTTGACTTGTGAATGGTCATTTAACTATTGTTCAAAGTTACAATGGAGAATGAAAAGAGTGCTTCACAGCCCCTAACCCCCACCCCCACCCCCCTATTACTTGACTGCATGTTGGGTGCTTGGCAACTAGGTCACATTTTCGACTGGTTGCTAAATTCCCCATGATCATGTGATGAACATTTGCAGTCTTCTGCCAGCTTCCAATGGGGAAGCCAGCAAGGAGGGTTACAGATGGAGGGGAGCTGAAATTATTCAGTAGGCTGCAGGAAAAGAAGAGAAATACCAAAGGTTCCAGCTCTATCTGCAGTCTGCTGTGCATCCTACATACAACTTGCACGGAAATGAGGTGGCATCCTTTGATAGACTTCAGGAACATTTGAGAGTGAAAGAGCTTCCTATGGCGAGGAATTGAGTTACACTTAACCTTACAGAAGATCATATAATTACTGTGAGTGGAGTGAAGCAATTACATGGGCATCTTGCTTAAAGACTATGTTGCTCAGCGGCCAACATAGCATCCCAATTGTGATTGTAAATTGAGAACTGCCTGTATGAGCAACTTCTTCAAAACCAGAAGTTTTACTTCTTTTTATAAGTTTGTTTTCTGAAAGTTACATTAATTTAATATTTTTGTAACTTGGTCAATACACAGGAAAAGTACTAAATTGCTATAACATAAAAATGACCCAGACCCCTCAAAAATGCAAAGTACAGGGCAGTTTGATTTCTTTGAGAAGCACTAGCTTCTTAATCACAAATCTGATACAGGACGGCATCATGAATTTATTTTTGCTTCTGATTTTCAATTCTGGGGTAGTGGATCTTTGAAAAGAATGGTGGATATTAATTTATCTTTTAAGTAAACATAAGCATACATATGTTTTGCAAAATAGATTTTCATAGTGCATAAAATATTATTGGTAGAAATGTATTGATACAAAAATTAATCTAAGATTCAGATTATTACATTTGTATATTGCTTCCTCCCTTTTCTTTAGATCCTAACAATTCCTGTGAAGGCTGTCATTGCTGTAGGCTCCTTGACCTGCTCTCCAAAACACATTCTGCTTCCACCTTCCTTTCCAGTAAGTTTTTATTTGGAATTTTCAAAAGATTCTTAGCTTTCGTGATGGGTTACAGCAGTGTTTTTCAACCGTGGTAACTTTAAGTCATGTGGACGTCAACTCCCAGAATCCCCCAGCCACCACAGCTGGCTGAAGAATTCTGGGAGTTGAAGTCCACAGGACTTAAAATCGCCAAGGTTGAGTAACACTGGGTTAGAGGAAAGTTTTGCTAAATAAATGGTATGTTGATACTGCAGGAATGCTTTGCACTATGAGGCAATTAGATATTGGATTGTCTTTATTTTTTAGCAAACGATGTGCTTTCCTAACTGGTTCATTCATAATTATAAAAGTCTGAGTAACTCTAATCTCTAAGAAGCTAATATTAAGTGTTTCAATTATATTTCTGACTTACTAAGCAACTTTGTTAAAACAGGTTTTTTGGCCTTATTTTTGATTCAAGGCAATTTCTTTTTATGTTCTTTAAGATTAAGCAAGTAATTCCCATGCTATTGCACATTCAAAAATATAAATGCTTATACTCTGCCAGTTTAACTAATTTTTCCATGAGTAGCGTTTATAAACTTGAATTTGTGATATGTGTACAATGCCTGTTCAATAATGTACACATACACACAGACAAACAAACAAAACTAAACAGAAAGGGAACCTCCCATCATATGTATTGCAAGTCATTGTTTTTATTCTATTACAGTGGAATTTTTCTTAATGAAATTGTCAATGTTCCGTTGTAGAGTAATTTGTAAAATGGAGAAAAGGGAGTATAAGCTAAATTCAGTTTTACATCGGTAGACTTACCTTATTTAACTTCTTGCACATCTCCATATCTTTGCTGGAAGATTTCTGAGCTTGAACCCAGAATATATTTGGAGAGATATACAGAAAAGATATATCAATTTGGTCTACAAATGATGGCTTATTTTTAGCATACAGGCACTCTGAAAGTTCACTCACTTTATACCTAAACCTAGATGAATATCTTATATAAAACAGACAACAAGCCAGTACATTGTGACTTAAAGCCTCAGTTGTATGTCATTCTTTTTATCCTATTTACTTGTTATCTTTTGGTTTATTGACCAAAAGATCAAAAGAAATACTGTAGTCATAAAATTATACTGTATATACCTTTTATGGCTTTGCGATGAACCTGTGACCTTATTGTTAGTGAGCTGCAACTTTCTACTGTCTCAGTATGGCCAGTTCTGAAGGATTCCTTATATAAGTATCTAAACAAATATTTGGTTTCTGTTTTCACAAGCATTTCCATAAATAATTATGATTTTGCAACCCTAATTTCTTCATGTGGCTTTATGTTCATGAATGTTAAGTTGCGTGGATCACAATAAATCAGGGTAATTAGAATACCTTAGCTGTAATATTGAATGATTTTCGGAGTGTTTATCTATTTTTACAGTTCATTATCCTCTGACTAAACAGTTGAATCCTAAACACTTAAATAAATTGGCAGATTTTGAAACACCTGCATGAAAGCATTTCTTAACTTGTGATCATTTAAACTATATTAAAAATCATTCAACTGGTGTGGTTCAAAATAGCCTAAGTGATAATTATAGAGAATGTTCTAATAGTGGTCTCTGAACACTTCAAACAATTTAAATGTTTTGTCTGCTTCAATAAATGTGTCAGAATGTGATCCCTATGGGCACAAAAGCATTAAAAGGAAAACCTATTTTTTCTTCTAGGGCAAGGCAGTTCATCAAAGTTTGAGTCTTATGAATTCTTTCTCACAGAAGGTAAAAATACAGCAGATCCGATCATTATCAGAAGATGTTCGGTTTTATTACAAGAGAATACGAAGTAACAAGGAAGATCTAGAACCAGGGAAAAAATCAAAGGTTTGAGCATTTGAATATGATTCATATGAACAGAGTTATCTGTGGAATTGTCATCATTTATCTAGTCTGCTATAGGCATGAAGGGAGACAGGGAAGGGGGGGGGTTGTGTTGTTGTTTTTTTGTTCCTTTGGTTTTCTGTCTGTATAGGAGTTTTTTTGTCTCTTTTTACTGGAATCAGTAAGAAGGAAATTATTGCATTAGTTAAAAGGCTGACGTAGTTTGAATGTATTTATTGGGGCTCATGTAGAAACGGCTTTCTGTAGATCACAACATCTCTCACATCTTTGAAATCCCCTATTCCATATATAAAACCACTAACAGGATTCTGAGATTCTCAGGTATACAAATGGGAAGTATTTCTCAGTTTTACCTTGTAGTTTCAAGTAGATTTCTGCCGGTATTGGGAGTACACTAAAACATGTTATATTTGCTGTCCAAAGATATGTTATTGTTATTGAGGGTGTTTCCATTTTGCTTATATTTTTCAGATAGCTAATATTTATTTTGATCCTGGTTTACAGTGTGGAAACCACTGTTATGTAGGTTTGCCTTTTCTGAGTAAATGTAAGTAATTATGTCTATAATAAACTATTAAAAGTGCTGATATTATTCGAAGGCATTTTGTATTAAATCATTTATTGGTGGTGGTTTTTTCCCCTAGCTGAATCAAAAGTACAGCACAGTGTATCAATGCAAGAAGATGCATGGGATTCAGATTGGGAGTTGCATGATAATTTATTCAGAGAATGGATTGGAATAAGAGATTATTCAAACAATCAGTGAGTTTATCTTAAAATACTGTTATATTTGAGTTAACTCTGGTTTTTTTAAGATAGGTCACTTGCTTGTTAAAATGTTGTAAATTACATGTATTAAGTAAATAAGAAACATAAAAGAAATGATTTTCTAATGAAATTGCAAGAATCAGTTTAGAAACTAGAAACTTAAGATAAACGATTCAATAAATATTCTGGAGAATTTATCATAGATTAAACGGTAACAAGTGTTTTTCCTTAGTTATACTAGGCCAGGGGTCTGCAAAGTTGGCTCTTTAAAGACTGGTGGACTTCAATTCCCAGAATTCCCCAGCCAGCAAAGCTGGGAGTTGAAGTCCACCACTTTAAAGAGCCAACTTTGCAGACCCCTGTACTAGGCATACCCATAGAGGTGGTCAGCAAGTCAAGATAGAGATAAGTGAGCAATAATGCTTCAACTTTATAAATGAGTGCTTAATGCAAAAAAATAGGTGGGGTTTTGATTGTACATTCACACTTGCTGTCTTGATCTTTTTGACACACAGAAACATGTACATGCACAAATATTACATTATAAAGAATTCTGATTATATTAGTCTTTTAAAATAGTTCAAAGAATCAGAGTATGTGTTTGTCAGATAGTTGATTTTAGCATCTTGTGAATGCTTCTATTTAGTCGTATTGTGGTTCATAAATTCTTTGATTCCATACTGTAGAAGCCTTGCCACTAAGAGTGACCTTTACTAATAATGGTTCCGTTCATTAAATGTGTGAGCAACAGCTTAATTCTATGCCCAGTATCTTCCAATTTCCATATTTATTTATTTTCATTTATTTGTCATATTTTTGAACTCCCATCTCCCTCAGAGACGGACATATGCAAATTATATAGAAAATAATTTCATCATTTTACCATGCAAAATGTTTTATGTCTGTCTTAGTATTATGTTCCTCCCTCCTTTGTGTCATTATATCTCTATAACTAGAGTTGATAATATATTTTAATGAAATATAATTCTTTTTAAAATCAAAAATGTAATGCAGAATTGCGAAATTACGGTTTTTGTATTATGTGAATTCCATGAACTACTGTTACTTTTTTGTTTGTTTAACTTTTTTTAAATATCTAGGCTGAGTGCTGTATTTGAAGTGGACACAGATCTTCAAAAGGCTGTGACATCCAAAATCACAGCAGAATTGGCCTGGCCCTCTTTACTTGGCTCACAGCACCAGTTGGATTTCTCACTTACCAATACAAATGGTTCTTCTGTAAGTCTTGGCATTGTTAATAGAGTAAACCTTAATATATTTTTGTATCCCTTTTATACAATAAATCTGAATTTAAATTTGTTCCATTAGGAAGAAGAAATTGTTCTAGAAAATCCTGCGGATGTTCCCGTTTTTGCTCAGCTTCTTCCCATAGCGCTGTACTCCAATCCATCAGTCTTTGTAGATAAGCTACTTGACAGGTAACGGTTGATAAGGAGATTAACTGTACACTCCATTGCCTTGTTGTCATTTATATTTTAATTATAAGTCCCTTGTGTGTTTTTCTGTCTTGCTTAATGCATAACCACATTTGAAAAGTGGTTCCCCCTAGCATATGATTGGGGTATCCTTAGTGATGGTCACTGGTTTCAAAATGAGATGGGTGACCACGGATCCAAGCCCTGCTTCTGCTTGATATGCATTGTACATGCATAAAAAGGGGTGAATCTTTGATTGTTTAGCTGCACCTGCAACTTTGAAACAAGCAATTTTATTTTTCTAAATGCATAAATGTGACTAATAAAATATGTTTCTTTTAGATTTAATTTAAGTAAAACCGGAGACATCAATTTGAAGACATTAGAATTTCAAGTTTCTAGAAATTGTGTAAGTAACCCTCACTTCTTGATTTTCTTCAGATTTTAATCTTGGTGTAATATAGTAATTAAAAATAAGAACTCTATATTTAGAATTCATGGTTCAATTTGTATTTCCACTATGCACTTATGGACCATGGACCCATTCCTCTCCCCATTGTAGTAAGTTGCCCAAAAATGTTTACATAAAGTTTACTTCACAAAAATAAGAACAAAATAAAATTTCACTGCTAAATCACTGTATTGATGCCATGTTCTATACATCTCTTAGAAACCAAAGCGGTTTTTTTTAAAATGTAGCTCTGATACAAAAATTAGTCTTGCTACTGAAAGAAGTCAGTGACAAACCAAAATATTGAATTCTATCTGAATATGCACATCTACAAATTATGCTTAGGACTCTCATGTATTTACTAAATATATGTATTTGCTTTTTATGTATTGAAACTTAAGATTTCTAATATGTTGCATTTTATACAATTCTATGGCTTCTGAATTTTATTCTCTTTTCAAAGGGTCAGACACTGCAGAGCTCCACAGGATTTATAGAAGGGTTGTCTTGGCAGTCAGTTTTAAATGTAATTTTAAAACCTGGTGAGAGAAAATCTATTAAAATAAAATTCACTCCAATCCTTAATAAAACTGTTTCATCCCTGATAATTATCAGGTACAGTATGCTTTCTGATTATAATTAACACAAATATTACTTCTGAATTTTGACTATGCTTTTTACAGGTTGATTAGTCAAGATGACTTGCAATTATTTTGTAGCTGTATAAGAAATTAGTGAAATGTTTTGTTGCAAGTATTGTGTGTATACCTGATCCAACGTATAGAACTTGTTGACTTAAAACAACAAGTAATCTATCTTTAATGTACATATTGCTATATATATTCATGCCATCAAATCAACTACAATATTCGTTTTCATAAATACTTTGCATTAGAGGAAAGATAATTAACTAAGATTGTATTTTATTTATTATTGATTAGCATGTAGAAAACATATTTGCATGAAGAGACATAGCTGCATTTTTATCAAACATTTCACCCAATGATAAGCAATCCCCTGCACTCCGTTTTGGGCCTGGAAAGTCTTCTGCACCAACCTGGAAGCTAAAAATGGGCAAAGGGGGGGGCACATGTGCGAGGGGGGGACTCGCATTGCATTTTGGGAGTGCATGTGCGCTTTGGGCACTCGGCACAAAAAAGGTTAGCCATCACTGTCATAGTGTTATAATGATTGTCAGGATTGCCATCAAAAGCAATGTGATCTTGTAATGGTGCACTTTATGACCACATCGCTTACTGATGGAAATTGTAGGTATAATTTCCATTGTAAACTAATAATTTGGGAGAAACCTTAGAATCCTAGTGGACAATCACTGAAACATGAGCCAGCAGCATGCAGCAGCAACCAAAAAAGCTAATACAGTCCTTGGTTTTATAAACAAAGGCATAGAATCAAAAGCACATGAAGTATTACTACCGCTTTGTAAATTCATAGTAAGATACACCTGGGATATTGCATCCAGTTTTGGTTACCACATTACAAAAAAGATGTTTTGAAAATTGCAAAGAAGAGCAACTAAGTCTTATTAAAGACCTGGAGACAAAAACATATGAAGAACGGTTGCAGGAATTGGTATGGCTATTTTAGAGAAAAGAAGGACTGGGGGTGACATTATAGCAGTGTTGCAGTATTGGAGGGGCTGCCACAAAGAAGAAGGGGTCAACTTATTTTCCAAAGCACTAGAAGGCAAGACAAGAAACAATGGATGGAAACTAATCGAGGAGAGAAGCAACCTGGAATTAAAAGAGAAACTTCCTAACATTAAGAAGAATTAACTAGTGTAATAGCTTGCAGTCAGAAGTTGTAGGATCTTCATCACTGGAAGTTTTTTAGAAGAGACTGGACAGCCACCTGTCTGAAATGGTATAGGGCAGGGGTCTGCAAAGTCGGCTCTTTTAAGACTGGTGGACTTCAACTCCCAGCTGGCTGGGGAACTCTGGGAGTTGATGTCCACCAGTCTTAAAAGAGCCGACTTTGCAGACCCCTGGTATAGGGTATCCTGCATGAGCAGGGAGTTAGGACTAGAAGACTTCCAAGGTCCCTTCCAGCTCTATTATTATTGAAATTGAAATTGTGGAATAGCTTCAAAATAGTTAAACATTGTTATGTGGTTAATTTTATAATGATTCTATTGCTTTTGTTTTATAGAAATAATTTAACAGTAATAGATGTTATAATGGTTAAAGGACAAGGAACAACAGAAAGCATGAAAATTGCAGGAAAAGCACCCGGAGTAGCTAATTCATTGAGATTCAAAATCACTGAAGCATTACTAAAGGATTGTACAGAAAGTGAGTATTTTAATCACTAGAGTTAAAACAGTCAATTCCATGAAAAAGAAAGATAGTAAATATAGTATTACTTTTTTCACTTAAAAAAAAAAAAGACTAAATTTAACAAGGGCCAATGATGGTTTTATTAAAAATAAAGAAAACAGATATAGACTAATAAACTTGTTTATTAAATAACTTACTGATTATAATATTAAATGTTTTGTTCTATTTGTTACAGAAACAAAGTTAAAGGAGCCAAATTTTACTCTGAAAAGAACATTCAAAGTGGAAAATACAGGACAGCTTCAGCTTAACATAAAATCCATGGAAATCAGTGGATATTTATGTGAAGGATATGGATTTAAAATAGTTAATTGCCAAGAATTTGCACTAAGTGCCAATGCCTCTAAAGACATTGTCATATTGTAAGTGTCCCTGTGCTAAATACTGGCATCAATTTCAATTTACAGGAGAATCCTAAATTATGTATTCTTTGTATTGTGTATAAACAAACTCTTTACCAGGAATTTACAAATCCAGAAATACATTTTGCATCAGACGTGAAATGAACTGTTGTATACCAGGTGTTCTGCCACATCATTTTAGATTGGCTGACTTTCAACAGAAACAAAATCTGCAGTGTTTCAGCTTGTAACAAGATCCAGGGGATGTAGGGCAAAGCTAGTGTCCATCACTCATTTCTTCCCTCTTTTTTTGCATGGCCTGTCCCCACATCTCCCCAATTTTTCCTTCTAACTTCCACAAACACATCTAGCATCCCAACAGACTGGCCTGCCCATCCCTCTGAACTCTACATCATTGTCACCTTCCCTCTGTCTCTCCCAGGCTTTTCATTCACAGCTGCTGCCAGTGCACTAGCCTATGTGCCCATAAACTTTTGCTACTAATGTTCATTAGTATAGTTGCCAAGGAAATTCCTTGGGTTGTTTTCCCCAGCCTTCCCTCATCCCTCTAATCCTTTCTGCCCAGATTGAACTCCATTTCAGTTCTTATCCAGAACAGAGCAGTTGGTCCATAACATGGGACATTTCAGTAATAAAAGGCCTTGTACATCCCTATCTTTTATTACATAAGGAAACCTATGTGTAGATACAGGAGAAAATATTTTGGTTAGGTCAAGAAAATGTCCATTTCCCTAAATTATCTTCCCAGGAACTTAGAAAAGAATAATGCCTTGTCAATTTAGGTAGAAAGTACTTAAAAGGCCAAAGGATGTTGATAAAGCTTGGAGGTGGGGGGGAGGGGGGGAGAATACTAGGAGACCAGCAAAATGTCTAGGAAGTTGTAGAGAGTGTGTAGAGAGTGTGGTGGCACAACAGTTTCCCCGTCACCTGGAGGAAATTGATTATCTAGACCCGCGCCAGTCCGGCTTCCGGCCCAGGCATAGCACCAAGACGGCATTGGTCGTGTTGGTAGATGATATCTGGAGGGCCAGAGATGGGGGTTGTTCCTCCATCCTGGTCCTATTAGACCTCTCAGCGGCTTTCGATACCATCAACCATGGTATCCTATTGCATCGGCTGGGGGGGTTGGGGGTGGGAGGCACCGTTTTACGGTGGTTCTCCTCCTACCTCTCCGGTCGATCGCAATTTGTGTTGGCAGGAGAGCAGAGATCGACCTCGAGACCCCTCACATGTGGGGTGCCTCAGGGGTCGGTCCTCTCGCCTCTCCTGTTCAACACATACATGAAGCCGCTGGGTGAAATCATTCGTGGTTTTGGGGTAGAGTACCACCTCTACGCTGACGACACGCAGTTGTATATTTCTACCCCAAACCACCCCAACGATGCCGTAGCGGTGATGTGCCAGTGCCTGGAAGCCGTGCGGGCCTGGATGGGAAGTAACAGACTCAGACTCAACCCAGCCAAGACCGAGTGGCTGTGGTTTCTGGCCGCCCAATTCAACCAGTTGACTCCATCACTGGCCATAGGGGGCGAACACCTTACCCCTGTGGATGGGGCGCGCAACTTGGGTGTCCTCCTGGATACCCGGCTGTCCATGGAAGATCAAGTGACAGCCGTGGCCAGGAGGGCGTTTTACCAGGTTTGCCTGGTACGCCAATTGCGCCCCCTATTGGATCGGGATGCCCTGTGCACAGTCACTCATGCCCTCGTGACATCCCGACTGGACTATTGTAACTCTCTCTACATGGGGCTCCCCCTGAGGTGCACCCGAAGACTTCAGCTGGTCCAGAATGCAGCTGCGCGAGCAATAATGGGGACCTCCAGGTCCACCCATGTAACACCACTCTTGCGCGAGCTGCACTGGCTACCTGTCGTCTTTCGGGTGCGCTTCAAGGTGCTAGTTGTCATCTTTAAAGCGCTCCATGGCACGGGACCTAGCTATCTGCGGGATCGGATCCTGCCCCACACATCCTCACGCCCGATCCGCTCCCACAGAGAGGGACTTCTCCGGGTGCCGTCCACTAGACTTTGTCAGCGGGCAACGCCCAGGGGAAGGGCCTTCTCTGTGGCGGGCCCAGCCCTCTGGAACGACCTTCCCCCCGACATCAGAACAACTACGGACCTCCGCTCCTTCCGTCAAAAACTTAAAACATACTTTTTCTGCTTGGCCGGACTAGGTTAGTCTCTACCTCTGGGGTGTTAGGGACTTTTTAGTGTTTTAATTGGGGATTTTAGCGCAGGGACATTTCTAATTTAATTTGTTTTTATGCTTTGTATGTATTTTATAGTATTTTAAATTTTTCCCTGTGCACCGCTCCGAGTCCCCTTGGGGAGAGGACGCGATATACAAAATAAATTTAAAAACTAAAAAAAAAACAAAAAAACTAAGTAGAAGAAGTATAAGATAAACCCATGAAAACAACTTCCTAGAAAGTAATTACCACATTTTTCAACCTGACCATAAGACACACCTAGATTTAGAGGAGGAAAACAAGAAACAAAATATCAGACAAAGCCTGAAAGGACCACAAATAAGTGTGTTCTCATGTGCCAACTCTGCCTATTGACTCCTGCCCTGCAGAAAAGAGACAGAAGAGGCAGGCAATGACAAAGACAAAAGAGGCAGGGTTCAGCACTGCACCACTGCCCAGCTGCTATTCATCAAAGGACCAGCAGTTTCCACCCACTTTGGGGCGGGGGGAGTGTCTTATAGAGCAAAAAATACGGTACTTTCATGAAATCTTGCTTCTGTGTGCACCATTGTTCTTAGTTCCAGCCCATTACCTCAAAGATTTCATCCTAATTACCTCACTGACCTTATCATCACTTATCATCTCATACTGAATCCAATCACATACATGGACTAGTTGTTACAACTCTATTTAAAGAAGTGGCATCCTTGCCCCCTTTTTTAGGTTTGCTGCACCTGCCTCCAATACTTTTTAAAATAAAAACATTCACATGCTTCACTTTTTCAATATTGTTGCAGGTTTTTTTTTAACAAGAATCAAAGGAAGTTGTTACATTGGTTATTGTTACACCATCAAAAATGGCATTGACTTTTAGAATGGCTCTAAATTTAATTGGAATTTGCAAAGTTGCTTTTTTTGTTGTTGAAATTATACAACCTGGATAAGTCGACAGTATTTCTTTATGCCAACAGGTTTACACCAGATTTCACTACTTCCAGAGTTATTCGTGAACTGAAACTAACCACAGCAGGAGGCTCAGAATTTATATTTGTATTAAATGCATCTCTTCCCTATCATATGTTAGCAACTTGTGCAGAAGCTTTGCCAAGACCAAATTGGGAGTTGGCACTGTACATAGTAGTCTCAGGAATAATGAGGTATTAAGCATCTTTTATTTTTTACATATTTTGTTTACTGATGTTCTCTTACTTGTTAAGAAAATAAGTCGTCATGCAGATAGTCCCTAACTTATGCCCACATAAGTTAGGACCAGAATTTCCATCATAAGTTAATGTGGTAATAAGTCAAATCATCATGTAACCAGACCCAATTTTACAACCATTTTACCTTGGTCATTAAGTGACCACATTGTTGTTAAGTGTATCCAGCTTCCCCAATTGTATATTTGTTAAAAACTGACTGGGAAAATCACAAATCGTAATCAAGTGACTGGAATGTTGCAACCAGTTATAAATGGATGACTACTGAAATACTTGCACTGATTGCCATTTATTTAATTTTTTTATAAATTGAAGCAGTAAAAATTAAAGCAAATCCAGTCTGGTTGGTTGAATCAATATTTAAGCTTATTTTGTATATTTTATCATTTAGTAAATCAAGGAATTTTATAATTAGTAAACGGACTACCATTGTATCTTTTGATTTTAAGTATCAAAATAATAAAAGCACTTACAATTCTCTTGCAGTGTGCTCTTCCTTTTGGTAATTGGAACAGCCTATTTAGAAGCTCAAGGAATTTGGGAACCATTTAGAAGGCGCCTTTCCTTTGAAGCTTCCAATCCTCCTTTTGATATGGGAAGGCCATTCGATCTCAGGAGAATACTTGGAATTTCATCTGATGGAAAGTATGGCTTTACTTAGAAATTGAATGCTTTCAAAGTGACAGTTTCATTAATGTATGTTGCCCTCAGAATGGATTTGTACTGGACTTGCAACATTTGAGCAGATCTGTGTACATAAAGAATAATTATGGAATTAAAACTCACTGGGCGAATGTGTTGTTTATATGATCTTGCCTAATAAATGCCAATTAATATATTATTTTCCCAAAATTGGATTATCAGTTTTAAGGGGGGAAAGTTAAAGATTATTTTAATCCTGGATGTATGTTAATCCATGGTATACATCTTACATTTTGTAGAAATAGAAGTAGAAAATAAATCAAAATGCAAAAACAGCTTTATCCTTATCCTAATATACAGATTTATCCTTATCCTAACATACAGATCCTTTGGTATGATTCCATCATGTTCTTGAATATATTATAAGTGATGCATAAGACCAGCCTTTATTTATTTGCAGAATTCTTAGGATAATATATGGGTGAAACTCAGTTATACAGAAAATATGTAAATGAAGAAAGACTGGCAATGGAATCTTAAAAGGGGGGTTAGCAGTGATTATGGATTGGGAACTTATTTATATATTGAGATTATAGACCAAAATTAAGCATTAATTCCACATATTTTTGTTCACTGTATTAAAATTAAATTTAATACCTAGTCATTAAAATCTCATGCATTTTAGTAAGTAGGTAAATATCTGCATTATGAGATTTAAAGGCGATTATTTTTATTTCAGCTTGAATCCCCTTGGATCAGAGTCAAATCACAGTTCTTCCAGAGGAATGTATGGACCAGGAAATTCCTCATCACGATCCACTGCAGGAAGTCATAAGCAATGTAACTCATCAGTGAATCTACACAGCAATAGAAATTCAGTTGAAGTTGATACTATGAGATTTAAAAACAGTTCTAATATTACGAACAGAACTTCTGTGCAGGCAGGTTCTGCACAGGCTATGAACAGAGCAGGTTCTGTCTACTTGGATTCTAATGCTGCAACTCAGAATCATGCAGCAGGCAGGAAATCCAGAAATACAAAACAAAATTTGCAATCAAACCACCAGCATGCATCAGTTTTACTAGAGCAACATTTACCACAGCTACCAGTGGTATCTCAGCAACAGGAACAGCAGAATGAAAATTCCTCACCACAAATGCAGCAGCCTGCACCTTCACATTCAGAATGTGCTAATAACACAAGACATAGTTCAGAAGACTCTGATATTGTCACTCTCATGGAAACCATGGATAAAGACTTTGATCACCCAGAATCACCTTCTCCAGAGGTATTTACAGAACAGCCACCCTCTCCAGTAGCAAAAAATAAAGGTAATAAATTCCTGATTAACTGTACTTTTAAGTAGTATAAAAGTAATTATATAAGTTGAAAGAAAATATTTCTAAACAAGACAAACCTGTATCATACATCTCTTCTTTATGAGCAAGCCATTATAAGGTTTTACTGATCTGAGTCAGCAACCAATAATATAAAGGTAATTCTTGACTTACGAACACAATTGAACCCAAAAATTTAAGTTGCTAAGCAAAACATTAAGTGAGTTTTGCCCCATTTTACAACCTTTCTTGCCACATTTCTTAAGTGAATCACTGCAATTGTGAAGTTAATAAAACGGTCGTTAAGTGAATCAGACTTCCCCATTGACTTTGCTTCTCAGAAGGTCGCAAAAGGTGATCACGTGACACACACACACACACACACACACACACACACACCCAGACCATCATAAATATGAACCGGTTGCCAATCATCTGAATTTTGATCACATGACCATAGGGATGCTGCAACGGTCATAAGTATGAAAAATGATCATGTCACTTTTTTCAGTGCTGTTATAATTTCAAATGGTTGAAAATTGAGAACTAGCTATATCTGAGCTTATCAGGAGATTTGGTGATTTGGAAAAGTATCGCTAAATAATGGAGATGACAGAAGAGGCAATGATAGCTGCTTTTATTCCTTCCATAATGGGGGTGGGGGGAAAGGCAAGCAAACCACTTTCTGCTGTATTTCCACACTCTTCAGGGAATACCACTATTGCATATTTTGGAAGTGGGCCAGATTTGTTTTTGAGGTAAAGAAGAATTTGGCAGCTGGTCTAACATTTTAATATGTGTACATGTGTCTCTGTGCAGAAGAACCCTGGGAACCAAAACAAACTTTAGTGATATGTTTTCAAGCTGTACACACATGCATAGGCGCCCACACTTTCTCCATGATTTTTGGATACACTACAGATCAAAGGGACAACACTGTACAAGGTTTTGAAACTATAGTATTATCATTATCCATCAAAATATGCTACCCATAGATCTTTTTTTTTTGTCTCCAATATAGGGGCATTTCCCCCCCAGCCTGAGAAATCTAGTAGAATGGGCTTTCCATTATAATACTTTTTATTTGCATTTCAAGGGGAGAATGTAGGTATTCTAAAGAGAAAACATAGCACACAAGATTCTTTGTCTAAATTAGTCCATTTTCTCCTTTATATTTATAACATTGGAAAATAAATGCTTCCAAACCTGGTCTTTATATCTTGGTAGCTCTATAAATGGCATGCCATTAACACCTATGCTGCCCTGCCTTAAACCTTCACTGCCCTGCTCTGCCCTGCATTAGAATAATAAATGACTTGTTTCCTTTATACATTCCAAACTTTTAATGGAATATTTTTTGTAAAAATTAATATATTTCAAATTTATCTGGATCCTTGCCCATTTACAACTTTCTAAGATCAAAATTCTGTTTAGCTTTTTGTTGTTCATTTCAAATTCTTTTTTTAGCAGATTATTGAAACATTCTTTTATTCTGGGTTTTACAGTAGGTAACCTGGTGTTCATTCTGAAGTTCTCTATTAGCTGAAAAGTAATTAATAAGCAATTTTCAAAAGTGATTAGAAAGTGAAGTTAGCAACCTTAATATCCTTTAAAAGGCTGCAGTTGTGAACACGATGGCTGATCCCTTCATCTCCAAGGTCAGACTCGCCGGAGACCACTGTCTTGTGGTCTTCTCAGAAGGAGCAGCCTTCTAGAGCACATGCAGGCAACCGTTAATCCTCTCCTTATTGAAAGAGCTTCCAAGGGACCAGGGTACTTACCAGTTCTTTTTTCCCCATAGTCGGCAGCTCCACTTTCATAGACACATCTTCAGTCCACCATTCATTCCCTGAAAGCCTTCTTTCTTTGGTATTGTTATTTGGACTGATTTCTTACAAATCTGTTGGCCACTATGTCATTATCCAGGGTTCCTGAAATAGTTTGGTTAGACCCTTTACTGATTATTCCATGGTTGCTTACCATATTTTGATCATATCTTTCAGATCAAAGAACTCTCCATCAGTTCTTGTCATCTCCTAATTTAGAAGCAGGCAAATGCTGATCTAACAAAATTGTTATTTTTTAAAACAAAATGCAGTTCACAAAGCTGCTTAGCAGGCAGCATGTTATATAGACTTGACTTTTATCTAAAGAGTATCAGGAATAATTAACAATTGTTATCTTGTTCACAAAATAATGTGATAAAGTCCTTCATAAATAGAAAATCAACAGCAATTGGATTTGAGCAAATTTATGCTACTGTAAACAGCAAACCTGTTTCTAACCTCCAATCTACAAAAAGGCAAGATAAAACTATTTCATTTTCTGCATAAAAGCTTTCACTGCTATAATTCAATTTGCCAACCACCATGGAAATAATTTTCCCATTACAATCATTCTTTTTGCAGCAAAGTGCTCAGTCTCATACTTTCCTACCCATATGTGTAATTGTAAAGCTCTAAAAAATAATGAGGGCAATTCAAGCCAATGTCTTAAGACCAATGCTTCACATGCAGGCTTGATACTGGAACTTGGTTATTTATTAGCAGAGACCCCAAAAGGAATTACTGATTGAAATAAAGGCAAAACTTTATCCCAGTTAATTCTTGTCAACAAGTTTGACTCATTGTGTGTGTGGGGGGAGGGGAATTGGGGGGGGGGGTAGAAATAGCCTCACACTTGACCTGTTTTTTTCGCCATTGATAATACTAGGGTCTCAGGACCTTATAAAATTTCAAGAAATATATCCTGGATTGAGATGAACAAAGATATACATGAATAGAAGAGAATTTCTTACCTGTATAACAGCCTGTGGAATAGGTCTTTTTAATTTACATTTATACAGAATTTTCTCTATCCCTCACAAAAGTGGTTGTTTTCCTAGGCTTAATGCTTTGAGTTCTGGAAGGAAGCAATCGTCACTTCCAGAACCAAATCTGTTCCTTCAGGAAGGGCATTACTGAACAATTATCATATGGATGGGCGTGGTCAGAAGCATTTGTGACTGCTTCTGACCACGACCAAATTGGGGTCCAACCCAAAAATTCACAGAACAAAAAATTTTGTGGCCGATTTTCCCTTCGCATCATTTTTTTTGTACACACCAAATTTCCAAAATTAGGTTCGGGTCACGACCAAATCGGGTTGCAACCAAAGTTATGGAATGAATTATGGTCCTGACCAGAGGTTCTACTATACTGCTGAGTTATCTACTGTATCATGCATGGCATTCTGAATTAATATTATCAACTACCAAACTAAATTACCATGGAAGAGAATACATTTTTTCTGCTAGTTATTCTTCCTTAGAAATTGGGGGGCGGGGGGGGGGGGATAGCAAAATACTGCTTTGTCATGACCAATAAGAATAATCAAAAAAATGTTAGTTTATATCAGAATGTGTCATCAAGCTATGATTTTCTTTTTACTATTTTCGTTTGCTATCTGTTTGTTTAATGTGTTATAAATAATGTTGATCTTGAAACAATGTAACTACCTTTATCATCCCAGGGAAAGGAAAACAATTCCAACGAAAATCTAAACCCCCAAAGAAGCGTGAAGAAAAGGAACACAGGGGGAAGGGTAGGCAACAAGAGGATGAATTAAGAGATGCTCTAGCAGATGATGACAGTTCTTCAACCACAACAGAAACTTCAAACCCAGATACAGAAGCCGTTCTGAAAGAGGTACAGAATTTTAATAGGAATAGCTTGGATAGCATTTTAAAAAGTAGAATCTTGTATATTCAATGCCTTACTAGATTTTTTTTTTAATTGTCAACATCACTGCAGTTTTTAAATTTTATAGTAATTCAGCCGACCAAGGATCTAGCTGTCTACAGCTGCTGTT
The DNA here is from genome assembly GCA_039707465.1 of Rhabdophis nuchalis. Taxonomy (NCBI): domain Eukaryota; kingdom Metazoa; phylum Chordata; class Lepidosauria; order Squamata; family Natricidae; genus Rhabdophis; species Rhabdophis nuchalis. Next base: position 36,419,526 of record CM077651.1, on the reverse strand, counting down.
GGATACCATCAACCCCTGCGTGCTTGCCGCCACTTGTGCACATGCCAGGGCGTGGGGTGCCCAGCCACGCATTTCCCTGAAAATAAACCTTAGTGCTTATTTTGGAGTCCAAAAAAATATAAGACTGGGTTTTATTTTTGGGTAAACATGGTAGTAGTCCATCAAGTCTGCCCTTTGAGTTTGTTTCCCTTTTAATTAATTTATTATTTTTAAATATTTTTATATTTTCTTAATTTGTTTTAAATTTTTGCAGATGATAGACATGTATTTATTACAAGCATGTTTAAACTCCATTACAAATGATTGGCCCACTGCTTCCATTGGAAGTTGGTCCCAATCTTCTACTATTCTTTTTGTGAAATAATACTTTCTAACATTAATTTTGAACTTTCCTTCTGCCCGTTTGAGGTTATGCCTCCACCCCTCTCCGTGTTCTTGATTTTTGCTCAGTATTGAAAATACTGCTTTCTAGAACATTATTCACAACTTGAATATATGTTAAGGTTTCAATCATGCCATTTCTACTTTCAGGAGCCAGAAAAACAAAAGGGAAAACAGTTAATACCAGAGAAACAGGAAAATGAAATACATGTAAAGCAGAAAAGCAAAAAATTATCAATGAGCAAGAAAGATGCTCCAACAGATTTAAAGCCAAGGTAAGTGTATACAATAATAGTATAATCCAAATAGTTTTACATTCTTTACTAAGCATATGGAAAATGATGTGGCCTTCGGTATCAGTTTTACATGATTTACAGAAATGAATCTGACTGTTGATGTGATGTCTTCTATGCTAAGGAGGCGGTGGAAAATATGAAACATGGTTCTAATATAAACTGAGAAAAGGAGAATTATAATTAATGGAGCATTTTGCCCAACAGAAGTCTTTCTGCAAATAAAATGTAATCACTTTTTTTCTGCTGTTACAATTAAATTTAAAGCTTTCAGAATGGAGGCTTTTTGGTGAATGGGAGGAAAATGGGGAAGAGGGTTTTCCTGCCTGCCATCCTTTCCTCAGTCTGTGTTGAGCTTGAGGAATGGATGACAGGCAGGAAACCCCCCCCCCCTTTTCCTCTCGTTTGCCAAAAAGCCTTCCCAAAAGAGGGAAAAAGCAAAGCAGCTGGCTTCAGCGAAGCAGCCCAATAAGCAGAAGTGCTACACCCAGAAAGAGAAGGGCAAAAGCGGTATTTGCGCTGCCTCAAGGAGCCAGTGGGTTACAGCCAGACAGTTGCTCCCCCGCGCCGCCACTCGTGCTGACCACACCCTTCCTCCCCTGGCTTATTTTCAGCGTAGGGATAATATTAGGCCCATCCCCCCAAAAATTCGGGTTGGATTTATTATTGGAGTGGGTCATGGTTTTGGAGAAACACGGTAAGAATATCATATTGAGGAAGATTAGAGAAATTGATAATCTGCTCTGCATTTTAGGAATGTAAGATTTTTTTTCACCAGTTAGTCTGCTACAAAGACTTTTTTTCTGTGCTTGTAATTTTTCTTTAGTTCCTTTGAGGCATCGTGTTCATCACTTGAAAGTAAACAGCACAAAAACTTTTCATCAAAGCTAAGTGCTCCGCATACATGCACGAATGGGCTCAAATCAAGGAACTTCCAGAAAATGAAAGGTATGGTTTAACGCTGGTAAAATAAGGATTTTTGAAATAATTTGAAACGGGCTTCAGTTCTCTGTTATTCTTTATTGATCTTACATGTGTAGCTAAAGAAGTTTCCATCTTAGTAAGTATAGCTTATATTTAGTATTATTTCTCTGTAGGTACAAGTCTGAAAATGATGGATAGCAGGCCATCATCATTAGCAAAGTTTTTCTCTAGTGGCTCTGGTCAAGAATTAGGCAATACCAGCAGTTCAGAAGGAGAAAAAGATTCGCCACCGCCAGAGTGGGATTCAGTACCAATTCACAAAGAAGGCAGCTGTAAGTACCCGCCAAGTCATGGATATGCAAACATTTTGTACTAGAACAGCTTGTTTTAACTGGCCTGTGTCTAATATATGTGCTATATTGGATTTGACCTGCATAAAAAGGGGCTTTTTTGTTTCTGGTATATATGAAAATAGGATTCTTTTCAATGGGTTGGCTAGATTGAAAATTAGACCAAAAAGAATCCTGGGGGTTTCTTTTAATATCCTGCGGGGATGGGGGGAGGATCAGTGGTGATAGTTGAGGAGAGGGAAGGTGCTGGGAAATTCGGAGGCTGACTGGGTCAGCACACAGGCCATGTGGAAGAGGAGGAGGTATCTCCCCAGCCTTAACCTCCTCCCCTTGTAAAATCACTAAAGAATCCCTTCATTCAAAGCACAGAACAACCAAATGTTTCAGGTTTCATTTCTGTAAGACTGTACCCTATCTATAAAAATTCAGCAAAACTTTCCAAAATACTATATTCTCCATAGCGCTGCTTGGAGAGTCCAAGGATGGGTAAAATCAGCCCTGCTGCCCTAGGACTGAGTGACAATTTCTTTGACCACGCCTCCTTTGCCCTCCTGTGGTCAGTTTCAAAAAACTCAGTCCGCCCATTAGGACTAATATTGGAGAGCTCTCAGGAATTTGGCAGACAGGCTGAATTTATCCAGGGATTCTACAAGTGTATTTACAATTTCTTATTAATTGGAAGACTTTTAAAAATTACAAAGAAAAGAATTGATCCATCAAGTTTAAAAAGGAAAATTTTTATTACCTGAGAGGTGGACGGAGCGAGGCTTCTGCTGGTCGCAGGCAGAAGTCGATTTGAGATTCATCTGTCCGGTGGCAGATGCGACGCAGTGGGAGACTTCCTGCTGACTCCAGCAGCTTTATCTTAAGTGATTTCGCCGCTTACAAACAAAAAGAGCAGTAGGCGTTTTTTTCTCGGCTCCGGCGGAGCGCGGCTGGCCTCCTGTTGGGCAGAAGCTTCGGATCCCTTCAGGAGGTTTCTGAGGAGACCGGCAAGCTTCGGCAGCAGCACAGAGAGCACCCGCCATTTTGGGAAGCTTAGGGTGGCTGCGTGAAGTTGCGGCCGCCATTTTGGTCACTGGCAGAGCCAACGGTCTCAAAATGAACAGCAGGCTTCGAACGCTCCTCTCGAAGCCATTAACGGCAGAGAGGAGCGCGAGGAGGTTGCGCAAAGCGTAACTGTCATATAAAAGCATTTGCCCAGTGACTTTAGGAGCAAGCAGTAATAAATAGCCGCGTTCTACCCTCAGGGCAGATTTCCGCTGAGGTGAAGAGCCTGCCTTGGGTCTCCAGCAGGAACTCTTTTATTCTAATCAAGAAGCCTCAAGTTCCAATTAGCAAAGCGGATTAAAGGGTGACCTGGCCCTCAACCCAGCCCCAAAAAATTCTTAAAAATCTGCGAGGCATGTTTGGCCATCAGGCCAGCGCTGTCTCCTTGCTGCTGCGTCTAATTTTTTTATATGTGTGTTACGTTTTTGAGCTGATCAATAAATACGTAAGCTCAAAAATGTAACACACATATAAAAAAAAAATTACACAACGGAACTCATGGCTTTCTGTCTAGATCAGGGGTCCCCAACCTTTTTTGCACCAGGGACCGGTTTCATTTTAAAGAAAATTCTGAGGACCGGCTGGCCTAGAGGAGGAGGGTGGGAGGTCCATGCGCATGCGGGGGGGGGGGGGGGGGAGTCGGCTCACTTGGCCCTCTAGGGCAGTGGTGGGCAAACGTATTAGTCAATAGAGCCAAATATCAACAGTACCACTACTGAAATTTCTTTAGAGAGCCAAAAGGTGTGGCCTGTTTTGTGGGAGTGGCTCAGCGGTCATGTGACCGGCCAACTTGGAAAATGTGGTGAAACTCACTTAACGGTCTTGCTTAGCAACCAAAATTTTGGGCTCAATAGTGGTCATAAGTTCTTTCTTTCTTTCTTTCTTTCTTCCTTCCTTCCTTCCTTCCTTCCTTCCTTCCTTCCTTCCTTCCTTCCCTCCTTCCTTCCTTCCTTCCTTCCTTCCATTTCTGGCTGGTCCTTCCTTCCCTCCCTCCTTCCTTCCTTCCTTCCATTTCTGAAGATGGTAAAAATGGATTTATGGGCACTCGTTATATATAAAGGCAGCCCATGACTCTTTGGGATACTGGTTTGAATCCAGGAAATGACTCAGAGGATGTGATTCCTTTGAAATGACCACTGGAAGAAAAATAGATCTTTAACCTGGTTAACCAAAAAGGTAGCTTGAGGTGGAAGGAAATAGGAAAATAGATTTCTTCCTTTCCTTTCCTTCCTTCCATTGCCTCCCTCCCCCTTCCTCCCTTCTTACCTTCCCTCCCTCCTACCCTCAATCCTTTTCTTTTTTTTTCTTTCCTTCCTTCCTTCCTTCCTTCACCACTCCCTCCCCCTTCTTTCCTTCCCTCCCTCCTACCCTCCATCTCTTTCTTTTTCTTTCCTTCCTTCCTTCTTTCACCCCTCCCTTCCTCCTCCCTCCCCCTTCTTTCCTTCACTCCCTTTCTCCCACCCTCCATTCATCTTTCTTTTTATATTTTTCTTTCTTTCTCTGTTTTTCTCTCTCTCTCTCTCTGTATCTGTCTCTCTCTCCTCCCTCCGCCCACCTCTGTCACTTTGTGTGTGTGTGTGTCTGATTCCCTCTCTCCCTCCCTCTCTCTATTTCTGTCTCTCTAAGTCTTTCTCTCTGTGTGTCTGTCATTATCTCCCCCCCCCCCTCCCGGGAAGCAGCAGAGGGGCCAGCATGTCGGCTGGAGAGGAGGAGGAGGGAGCAGAGGATGGCCGAGCGCGCCTCCAGCAGCTCCTTCCGACGGCCACCGCCGCGCACTTTCCGGGGCTTCCCAGAGGGGCCGGCATGTCAGCTGAGGAGGTAACGTGCCTCATCCCACAGCGAGCGAACGAGCGAGCAGCCGGAGGACTCGAGCCTGCGGCTTCCTTAAGCACTGCCGAAACCGTCCGGGCACCACATGGGGCTGGAAGGGAGGTGGGTGTGTGGCGCCCAGATGGCCTCGGCGGTGCTTAAGGTAGCCGCAGGCTCGAGTCCTCCGCCCGCCCGCTCGTTCGCTCGCTGTGGGATGAGGCACGTTACCTCCTCAGCTGACATGCCAGCCCCTCCGGGAAGCCCCGGAAAGTGCACGGCGGCGGTGGCCGTCGGAATGAGCTGCTGGAGGCGCGCTCGGCCATCCTCTGTTCCCTCCTCCTCCTCTCCAGCCCTGCGGCCCGGTTCCTATCAGGCCGCGGACCGGCACCGGGCCGCGGACCGGGGGTTGGGGACCCCTGGTCTAGATGGTTTCTGGTGATGAGCCGAAAGGCAGAAAAGGAAACAGTATGTCTCCTCCCTTAATTGGGGCCCTAACAGGGTGTTGTGGAACAATTATATATACTTATCCTCCTGTCTCAGCTGAGCAGGAAGAGAACCTGGCTGGCTTAATGGCTAAGGCTCTCGCCTGGCATGGAATACAGCCCCGGTTCGAATCCCAGTAAGGGTATGGCTAGCTGATGAGAGCTAAAAAGCTCGAAATATATCTATACTAGTCTCCCTGACTTATTTATTGATCAGCTCAAAAACGTAACATACATACATACATACATATCTCAGACTTTCATTCTGTTGTTAGTGGGAGAAATAATTAAAATTTATTTTGTACATTTCAAGACCAACACCCATTTCAGTTTTTCACTGAATAGGGAAAATTGCTAAAATGTCCAAACTTTTAAAATTCCACAGCGCAATGACTTAGCACTTGAAATCTCAATATTCAGAGATTTTTCTTTAAAACGAACATAAAAGGGTGTTCACACTGTCCTTTAGTAAGATACTTTGAAACTAAGTTACATTGAAAGAGTTATTTTTAATTACCACTAGGAAAAACAGTTTTTCCTGTCCTAGGAAAAACTATTATAAAAATAGAGGGGAGGGGAGTTTGAAATTGTTTTTGCAAATTAGATGCACTGGGCTTCAGCACCCTCCCTAGTTTGTCTTAAGTAGCATATAGTTACTATATATTATAGTATCTGACTTAACAGACCTTCAGTTTGGTGCTCTACTAAATGTTTTTTAGGAAAATGAATATGAGGGACTTTAACAATTGTGTTCTCATTCCAGCTTCTGACAACCTTTATAAGTTGTCTCTGCAAACAATTAATGCAGATGCTTTTCTGAAGCAAAGACAGACCTCACCAACATCTGCCTCTCCATCTCCACCACCTGTGTCATTGCCCTATGCTACACGGAATAGTTATAGCAGCATTGTGAACAACTGCAAGTATGTTCAGATAAAAACTAAACACAAGAATCCCTTACTGTATCAAATACATTTTAACTTATGCCTTCTCTTTGTGGCTGAAAGTTCTGAAAACTTCTCTTCTCTTCCAAATGTATGAAGCAATTTATTCAGAGATTCTCTTAAGATAAATGTTTCTATGGAAGATTGAGATATATTTACATTGCTAGCAATCAAGTCAGATTTCTAAATAATTTGACAAGAGTTAGTGACAGTTAATTAAAAACAAATATTAAAGGAGTGGATTTGGATGAGAATACATATACTAGTAGTGCCAAAACTGTTTTTGTATATGATATTGCGCCTTACACCCATGTCACTCAGCAACAGAGTTCCCAGTCCCAATTCCTGTCAATAAGCAAGGACTTACTGTCCTTGTAATAGTTCACTTTTATAAATCATATTAAGAGTTCACATTGTTTTGCTCTCTGCTCAGGATATAAATTGTCACCACAAATCCAATATTAGTACATTGTAAGGAATAATATGTCTTTTCACCTTTTGTAGAGACTCGAAAAGCAAACTGCTTAGTGGTGCCAAGCATAAGGTGACAAAGGCAGCTTCTCTTCCTGGCAGGAATGGAAATCCTACTTTTGCCGCTGTCGCTGCTGGTTATGATAAAAGCCCAGGTAACACAGAAACTTGGAAAAGCAATTTTTGTGATAGCCTGCAATTCCAATATCATCTAATTTGCTAATTAAAACTTCCAGGTGGCAGTGGCCTAGCAAAGTCTTCACCAATTAAAGCTGAGCCTTCTGGCTGTATGAGCATTTCACACACAGCTGTGGACAGTGATGGATCTGACAGGTAATCTTTTTGAAACAGGAAAAACTCTACACCTATTAGGATATGTTTTAGAAGTTTACATCTCTGTTTTTCTATGTTTGAAACTTGTCTTATTAAATTTTCTAAATCTGAAGGGCAAGAGAATTAGCATAATATTGCATGTCTACAGGTTTTTATTAGAACAGTGCAGTGGTTCAAAAATCCATCATAGTATTGGATGATAATGCCTTTCTGATATTTATGGGTAAACCAAAAGTGACTTAATTCAGCTATGTAATGATTTTTTAAATTATCTAGATTTTTTTAAAGTGCAGTTCTCATGGCATATATCAATAACTCAGAGCAGGAATTTTTCTACTAGTATGTTCACTAAATATGATTTTGACATGCTGAAATTGATAGTCCATATAATGTTTAATTGTATTTTGGGTTTATCTTATAGAAATGATTGTTCCTAACATAAATGTCCCTCTTTTCTCTTAGTTCTGGTTTGTGGAGTCCTCTTAGCAATCCTAGCAGCCCAGATTTTACTCCCTTGAATTCTTTCTCAGCATTTGGAAACTCTTTTAATTTAACTGGAGGTAAGTGATGCGAGTACAACATAACTCAGAAAATGTCAGGAGACAGTGAGTTCTAGTCCTGCATGAAAGCCAGCTGAGTCACTCTCTCAACCCAACTCACCTAACAGAAGCGATGTTGTGAGAAAAATAGGAGCAGGAAGGTGGACTAGGTATGCCCTTGAATTGTTTGTAAAAATAATAAAGGTGGAATTAAAAAATCCAAAAATCAACTAATACACTTATGCAGTGCTTCAGACAGTAGTTAATTATTCTGACTAGTATTACAAATATCAAATACTGATGTTTTCAAGTTTTGTGTTTATATTCTAGTGGAAGTATTAAGATTTTCCACTTATATTGTATAAGGCAGGGGTCTCCAACCTTTGCTGTCTGGAGAAGTCTGGGAGCTGAAGTCCTTCAGACTTAAAGTTGCAAAGGTTGGAGACCCCTGGTATAAGGGAGGCTATTTCTGCTAGAAGGAGAGAACAGAATGTGCAGGTGTTTGCCTTTGTGTATTCCTGTGTATGAGACAAACGTTAGTTAGGAAATAAGTTTATTTAATGATACACAGGTAGTCCTTTTAGGATCAAAATTAGGAGTGACATCTCAATTGTTAAGAAAACAGTTGCTGAGTGAAACCAGGACTGTCCTTATTGTCTCACTTCCGCTTTCCTTTGTTTTATAATCCAAAATGCTGTTGATATAATTTACCTGGACTTCAGTAAGGCATTTGATAAAGTAGACCATAACCTACTATTAGATAAAGTAGAAAATTGTGGGTTAGACAGCACCACCAGCAAATGGATTCGCAACTGGCTGACCAACCGCACTCAACGTGTAGTCCTCAATGGAACTGCATCTACATGGAAGGAAGTATGCAGTGGAGTCCCCCAAGGCTCTGTTTTAGGCCCAGTACTCTTTAACATCTTCATCAACGATTTGGATGAGGGGATAAATGGGGAACTCATCAAATTTGCAGACGACACCAAGGTGGCAGGAATAGCCAACACTCCAGAAGATAGGCTTAAGATACAGAAGGATCTAGACAAACTTGAACATTGGGCACTATGCAATAAAATGAAATTCAATTGTGAAAAAAGTAAGGTCCTACATATAGGCAAGAAAAACAAAATGCACAAGTACAGTATAGGTGGTACTTTGCTCAATAGTAGCAACTGTGAGAGGGATCTAGGAATCCTAGTGGACAACCATTTGAATATGAGCCAGCAGTGTGCAGCAGCTGCCAAAAAAGCCAACACAGTTCTAGGCTGCATAAACAGAGGGATAGAATCTAGATCACGTGAAGTGTTAATGCCACTGTATAGTGCCTTGGTAAGGCCACACTTGGAATACTGCATACAGTTTTGGTCGCCACGATGTAGAAAAGACATGGAGACTCTGGAAAGAGTGCAGAGAAGAGCAACCAAGATGATTAGGGAAATGGAGACTAAAACATATGAAGAACGGCTGCAGGAGCTGGGTATGTCTAGTTTGATGAAGAGAAGGACCAGGGAAGACATGATAGCAGTGTTCCGATATCTCAGAGGGTGCCACAAAGAAGAGGGAGCCAAACTATTCTCCAAGGCACCTGGGGGCAGGACAAGAAGCAATGGGTGGAAACTGATCAAGGAGAGAAGCAACTTGGAACTAAGGAGCAATTTCCTGACAGTTAGAACAATTAACCTCTGGAACAGCTTGCCTCCAGAAGTTGTGAATGCCCCAACCCTGGAAGCCTTTAAAAAGATGTTAGATAGCCATTTGTCTGAAATGGTATAGGGTTCCTGCCCACGCAGGGGGTTGGACTAGAAGACCTACAAGGTCCCTTCCAACTCTGCTATTGTATTGTATTGTATTGTATTGTATTGTATAAACCTGTGCATTATAAACCATAATGCAAGTATTGTTCACAAAGTTACTTTTTCATCCCTTTCATAACTCTGAACAGTCGCTAAATGAGGCAGTCACTAAAAAAGGACTACCTATATACATTTTATAACCAATCTATCTCTTAATAGTACCTTTTATTAGCCTGGTCCTTCCCTTATTATTAACATGGCTTCTGAGGAGTATACATACACAAATGTGAGACATGTACACATTTTATAGAGAAATTCCAGGGTTATCTTTATTTAGACTTGGCATAGATTGGTAAGGTGAGAAGATAATATTCATAATATTTTTGTCTTAAGTTTATAAATAGTTTTTCATTTGTTTTTTGATTTGGGGGGGAATCATTTTAAATCCAGGATAATCATCTCCCTCTGCTAAGGTATTTTAGCAAAATTGAAGTAATTAAGACAATTTTTAAAAACAATTTAATAAGTAAAGTATAAGTGGCAGCAAAAGACTGGCTTATAAAACAATATAAAAAAACAAAATTCTGGATGTTTATATTGAATTGCTCTATGGCAGCGAATAAATTATAGCAAAGTCTTCTCAAACAGTATCTGCAGTACACTTATATAGCTAATACCTGACTAGATTTAACTTTGATGCTTCTATTTCAGGATGCCAATGTTTCGTTAATTTATTCAAAATCAAGGCCTTGTATTTAAAATCGAAGTTACATCTGCTTTCCTTTTCTTGCCATCTCTTAGAAGTTTTCAGCAAACTTGGAGTGTCACAGTCTGTTTATGGTCAGGATGCTCAGCGAAACTGGAATGAGTTTAGCAATGTTCCCTCATCCATCTGGGATTCTTCAGCTACAGATTTTGTACCTCCCTGGCCCACAAGTTCAGGATCCCCAACTCACACAACTTCAGTAAGTATATGTTTATCACACTACTGTCTTTAAGTGTCTTAAGATGATTTCTTCAAGAACTTGGACTGCTGGGGACATATTTATTTGACAATTCTGGGACATGGACTTAATTGTTCTATTTTCAATAATACTAAATTTTTGACTGTACAGTAATACCCAATACGTTCTTAGATAATAAAAGAATAATGTAACTGGGCAATGGAAATCTGGGCCTAAGGTTAATCCACCTAAATGGGTGCAATATGCACACAGCTCCTGTTTATCTTTCAATTACAAGCCATGTCCTACATGTCTGATAAAGTGCAAATTGAATGCTCAAAATTAGATTCTTATTTTGTTTATTTTATTTTATTAGATTTATACCCCGCCCTTTTCCCAAGAGGACCCAGGGCGGCGCACAGGAATTTAAAAGATACATACAAAAATCAAATAGAAAATTTAAAAACTTAGTAAATATCCATCCTGCGCTAAAAACCAAATTAAAATCCCCAAAAATTAAAACTATCTAAAATAGTCACAGCGGAGGTTACGCTAGGCCGGCTTGATGAAAGAAATGTGTCTTTAGACACTGGCGGAAGAGGCAGAGGTCTGAGATGGTGCGAAGCTCAGGGGGTAGGTCGTTCCAAAGGGGACCTACCCGCCACAGAGAAGGCCCTTCCCCTGGGTGTCGCCAGTCAACATTGTCCGGCCGACGGCACCCTGAGAAGGCCCTCTCTGTGGGAGCGGATCGGTCGAAGGGATGTATGGGGCAGGAGACGGTCTCGCATATAACTAGGTCCCGAGCCATGGAGCGCTTTAAAGATGGTCGTCAAAACCTTAAGCGCAAAATTTCAAAACTTCATTTGGAATATCAACAAATAAGACCTAGTTATAATACTATACATCCATCTTTCTTACCTTGCAACTCTGCTTCACAACATTTGGAGAGTGGAATTGTTTTTCAAGAGAAACCTCAGGTTTCTGTTGTTCTTTACATACAATACTGGGCAAAGTAAATTTGAATTATTTCATTTGTGTTTGCATTTATCTTGCATTTTTTATATCCTGCCCAATTTGAAGACTTGGATGGATTATAAAAGAGTAAAAAATAAAAAGACAACAATAAGCCTTCACCGTTGTTCCCCCAAGACAAACACTGCTTGCTGATATTCGTGTTTCATTTTAGTAAAACATGTAATGTTGGTTTTCTTAAGTTACAGATTTATTTTCCACTCCACTGAAAAAGGGAAAAACTGGATAAAATACAGATTCATTGGAGTCTGCTCAAGAATTCACCTAAATATTTAAGAGTTTGAATCTGCTTTATATGTAGATTATTGAATGTAGATGTAGATATAAGTAAGGATTTACATATCATGTTTATTCAGAGTCAGATGACGGTTTTGAAATTAAATAGCAGGGGAAATTCTTGATACATTTCCAGAGAGGCAAGGGTCATTATGAGCAACAGGGGACTGATGTGAAACCTGATCTAGTTTGAAGTGCTATGTAATTAAGTTTATTGAGCAGGATTAATGATTGTTGGCTACTGCCAACCCACAATGACCTATATCACTGGGAAATATCTTGATTATCAATCTAGTGATACAGAAGTACTCCAGGATATGAATCTGATCTGTGATGTCAGTTCTATGTCTTCTATGGACAGTTGCATAACCAATAGCATATTTGAACTAAAAAGTATCTAGCTATACCTTGGTTTGATAGAAGTTTAGAACACTTTCATTTCTATTGTATGCTATATTATTTCTTATGGCAACAAGAAAGGAAATGCAAAAACTATTAGCAAAACATGAATTAAGCTGTCAGGCAAGCAGTAATGATGTCAGTCCTTTGAGACAGGCAAGGTCAGAAAATAGACTCCATAAGAAATGCTAGAACTCCATTTTACTGATAGACTATAATAACTGGATGTTGAATGCCTGGCACCATTTTCCTTTCCAATTTCTTATAGCAAAGATACCAAGGCAAGTTTATTTCTCTCACTCTCAGACTTAATTTGTGCTTTTCTAATAGCCTTTACATGTCTTCTTGAAGTCAATCCTGTGGTTCAAATTGTTGAGTAAGCAGATAAGTCCCCCATCTTAACATTCAATATATTGACATATTTAATCAAAATCTGAAAAAATAAGCACGTTTTTAACCTGGTAGATCTGATGATGTGTATGATAAATATATTGTGTGTTGTTGTTTTTTTAAATAATGCAGTCTATCCTTGGCAACCCAAGTGGCCTGTGGTCAACGACTACCACTCCATTCAGCAGTTCCATTTGGTCAAGCAATTTGAACAATTCCCTTCCTTTCAACACTCCAGCTCACCACTTACCAGGGATCGACCTTGGGAGTGAAAACATCCCAACCTCCCCTGTTACTGCACCCACAGTAAACAATTCGGAAGAGTTGGGACAACCATATAATCCTTGGCTAATTTGGAGTCCTGCAATTGGGAGAAGAAGCTCGGATCCTTGGCCTAATGTGCATTACCCATCTGAAAATTGAAATTAAGCAAAATAAAGTGACTGTAATTATTCAGATGCGATCATGGTAAATTCTGTAACATGCCTGAAACATAATTCACAAGCCATTTGTTCCTCTTCTTTCTCTTTGTTCCTCCCAACAAAAACCATTAAAGTCTAATCATACATTCATCACTTGCTCCTCTTAAAGTCTGTCTTGCAATTATGGTAGTGTGAAATTGCTGATCTGATTGGCGAATCTTTATGTGCGGTAATCTACTGCACTAGAACTGTTGTTCTGGCTTTTTACCATCTACTGTTTAAATTTTTAAACACATGCTAAGTTTTTAAAAAAATACAGTTATTTTCATCTACCAAGCTAGATTTAATTTTTTTCCAGTATTATGCCCCAAACCTAATTTTAAGGAGCATCTCGTGCTAAAAATGCAGAGTATTTTTTTAAAAAAACAAAGCTTTGTTAAAAGACTCTATGAATGTAAAAACATTAGGAGCAAAAATGGCTGAATCTAAGAGCATTCTGTTCAAACTATACATTTTATGTGTCTGTTTGTACATTTGTAAACCTGAATGCATTTTTAAGTTGAACTGAAATGTGCATAGCCAATACTTGTGGATGACACAAGATTCCTTGTGCTTTTTTACCAATACAACTTTGAGTTGTACTTGAAAAATAAATAATGCTTTTTTCATGTTTGTGTTATGTCTTCCTTATGTACCTTTTGAAGTATGTTTAAATTTCAAACATTTGGCACAGTTTTGGTTAAAATTTACGTAATAAATCATAGTTTAATCATCGAACAAGCTTTCCTTTAATCTAGAAGATCTTTTGTAGGCCATCTTAAATAGGCTTGCTGCCTGAGCTGTTGGACCATAGTGAACTCTGATCATTCTAAAAGTGAACCGTGGAGGAAAACATTGTATAAAAATAACTAAACATTTTTTTGAATGGCAGCTACAAGTGAGCTGGCTGGCAGTTCTGTGACAGCTGCTGCAGCTGAGTCACCAAACAGCATATCATCTGTCATACATCCACCATGGAAGAAAATCTATTTACCTTGGCTGTCAAACATTCTGCATGGGATACCGATTTACATACCAGGAGCAAAATGCTTGAACATCTTTTCAGGGCTAGGAAAATAAGACTAATATTCTGGGGGGGAGGGGGGGAGATTAATAGGTTTGGAGGAGGTATGTATCTTGATTTGTGACAACTGGACAAGCAAAGTCCTAGTTTTCTTGGCAAGGTTTTTCAGAAGTAGTTTGTCATTGCCTACTTTTTCCGGCTTAGAGAGAGATACTTGCTCAACGTCGTCCAGTCTCCCAGTGTCTAGTTTGATTCCTTACTCCCTACACCAAACTGCCGCTTATTTAGAAAGCTAGATGTCTTTCAGAGCATTCTGTTACATCAGGGAGATGTTTTTAAACCAGCACTAATACATATTGTACATTTCCAGTAGTTACTCTAATTGAAAACTTTTTCTCCAACACTGCACAATAGCATTCACTTTAGAGCAGGGAACGTTTGGCCAAGAACCCTAATTCACTCCTGGGACTTCATGGACCACAGCGATCAGCATTGATTTGCAGTTGCTTCATTAGCCAAAGGGAATGAAAAGGCTTACACAATCAGTTGTTTGAATGATGATGCTTGAAGATGCATTTTCAATTGTTGTCAGTCAAAACCCTTTTAAACATCGGCTTCTGCTAAAGGCTTGCTTCACAATGTTTCCATTGCCATGAATCAGCTGTTCTCTAGGAGCTGGATAAGTGCTCCTGGAGAGGAGGAGAACTCAGGCCAATCCCATTCCAAAAGCATCATCTAACTCAGGGGTGGGCAAACTTTGCAACTTTAAGTCTGAAGGACTTCAGCTCCCAGAATTCTCCAGCCAGCTTTGCTGGAGTCTGGGAGCTGAAGTCCTTCAGACTTAAAGTTGCAAAGGTTTGGAGACCCCTGGTATAAGGGAGGCTATTTCTGCTAGAAGGAGAGAACAGAATGTGCACATGCTTGCCTTTGTGTGTTCCTGTGTATGAGACAAACGTTAAGTTAGGAAATAAATTTATTTAATAATGATACACAGGTAGTCCTTTTAGGACCAAAATTAGGAGTGACACCTCAATTGTTAAGAAAACAGTTGCTGAGTGAAACCAGGACAGTCCTTATTGTCTCACTTCCGCAAAGCTGGCTGGAGAAGTCTGGGAGCTGAAGTCCTTCAGACTTAAAGTTGCAAAGTTTGCCCACCCCTGATCTAACCCATGGAAGGAGGCCAGTTATGAAATTCACCATATTTCTGAATACAAAATGAGGGCCAATTATAGGAAAGAACTACCTAATTTTTATTGGAATTTTCCCTTGGAATGGATGATGTAAAATGTATTATGGCTGCATAGTTTGACTCCTCATGGAGATCTTTGACTCTTAGACTGGGAAAAGTGATCCACTTAGATAAGTGATGGCAAACCTTTTCAGCATCGAGTGCCCAAACCGGAATGCACACACACATATGTGCGCACACGTGCTGGAGTGCCAGAAACCCAAAAAACCAGCTGGCCGATGCACATGCGCACACCGGACACTATGCACACTGGTTTTTGGGTTTCCGGTGCATGCATGTGCGCCAGCCAGCTGGTCTTTGCACGGAGCAATGGAAACCCAAAGACCTGGTGGCTGGCGCACACATGCACACTGACCAGCTAGTCTTTGGGTTTCCAGTGCTCTGGCGCACATGCATGCATGGTTGGTACACACATGCCACAGAGAGGGCTCTATGTGCCACCTCTGGCATGTGTGCCATATATTCACCATCCAAAAATAATTTTATATGTAGTTATTAATTCAACATTTTGGTTAAACTAGAAAGTCAAGCACCATTAACGCTTGGAGTACTTGCATGGGGGAACCAGTTATCCTAGTTTTATAATGAAAGGTCTGCAAGCAACCAACCAAATTCAAAGAACATCTGGACCCCACAGTTCAACCCTGAGCCACAAATATTCTTTAAATTTTCTTATGTGGGCTGCTTATGGGGGACATAGGCATCTGTAAGAGGTTATGCAAAACATACCCATAAGTGCCTTGTGATACCATGTTCCTTTGTGTTTTAATATGCAGCTAGGTTTAACGAACTCGTAATACAATCACAACTTGGTCCAATTTATGACTTCTAAATCAAATAAGATTTTGTTTATATTATGCTACAATACAGAATGTGGCAATTTTTAAATTAATATTCCTATAATATTTGGTAAGTTTACTTGGGCAAAATAAATACGTTTTCTTAAGTAAGTAAACACACTGAAAGATGTAGGAAGGAGACCATCAAACAAGGAAGAGCATTTAAAGAGGATCTGGCTGAAGGATCCAATTTCCCTTATACTACTTGGATTACCCTGCATAGGTTGAGAGTTGGAGTGCCTAAGTGTAAAACCAATATGCTGAAGTGGAAGCTGTTAGCAGTTATGCTGTGTGAATGTGGAAAGAGGCACATCTGCTGTGATGTCAGCTATTACCAGAAAAACATCCCAATGATGACTTATTTTTGGCTACAAACTATAAAGCCAAGAAGGGGGGTGACATAAAAAATAATAAATGCAAAAGCTATTTAAGATATAAAAGCTTATAAAAGCAATGGAAGGGAGACTCAAATGGTGTATACTTGTATAGGTGAGTGTAATTTGTTTAAACAATGAAAATGGAACTCATGCCAAACCCAGGATCTTTTATGATTGTCATTATGTATAGAAGTAACAAGACGTTCATTTACTGCACAGGGAGGACAACCTGTTTCTTCTGCCTCTATTTTATTTTTTTATTTTATTTTATTATTTTTACGTCTTACACAGCTGCTCATTATAACAAGAAACCTTGGCAATGCACAAAACAATAAAAACAACAATCATTCAAACCATAAAATAAAATAATCAATAAAATATTCTTGTATAAATCCTAGAGTAGGCTTTAAAACTTTATAAATATCCCATCACCATAAATGAATAAAATGAGAAATCCTGGCACCACCATTTTTACCTCATTAGTCTGCCCATTGCAACTTTCATTTCACCTAACTACTATTGTCTCCTCATTTATAAAGCATTTCTGTTCTTTCCAAAATCTGTTTTGAGTGCCTGAATGAACATAATAATAATAATAATAATAATTTTATTTCTAACCTGCTCTCTCTCCCCGAGGGGACTCGAGGCGGGGCACAGGGGAATTAAAAACAAGTACAAAGTTAAACGCAATAAATATAAATAAATAATTAAGTAAAAGGTAAATTAAACAGTACTCCCTGCGCTAAAACCCCTCAATTAGTTAATAAAATCCCTAACCATAAAAGAGACTACCCTAGGCCGGCCAAGCGAAAAAGATGTGTTTTTAGTTTTAGACGGAAGGAGCAGAGGTCCGTAGTTGTCCTGATATCGGGGGGAAGGTCGTTCCAGAGGGCTGGGCCCGCCACAGAGAAGGCCCTTCCCCTGGGCGTCGCCCGCTGACATAGTCTAGTGGACGGCACCCGGAGAAGTCCCTCTCTGTGGGAGCGAATCGGCCGTGAGGATGTATGGGGCAGGATCCGATCCCGCAGATCATGCTGTTTAATATTTAAAACATCTTTTCTGAACTGGCTGAAAACCTACAAGTAGATAACACTTATTCTTAAAATCCATGCAATTTTTGTAAAGGAAGAATGCAACCTACCTAAATCTTGTTTGCATATTTTCAAATTCATTCAATCTGTATTTAAATTTCAATGCCCCTGTTGTTGTTTTTTAAATAAACATGCTACCTTAGGCACCTTTAAACAGAAAGATAACATTATGAATAAATAGTAAGTGGTTCTCATAATTTGGTTGGATAGTGTTGGAAGAAATGTCCATCTGGGTTCAGTTCCAAGTGGAGAGAAAGACACTGGAAACATGGTGGCTGCTTGGAAAGATGGTTTTAACATGGTTTGAGGTCCTGGGCAGAAAAAGGGAAGAGATGCTGAGAGTGCCTGGGTTTTATGCCCTTTCTGGGTTTTTGAATTTGAGCTTGTATTCTGATTGGTTGTCAGACTCCCCTTGGGTCATGCAGAGGTATGTTTATAGGTTGTTTTTGAGTCCCAGGCTTGGTTGAGCCTTGCTGGGTGATGATGTAATGCAGATCTTTGTTATGTAGAAAGGGAGGGAGGGGGCTGAGTTTCTGCCTTCCTTTAAGGGGAAATATTCTGCCCTTTTAATATTTCCTAAAATATCTCATTTTTCTAGGAGAGAGGTGGGCGCTAACTTCCTACAATAGAAAGTGTGCAGTGGCATTTTTCCTTTAAGGGGGTAAGAATGACATCACTGCCTTTGAAATAATTGTTTTAGGAAAGCGAAATATCAATATAATTTTTTTCAGTTTCTTTTGTTTTGAAAAGATGGCTGAAGAACAATACATATAATAAAACTTCATTTCTAAAGTTTGTACTGAAAATGCTCACTCAAAACTGCTCCATAATCAGAACTAAGTTGCTTTGGAGCCAAACAATCACAGGGACCCCAAAATTAAGGGGCGCTAAAATAAGACCATGGGATTGTTGCTAATCAAAATAGTTAAATAGAAAAGAAAGTCTTTTTGAATGTTTAGAATAGTGCAATGATGGTTAACCTTTTCAGCATCAAGTGCCAAACTGGAGTGTGCGAACACACGCCCCAGAGCACCAGAACCCAGAATAGAACAGCTGCCTGGTACGCATGTGCTGGCACGTGCCCACAGAGAGGGCTCTGCATGCCACCTCTGGCACACATGCCATAGGTTCGCCATCACGGGAATAGTGTAAGAATCCTGCCCTCTTGAGAACTGTAGTTTTTGGTTAGAGCAGGGATGGGCAAACTTTGCAACTTTAAGTCTGAAGGACTTCAGCTCCCAGAATTCTCCAGCAAAGCTGGCTGGAGAATTCTGGGAGCTGAAGTCCTTCAGACTTAAAGTTGCAAAGTTTGCCCACCCCTGGGTTAGAGGAATAAAACTGAACAAAGTGCAGGTGTCAAACTAGTTCTGAGCTTCTTAAGGCCTGACTCTGCAAGCTTTCTTTCTCTTTCTTTCTCTTTCTTTCTTTCTTTCTTTCTTTCTTTCTTTCTTTCTTTCTTCTTTCTTTCTTTCTTTCTTTCCTTCCTTCCTTCCTTCCTTCGTTTCTCTTTTTCACTCTTTCTTTCTTTTTTTAAAAAGGGAAAGAAAAAATATTTTTAAAAATGACATTGGTTCCTAAGGATCTCTCTCTTACAAAAGTGTAATCGTATGTTTGTAATTACCATCTTTTGTACCTGAATCTTATCCTGTTGCATGGCAGGGTTTCTTTGTAATGTACAAGCGCAAAACTCTGGGCAGTACATTATCTGCATACAGGATTTACTGTTGAGTAATATGTTGAACGACACTGCAAATCAAACAGGGGTTCAGATTAATATTCATTTTGAAGGAAGGTGCAGGCAAAATCCCTGTTTCATGCACAGTCCTTCAACAAACTGATAGATGCCAATTAATATGAGGACGCCCAGCGCAAACTCTATCAACGGGTTCTTGGGATTTCATTTTCATTTCTGTGTCTTAAGGACTTTACTGTTTGCAATTAAACACCACCAGCACCACCTTATGGCTATAAAAATGGTTACCTAATATTCTACTATTCTTATTTTTCTATGCTTAATTATGGATCCAAATTTAGTTATACTGAGATTAAATTTCATTAGTTCCCTTACTTGTCTCTAGCCCAAGATTTTATTATACATTTTAGTTATTTATTTAGTGCAGATTACTCTGCTCTTAATGTATAAATGTTTCCAGGGTTTCTCCTTTTGGGTATATAGTCTAATCTAATGTACAAGAATAAAAAAAGTAAATAAAATAGAAGGAAAAAGAGGAAAGGAAAAAAAATGAAAATGGTGATTGGGTTAGTTGTTTAGTTAGCTCAGATTATATTGTAGTCTGATTAGCATATGTTGTAATCCAAGTATCTTCCATTAAAACATTGCAATAAGAATGTCTGGCAGCTAATTATTTTAGCAAAGTATCTGTTCTAATTTCAAGAAAGTGAGGGGAAAGAGCCCATAAGAATAAAAGGTGCTTATTAGTCCTTCTGTTTAGAAAACATAACAAAATAACAGAGTTGGAAAGGACCTTAGAAGTCTAATTCAATTCCCTGCTGAGACAGGAAATCCCATATCATTTCAGACAAAATAGTTGTCCAATCTCTTCTTTAAAATGTCCAGTGCTGGAGCACACCCAACTTCTGGTGGCAATTTATTCCACTGATTAGTTATCAGGAAATTTCTTCTTAGTTCTAGGCTGCTTCTCTCCTTGATTAGTTTCCATCCATTGCTTCTTGTCCTGTCTTCCAGTGCTTTGGAGAATAGGTTGACTCCCTCCTCTTTGTGGAAGCCCCTGAGATATTGGAACACTGCTATCATGTCACCCCTGGTCTACAAGAGACATTATTCTAGAGCCGTGATGGCGAACCTATGGCACGGGTGCCAAAGGTGGCACGCGGAACCATTTCTTAGGGCACGTGTGACGTTGCCCTGTCAGCTCTAGCGTGCATGTGTGCGCTGACCTGCTGATTCAGGCCTTCTTTTGAGGCCATTTTTTGCCCTCTGGAGGCTTTAAGGAAGCTCCTGAAGCCTCTGGAGACCAGGGGGGTGGCTGTTTTCAGCCTCCCCATGTTCCTAGAAAGCCTCTGGATCCTGGCGAGGGCAAAAAAAGCACGCCAAAAGCAGGGGGTCACGCACATAGCATTATGGGTGTGGCACACCCATGCACGACGCCCCTGCGCTCCCCACCCACCCCGCTTTGGCACAAGAGTTAAAAAAGGTTAGCCATCACTGCTCTAGAGTTTGTATGTTTTCTTTATAAAAAGAGACCCTCTTGGGATATTGCTTTGGAATTTATAGGAAATAACATTTTATCTTAGTTGCTTCCCTAAAAATATCTTTTGGGATGATATGGACTATGCATCAGATTCTAAATGTTGCCATTTGCGATCCTGTAATAATGATGCAATGGTAATAATGAGTTAGCAGGGTTATTTCACTGTTACCACTTTAAGAGTCTGTATTACAAAAGAGGCCCTGTTGGGGAGTATCCTTCTCTCTGTGTGTGCTTCACTGCTGATTGATTGTTTGACCTTTGTCTAGGAAGTGTATGTATATGCTTTGTAGAGATAAACCACTATTTATCATTACAAACCTCTGTATGATGTTTTTGCTCCTGGATTGTCTCAAATAGTCACATTGTGCTCACTCTGACATCATATTGCGTAGTGAAAGAGCAATTATTTCAAACAAAGGAGTTCTTTGGGCAACTCAGATCTTTCACCTTTTCCATTAGCATTCCTTGATTATCTTGAAAATTATGCCTGAGGTCATAACAACATTCCCCTTCACATAATAATAATTCCACAAATAATCACAGCAAGTCTTACTTCTTGTGGACTGTTTTCTATAGCTAATAATAATAATATCACCATAATTATTAGAGCAAACATGCATAAGGAAAGTATTTTCTAACTGAAAATACATACCGTAATGTTGCCATTGTTTTATTAACAGATATTAGTTTTAAAGTAGGATATGCTTCTCACACCAATGACATTTATTGAAAATACCAATTAGCTCATTGGAAGCAGAAGACAACTGTAATACAAGCAGATGTATGCCAAGTAATGTAGTAAAAATGGCATCCAATTATACATATGGAATCATATGGATCCTGCTCACTGGAACAGTATCCCCCCAAAAGATACGTTAATCTCCCCAAATCTTGGGTAGAAGGGACAATTTGCTTTAGAATGTCAGTCTTTTTGTTTGCTAGTCTGACCTCTGGCAATATCACAATGGATATGCACATCATTTTCTGCACTATCCTTGTTTCTAACTTCATTTTCATTTCATTTTTCATTTTATTAAATTTATATACCGCACCACTCTCCCTGAAGGGAGTTGGGGCGGTGCACAGGAGATTAAAATGGGAAAATATAAAACATAGCAAACAATAAATATTAAAAAACAATTAAATACCAATAACTCTGTGCTAAAAATCCTAAAAACTCTACCCCTTAAAATCCAAATTAAAACAATTTAGCATTCACCAAATGAAAAAAATTGAACATATCAAGGTATTCACCGCTATTTATTATGTGCTCTTTTATTTTAAGAAAGTTTTTATAAAGTATAAATTATAACTGGATGTTTTACCCACCCACCCAAGCAAACAAAATACCGTATCGCCATTAAAATTGACCATATTAATTATTATTTTTAGACTTATGAAGGGTTTTTTGCCACACATGTTTGAGAAACAAATAACATAAACGGTGCCTGTATCAACATCTAGTAGTGTCACAGAGGAGGAGGAAGACAAACATCATGTTGGAGACTTTATTTTATTTATTTAAATTTATAGCGTTTGCTCAAAGGGTCCCTTCATGAATACTTCCAAGGGATGCATAACTCTTATCAGCCAGAAGAGTTTGTGGCTATAGATGACTCAGTGGACAGGATTCAATCAATTGAAGTGCAAAGGAAGAGGGAACAAAGTTCAATGTATATCTTTCATGCCGGCAAAAATATTAAAAGATTATTTTATTCTTCAGAACAATTAGAAAAGAATTCAGTTAGAACTGTTCGCATGGACAACTATTGTAATGCTTCAGGCAAATCTTGGTATGCCCAGCAACAGTAACTTAACATAAATATTTGGAAGAGAACCTCATAAACCCATTTTATTTCAAAGCATCCATCATAAGAGCCTGGAATTTCCCTAAATCACAGTTTTTCATTACAAATGCTTTGTGTTTCTTTTTCAGAAGGTCACACCAATCCATTACCATCATTCCTCTAGTTAGAGAGCCATGGAGCTCAACACTTACGCCAATTACTGTGACTTCCGTGACAAAGTTTTCATCAATGGCAGCAGCCATAGCATAAGAGTCGCAAGAAACAAAGCCCAAGTGAGGTTTTGCGATGTTTAAAGAATGAGCACTGATTTTCTTCATGAACCTGGCTTTCTCGGTATTCTGATTCACCCATTCATGGTAGAATTCCTAGGAAGGGGGCGAAAAACAATGTTGAACATTAAAAACCAGCCCAAGAGGGAATTATCTGGGGTGGGGGAGGAGATCAATGGGCAATCAGCCTGGAGGAGTCACATCTACTCCAGGCTGAAGCCAAAAGAAGCAGGCCCAATAATGTTATGTCGCTGGAGTCAGCTGGAATCAGTGGCCTTGGAATTTCTGTCCCCATTTTGTTTTGGATACTTTGAGGAAGACCTAAGTCATCCGTATTAGTCTGTAAGCCTCCCAAACAGGAAAAATAAGTTTACTACTATAGAGCAGGGGTCTCCAACCTTTGCAACTTTAAGTCTGAAGGACTTCAGCTCCCAGACTTCTCCAGCCAGCTTTGCTGAAGTCCTTCAGACTTAAAGTTGCAAAGGTTGGAGACCCCTGGCCCAGGCCCTGACACTGACAGCTTTGCTGGCTGGAGAAGTCTGGAAGCTGAAGTCCTTCAGACTTAAAGTTGCAAATGTTGGAGACCCCTGCTATAGAGAGCAAAATCTAATGAAAGATAAACTTCTAATTTATTAATAAAATGTTTTGTCTTAGAAGTTTGATTTAAAAAAATATACCCTTTGCAGTCAATACAAAATTATTTCTATAGTGTATGGGTGTAAGGGAGTATGTCCATGTGCGTTAAAAATATTTCGTGGGGTCCCCTAAGAATAGAAGTATTTTACTGTCTTTTTAAATTTTCAGTGAACCAATCCCAAGCATCATTCTGGTGGGAGTGAATTCTGAAGAGCCAGAGCTAGGAAAGAAAAAACTATTAACTAAGGGAAGGCTACTTTAGCATTATGTAGGAAAACTAGTTGACCCAACCCCCCTAACAGGATCAAACAGAGAGATACCAGATTTTTCAATTACTGTAACTGGCTATGTATCTTCTTTAAACGACCCCAAAATCATGGTACGTCTTATACTCTGGTGCGTCTTATACTCCGAAAAATCGGGTAATGTACCATAAGTATTATCTATCGCTATAAAGCATCAACTAGTTTCATATTCCTAATAAGAAATTCCTAATATTCTCTACATTTTACTGCAATTTAAAAGCCAGTAGAACAGCTGATCACAATAAAGTATTTTTTAATGGACGAATGTAAGACTATGATGAATGTTGAAGATATTAGCCTAGAAGTCATCAATATGTTTCCTTGATGCACTTGAAAGAACAAGTAGTCCTTGACTTATTAGTTCAGTGGTCATGTGAAAAAAAATGGCACTTGGCAATCTGCCTGGCCTTAGGACCAACTGCCTTTTTCCTCCTTCTCATCCTGCTTTGGGCCTGCTTTCCCACCCTATTGGGTCTCAAACCCTCTGTCCCATTCCCCGACATAAATTGGTCCAGGAGTGAAATTCTACCAGTTCTATTCAGTTTGGGCGAACCAGTAGCGCTGGTGGCAGGAGCTCTGCCCACCCACCTGGACATCATCACATACCATTTTGAAGCTCAATGCATGCGTGGAAGGTCCTAAGCACACACTCGCATTTGCAAACTGGTAGCAAAGGTAAGTTGATTTCACCCCTGGATTGGTCACTTACCTTTTTTGGTAGATTTTTGGGAATCAGTTGTTCCTCTGCATGACCTTCCTACACAGTGGAGGCAGCATAGCGTCATCCCAGAAGTGAATAGAGTGAGCCTATGCAACCTAGTTTAATTAAACTATCTACCCAGAATGAAACCCCACTGAATTCAGTGAAACTAATTCCCAGTATAGACAAAAGAGTAGAGAGCTCTCTTACCCAAGGCAGTGAGCAGGCACAGGCGAACTCCCAGGCTGCAATATACATTGGGCAGGTGTATTCATTTAAGACAATGTAAGCAGCTTCAGGATCAGTTGCAAAATTGAATTCTCCACACACTGTAATATTTCCCCTGGCTAAAGGAAACAAAGAAAAAGTTTCTTTAGAAGAACCATTTCATTACCGAAATAGATGAATTGGATTGAATCTATGTATAATCTCAAATGTAAACCTCCTGCTCATATAAAAACATATTTTATGGACAATGTGAGATTTTATGGATACTGTAGCTGAGCTGAGTTGCAAAAATCCAGACAGTTACTTAGTTTAGAAATTTTATCACTTACATAAATTTTGTTGCACATAAAGTACAATTAATTCATCTAGCTATGCATGAATGTTTCCTACATTCACTAACATAGCTATAACATTTAAGTCACCATCTATAAAATATACCTATAAATATGAATGTGGATACATGTAGCTTTGTTGCATTGTATGAGACAAGCTTTTTGCAAACATATTTTAAAATGGTAAGATGTATTTCCTATTCAAACATATGGTATTCTAATGGCTATATTTCAAATGAGGTTGCAGAATACATTCAGTTTCTGAAGATCTCTTGTGAAGAAGTGTTCACCTCTTGCTAAGTAACGTATACCAGCGGCTGACAAGTTGTGCAGTCAGGAAGTTCCTCTGCATTTTAGCTTGGGAATCTTTCTTTCATAACATATAGACACACTTAACCATAGTTTCAATTAGGAAACTGTGACCATCCTAGACCAAGCCAAGTCCAAAAACATCAGGGAATTTCTAGAAGCTTGGCATTTTGACATATTAGCCATCAATAGACACATAGACATAAACAATATCTACAGACTGTGCAAAAGAGACAAACAACAATCCAAAAGGAAACAAAAAGACCTCAAATTAGGTGTTATCTTACCTATGGGATGCCTGAATGCCAGTAGGCAATCGCGGGAGGCTCCTTTCCTGTCCCTATGCAGTTTATTCACTCCTGGGAATCAAACCGCTAAGCTAATAACCTCAGCGGAGGGCACGCTCAGTGTCTTACCACATGAGCCACTGCGGCACCCATCAGACCAATAATCAAGGAGTAAGCATTATCCTAATGAAGGAACTGCCAAACAAGCTAGCATTAAACTGTCCAACCAAAGAACCTCCAAAACTGCTCCACCAACACTGACAGGACAATCCACTAGTACTAGCATTGTTGATGTTGCCTAATTTGTGTCATGAAATGTCTGCAAGAAAACAACCAAGCTCAGAGAGTACAAAGGACTCCTCATTTCAATCAAATAATATTTTCCTTTATTGGAATCTTTCTTTGTATTTTTATCTCACCAATTCTGGTATCGGCAATATGGAATAAATCCATACCGTGTTCCCTTTGAATATTTGAAGACCAACTTCATGTATTTTACCTAAACATACATAAATCCTTTATCTGTTTTTATAAGACTTGGTTTCCAGATTCTTAGCAACTCAGGAGCCCGAGTAGCCTTCTTTGACCTTTGATTTGTCATTGTCTTTTTTTTTAAACTGTGATGCCCAGAACAGGGCATAGTTCCCCAAATAGGATTTGACTGGCAGAATAAAACAATAACTTTGCATGGCCTGAATGCTTTGCTCCTGTTCATGCACCCAAGATAGCATATGCCTTCTCAGCAACTGCATCACACTGTTAGTTTATATTTCTCTACATTCATTTTCACCCTATTCATTTCAGTTTGCAAACTTATTTAGCCCTTCTTGAATCGTCTTTCATCTACCATTATTAAACTTTTCCAGGTTTGTGCAAGTTGGTAAGAGTCCCCTCAACTCCCTCATCAAATTAATACATAAAAATGTTAAACAGCAGCAGCCAAAATAGAATTCTATGGCATTCCATTCAATATTTCCCTCCAGGCTAAACTTTATGAACATTATTTAAACACAGTCATTATACTGTGTCCATTAAATAGTAGCACCTTCTAGCCATATTTTACTACTCCATGAAAGAAAATATCACAAGGCCAGTTGTTAAAAGCTTTGCTGAGGTTCAGATACACTATGGCTATAGCATTCCCCTAATGATGTAATTCTATCACCATATAAGATAAAATTAAACATAATTCAGTTGCAATAGCCAGGTGCATCATAAATTACTTCCTTGGATTTTTTTTAAATTTAAAGTTATACCCCGCCCTTCTCCTAAAAAAGGACCCAGGGCGGCGCACAGGCGTTATTAAAACCATACAAAAATACAAAAATACATAATTATTAAAAACTATTAAACTTTCCCTGTGCTAAAACTAATAAAACTCTAAAATTTCTCTAAAATTTCAAATTTTCCCTATAAAAGTCAGAAACGGGGGTTATGCTAGGCCGGCTTGTTGGAATAAATAAGTTTTAAGACGTTGGCGGAAGAGGCGGAGGTTCCCGATGGTGCGTAAATCGGGGGGTAGGTCATTCGAGAGGGCTGGGCACGCCACAGAGAAGGCTCTTCCCCTGGGCGTCGCCAACCGGCATTGTCCGGCCGACGGTACCCGGAGAAGGCCCTCTCTGTGGGAGCGGATCTGTCGAAGGGATGTATGGGGCAGGAGGCGGTCGCGTATATAACTGCTATTATTATTTATTTCATTTTATCTTATTACTATATATGAGCTAAAATATTAAGCACACACTCCTGCATACACTTGGTAGAAATATATTTGAATTAAAGCAGTCAAACTTTATCTAAGCAGCCAGAATTAGGTAGTATGATTAGGTTTTTTTTTCATAAAAATGAACAAATTGGTTAGAATGAATTTTAAGCATGGATCTGCCAAATTAGGCAGATATAACATGTCAAATGGGTCCTCTTGAGTTCACTTACATTCAGTATTTCCTCCCATGATGAACAAATTTTTAAGTTTCTTGGGAAGTGATGGGTCCATTTTCACTGCTAATGCTATATTCGTCAGTGGACCAAGAGCAACCAGAGATACCTAAAGATAAATTTATTTATTGAATATTATTAAAAACACATAACTGTAATTTTTCTGTGGCCTCACTTCTTCAGATCAAACTGTTGTTATAGAGACAATATGTGATCATATTTTTTTGGTCCAGTTGGAAATAGTATAATCAGCAAATCTTGAACTGAAAGCCAAAAATTATTTTGCTGTACTCATGTACTGTAACTCCATTTGGTACAGCCTAGATTTGTCCTTGTTCTGATGCCTCTGTTTCTCCTTTCTAGGTTCCTTGTGTTAACAGTAGGGTTTGCTTACCTTCAATATCTATCATATGCATCCAAAATTTCTGAGCGCCAGGTAGCATGCAAGTAATACCTGAGCTGCAAATTCTAGACAACCACAAGTTGTGAAAGCAAAGAGACACAGGAAAAAAAATGTTGCATGTAGATTTTTGCAGTCCTATAAAAAATTCAGACCCTGGGGAGCATGGAAGATGAAGCAAGACCTTATTCTATTCCAAATTTATGATAAATATTTATGGCGCCTGTACCGTCTCACCTGACCTGGCCGCTCATTGATTATTCTTAATATTGCAGTCACAGCATTTTCTTTCTGCAGAAGTTCTGTTCCTGGAGCATTGGGATCAGGAGCATCGCCCAATCCATCCTTACCATGGAACTGTGCCTCTGTAACAGGCCCACCGAGTAGAGGAGCAGCAGCACCAGGATAAACTGGAATCTATTCGTGAAAAGATGCCAATATAATATGAATTTTAAAGAACGATTGATCTGCCTAAAATTAAATAACAATGTCAAATAATTGAATTGCTTTATGAGTCCAGACACCCACTTTTTTATTTCAAACACATTTTATCACATGTAAGAACTTTTGTCTCATATATATGTATGTATATGTATATGTATGTTTAATGTTTATGTCAGAGCACCTGGTATGCCCAAATATAGGAGGAAGGGAGCTTACTGCTACCCATTTTACCTAGGAGCCTTCCAGGCAGGAAACCATTTTGTGTGGTTTTCTATAAGTACAAATGCAGATGTACATGTACATGTATATGTGTATATATGTGTGTGTGTGTGTGTGTTAGTTTTTTTTTTTTATATTGAAAAAGTTTTATTGGTTTTACATTTTTTAACAGGGTAGGGTAATGGTTACAAAGAAATTTTGAGAGCATTCACGTCAGAATCGTCGGACCTTCCGAGACCTCAAAATACACATTAAAAAAGTTAACATAGAAAACATTTTCCATACCACTACAAGATGAAAGCAAGTACATTTACCTAAATTCTCCCTTCCATGCTGTCAGACATTTACAAAAAGTCCGGATAGAAATATTATGCAAAATTGTTCAAGAAAAATCAAGGCAAAGTTATTTTTTTGATCTAAGTCTTTTGGCTATTGTATCTTCTTTCTCTCCTTCCTGGCCCCCCGCGGGCGGGGCCGTGGCCCCCTCCGTCCCCCCTGGATCTTCCCCCAGGGCAGAGGAATGTTTTTTAAGAAAGGCTTCCGCCTCAGCAACTGTTTTAATCCTCACTCTTCCTCCTTCCCAGAACACCAGCATCCCTTCAGGTGTCATCCACTTGAACCAAATCCCGTGATCAAACAAGGTTTTAGACAAGAAGGAAAATTTCTTTCTTGAATCTCTAATTTTTCTAGGGATCTGCTTCAAGATAGTGACCGTTTCTCGTTGATAAGTTAAAGGTTTCTCTCTCTGCGCTTTCAGGATTTCCTCTCTGGTTGACCTTCTAACAAATTTCACATGTATCTCTCTAGGCACTTCATTCATCCTGGCATATGCAGAATTAATTCTGTAGGCTAGGTCAATGTCCCCCCTGATCTCATCCTTAGGTTTTTGTAAATAGTCTGCTAAAATTGTACTCATAAGATCAGGCAGGCATTCACCAGATTCCTCAAGAACATTCTGAAATCTCAAAAAATATGTCATTCTTTCCATATCTATCCTAGACACATGCCCATTTATTTCCCCCACCTCATTAGAAACATTTTTAATCTCTCCCTTAGCCCCCTCCAACCCTCCTTCCAATTCTTCATTCTTCTGTGTATTCTCCAACACTTGCTTCCGGGTATCCAATAGCTCCTTTTTGAAAGTACTATTTTCAGCCCTCTGGGCCTTTATTTCTGATATCAAAGTTTGCATAGAGGTTTCAAGAGAAGCCATCCTTTGTTCCAAATTTACAAGTGCTGCTTCTTGTGCCATGGTTAAAAGTTAGAGTCACTGCCACTAAGATGGCGTTTTCCGGGTGGGGCTGGTGGGGCAAATCAGGAGCTCAGTTCAGTTCAGGGCTGTGAAGTTGCAAACAATTCAGGAACCAAAAGAGACACAATTTCCCAAATCAGCAAATAGTAATAACGAAGGTATTCCAAAGAAGAAATCACAAATCCATCAAGAGAAATTTTTTTTCAAAAATCCAGAGAGAGTCCTGCTTTCAAAGAGACGCCGGAAATTTTCCTTAGTTGAAATAGTCAGGCAGGGACAAAGAGAAGCCACTTCCACCGCCCATCTCAGAGCCAGAGGGAGAGAGTAGCAAAAAAAGAATTTTTTTACTCAGCCAGACCTAGAAACAATGTTGCAGAAAGTCACATTCCACTTTCCCTTGTTAAAGACCGTCCGGAGTGAAAGTTTCCGCTTTCTCTTTGCAGAGAAGCCATTTTAACGTGCCGCTTAAATCCGAGGGTTTTTTTTTTTTTAAATAAACACCCCCCTCCCAGTCCGTTCCGCCTGGCTGGCAGCAGAAAAAAAAGTTTTTTAAAAACTCACTCTCTCCTCGCAGCTGAAACCTCGGGAGTCCTTCGACTGAGCCGATCAGCCCTCCTCATTGTTGTGAATGGCGCCGTCTTCCTTAGGCGAAGGGAGAACCCCCCGCTAGCATGTTCTCCCTCACCTGAGCCGCGCCGGGAGCCACTTCCTCCACCGCCGTGGGGGGGGGCGCCCCCCGACGAGCCGGCCCTACGGGAGACCCTCAAACAAGAGGAGTCTCGCCCCCGTTGGGGGGCAGAAGAAGAAACAAAGCGGCGAGCGAGCGCTAGGCTCGCCCGTCGCCGCAGGAGCCGGAACCGGAAGTCTGTGTGTGTTAGTTTTTATGAACTGATCAATAAATAAATCAGAGAGACTAGGATAGATCTATTTCGAGCTTTTTAGCTCTCATCAGCTAGCCATACCCTTACTGGGATTCGAACCGGGGCTGTATTACATATCAGGCAGGGGCCTTTAACCATTCAGCCAGCCTGGCTCTCCCAATTGTATCCGCTGAGACAGGAGGGTTAATATCTATAATTATTCCACAGCACCCTGTTAGGGCCCCAATTAAGGGAGGAGACATACTGTTTCCTTTTCTGCCTTTCGGCTCATCACCAGAGATCATCTAAACAGAAAGCCAAGAATTCTGTTGTGTGTTTGTTCATATATATATATATATATATATGCTTGTGTCCCAGTAAGGGTATGGCTAGCTGATAAGAGCTAAATAGCTCGAAATAGATCTATCCTAGTCTCCCTTGTTTATTTATTTATCAGCTCAAAATACACACACACACACATATCTAAAATATTATACAACGTAATTCTTGGCTTGCTGTTTGGATGGTCTCTAGCGATGGGCCGATAGGCAGTAAGGGAAACAGTATGTTTCCTCCCTGAATTGGGGCCTAATAATAACAGGTTGTTGTGAAACAATTACCTATACTAATATACCCTGTCTAAGCTGATGCAATAGGGGAACTGGTTTGGCTTAAGTGTGAGGCCTCTCGCCTTACATGCAACATAGCCCCGGTTCGAATCCCAGTAAGGGGTATGGCCAGCTGATGAGAGCTAATAAGCTCGAAATAGATCTATCCTGGTCTCTTCTAATTTAATTTATTGATCAGCTCATAAAACTAACACACATATCTAAAATATTATACAACGTAATTCTTGGCTTGCTGTTTGGATGGTCTCTAGCGATGGGCCGATAGGCAGTAAGGGAAACAGTATGTTTCCTCCCTGAATTGGGGCCTAATAATAACAGGTTGTTGTGAAACAATTACCTATATATATATATCAATCTACCAGTCACGATGCAACTGCACAGCCAATCAACCCACTCACAACAATAGTCAGCACTCCACCCCCCCCCCCCCACCAAGATTTAAAGAGGGGCGATGCCTCCGCAGTCACACTCACAGACACAAGCCTTCCTACACTTCCCTTCCTCTTTTGGACCATCCCCTTCTTCTGAAGGGAAAACATCTTCTTTCATTTGGGTGCCATATTCTGTTTGCTGGTGACTACAGAGGTCCAAAACACACATCTCCTCCATTCTCCTTCCATCATCTCCCAGACCTGTGTCAGGTTGTAGCTTTTTATTTTTGGAAACTCTGCCATGCTTGAGAGAAGGGCAAATAGGAGTGAAAGAAAGCAGCACAAGTCCCTGTATTATTGCTAAGTAACAATTGTGTTCTTCTTCAATCTGGAAAACCCTATATGGATTGGTAATGAACCAAGCAAATAAATGCATTAGTTTCCAGTTCAGACCAAAACTATGAACACACATAGTAATCAATCATAGTGGTAATAGTTCCTTCTGCAAACCATGAATTTGGCTTAACCCCATCCAAGAAGTCATGTGTATAGTTAAAACAGTCACATCAATATTTTGTTATAAAAGGCAAGCAACCACTTTTTGAAAATTAGTGGTGCAGCCACACTTCTCTTATGTGTAGAGTGAATCTTACCCATAAGCAGATAAGCACCAATCTCACATGCCAAGATCTGATTTTGTGAGTCCCACACACAACGCTATGCCAAATGTTTAGGATTGTTCAGTTGGGGCAGTTACCTCTAGCTTATTACAAACTTGCAACACACGGAGCACATTTCTAGATGTATTTTCCAACAGGTTGTTCCCATAAGTGCAAGTAATCCCCAGGACTTCTACAGTGGGATTTGCAAGAGCCATCATGATAGCTTGAGCATCATCAACACCACAATCAGCATCAATCAACAGAAGTTTCTTCATGTCAGAAATATCTATGGAAATAAAGAAACATCAATAATTTTAAAAATAGCCTTTGTTATCAGCTGGAACCAATGTTGGAAGGGTACTTTGGATAGATAGGAACCAAGTGCAGGATGAAGCCCAGGCTTGAAAAGAATATAACTTTTTTGCAGGCTTGCCCAGCAATAACTTTCACAAATGATCATGATGAATATTGGGTTTGATCAGCCCTATGATGTATATTCACATTTTATTTAAAAAATATACACACTATTTGAACATACTGGTGCACAGAAAATGCACTAGTATACTGAGGTAGATCAAAACAAGGATATACTGGAAATCAGATCAAAATATAACTGATGAAAGTTACAAGAATCAATCCCAAACTTTGACTTGAAGCTGCCTAGGAGCAGATAGACCCCTCCTAAATTGTTTTATTTATTGTTGAATATCATTTTTAAACAATATTCTGTGATTGAGGCCTTGATGAGCCAAAGGGTTTGTGTGAATAAATGAAATTGGGGGTTTATGTCATCGGATATGTATGTATATGTCCAGAAGGCTCTCCCAAAGCAAACAGGCCATGATGGATATCCCAGACTAAAACTGATCACAACTGCCAACCTGAATTGGACCAGCATGTCAGATTATGGTCTATTCCTTCGATATGCCAATACTACCTCAAAAACGGCCCTCAGTTCCTGGATCTCAGGAAAATGTGGAAGAGGCCAACATCCTGCAGTGGATAGACAGTGGCTAAAATGATGATGACAACAACGATGATGATGATAATGATGATGATGATTATTTATACTCATTGGATAGGAAGAAATTACAAGATAGCAAACAAGTACATTGTGAAAAGAATACTTTGGTACTACCACATGCTTTCACATGCTTTTAGGAGCTTTTCTGGAGCATCCCTGTTTCTCTCGATATCATTTTTATACTATGGCAACCAAAACTGAATGCAATACACTACACTTGGAATACTGTATCCAGTTTTGGTCGCCACAATAACAGATATTAAGGCTGCAGAGAACAACAACAAAGATAATTGTTTGATTAGGGAGATTGGAGACTAAAACATGTGAAGAACAATTGCAGGAATTGGCTATGTCTAGTTTAATTAAAAGAAGTTTAGGGGTCACATGATAGCAGTGTTCCAATATTTGAGAGGCTCCCACAAAGAAAACAGGGTCAACTATTCTCCAAAGCACTTGAAGGCAGGCCAAGAAGCAATGGATGAAAACCAATCAAGGACAGAACCAACTTAGAACTAAGGAGAAATTTCTTGATGATTAGAACAGTTGGAACAATTTTGCCTCCAGAATTTGTGCGTGCTCCAACACTGCAAGTTTTTAAGATTGGACAAACATTTGCATGAAATGGAATAGGGTTTTCTGCCTGAGCACGGGTTTGGACTAGAAGACCTCTAAGGTCCCTTTCAACTCTGTTTTTGTGCTATTCTTTTAGCTGCCAGCATTTTTTTGCCATGGAGTTACCCTACTTCCCTCTGTGAGACATGGGGTTGTAAACCACTCCTCTAGAGTGTTTCTACTTTGGCCCCGGTGAGTCTGGATCTTTCTGTCTTGCCCCATACACATGCTCTTAGTCACTGCATATGTGCTTATGAAAACAATGCCTCTGTGTCTAGGAATTCATTATCAAGATGGCTGGAGTGAGCAAAGAGAGTGAAGGAAAATGGGTGGAATCCAGTTCCCTATAATGCAAGATGGAAAATATTAGCTTATTACACTTGTAATTTGAAAAGGAAACAGTTAACATCCTCATCAGATTTCATAAGCTAACATTTGAAGTAAGTCCAGGTTTGAAGCAGGTACTAAAACCCAAGATGCTTCCTCAGTCAATCATTTCCTGCACTGCTCCCCTAATCCCTATCAATTCTCTTTTTTTTATCTTCTGTATTTTAAGTTCCAGATATATAATTATTATGTCCGATGGGGCAAAAACCAATCTCTACTAACAGAATCTTTCCAATATTTCCTGGCTTCCCTTCATAGTGAGGATTATTCTGGAGAGGGAAGTGCCTAAATCAATGTCCTACATCTTCCTTAGTAGGACAGCTGTCTGCAAGAAAGCCAGGGGTCTCCCTTGGGTGGTTAGTTGGCTGGCCACCATAACAACAGGCTATTGAACTTTATAGCCAGAATCCAATCCACCAGGACATTGCTTATAATTTTATGGGAGATATTTGCATTTTATGATAGGGTTGGACTAGATGACCTCCAAGGTGCCTTCCAACTCTGCTATTGTATTGCATTATGACAGCTATCTATCTAAATGCACCTGTCTAAATGCAACTCACACAGGTGCATTTAGATAGATAGCTGTCATAATACAATACAATAGCAGAGTTGGAAGGGACCTTGGAGGTCATCTAGTCCAACCCCCTGCCGAGGCAGGAAGCCCTATACCATTTCAGACAGATGGCTATCCAACATCTTCTTGAAGACTTCCAGTGTTGGGGAATTCACAACTTCTGGTGGCAAGCTGTTCCACTGATTGTCCTAACTGTCAGGAACTGAGGAGAAATTTGAATGCCCCAACACTGCAAGTCTTCAAGAAGATGTTGCATAGCCATTTGTCTGAAATGTTATAGGGTTTCCTGCCTAGGCAGGGGGTTGGACTATATGACCTCCAAGGTCCCTTCCAACTCTGCTATTGTATTGTATTATGACAGCTATCTATCTAAATGCACCTGTGTGAGTTGCATTTAGAACTGCTAATAGATGTGCCCCCTGCACCTCTATTTGTGGTGTAGTTGTTATTCTTGATTATCAGAAGATAAAGCAAAATAGAGCTTTAAATGCCCCAGGTCATTTTATGAAACCTTTTAGACTTGGTCCAGTTTATAAACTGATTATACAAAGCAGTGAGCAGTCTGAGGGAAAGGATTTCACACGTTAAAACTGGGAGCGGCGTAAAGATTGAAGCGTATTTGTGCTTAAAATCCACGGCGAGGAATTCGCTTCCTTAAAAAGAAACCAAGATACAACGTTGATTCGCCTTTCTCACGAACGGGCGGCTATTAGGGAGAGACGAATCTAGGCTAGAAAGCGGGATAAAAAGGCGCTAATGGAAAAAGGAGCCAAGAGGACGAGCGAACCTGCCGAAGCGACGACAGCAAAGAGCGAGCTCGAATCGAAGCCTTCCGGCAATCGGCCAATCACAAGCGGCCCAACTGAATTCTTTTGGAGTAAATTCGCGTCGTTGCTATGGCAGCCGCCTCCCGATCGTTGCAGGCCTGGACCTTCCTCCTGACAGCCCCGTAGGGAGGATGCATTAATTCAGAGGTTCCCAAACATGGCCACTTTAAGCCTTGTGGACTTCAATTCCCAGCATTCGCTACGCTGGCTGGAGAATGCTGGGAGTTGACGTCCACAAGGCTTAAAGTGGCCAAGTTTGAATTGTTGCCAAAGTTGCCAAGACTTAAAGTTGCCAAAGTTGAATGGGAGAACTGGATGCCAGCAAGACGAGGTGGTCGCGGGGGCCTCGAGGCGGCTGCGCTACGAAGCCCTTGGAAACGCGACCTGCAGATACGCACCAAGATATTTTTAGCCGTGAAAATCCACCCGTTGCCAGTTGCCTGGCTGCTTGCGGTCGAGTGCCATTTCTTCAAGGATAATCGGCTCAGCGTCGAACGCTTTGAATAATCTTCGTTGTGGCTTTGCCAGACCTGATTTCGGGGAAATATACAGACCAAGAACCGCTTCTCCAAGAAGAGGCTGACTTGTTATCGTTAGGGTGGGTTCGTGAAAGAGCCGGCTGAAAGTGGAAGAGCTCTATTGAAATCGGACGCGTTACTAATCTTCTGGCACAAAATCAGACCACCCAAACCATCCATTCAGATGCTTCCAGTGGTCCTCAGATTGGAGTGTTATACCATCCGCAGCTCCTGTCCTGCTGGTGTGAGGCTAAAGAGAACATGTGCTATGGCATTATGCCAGTGATGGCTTGGGGGGGGGGGAGAGCAGGGGGTTTGTGCGTGGGCGTGCCGCATCCAGAATGCTATGTGCATGACCCCCTGCTCTTGGCACACTTTTTTCGCCCTCCCCCGGCTCCAGAGGCTTTCTAGGAGCCTGCAGAGGGTGAAAACAGCCTTCCCTCCCCACCTCCAGAGGCTTCAGGAGCTTCCCTGAAGCCTCCAGAGGGCGAAAAACAGCCTCAAAAGAAGGCCTAAATCAGCTGGCCAGTGCACACAACTGCGCTGGAGCTGACCGGGCAACACCTCGCGTGCCCTAAAAAATGGTTCCACGTGCCACCTGTGGCACCCATCACTGCACTATGCTATAAAGCAGTGGTAGTCAAATTATTTAATATATATTAATATGTTATTTTAACTTTTGTATTTTCTGTTTTGACTGTGGCTTTTCACCGCCCTGAGTCCGGAGAGGGAGAAGGGCGGTATATAAATTAAATAAATAAATAAACAAATAAGTAGTCAACCTGGTCCCTACCGCCCACCAGTAGGCATTCCAGCTTTCATGGTGGGCGGTAGGGGTTTTGTCCCATACTGAAGAACTTTCCTTTTTTTAATTTAATTGACTTCCCTACTTTATAAATCACCATGACTGTGGAACCGGTGGGCGGTTAGAAAAGTTTACTACTAACAGAGATACAAAAGTGGGTGGTAGGTATAAAAAGGTTGACTACCCCTGCTATAAAGGCTTCCAGTTAGAAATTGCCACATCTCTCTTAAATCATCAGTCTGGCAGCATCATTTCAAGCTAAAAAAAAAAATTAAGGGGCAGAAGCTTTCCTAATATGTAGTTCGCTTATCAGATGCCTGGAGTGGGTCAATTGGTGTAGAACTTGAAAAGGATGGGTATGCAGCTGCATGTTACTGGTGAGACAGATTTGGAGAACATCAATGAGCAATTGTAAATGTATCAAACGCCTATTTGTGGGGATCTTCTAAGATAGCTTGAAAACTTTGGAGAGGTCAGTTTGGTGGGCTCACTCTATGATGCTGGCAGAGTTTTGTCGTAAAAAGACAACTATGAAATCTATAATGAATTGTCCTGGGAAATTAAAGGGTTCTGCTATTCTTTGCATTGTGCTGAGAACTGATGTCAAATTTGTGTCTGTTGATTCCTTTGCAAAACATTTGATTTTGTCCAAAGTAGAATGCAGAGGATCAATGCTGGCAGAGAACAGCATTGGAAGAGGAGCCTGAGAAGGGGACTTATTCTAATTTTGTGTGAGAAATTATGGAGGCCTGTAATGTGGCTGTTAGCTACTTTGCCCCCTTCCCTAGTTCCTAGTCTAGTTCTCATGTTAACCTCGTTGTTCTTGTCACTTGTGTTAATCTGTCTCAAGGTGATCGTATGCAGATATGGCATTGTGTATGGAAGAATGCCATCTGGGGATGGAGAAAAGGCACCGTCCTTGGTTGTAAATAGGTGGCAAAAGCTGTAGGTGACGACCAGTGAAGTTCTTATTTATTTATTTTTATTTTATTAAATTTATACCCCGCCCTTCTCCAAACGGACCCAGGGCGGCGTTCTGTTTCTGTAGTCTGCTTCTAGGAATTGATCTGGCTCTTTTGTCTATTGGCTGAGTGGGTAGTTCAGACTCCTGAATGCCTGGCTTAATTGAGTTAAGCATGTCTGTTACAGAACATATTCAATTGTGATGTGGAGTTCAGCAAAAGATAGGCTTGGAGAATTTAAAAGAGCTTTTAACACTACAATTGCTAATTGATGAAATAATAATCTGTTTCACATGTAACATAACCACACTTTCTTCTCTCAATTGTACTTGTTTTTAAATTTATCTTATTTATCTAATCTAACTATTCCATGATTTGATGAAGTAAGCTCATAAAAGTGTGTATCTTTCAGTTTGTTAATTAGAAAAGTTGCTATTGGATTCCTTCCGATATTGGCTATGATAGATTAACCAGGTCCTCTTAATGTCTAGAAAATGCAACACTTGTTTCAGAATCCAGAAATGCTGTACAAGTCTCATCTGGTGATCAAAAAAATTTAAGTGGTAAAATTGTATGCCATTGTCTTTGTTTGTTAAGCAATCCTATACATAAATTTTGTAAATAACTGTTACTGTTTTGACTCTATATTTTATATGCAGATCAGTTCTAATACTTGTAAGTTAATTACAAGTTAAAGAAAACTTCAGGAAGAATGGTCCTTCATATGATAAGCACTCATTTAATAATGCTTTTCCTACCAATTTTTAGGATGGTGCTTTTCAGCTTTCCATTCAGTTACATTTCACTAGGCACCCTATTAAAGAACCCGGATCCCACCATAATATACATAAAAGCCATTTTTTCTGAAGTCACTCTAGTAGTTAAGATTCATCCTAAATAGAGATTTCCTGACACTTTCATGTCAAGTGTGGATTTAAAAAAAAACAAAACCTGAAATGGTTTCAGGGCCATTTTATCATCTTAATATTTTTTTTTTTCCATTTCTTGCTCCAAAATAAGAGAATGTAAATCAACTGAGCAGAGTACACAGCTATAAAGTACTAATGGGTCCTTATGATTATGAGCATCTTTTTTTAAAAAAAGCAAACAATCAGGCATATCAAATTACTTGTGAAGAAAAAGCAGTAGAACGTTGGCTTTGTGCAGTTGTGTTGTCTGTTTCTTCTGTCCCGAGTTCCACACACTGCAATGGGAATGTCAAGCCAGCTCCCCCCGCCCCCCAAATCCAGCAACATCCAAGAAGGTTAGAGGGTAACTTTACAAGGCCAACAATTTCAAGGTGCATTATCGTAGAGGCTATGTGTGTCCCAATAGCTTTGCCAACAGCTAATGATAAAAGTGCTGGAGTTTGTGATTTAACAGTATACTATAGACAGTGTTTCTTTTTGCTACAATCCACATTCTGTGAAAGTTAGGTCAACAGGATTTTTTTCCAATGACCCACCATAGTCATTCTTTGTTCTGTTGAGCTTGTTTCACTCGTAGCTGATCATTATAAACATTAGCCATTTATTTTCATAAATACTTGCAATTACAAATTCTGTTTCTGTTGTAAAATTGTTTCTTTTTGGAACACTCCTTCCCTCCCTCCCCAAGTTTAGATTGGCCTTGGTTCTGGATATCAACCCTGCTGGCATTCCATAACACTTTGAACACATGCATGGTGGTTGAACTACTAGTTGTAGTCCACGTAGTTATCAATTTGTGGCAAATTGGCTTTACCTCAATTGCCATTGCATGTAGTTTGATTTTACATTATTTTTGTTTTGATTTTAAAACTTGTTACATAACTGCTGAGTCACTGATGAGATGGATAACTGTATAAATAAGTGAATAAATTGTAGTTTGTTGGTCACCAGGACCAGAGGTTTAGTACTTCTGAGCTTTTGGACTCACACTGGAGCCCATCCTCATAAAAGCTTGGAAGACTAAACCTCTGGTCCTAGTGACCGACCCAGATTGGATCCGGCAACACTATCCTGGAACATGTATATTTGCCTTCATTCATGAAAAATATTTTTATCCTTACCTGTTCAGCTCTCAACTTCTCTCAGTCTGAATACTTGCTACTTTTCAATGCTGTGGAACTTGACCGGATCTTGTTAATATTTACCCAGTGTATTGTTAGAATATTAACAATGTATTGAATAAGGACCTTGAGCTTGTTTGGAGGTTCTAGCAGGGGAGCGCCGCTATCGTATACCCTTGACCGAAGATCGGTACACTCCTTCTATCTGGGATGGTCGTCCTCTTCCACCAAGCGTGCAGCTTCGGGAGGGACGTACATGGAGCGGTGAGGGAGGAAGGGGACATAACCTGGATGTGATGGCGATCTGGCTGTGACATCTGTCACCCCATTGATCGCCAGGGTTGATTCGGCTGATCTGGCTGGCTAGGCGGGTGTCCCCTTCCTCCCTCACCGCTCCATGTGCGTCCCTCCCAAAGCTGCACACTCGGTGGAAGAGGATGACCATCCCAGATAGAAGGAGTGTACCGATCTTCGGTCAAGGGTATACGATAGCTGCGCTCCCCTGCTAGAACCTCCAAACAAGCTCAATGTATTGAATAAAAGATATTGGGAAAGCAGCAATTTAAATCAATATTAGAGCCAAAGGTATGTGGGAGAAAATGGAATTGAATTTCCCAGCTTTATATTTCACTGAAATGTAATAAAAATCACCACTTATTTCATTCTTCGATAAAGTGACTAAAGTAGAGTGGTAAAGTAGATCAGCAAAATGCCATGGACAAAGTATACTTATATTCAGTAAGGCATTTGACAAAGTAGATTACAACCTACTTCTTGGTAAGATAGAAAAATGTGGAATAGACAACATCACCACCAGATGGATTTGTACTGGGCTGGCAAACCACACTCAACAAGTAGTCCTTGAGTAGTCCATCCACATGGAGGGAAATAAGAGGTGGGGTGCCACAAGGTTCCAACTTAGACCCAGTACTCTTCAGTATCTTCATAAATGACTTAGATGAGATGATAGGAGGGGAATCTATCACATTTGCAGATGACATTAAGCTGGCAGGAATAGCCAACACCCCAGAAGAAAAGCGGGGAAGGAAGAAGAAAGGAGAAGGAAGAGGGAAGGAAAAAAGGGAGGGAGATTATGAGAGGGAGGATCGGAAGTCCTGCCTTAACATTTGGCCACCACAGGTGCCCCAACATGAGTGATGTTGAGCTGGCCATGCCCACTATGGCCATACATACCATGGCCATGCTCACTCCATCCCCCTGAGGTCAAACACAACCCTGATGCAGCCCTCAATGAGTTTGACACCCCTGCCCTAGAATATCAAAAGTAGGTAGATGTTTTTGCAGAAGGCTTAGTTTTAAAACCTGGATAACCCTAGGGGAAAAAGCCATTTCTCCCAATTACTTCATTGAATATATCAGGCTATCCTGGAAAGCAAATTAGTAAGAGAATGGTGAT
Organism: Rhabdophis nuchalis; assembly: GCA_039707465.1. NCBI lineage: Eukaryota > Metazoa > Chordata > Lepidosauria > Squamata > Natricidae > Rhabdophis > Rhabdophis nuchalis. The sequence goes on along the minus strand of CM077651.1, from coordinate 36,378,014 downwards.
TGAATAATATATTTTTTTTGTTCATAGTCATACAGTTTTCCTTTTGTGTTGCCTGTATTGAAGATTAGATTATGAGCTCGAGAAAGGACTTGTTCCCTAAGCAGTTGATAACTGTACATAAGTAAATAATAAAATATTGTAAGAAGAAGAACAGATGAACATGACTTTTTGCCTATCTTTGGATCTCCTTGAATAGCAGGCCATCAAATGATACTATATACAGTATTATAAAGCATGCTGAAAGTCCCTCAAACACTTTTCATGGGGTTAGATGGAATAGAATAAGATAGGTGTGAGGGTGTTTTCAAATCCACTTTTAAAACTCTTGTTATAAAGTTGTCATCTTCCATCATTTTTTTAAAGTCAGTAACCCTTAACATAGTGAACTCTTTTCCTCTCTCATCACAAACACCTTAGGAAGTAGATTTGGTTAAGAAAGAATAATTAGCCCAAAGTCACTTAGTATGTTTGCAAGGTTGCGGACAGATGAGAATCTGATTTTACCCTTATACAAGTTTGACCTTACATCATAAGGCTCTCCCAAGTTTACAACCAGTTCTTTGATTCTACAGTTTCATTCTTGTACTTGAAGTCTGTTTCTATTTCTCTAGTTGAATACTAAAATGTTGGTGATATTTACATCTTTTGAAGATTGTAATTAGCTTTGTGTTGGTCTGATTTCCTGCTATTGGATTCATGATTCATTTAGTGTTTGATTTTATTTTGATTTACCTTTTATTGGAAACTACCAATTTAGTATAGATAACACAATAAATCTTCAATTATTTATTTTCATTGTAAAGTACCCAGTGATTTGACCTAAACCGTTAAAAAAAAAGCTTATTGATAAGGGCATAGAAGTACCACTATATTTGGTCATCAGTTTTTTAGAAAATAAAATATTAAAACCATAAATACACTTACAGAAAGAAATAAACACTTTCCGAGACCTAGACAAAGATATTCTGGCATAATCCTTCAGAGATTATACAGCAGGTAGTCTATAAATGTTTATTCCAGAATATTTCCCCCCCTAAAATAGATCAGAGCTACCACCATGAGAATTTATTGGTATGAAAACTTTAGAAAGTACAAACAAATACAGGGCTTAAACCTGTGATCATATTGGGGTTTAAAAAAAAAAAGTCATCTCAGTATGCTTGTCAGTTCTTTATTTTTTTTTAAACCCTAAAGACTAGCACATTTACAGCATACATGGACTGGGTGAATTAAGACTATACAAAACAGTAATCATATGTTTATGGTATGCCAATACTGCTCCAAACAAATAAATAAAATAAAATAAATGCCAAAAGTTTTAGGAAATACAATTGTGCCGGGACAAAACTATGTTCTATTTTACAACAGCTATACATATTGTATATAAATGAAAAACTCAAAGGCAGAAGTGCTGTGGCCGCTTTTACAGAACATGTACAGAATAAGCTTGGCAGTAACTGTATATCCTTTTAATGTTTCATCTAAGAAGTGTACTCAAAAAGGTTAGCATAAGGTTCATACAATAATAATCCCTAAAATAATGGATTTTCTATGGCAACAAAACAAATATTTTAGAAAAGTCTGCTCATTTGATGTTTTCTATATGGATATATACTTTCTTTAGTTTTTTATGTTTTATGGAGCTACATTTATTATCCTTCAGGCAAATCTACGCAAAAGAAATGAAATCAGAATTTTGCATTTGTTTGTCACATGTGATGCAGCCTTGTACGCTGCAGTCCTGTTCTCAGAAAGGGTAGAAGAGAAATTAATTATTCATTCAGAGAATTTGGAAATGGCTTTAAAAATTAGTACAATGTTAGCTTTTCACACCTGTAAGATGGTATAGTACTGTAAATCAGAATGTAAAATAAGGATGTGACCTAACTTAGAATAAGAGTAGCGAAATATCTTCCATGGCATACATTTTGCAGTGCTGTCAGGTCTGATTTAAAGTTCTTTTTTCTGAAAAACCTATAGATTCCTAATGCATATGAGATTTGTGTTTACACCAATGGAAATATATTCACACTAATGGAAATAACAGTGGAACAGAATTTCTTTTTCCTATTACAAAATTGGGGGGGGGGGGGGGGAGAAACGGGACCCTAATTGCTTCTAGGAGAAGATTAATGAAGGAGAATAATACATTGTGCTGGCAGCAATCATTGTAATTAATCTTAAATACTTGTTGGCAACAAGTTTTAATGTCAGACAATTAATGTTAAAACAATTGTTTCAGATCCAATATTCTTTCTTGCCAAGGTAACATTTAAAAGGTGACTTATATTAAGCATTTAAATATAAATACATTGTACACACAGAGGGATGGTAGAAAGTGAACAGCGAAGGAACATTAAAAACTAACATAAATCAAAAGGAGTTTCTCTCTCTCATTTGAAGTTTTCCTAGAAATATAAACTTAATTTTACAGAATTCCGCCATTCAATATATTATATTATACAAACACTAAAAGCTGTGAAAAAAAGAGTAATAAAATATAATTCATCAGAATCCTGCCCCGGCTGATCATCCTGCCCCTGGGAAGAAGAAAAGGAGGGGGAAGAGGGCCAGGAAGATTCTTCTGGCCCTAAGAAGAGTAGAGAGATGGCATCAGGCCTCCCCATCCTGCCCCTTGTGCAGCTGCTACCTCTGGAGGAAGAGGAAGGAAGGCCAAAGACGTCCTCATCTGCAAAGAGATACCTTTAGGCAGGGGTGGGCTTCCGGGCGTTTGCAGGGCATTTGCAGGGGTTCGGGAGAACCTCTAGCTAAGTTCAGGGAATGCCCAAATCCCACTCCTGGCTGGTCCTGCCCACCCCATCCCGCCCCTCCCAGGAGTCCCCACGTGGCCCGTTTTGGATGCAGGTAAGTGCAGGGTGTGCGTGGAGACTCAGGGAGGGTGAAAAATGGGCCTACCAGAAGTTTGGGATGGCCGGAAATGGGCCCGTTTCTGATCTCCAGAGGGCCTCTGGAGTCCGGGGAGGTTGTTTTTGTACTTCCAGAGGCTTGAGTAAAGCCTCCAGAGCATGGGGAGAGCAAAAAAACACAAACATACCCTGCTGTGGTGCAGGAGGCCAACTAGCGTTCAGTGCCAGGAGACCTCATGAAGGGAATATTCTCTATGCAAGGTCCCGCCCAAGTACAGTTTGAACGGGAACAACTTTTCATGGCAGCCTGATTTGTATTTTGTTTTAAATTGTTTTGCAGCTAACTTTCTAGATCAAGGGAAATTTACTTGCAAATCTAAACTCTTGTTGACTTCACTGCATTGTCCTGTTAATCTTAGCTACAACCAGGAATTCCATTAGTAACAGATATGACTATTCCTTTGCCTGTTGGGTTTAATTTGAAAGCAGTTTTTCCCAAATTTGGTAATTTGAAGATGTGTGGATTTCAACTCCCAGAATTCCTCAGCCAACATGTTGCCTTGGGGATTCTGGGAATTGAAATCCACACATATCAAGTTACCAACATTGAGAAACAATGCATGATCAATCAATTCTGACGGATCCAGATTGCTTAGTACATATAAGAATAAACCATTAAGCTATTAAAAGGCAATATTAAAACAAATTTCATGGGTCTGAAAAGAACATTCATACCTTCAATAAATATAAAGTGCAAAAAAAAGGCAGAATAAAATAAAATATTTGAATGGCAAATGCATACCTGATTCTTTCTTGAAAATTGCACCATTTTCTCCTTTTCATTAAATGGCCAGTAATGCTAATGTAAGTAAATCCCTCAAGTATTAGTGGAATTTTAAAATGTTGGATTTAAATTGTTAGAATGAAAAGTTGGAAGGATTTCACAATGGGCCTACAGCTTCCAAAATCCATCCAAATGCTACTACTGCCCCGTAGCATTTCAGCTGATAAACACACACCCATAAAAACATGGGTGATTGATTAACAGTGACCTACTAATCAAAGTTGTTATATATTAATAATAATTTGATGAATATGTACTGGTACCACTATATTTAAAAATATAGTGGTACCAGTAGTAGTTCATCTTGCTTTTAAAGTATGAATTTGTTATAGGGATAATGAACAAAGAAATAAGTTATAGTTTAACAACGCCAGGAGAATGTTCATGGAAATTTGAGGTTTGTTACAGATTAATTCCTAAGTAAGCAATAACTCTTGCTAAATAACGTAGGAAATTATTCCCCTTCTCTGTGAATTCATTAACCTGAAATTCAAACTCTGATGTTCTGGAACAAATTGTAGATTACTAAGTTTCAAAGGTTAGTAGTGGGTACTGGAAACCTTTTATATAAAACAGTATTCAAAGTAGGAGGAAACTCCTACAGGAAAATGAGGAACACTGATTTCTGTAAGCTAAAGTATACCTACATTCTGGATAGGATCTAACAAGCAAGCACCTTAGAAACTTGCAGGATTCTTAAATGCATAAGACAGTTTTTGTATGCAAATATGTTTGCCTAAAATCATTCTTGTCATTAAAAAAAAAAGGAATTCAGAAGATCTGACCTGTATATGCTAGTTTATACTACATATCACTGTGGAATCAGCTAACTCACAAGCAAACAAAGTAGGGTAAAAGTGACAGTGATTAAAATTATAACAATGTGGAAGACACAGATGATTCAGCCCAATGAAGTCCTTCAAACTGCAGGTAGAAATCCACTTCTGTTTTGTTAATAGATATGGATACCATACCTTCTGTTTGGATTCATTGTTTAGGGCTAAGTCATGCTTTACTAGATGCAAACAGTATTTTCTTATGCGCAACTATCACTTCCTTGTATTTTAATAGGATTTTTAGGTGTTGGAATGCAATAGGTTTCTTCCTTAACTGAAATTATCACCTTTCAATCCAGTTTCGAAACCAAGACAAATAGGGTTATGTGTCAGTATATATATATATATATATACCGTATTTTTGGGAGAATAAGACACACCTTTTTCCTCCAAAAAAGAGGGTGAAAATCTGGATGCGTCTTATACACCGAATACAGCATTTTTGGCCTCCCGAAACCCCGCCAACTTTGCAAAAATGGCCCTGCATAGCCTTTAGGAGTCTTCCAGAGTGCTCCTGGGGGCTGGGGAGGGCAAAAATGAGAGCGAAAAACAGGCTGTTTTTTGCTCATTTTTGCTCCCTCAGCCCCTAGAAGCACTCTATAAGCTTCCTAAAAGCTATGCATGTCATTTTTGGGAGAAAAATGGGGCCATTTTTTGCTTGTTTCTCCCCTCCCCTTGCCCCCAGGAGCACTCTACAAGCCTCCTAAAGGCTATGCCTTTTTTTTGACAAAAACCAGACTGTTTTTGTGAAAAACGAGCCATTTTTGAGAGGTCTGCAGAGTGAAAAACCTTTTTTTTTTAATTTGCCTCTTCAAAATCTCGGTTGCCTCTTCAAAATCTCGGTGCATCTTATACTCTGGTGCATCTTATACTCTGAAAAGTACAGTAACTCTTTTATATAATAGTGTTCTAATAAATTTAAGTTCCCAACTTCATATTTTAATGGACTGCTCCGTTTTTAAAACTGAGCCATTTCTTCTACTTGTAATACCTGTTGTAGTTGTCAAAACTTCTCATTTCCAATTTATTTACTATTTACAGCACTGAGGTTTTAAAAAGTATTATGAAAGTTTTAAATAAAATCAGTATAAAAATGAGGGAAACAGCTGCCTAATTCATAAAATCCTCCACAGTCCAGGAATTATCTTTCTTATTTAGGCAGAGATTAATTAACTAATATATGCAGGCATCTTACACTGGGCAATCATTATATTAATTTCATGTTATAATTTTCAGCACGTAATTGTTTTCTTTTGATGGAATCCAGTTTAACAAAATTACATGCTCAGTATTTCCTAGTGAAACATACAAAAACATTTTTCTCTGACATTGTGATCAAAATTCATATCTAAAGTTGAGTGTATTCACATATTTTAACGGAACAACTAATTACAAGACACCGTAATCCTATGAGTCAACTTTTCCATAAGTTCCTTCAGGAGGCCTGTAATACTTGGGGAAAGCCTTCAGCTGCAAGGAATTAAATGCATATTTGCGACATCCAACATTCTTCATTGTATTTTCTCTTCGACAGCCCTCACTGGGGAAAAAGACAAGCACAAAAAAGGGGGAAAAATGACAGCAGTAAAACAAAAACAAAATTACCAGTATTTTAATTAAAATGAAAGGAGTCAGCTATTTCATTTCAGTAAAATATTTGGATTCATAATTAAATAATGGGCCATTGATGGTATACATTAAAAAAAAGTGCCACATGGACTATTAGCAAATCTAAGCAAGCAACAATGCATTTATTTATTTTTTTTAGGAAAAGTAGGCAAGTCTGCCAGCTCCTTTTCTGAATCATAGGGAACATATTGGCAGTATAACATCACTTCTGGAAGATTTTGGCACAGGAGAAGAAATGTTACCGCAGGCATTTTATCGCAGCATTTTCGATTTGGTTCTGAAATCTATTGCACACTTTCATTCAGCAAGACTGAACTCTATTGCGAAAGCCATTATTATTAGATATACATACATATACATAATTACATAAGTAATCTGAATTCTCAAAATATACTTTCCAAGTTTCCTTCTTTGGTTTCTCTAAACTGGAGATGACAAAGGAAAATGAAAGCTACAGAAGCAGAAGACAAAAGTATACAAACATGACTAAGATATTATTTATTTGTAAGTTGACAATGAAGGACAGCAACATTGAACATGCTCCAAGCATTAACTACAACAGTTTTGTTTCCAATATGCACTGGGATGTCAATTTATAATAACTTGGTCCAATTATCAGTACAATGAAAATTCTAGTCAAATAAGATTTTAAAATATTGTATTGATTTCCTGGGTATGTTTTGCTGATATTTATTATACAAATATAAATAAAAAACTTTAATTTGCATTATCTTTTATGAATCCCACTTATATACTTACATTAATAGGTCTAACTAATTTCATTATGTTTTAAATTTATGGGTTAAATAGTTGATTATTTGGTGTAGTTATTGTATGTAGTGACAACTATTTATATATTTGGTTTCAGCATCATTTCTACCACCGGGCATGTTTTAAACAAAACTCTCCAGACTTATGAAAGGGAAATGCATGAAATAAAGATTCATGCATTTCTTGATTTAATAACTTGTGATGTGTTTGCATGTATATATACATACCTACACTCCCCTATACATAAAAGTCACATACAATTTTAAGTCTAAAGCACTCTAGTATATTTAATGCCACAATATAAGGCAGGACAGCTGAGTTTTTCAAACCAGCCCCCAAATGCATTCCTCCATTTATTGAAATAATTTGTGCACCTCAGTAAGAACTACATTCCCTACATAGAAAAGTCTTACTTGGATGTTTTACTGCATTACTTCCTTAAACCCAAGATTGCATTTATGTATTGAATTCTATTGTCTTGGGAAAATAGGTGTGATTGAGAACTCAAGGGCTACTTATATTCATTTGCAAGGCCACACAGATGCATGCAGTGGTCAAAGCCTACATTGGAATAAATGCTCTTGTTGGATAAGCAAAGGAAATGGTGGTATAGAAAAGATTATGATGTGTATGCCATAGAGCATGCTTAGATTTGGCATAAAATGGTCAATACATTGCTAATACATTTGTCAAAGGAGCTGCTAGTTACCAATATGTAACTATTGTGGTTTAATTTAAAAAATAAAATAAAATAAAATTGTGGTTCAATCTAAAAATTGGACATTATTGTGTGACATCTACAGGAAGTGTCTCATATTTTCATTATCTACCCTGCTGCTGGAAAGTGAAACAAACATGCAGTATGATTGAGCCTTATACCTTTCACTGCAACAGAATCATATATGCCTACCAGGAAAGCAGCTACTGTGCTACTCTGTCAAGTTCCAAATCAATCCAATCAAGAAAAGATCTATGTCTTATCTTTGCAATACAACTGATATGATGCAACAGATCAGATAAACAGGATGTAGCACAACCAAATATTAAAGAATTTTATTTATAAGCCTTGGGGCTGCTTTTTAAATACCCAATAGTTAGCTCTATCTATCTATCTATCTATCTATCTATCTATCTATCTATCTATCTATCTATCTATCTATCTATCTATCTATCTATCTATCTATCTATCTATCCATCCATCCATCCATCCATCTATCCATCCATCCATCCATCCATCTTCTATTTATCTCTAGATGTTCCTAACACATACACTGATGTTATTTATAAATGCTATCAGGATGTTTTGGGTGAATAAATATTATAATGCTAGAAAGATAATTGTATTACAAATTGAATGATTAGGATTCAGGATATCACTAAAATGCATTTGCATCTTTCACATACCTTAAGATTTAAAGTTTAACATTAACCCAAAAGAGCTATCAGTGCATTTTATGACAATATTTAATGTAAATATTAATTAACACGTGATAGCATTGTATCACACAGATTATAAAAATACTTTTCCAATGATTTGAATGGAATTAGATGATTGTTAAGCCTACTCTTTCCATATATTTTTCTTCTTTTTGATGCAGTAAGAAATTAAATATATAAATATACTGATTATATATTGTGTGCAGCATACTGCTTTCAAGTTCATTTTGACGGGCATAATGTGATGCAACAGATTTATAAGAAAACTAACTCCACAGTTTTAAATATTGATGATTGTAACACTGTAGAAGTGATGCTTATTAATCAAAGTAGAAAGATGCCTTGAACAGATATGTAGATAAATATGTTACAAAGCCCTCCCTTTTTACCCCCTTACCACTTAAATATGAAAAGCAAGATTGACACTTTAAGGATATACAAAAACATTAGAAATTTCTTTAGACATAGTTTTTCCCCCCTCTGGATAACAAGAAACATGTGAAAACAAAGCTGTATGTAGTTATAAAGAAATGGAGGGGAGGTGGATTTGAATGCCTAAAATAGATGATACAGAAACTAATCTTCAGGTTGATTAAATCGCTGAGGTAACAGGCAACTGTGGACTTACATTACAAGCACTGGAAGCTCAATGACAGTGTAAGCACTCAATACAATTCCTTTTCATAAAAGAATCAGATGTGTATTTTACAAGTTTAGTACAATATAAACAAAATTGTAAGGCATACTAATCATTATTCTTGGCAACAATGCTATGAGACTTTTTTTTGACAAATCAGTACCAGGTGGCAATATATGTATATTCTGGCACTTTACTGAATTTTTGCTTGGTTTATTTTACTTCATTTGCAACGTAATTTAGCCACCAAGTATGCAATGCTCAGAAACAGCCACACAATCAGTAAATTGGGGCTCAGAGCTAATAAAGGAATAGAGTAAAGAAGACTGGGATCTAGCCTGAAATCCCGGAGCGGCACCAGGCCACACAAGTTCTTCTGGATGACTACCTCCCGTGTTCCAATACTGTGAAAAGGAAGAGATTTGGGGAGAAAAGAAAAGAAACAGGAAAAAAAAAACCACAGACATGCAATGTATATATCAAAAGATAAAAAGAGAATCAAGATGGCAAAAGAAAAAAATTGGTTCAGGAAGAGGAAAGAAAATAAACTTTGAAAAATTCACAACAGAAAGTAGAATGTGTGAGGATAAAGAATAAGGAAATATGCCAATTTTTTCAAAATAATAATAAAAGGCGCAATTACAGAATAAAGGAGAGAGAAAGAGAATAAAAAAGAGAAAATAAGAAAGAATACTGTAGTCTACTGAAAATAAATACATGTATGTCAAACTAGAATGGTTTTCCATGTTCATTTTTCTCATTTGGCTAAGCAATGTTCTATGCGGTTGGGCCATGCTTTCCACATGCTGCAAAGAAAGGGAACTCTGAAAAGCAAACTGAACATGAATAACCATTGTGATATTTGACCCTTTCAAGAATGCTTCAATGCTGGTAAGTCAACTATTAATGTAGTGAAAATCTTCCCCTGAAGAAGCTAGGTAAAACTTATTAATTAAAATCCATGGCATTAGTTCAGTGGATTAAGAATTAAAATAAACCACACAGATGTCCTATTTCCCAGCCTAAAATATACTGTATTTTTCGGCATATAAGATGCACCTTTTCTCCTTTAAAAACATGCTGAAAATCTGGGTGCCTCTTATACATCGAATACAGCATTTTTTGCCTCCCGAAACCCTACCCTCTTCACCAAAATGGCCATGTCTAGCCTTATAGAGGCTTCCAGAGAGCTCCTGGGGGCTGGGGAGGGCAGAAATGAGCAAGAAACAGGCCAGTTTTTGCCCCCCCCCCCCAAGCACTCTATAAGCCTCCATAAGGCTATGCATGCGATTTTTTTGACATTAAAATGGCCAGTTTTCATGAAAAACGAGCCTTTTTTTGCTCATTTTTGGCCCACCCACCCACCCAGGAGCACTCTGCAACCCCCCCCTCCCCCCAAGGCTATTCATGCCTTTTATTTGAAAAAAAACGGGGAGGTTTGCAGAGTGCAAAAAACTTTTTTTTTCCTTTCGGAAGGCTGTTTAGTTACTTGGCAACTTTAAGACTTATGGACTACAACTCCCAGAATTCTCCAGCCAGCATAGTTTGTGGACATAGCTGGCTGGAGAATTCTGGGAATTGAACTCCACAAGTCTTAAAGTTGTCAAGTTTGGGAACTTCTGAGTTAGAGGGATTGATGAGAATTACATTGATCAAGTGCTGTGCCAGCAGAAACAAAGTTTTAGGTGCCACAGCAATTTCCTTCTCCAGCACATGGGTAAATATGCCTGGAAACATCTACCTACCTATCTACTGTATTCCTCTCCCCCCCCCCTCTATATACCTACCTACCTTCTCTCTCTCCCCCACCTATCTACTGTATTTCTCTCTCTATTTTTCTCTCTCTATCTCTCTACCTATCCACCTATCTACACTTTCTCTCCCTACCTACTGTATTTCTCTCTCTCCCCCCTCCCGCTCTACCTATATACCTACCTTCTCTCTCTCCCCCCATCTACCTACTGTATTTCTCTCTCTTTCTCTCTCTCCCTTTCTCTACCTACCTACCTACCTAACTACTCTTTCTCTCACTACCTACTGTATTTCTCTCTCTTTCTCTCTCTCTCCCTTTATCTACCTACCTACCTACCTACCTACCTACCTACCTACCTAACTACTCTTTCTCTCCCTATCTACTGTATTTCTCTCTCTTTCTCTCCCTCTCTATCCCTCTATCTACCTGCCTACTTTTTTAAAAAAAATGCCTCTTCAAAACCTTGGTGTGTCTTATACTCCGGTGCGTCTTATAATCCAAAAAATACGGTTCTTGAAAAATGAGTGGAGAGCTTAAAAGTATAAAAAGGTAAATCTATCCACTTTGGTCCCAGATTCTGACTTTATTCACTTTGGTATTTGACGTTTTCAGAAATAAAGATATGGTGGTATTTGTACCAAAAGGCAGGAAAAAAAATTGAAGTATTAGGTCTGTAAATATCTTAGGCAAGATAAACTACATGAAGCATTTATTTTGAGGTTTTCAATTAATGATTTAGAAAATTGTCATCTATTTAAAAAAACATTTTATTAAAAGATGTTAAATTGAAATTCTACAGAAGAAATATTGACTGCTAAACAGCTTTTTAAAAACTCAGATCAACAAAAGAGTATTCCCTTGCTTCAATTTTAATTTTTGTATTATCAATGCAATGTCTGTATTGCCAGAAAAAAATGCTTTGTTGTAAAATAATGCCAAAATGTAGCAATTATTTTGTAACAAGCAAATAAAAATAGATTTCCTACTATTAGGTCTACTGTGTAACATCCACATCAATTCTATAGTTTTATTTCCTAAATGCTTAAAGCACAACATGATAATTTTTTCTCAGGATAGTATGAGCTAAAAATGTTTGTTGAATACAACTGGTCCTTGATGTGATCCATTCTAGATCACTATGTTAAATTGTAGTGAATGTTATCAGAGGAACAATTAATGAAATGGTAAGAATTAATTTGAAAATACTTTCTCTTATATTAGATATACTATATTCTTAAACTGCTGGCTCAATGTGAAACAATTGCAATTGCACTTAATGGAATTATGTAGTTGCTAGATAGGATTTATGGAATTAGAAAACATTTGCTAAAGTAAGATGACATTGGTCGTAGGTTTTAAAAATAATAAACCATTGAAGGTTTAGAAAGGGTCAAATAGCAAAAACATATAGAAAGGATAAGAGAATTGAACATTTGTGAGAGCTTGTGAGAAGACACACAGAACATTTACATTCAGCAAAAGTGAATGTTGAAAGCAGAAATCTATAGTCAAGTTAAACTATGATTAAACACTAAATCTGGATTTCTTATCCTTTCTTGCTTCATATGTAAAACTGGAGCTTTTCAGCAGTGCTTGAAATAATGTATTGGATTTTTATTTAAAACAGAAACTGTGAACATGTCAACTGCTTCAGAAAGCAGATTAAACAGATATGACCACAGTATGCCAGCAGACTGTGATGGAGTTGTTTGCTGTATCATGAAACATTCATAATGGCAATTCGCTGAAGGGGCAAACCTCTGAGGAGTAAGCACAGGAAACCAATGCAACCTGCAGATGTTTCTCCTTAATTCAGTTAATAATTCTAAATTTTCACTTCCAAGGAAAATAGCAGCCTTGATAATGTTAGCTATGAAGCTTTCATAGCAGTAAAGCAGAAAGATTTACATGCTTAGCAATTTCTTCCTTTATATCTCAAGTCCAAGGAGACGGTTTAAATGATTTCAGAATCTGGATCTCAGAGTACTCAGCAATGACAGTTATAAGTCATATATTCTTATATGTAAAGAATAAGCTGAATAGTATAGTATTGAATACTCATCTGCAGTTTACAGGGCTCCAGGATTAGAAACAAGTAAGCGCAAGCAAACTAGGTCTTCTTACCTCCTCATGCACTCCAGGGCCTGAGTGAAGACCTGTGGGGCCATTCCATGTTCATGTTGCAGTATGAGACATTGCTCCAGGGTCACTGACATGGCAGTCCGATCCTTGGCACTTTTACAGCTTGTAAACCGAACACCATTTAGTCTGCGGCAAATCTGGGGGGGAAATGTTTGGTATTAGTTCCACTGTAACGCAGGACAAAAATATACATAGCATTACTCCAGAATTACTAGGATAATCTCATTGCTAACACTGGGATGAGCTTAGAATTCAAGAAATGTAGAATTTATAGTCAGTCTTGAATTATTTTAGGTATGATTGTGTGCTGTCAAATTGTTTTTGACTCCTAGCAATCACATCTTTTCCGTGATGAACTATCCCTAACCTATTCTTTCAAATCTCGCAATAGTGTACTCATCATTACTGTAACTGAGTTCATCCACCTGTATTCATTCATACATAGATACATTCATACAGTCTATTTCTCAATATCAATAATCAATAATTTAATTTGTTGACCGCTCCCTCTCCCCAAAGGGACTCGGAGCAGTGCACAGGGCGAATAAAACAATAAATACACATACACATGATAAAAACAAATTAAATATATCCCTGCGCTAAAAATTGCCAATTAAAATACTAAAATCCCTATCTAAAATTATTAACAATCCCATAGACGAGAGACTACCCTAGGCCGGCCAAGCAGAACAAATATGTTTTTAGTTTTAGACGGAAGGAGCGGAGGTCCGTAGTTGTTCTAATGTCGGGGGGAAGGTCGTTCCAGAGGGCTGGGCCCGCCACAGAGAGAGCCCTTCCCCTGGGCGTCGCCCGCTGACAAAGTCTAGTGGACGGCACCCGGAGAAGTCCCTCTCTGTGGGAGCGAATTGGCCGTGTGGATGTATGAGGCAGGATCCGATCCTGCAAATAGCAGGATCCCTCTTCTGGAGTGAGATCCTTCTAGATGACAGAGATTATAGCAGAAAAGGCACACTTCCTAGTTCTGGCAGCTGACATATCTTGGCTGATGGGACCCGTATCATGCCTTGCTGGTGGTTGCCCCATCTTTCCCAGCATTAGAGTCTCTTCCAGAAATCTGGGACTTCACAGAATCTGTGTGAAAGGAGAATTGGACTGGTCATTTGTGCCTCAGAGTGAGAACTCTGAGATGATTTTTTCAGTAACCCATTGATCTGTGTTCTTGGCTGTCCACAGTATTCTCAGGAATCTTCTCCAAAATCAAAGCTTAAGGGTGTCAATACTCTACCTATGTTACTTGTTTAAATCCCAACTTTTGCTTTCACTGAGTGACACGGGAATATTATGGCTTGCATGACTCTAATCTTTGTAAGTATAGACATATCACAGCATTTGAATATATTTTTAACCCTTTCAACACTGCTCTACCAAATCCTAGTCTGTGGCATATTTCATATCTGCTTATTCCTTTACTGTTCATGGATGATCCTAAAAAGCAAAAGCTATCCATCACTTCAATATATTCCTCTTCTTTCTCCTCCTCCTCCTCCTCCTCTTCCTCTACCTATTGTCATTAGTTTAGTTAGATACAGATATGCTCTACAAATACTGGAGGACATGCCATGTTTATTGGGGGCGCTGAACAATCCCATTGGCAGAGCCCAGATTGCCTACCTCAGCCATGGAATATGGGTTTTCAAGTGTCAAAATCTACTGAATGGTGGATAAAACTTCATGATGCACACTCCATCCCTTTTCTATATACACATGTCAAGCCCAGCTTCTTCTAAATTTTTAACTTTCTTGTGAATCTCATTGGTTGGTCAAGCTATAGCATTGCAATCCTCAGTGCCCATCATTGCCATTTCTATGCAGAACAAGACAGCTGGTAACAGCACTCTCAATAGAAAATGGGCAGGCTTCTTCTAAGGCAGTCAAGCTGGCAACAGTGCCAATAGTTTCACATTTTCTTTTTGAATTAGGGGCTTCCAATGAAATACTTCTAACATTTCTTGAGATACTGTATTTTTCAGAGTATAAGACGCACCAAGATTTTGAAGAGGCAAATTTAAAAAAAAGTTTTTGCACTCTGCAGATCTCCCCAAAATGGCCCGTTGAATATTCAGGCCCATTGGGCATGAATAGCCTTTAGGAGGCTTGTAGAGTGCTCCTAAGGGGTGAGGTGGGGGCAAAAATGAGCAAAATACAGCCCGTTTTTCGCTCATTTCTGCCCTCCCCAGCCCCCAGGAGCACTAGTCTGCTAAAGGCAATGCACGACCATTTTGGTGAAGAGGGCAGGGTTTCGGGAGACCAAAAATGCTGTATTCATTGTATAAGATGCACCCAGTTTCTCAGCCTCTTTTTTGAGGAAAAAAGGTGTGTCTTATACTCTGAAAAATACGGTAGCTACAGAAACTACACAATTACGATATATGTAGAGATATGTGGGAAGCCAGTTTGGTTTAGTGGTTAAGGTAGGAGACTGTGAGTTCTAGTCCCGCCGTAGCAATGAAAGCTACTCTCAGTTACTCTCAGTCCAACCCACCTCACAGGGTTGTTGTTGTGGGGAAAATAGAAGGAAGAAGGTGTGTTGGATATATTAGCCACCTTGAGTTATTTGTAAAAATAATAAAAGTTGGATATAAATAATCAAATATTATAGTAATTAAATAAATTTACTTTAACATCAAAATTAACAAGGTAGAAAAAGCATGGCTTCTGGAATTCTTCCCACCTCTTTTATGAACAATGACCATTGGAGCTTTTGCTTTTATCAACCCATAAAGTAATAGGTTGATCTGCATGTGTATATATGAGTCTGCTCTTTTCCCCAAAGGTTGTGCATATGCATTTCCCATATACAGGAGTGTCCATAAACATGTTTCTACTTTTCCTGCTTTATTTCGGTATTATGTTGTGGTTTGTGTATATGTACGCAATGCAAAGTGCAGAGCAAGCTGCATACATTCCACTATGGGTCACATGACAGGAGGGAGGGGCCTTAGACTTAAGCCGTCACCAGCATTCCAAGGCTTTGTCCATCTGGGTTTCCCGTTGGGACAGACTGGGGAAGGCCTCAACTTTACCTAGTCCATTTTCAGACTTAATCTGCTTTTTTTACTGGCTTCTTCCTCACATCAAATTTAGTCCTGTACTATTTCCTTTTCAGATAAATCATATATAATCCTGAAGCCCTTTAAATAAGCTCCGTGATTCTGATGAGTTAGAAACATTAAAAACGGTCAAAATCTTACAAGATAGTAGCCATTTTTAATTTGATTCTATTTTCTGATGCCCAGAGTAAGTTTATGCAACCGTGCCCAGAACCTAAAATTTTGCTAATTCTGGAGGAAATCATGCCACAATAGAACCAAATGTCAACATTTATTCATTTTTCTGCCTACATTAAAATCCCAAAACTGGAAGGATAATGGGGGTTACTATAATGCTCTGCATCTTTTTGATCAAGGAAACAACATGGCACAACAGAAGAGAACATGCAGGGATCTGCTGCTTTCTGTACTGCTGCTTATTCTGAAGACATAATGTTGTCATGGGAGATAAGTGACAATATACTAAGTTAACTTTCTTAAATCTTACCTCAGCAGCTTGCCAAAGAATATCAACATTCTTATTTTTTCTTGCATGTACATTCTGTCCAAGGAACCTCAACAGTTCAGGCAGGCACGTTTGACTCCGAGATCGAGGTAGACCTGAAGAAAAAATAAATAAACACAACTTAACAAAAGTCCAAGACCATTTTTTCAGCTGAGAATGGATAGGTTATGTTTAGCAGCAGTCATTGTCATGACTGTATCTCTCCTATCCAACCTTCATTAGATAATAATAATAATAACAGTGGTGGGTTTCAAATTTTTTAGAACCTACTCTCTAGGTGTGGCCTATTTTGTGGGTGTGGCTTGGCAGTCATGTGACAGGGTGGGAGTGGCCAACTTGTAAAATGTGGTGAAACTCATTTAACAACGCTCTTGCTTAGCAACCAAAATTTTGGGCTCAATTGTGATGATAAATTCTTTCTTTCTTTCTTTCTTTCTTTCTTTCTTTCTTTCTTTCTTTCTTTCTTTCTTTCTTTCTTTCTTTCTTTCTTTCTCTCTTTCCTTCCTTTCCTTCCTTCCTTCCTTCCTTCCTTCCTTCCTTCCTTCCTTCCTTCCTTCCTTCCTTCCTTCCTTCCTTCCTTCCTTCCTTTCTTTCTTTCTTTCTTTCTTTCTTTCTTTCTTTCTTTCTTTCTTTCTTTCTGCCTTCCTTTCCTTCCCATTGGGTTACTGGCAGCGGCAGGCCAGTCTTACTTCTGGGTCCGCCGGTGGAACCCCCTCTCACTGGCTCTCTAAATTTCACCATCCGGCTCTTGCGAGTAGATGCGAGCCTGCAGAAACCCACCACTGAATGACAGGCTGACATTAGCAATGGGGGTGGGGGAGGAGGGGGATATTTGAATGTAAGGAGGAAGGCAGAGGAGGATGGAAGCTTATGAGAAGCTTCAGCCAGCCCCGGTCAACTATCAGTACGCAGAGCTGGGAACCAACAACCTGTTTCCTAAACATTGTAAAGTTAAAGGTTCCCCTTGCACATATGTGCTAGTCATTCCCGACTCTAAAGGGTGATGCTCATCTGTTTCAAAGCCGAAAAGCCAGCCCTGTCCGAAGATGTCTCCATGGTCATGTGGCCGGCATGGCTAAATGCCGAAGGCACATGGAACACTGTTACATTCCCACCAAAGGTGGTTCCTATTTTTCTACTTGCATTTTTACATGCTTTCGAACTGCTAGGTTGGCAGAAGCTGGAACAAATAACAGGAGCTCACTCCGTTACTCACTCAGGAACTGGGACTATACATAATAGGAATCCAGAAGCCATTCTGACACATCACATCAACTGATGTGTTGCATCGGATACAGTGAGCTCCATGAAAATTGATACTTTTTGATAAAATGTGTTAGTTGGAAAAAGTACTACTAGATTCCTTCAGATTTTTGGGAACTGCTGATGGTCACGAGCACTCTTTTGCAATGGTTGCACTTCCCTTTTGAGGGAGCACATCGGAAAAAGGGGCTTGGTAAAAGGTAAGCAGCAATAGTGAAAGGGGAGGTCTTGTATTCTGAACTGTTAAGTTCCTTGAACAATATTTCTAAAATTAATATGAATATCCCTGTTCTTATCCACAACTCAGCATGGAATTGATTTAGTCTCATGAATGTGCTGGCATCATCAATGCAGAAATCAGACTTCCAGCTATTTAAAACAAAAAAAAAGTAGCAAATAAAACTAGTGTTATGCTTCTTCATTTCAGTAAGTAGAAGGACTTGAAAAAGGTACTCAAATGCCATGGCTGTCAAAGTGACCTACAAAAATCAGAATCATGCAGGCCATGGCATTCTCCATAAAAGTGAAAGTTAGGCTATGAAGAAGTAGAATAAGAAGATTGATGCTTTTACATTTTGGTGTTGGTGAAGATTCTTGAGAATATCATCATGTTTTCTTGAGAATCAAGAAAACAAACTAACAGATCATTGAATAAATCAACCCTGAGTTCTCACTCAAGACATACTTGACCAGGCTCAAATTATCCTACACTGGACAATATGGGAAGCATTAGAGCTTTCTGAAGAAGGCTATAATACTGGGAAAGGTGAGAGAAAGAGGCAAGGATGACCATCAGCGAATTAGGTGGACACCATTACTGTGGCAATAAGTGCAGCACTGGACAAAGTGAAAGACCAGGTTAGGGATAGAATCTATCAGGGGTGTCAAACTGGCAGCCCGTTGGCCGGATGCATCTGGCACAGGCTACACCTACCCCAATTCCAAAAGGGGGGGGTTCGTAAATATCACAAAACGTTGTAATGTGAGGCCGCGAGTTTGACATCCGTAGGATAGATTGTCATGGAAAATATTTATGTGGTCATTAAGCAATGAGTTGATGATGCATAGCAATCAATCTACTTTAATTGGAATTGCATTTTTTAAAACTCTTGGCATCTACATGTGTCCATGGCCACACAAACACTTCCATATCAGGGTTTAGGGACTGCCCATAGGAGGTTGATACTTTTCCATTTTACCAAACCCAAATCAAAACATTAACTCAGAGTAAAGAAACCTCAATATATTTGGGAGACATAGCTACTGATTTTTAATTGTTTTATTATCATATAAAAGCAGATCTTGATTTAAATTGTTTTGAATATACAGATGTGTAATTTACACTTACAGTCTTCAGGCAAAACTTCTTTGAATTGTTCAAAGTAGGAATTCAACCGTACTAAGCTTTCCATGTTAATTATTTCCTGCAAGGATGTATCACCAAACCTTTAAAAATTTAAAGAGCCATATTAATAGAGCTTCCAAACAAAAATGGGAGAACATCTGCAAGCTTTAAAATTGTTCTTTTCATTTCAGTTATTAATATTTTAACACTTGCCTTAAACATAGAACAGACAAGGTAACTCATTTATACAAGTGTTTTTAAATAGATGTTAGGAATTATTGTGATACTAATTTTAATTACTCTATGTTTACATTCTACAGTTTTATAAGAACTTTGCCCTAAAATTCAGTAGTAAAAATACTGAAGTAGATTAATAAATTTCACATGCAATACACCCTGCATGTATTGTCTGATCGATTTCTACTAATAATATAAAAGAACAGATACTCCATTTAATAGCTTGTTTACTGTTTCCTTAATAAAAGTAGTTTCCTTAACATAAGGAGATCCAAATACAGACTCTGACACGATATTGTTAAAGCCATCAAAGCAATACAATAGATTCTCCTATCTTAGGTTTTGCTATAGCTCTTTTGAAGTGGCAGGCACCAGATATTAGACTTTTCGGGGTTTCTGATTCAAAAGGCAAAAGGAGTCTGGCATATTTATAAGAACCCTTTAAAGCAGCTGTGACTTTCCTGGATTGCATGGTTGCTCTTTATAGCCGAGAAACAATCTTGGCAAAAAGACATCTTATTTATTCTCCATAAGCATTACACAGGAAAGCTTCCATTTCTTATTCAGTCACTAAGTTGTGGCAGACTCCTTGCAATCCTGTGAGTATAGCACACCAGGCCTCCCTGTCCTCCACTGTCTCCATGCATGCTCCAAATCACATGTTGCCTTTTGAATATGGATACTGCATGATCTACTGGATAATGTTGTAAATGGCGCAAGGTATCCCATGAAGCCAAGCTTGCATCTAATCTTAAATATAGCACTAGCATTTAGACTTATATACCACTTTAAAGTGCTTTACAGCCTCCTCTAAGTGGCTTACAGAGTCAGCATATTGCCCCCAACAACCTGGTTCCTCATTTTACCCACCTTGGAAGGATGGAAGGCTGAGTCAACCTCGAGCCTGATGGGATTTGAACTGGCAAATTGGAGCAGCTGGCAGTCAGAAGAGGTAGCCTGCAGTACTGCACTCTAACAAAGGCTCAAATATAACATCAGCAGACTATAAAGTGTAGAAATCTATGTAGTACACATATAAATACTGCTTCCACAAAAGTTTTCACGTCATTCAACTTCTCCCTGAGCTATCCTTTAAATCAGGGGTCCCCAACCTTTGCAACTTTAAGTCTGAAGGACTTCAGCTCCCAGACTTCTCCAGCCAGTTTTGCTGGCTGGGGAATTCTGGGAGCTGAAGTCCTTCAGACTTAAAGTTGCAAAGGTTGGAGACCCCTGCTTTAAATAACCTCTTAGAAATTCATTCAGTATATTAGGAGGAGGAAAACCAATCATCTGTCATATATTAAACATGAAAGATTAGAAAAGAGAATGTATAGGTGTATGTACTTTTCTGCTAAAGTTTGCTGTTCATTGATTCCCACGTTGAAGAGTACTGGTTGAACTCTCAGCAACATGCCACTCTGGATTTCACGAGGCAAGGCATCGAACAAGGTGCTTGGTAGTGGAATCCTCACATTAAATCCATCCCTAATTTAGACAAGAAATATGAAGCTAATCAAGCAATAATAATATTTTCAGAAAAGCCGCTTTAAAAATATTTAAGGCATACTGTATGTTGCTATCTAGGAGATTGCTAACAATAACTAAAATCAAAACTCTTAAGCATCTCCATTCTTGGCAGTTTTCAGAAAGCAATGGAAAACCATGTGCACAAGAAAAGCACATTGATATAATCAACATATTACTTAGCACTTTGCTCATAATGAGTGGATACATTAACTACCACAATATTATAGTTACATGTGCCCAGACAAGGTCAAATTAGGCCAACTTTAAATCTACATGAAAACTCACTTCTTTTTCCTCCTTTGATTATTATAACGTGAATTTCCTCTTTCTGGTTGGTTGGTTAGTTAGTAATACAAAACTGGAATGAATAGGCTATAATACTGGCTGGAAAATCCTTGAAGTGTACACCTCTTAGAGGTGCTGAGGTTAAGAAATTCTGGACTAGATCTATGTTAGTTCTGTGTGAGAAGACTACATTTCCTCCTCAGAATACTGAAAAAAACCACATTTGTTCTCTTCTTGCATATGTCACCCATAAATGTTGTATTTATTCCTTGTACAAATACTTATCTGAGAGCCTCATTCATAATATAAAAAATGATAGCTTGCATTTTTATCTTAAGTAAAACAGATGGTCAACTTATGTTTATATGTTTCACAAGAGTAACACATTGGTATAAACAACCTTTTAATTAGCACAACATGTTCTAAAATGTTCCTTATTAGGGAGAACATTTCTTTTTTCTTTCCCTTTCCCAACCTCTCTTCTCCACTCCTGCTCCAATTTTTTACCGATTTCCTGTAATGACTGGCAGCATATCAGCAGAAGCACCAGAAGTGGCCTGAGTTACTTTAAACGTTACATTTCTCAAGTCCATTATTCCCACACTCATATCTTCTAGCATAGCCAGTTCTTCTCCTAAATGAAAAAGAATGAAGACAATATTAATAGGATTACAAAATATAGGTTTACATTTATTGCCAACTATAATAAAATAGTCTTTGAGGCAAGCGAAAGCCCCAGTGATTTTGAATAAGCGTGTTTAGTTTTCTTGAAAACAGGAGATAATGTATGGGATTTTCTTTTCCATTTCTTAGTTAACTTGTATCTCTGGAATTACCTAAAGCAGGGTTTCCCCAAACCCCGGTTCATGAAGTGGCACTGGTCCTCAGCATGCCAGAAACCAAGCTGCGCAAACAAGTGAAATCCCATCCGCGCACTGCAGGCAGCACACGAAACCATGCCCCCTCCAATCTGTCTCCATGGAACCAGTTGCTGATGGCCAAAAGGTTGAAGGCCACCGTCCTAAAGTTTCTCTCCAAGCACTAGCCAAGTTTGAAGTGCTTAGCTTCTGAACCCAGAGAAGGATGAGCTATGGCTGCTGTTAACACTTTAATTGCCATACAACAATCCTACAGTGTAACAGGAATTAGCCATGCTTCTGGCTCCAACATCCCACCTTCATACTAATATGAGCTCCGAGTTGCTTCAACAGTGAGATGTGGCATATACATTTAATAAATAAATAAATAAATAAATAAGATAAAGATGTCACTGATAGCTAACATGGAGGCACTCCTCTGCAGACTTGCAGAGTTTTGCAGTTTATGACAGCATCATAAGCAGAAATTAAGCCACCAAAAATTGCTTTGGTGAGTCAGATCAGCGGCATGTAAATTTAATAAATAAATAAATCCAATTTCTGAAATAACGTGTAAGTTTGGATTGACATTTCAACTTTAATGTCTCCCTTTTGCCAAGGCTTTCAGCTAGAAGGAGTTGCCATTGTTTGAGATAACGTAACCCCATTAAAATTAATTTCAACAAATCCAAATATTTAGGTACACTCCAACAGAAAGTTTTACATTCTAAAAGGCAGCCAGTGTTCAAATTTGTTCGTTCTGCTGAACAACTCTTCTGAAATTGGTCTTCTCTTGCTTGAGGAACTTATCAGTACACACCAAGCTCATTACAGTTTCTGAATTTGGATGCTGTCCATAATCATCAAGGTTCCTGCCTAGGCAGGAGGTTGGACTAGAAGACCTCCAAGGTCCCTTCCAACTCTGCTATTGTATTATTGTATCATCACAAGCAACTTTGATTTTTAGTTGCATTCCATTCTGTTGACTAATTCAAAATTTAATTGTACGTCATGGTTTGATTCTAAACCTACCTAGAGTCTTTTTGTCTTTGAATAGCAAGACCTACATTATCTACGCATATTTCATTAAGTGTAACATTTCAAGGAATTAATAACTCTGCATGCTTTCCCCATGCAATGTTCTTTACCGTAAGTACTTAAAAGGCTTTCAAATTGGGCCAGCAGACCAATGGTATACAGCTGCCTCAGGAATCCATTATCTTGCAGACAATTCCTCAGCTTGATAATGAAACCACAGATCAGGGCTGTAAGCTGCATGAAAGAATACAAAAAGAAAATAACTGAAGATACTTGACAAGGATTCTCAAGCTTACTCAGCCAGTACTAATATGGCAGATTGCTTCTGAATGGATGAATCATAAAGGTCATTAGACTTCCACTGCAATCTGAAGACAGAATTGCAATTGTTTTTCACGCTATCAGTTTTATTGCACTTTTTGTTATGTTCATCCATCAGTGCCTTTTGACACTGCTATGGGAGATTCAGAAGTAGGAGATTCCTATGTGCAACCATTGGAAACTCAGCATAAATACTTATCCAACCTTTGCAGTCAGCATCATTTTGTTAAATTATGTTTTAATAGATCTGCAAATGACTGCTAAAAGCTTGTTCACCTTATATTATTACTGAAAACTGTGACTGAATACTTTCAGCATTTGGTCAACTTTGTCAAAATGCTAAATGGATATCAGAAAGCAATAGAGTATTCTATAGATGGGATGTCACCATTCAGTGCTGGAATCCTAAATTAACAGCTTCTAAAAGGATAAACCCAAGGTAAAGTCTTGGAGGAGTTATTAAAATCCAGATGGCCTAGCACAGGGGTGGGCAAACTTTGCCACTTTAAGTCTGAAGGACTTCAGCTCCCAGAATTCTCCAGCCAGCAAAGCCTCCAGCCGGAAGTCTGGGAGCTGAAGTCCTTCAGACTTAAAGTTGCAAAGTTTGCCCACCCCTGGCCTAGCAGCCCTTTATGTATACAATTCCCAAATGCCCTTGCTGATTGGAAGCAGATTAGAACTCAGAGCCATTATTTTAAGATTTTCTGGTTAGTTCTATATATTTGGTGCCAATTAATACTGTGTGTAATCATCTGGCAACAAGGCTTCATAATAGTTTCAAAAGCAGGCTAATATGTGATATCCCTAGTATAACCATATTTTGGGGGGAAACAATAAAGGGAAAAATCTGACAAGGGGAAAATATGAAATAAGTTTGTAAAGATAAAAAATGTTTATTTTTATAACTTTGCTTTACAAAGGGAAATGCAATAGCAAATGCAAAAGATGCATATTCTAATAAAAACATCTCATATTAAACACTACATGTACATTTATTTTAAAGAGACAATTCAATTGCCATATTTTTCACATGAATATGAAAGACTGTGCATTAAGTGGTACCATTTATACAGTAAAAGTTAAATGAGCAAAATAAGAGATGGCACAGTGGTTAGAATGCAGTATTGTAGGCAAACTCTGGCCACAGCTTGGAATTTGATCTTGATCGGCTTGAGGTTGACTCAACCTTCCATCCTTCTGAGGTAGGTAAAATGAGGACTCGGGTTGTTGTGGGCAACAAATATTACAAATATTGTAAACTACTCAGAATAAGTTTGTAAACTATTGATATTGATTATTTCCTGATTGCTTATTTGTACCCTATGACTATCATTAAGTGTTGTATTTTACGATTCTTGATTAATGTATCTTGTCTTTTTATGTACACTGAGAGCATTTGCACCAAAGACAAATTCCTTGTGTGTCCAATCACACTTGGCCAATAAAGAATTCAATTCAATTCAATTCTGTATCAAGAGAGGTGGGCGGGTCGCAGTTCTAGGGGTGTTTGAACAAAATTCTTAATTTGGCTTTTAGGGGGTTCCAGGGAGGAGGGGAGGGATAGTTTACAATTTAAATGGGGGATTTAATCTGGTTTTAGCGCAGGTTTTGTCATTTAATAAGTTTTTAAAATTATAATTGGTACTATTTTGTATATTGTTTTAAATTCCTGTGCGCCGCCCTGGGTCCTCTCGGAGAAGGGCGCGATATAAATTGAATAAATTGAAAATTGAATTCAATTCAATTCAATTCAATTCAATTCAATTCAATGCTATGCTATGCTATTCTATTCTATTCTATGGCATCATGGAGCAATATATAAGTCTAAGTGCTACTGCTGTAAAAGACAAAAGTGAGTTTTTGAAAAAATAAGTCTAAAGTACAGCTTTATTATTATAAAGTTCTGTCTTTTATAATAAAGGACAGATGGGCACTCTAAATATCCCAAAAGTTTATCACTGCAGAAGAGTTTTGAGTTTGAGTTTTATTTGATTTATATCCCGCCCTTCTCCAAAAGGACCCAGGGCAGCGCACAGGAATTTAAAATAACATATAAATAATACAAAATACAAAATTTAAAAAGCTATTAAATATTCAAACCTGCGCTAAAACCAATTAAAATCCCCATTTTAAAACTATCTAATACTAGTCACAGCGAGAAATCTGTGATTGTGTTATCTGGTTCCAAAATTGCTAAAGTGCCCTAGGTGATCACTATCCCCTTTTGAGTCTAATCACAGTTTTCAAGCCGCTAATCCTCCAAGCACAAATCCCAAAGTCCAAAACATACATTCCATGTTCTTGCTTACAGTTTGGCAAAAGACCACATCCCTCCGGTACTGAAGGCTTAAGCAAAGAGCTATGGTGGGGGCACTGTCCTGCATTAAAAGAAAGACCATTGCTTTCTTTGCTTTGTCACTCATCATGGCCACACAGTCCGTGAGTGTTGTTAGCAGAGGATAAAGAGCCTCACTCCATTCACCTGTAGGTCAGAAAAAAGAAGAGAGAGCAATGACAAGAAAGGCACTTCTGTATGTTTATGTATTTTGGTTTTTAAGTACAATCACTTCAAGGCATCTAAGAATCCCAAGACTGCACACATCTCAGTCTCAGTCATGATCTATCAGCTCTTTTCAAACATCATAAGTAAATAGGTACTGTAGGTTGGTAGGTAGGTAGGTAGACAGACAGTTAAGAGACAGACAGACAGACAGACAGACAGATAGATGTAGGTTGGTTGGTAGGTAGGTAGGTAGGTAGGTAGGTCGGTTGGTCGATCGATCGATAGAGTTTAGACTTAGAGTGATCTAACTCATACTGTCCTAGTTTATTTTGTGAGAAAGAAGGATAGTCTCCTCCTCCCTCCTTCAAAAGTCAGTGTAGAATAAAATTTACTATCAACAAAAGATGTTAATATTAAATTAAGAGAATCATCCCCCCCTCCCCCCCAGTTTTTCAAGTACAATTACGATGAATGGAGGGGGAAAGTATACATACCTGGGTTGGATTCTTCAGGAGTAGGACTGCAATCTGCATAAAAATGGAGGTGTAACATGCATGATTAAGGGGCAGCAACACATTTTAAAGATAAGCAACTGAAATGCTTAGCACAAGCAGTCTCAAATATTTGGGGAGGGGTATCAATTTATATAGGATAGGGCCATCTATGGTTTTAGGGATGCACATGTCCTGAAACTTTTTTCAAAAGCCTTCAGCAAAAAATCCAAGTTAAAAACAATATATCACAACTTTAGGGAAAGACAAAGGAGAAGAAGAGAATTAGCCCAGAGGGGGGGGGGGGAATGGATTGTGAGAAAAACAGCAAATTGATAACTCAACTCATGATGCTTCTAGTCTTGTCCACTGTTTGAATAAGCTTATTCATCACTGACATGCAGCCTCCTATAAATTTCTTGCAATGAAAGAAAACACATGGTTGCTTCTTCCTGCTGTAGCCTCTTTCAAGATCCTCTTTTCTGCTTAAAACACACTATACCCTGCTGGTAGGCGGACCAAAATTCCTGTGCTACCAATTCACGGAAGCACCTAGAACAGTGGTTCTCAACCTGTGGGTCGGGACCCCTTTGCGGGTCAAACAACCCTTTTCTAGGGGTCGCCTAAGACCATCAGAAAACACATATTTTCGATAGTCTTAGAAACCGAGACACCAATTTTATGGTTGGGGGTCACCACAACATGAGGAACTGTATTAAAGGGTCGCGGCATTGAGAAGGTTGCGAACCATTGACCTAGAAACAAGGAAAAATGCAGGTGTATCATTTTGGGCCTTATTTAGTACAGCCTACAGAGTTTGAGCCATCAGCTTCATGGCGTGCATTCGAAGCCACTAAATAGAATAGCAGAATACCAACTATTTGGGGGTGTACCAAATAACCCAAATATACACAAAGACATTTTAAAAGTGTGCACCTGAAATATTTAATGTGTCCAGTTAAAAATGTGAAGATATTTAATCTCTCTACACCAAGTTTATTGATGGATTAGAAGTATACATCAGCAACCTAAAGAGCTCGCAAGAGGCTGGTGAAAGTGAAAATCTGTTGGTTTGCTGCAGACAAACTAGAATCTGTGCTTAAAGTGCATTCATAAAAACTACTATTATTCCATTTTCTTTCCTGCCTTCTTTTAAAATTTCTAACTTTTTATGTTTAGTATGCGGTCAAATCACAGGACAATTAAATCATTCTAACATAGGCAACTCTAAGTATGGAGTGATTTTTGAATTTATAGTTTGCTGAAAGATGGGGGTTTTTTAATGCAATTTATAGGATTCAAACTCTGTCATTGTGGAAGTTGAACCATAAGGAAGGCTGAGTGCCAAAGAATTGAGGCCTTTGAACTATGGTGCTAGAGAAGAATCCTATGAGTCCCTTGGACTGCAAGGAGATCAAACCAGTCAGTCTTAGAGGTGATCAACTCTGACTGCTCTTTAGAAGGCCAGATCCTGAAGATGAAATTCAAATACTTTGACCGCCTAATGAGAAGTAAGGACTCACTGGAGAAGAGCCTAATGATGGGAATGATTGAGGGCAAAAGAAGAAGAGGACGGGAAGACAGAGAATCAAGTGGCTGGATGGATTCACTAAAACAGTTGGTGTGAGTTTAAATGGACTCCAGGGATAGTAGAGGACAGGAAGGCCTGGAGGAACGTTGTCCATGAGGTTGCGATGGGTCGGACATGACTTCACGATTAACAACAACCACAAACTGTCACAAATAACAGAGGACCTTAACTCCAACAGAATTTACTTGCCCATTATATACTTCCCTGTCTCCTCTTTTGTTCCCTTGAACTATGATTACAAAGGTATAAAATTAGTTTACACCAAGAAAATAAAAGCCTAATGTTTAAGCGATAATAACTCACCAGAACCAATCACTGAAATAGATGGTAATGGATCCCAATCTACCATGCCTGACCAGTGCAGGTTGGTAAAGAAATGTTTTTTAACTTCTGGGTCCAGGGCTGAGTGACTGGCTTAGGGAGTTTCTGTGCCCAAGGAGGATAGGACCTGGGGTTCCCTACCCCTACTATATCATTTTAACCATTTTGTTATTCTATATCATGATAGATAGACAGACACCTAGACACCTATATATTATATGACAAGTTCCTTAGGGTTGTTCTATGGATGTAGAATGGAGGTGAGGATAAGTGCAAGAAATTCAGGCTGGAACTTTATATGATGGAAAACCATTAAGGTCAGCATCTTACTATCTTCTCTCAGAAGATTTTTAATGAAGTGATTGCATAAAAGTTCGTCTGTCATTTGCTAGAGCAGGAAAACATTCCACAAGTGATATTGCATTATATATTTAACATTGGAAAATATTGTTAGGGAGAGAAAGGAACAAAGCCATGTTAGCTTACGTCTAGTTCCAAACACTGAATTTAATTTTGCAATTTTATAGCATGCCTGCAACTAGAACAGAAGTACTATTCTAATAATAGGCAACACTAAAAACATAAAATGTTTATTGTTCTAATGATTCTGCAGTCATGCTGATTTTTACAATTTCATATTATAAGCATTACACCCTTATGCAATTTCACACTTTTAAAAAACCCTACACGGTTTAAAACATGACTATGCATTCTCTTCCTAATCTTCTCACTGGTGTGTTTTTAAAAATAAATACTGCCTACCATGATTTCAGTTGTGTAAATAATCAAGTTAAAAATATCCTGGCTTAGAATGTGATGTTTCTCTAATATTTTAGTATACATTGATTACAGATTAAAATACTTATGGGGGTAAAACTTTAAATCTTTATGCACATTAGCATAAATGTGACACTTGACTGTATCAATCGATTATTTTATTTGTTATCAAACAGGGCAGTATCAGGAAATATTTCATGTAAAAATATTCCATGACCTAATACTGTATACATGATATTGCTCTATTTGGGTGGAATTCTTTTCTTTATTACCCATCTAGTATATGACCTTCTTCTTAGAAATTGCCTTTATTAATCTAATGTCATCATCAAATTATGCCTATATTTTGCACAGCTTCACAATAAAATCAGAATGTGTATTAAAATTTTAATATAATAGCCATTTGCACATCCATACACTATTCCTTACATAATACATTATTCATTCTTTTACTTCGCTAGTGCTTAACATATAAACTTAAAATAGTCACTAGAATTCTAAACAAATCATATATGTCCTGTTCTATATTAATAAATTAAAAGAGGCATCTCAGTTATTTCAGATAATAATGTAATTTTACTATTTTAAATAATAATTTATTGTGAAATCACAAACATAAAAAACTGTTGTAAGGAAACATAATGAAGAAACAATATAAGACTATAGGTGTTGTAAAAAATATTTTGAAACATCAAGCAAGCACATGGAATACAATACATTCTTACTCTACATTCTGAAACATTATATATTTATATATAATGTTATGTATTATTCATATTCCAGTATGAACACATTCTGCACTACTTATAGAATATGACCAGCAATTAGGAAAGTAGATTTACAGATGATTTATTTATTTATTTTTATTTATTTTTCACATTTATAACCCGCACCCATCCCACCACAAAGGGACTCGGTGGCGAACAAAGATTTAAAATCAATTATACATAAATACAAAATATTTTTAAATAATAACTAAATTAAATCAATACCCTGCTTAAAATAAGATTAAATTTAAAACCCAAATTACAATTTTGATTTGTTATAAAATAATGGGTGTGGAGTAGATCATGCTAGGCCGGCCAGATGAAAATAATAAGTTTTTAGGTGCCGGCGAAACAAGCGGAGGTCTGTGATGGAACAGAGGTCGGGAGGTAGGCCATTCCAGAGGGTAGGGCCCACCACAGAGAAGGCCCTTCCCCTGGGAGCCGCCAACCGGCATTGTCCGGTCGACAGCACCCGGAGAAGACCCTCTCCCTGGGAGCGAGTTGGTCGAAGGGATGTATGAGGTAGAAGACGGTCTCGAAGGTAGCTAGGCCCCGTGCCATGGAGCACCTTGAACATGGTCATCAAAACCTTGTAACGCACCCGGTAGGTCACAGGTAGCCAGTGCAGCTCGCGCAGGAGTGGTGTTATGTGGGAATGTCTTGAGATTCCCATGATCACCCGCGCGGCCGCATTCTGGACCAACTGCAATCTCCGAGTGCATCTCAAGGGGAGCCCCATGTAGAGAGCGTTGCAGTAATCCAGACGAGAAGTCACGAGTGCTTGAGTGACTGTGCGAAGGGCCTCCCGGTCCAGTAAGGGGCGCAACTGACGGACCAGGCGAACCTGGTAAAATGCCCCCCTGTCCACGGCCACCACCTGATCCTCAAGGGACAACCGGGAATCCAGGGGGACTCCTAAATTGCGCACTCTATCCATGGGGGCCAAATTTTCATTCCCCATGGCCAGCGATGGTGTCAACTGGCTAAACCGGGAAGCCGGGAACCACAACCACTCGGTCTTGGACGGGTTGAGTTTGAGTTTGTTACTGCCCATCCAGATCCGTACAGCCTCTAAACACCGGGACATCACCTCAACGGCATCGTTGGGGTTGCTTGGGGTAGAGATGTACAACTGGGTATCATCAGCGTACAGATGGTATTCTACCCCAAAACCACGGATGATCTCACCCAGCGGCTTCATATACGTGTTGAATAGGAGTGGCGAGAGGACCGACCCCTGCGGTACCCCGTATGCGAGGGGCCTAGAAGTCGACCTCTGTCCTCCCGTCAACACGTATTGCGACCGATCAGAGAGGAAGGAGGAGAACCACTGCAAAACGGTGCCACCCACCCCCAACCCCTCTAGTCGGTGCAAAAGGATACCATGGTCGATGGTATCAAAAGCCGCTGAGAGATCTAACAAGACCAGGATAGAGGAACAACCCCTATCCCGAGCCCTCCAGAGATGATCACAGCTTTAGAATAATATTAGTGCTTTTGTAACAAACATATAAGTGCTATTAATCGATGAATCTTTAAATGTGTTTTAAATATTATTTAATCAGGTTTCCCAGATAGGTTTGTATGCAAAAAGTTAAATACCTCTGAGCAAACTTTATGTTTCAGAGAATCTCTAAGTAAGCAAAAGTTGATATGGCCTCTACCTACCCAGTACAAAATTAGAAATGGCATATTTCTGCAAATGTAAGTATATATTTAGTTATTATGCACATTTATTTCTCTCTGGATTTTCCCTATTGTCCCTTGTAATACTCTTGTAGCTCAGCAATATTCTTAAACCTCCTTGCATGTATTGTATTTGGAGATCTTCCCATCGATTTTCAAAACATTTTCAAAGTATTGGAATTCCAGATCAATATCTTTGATCAGGGCTTCCTAAATGTTTGAATACAATAATCTGTATTTGCATGATATCTTAATCTGGAACTGCTACACATAGTATTGGCCTAAAAGAGTCTTTCCCAAAGTGGTGTCCTCTAGTTATCTTAAATTTCAAGTCCCATGACATCCAGCAAATAGATCCAAGAGCCATGTTTGACGTGGGAATTACAGAGGTTTGCCTACACATCTGAGGGAAGGCTCACTTAAAAATCAAATTAATTAAAGAAATGCTTAGATGGTAGTTTCCACTCTACAATGAGTCTTGAGTGAGATTAGAGTCACAACACTCACATACAAATCCTGTCCTGTAGACTGCAAAAATGTTCCTCTTCCAAATGGGTGAAGAACTACACTCGTATCCTTTTCATGTTCAAAAAGGGAAAATATCTATAGGTATTTGAAACATCTATAGGGCAGTGTTGGCGAACCTTTTCAGCAGTGAGTGCTGAAATGGGAGCACACGCATGCACCTGTGGGAGTATTGGAAATTGGAGGCGCAGTACCTTGGTGCGCATGTGTGCGCCGGGAAGCTGAGCTTTCCGCGTGCACATGCGTGCTGGTCACCTGGTCTTCTGGTTTCTGGCAAGCATGCGTGCATGAAGACCAGTTGTCAGGCGTGCATGTGTGTGCCGGAACCCAGAAAAGCACTGGGTGACAGCTGGTGTGCCCAGAGAATGGCTCTGCATGCCACTTCTGGCATGCGTCATATATTTTGCTATCACGGCTATAGGGCTTTTGAATTTGCTTTCAAAGCTCACTTTAAGACAATAATTTTGGCCTATAACAGGCCTGAAATTACTATAATTGGAAAGAATTACTTTTCCCACTATAAATTTGTTTATACTCTGTGGAGAGCTATAGAATTAATGCAACCAAATTTTTAAATGTTTTCATGTTCATGTTCATGTTGTAATTTTTATGATGAATGGCCAATACATTCTGTGGACAAACCATCCAATGAAGGATGGACAAATAGATCATTCACAATGGTGAGGAAGGGGTTATACCAGGGGTCTCCAACCTTTGCAACTTTAAGTCTGAAGGACTTCAGCTCCCAGAATTCTCCAGCCAGCAAAGCTGGCTGGAGAACTCTGGGAGCTGAAGTCCTTTAGACTTAAAGTTGCAAAGGTTAGAGACCCCTGGGTTATACGACAAAGTGTGGGGAGATGGAAAAGGGCAGTTTGGGTGGATGGTTTTGTAATGCAAGGTGATGACGTTGCTGTGTAGATAGCAGTGGGAGACAAGTGAAAAGAAGGTGAAGGAAGATGGGAGGTCAGGGCAAGCATAGCCAGTTGGAGTCATCTAAAGCATGGTGGAGTTCCTGGTGTCACACAGCTAAACAGAGGTAGGGGAAGGAAGGAGTGATAAGATCACTGGAGGGACAGGTGTCTAGGCCACATGGAAAGGAAGGGGACAGAGAAGCAAGGTGCCCAGCCTTGCCCTACTTGCACTTTAAGACTCTTCTAGAGTTCTCTCAGCTGAAACCCAAGAGGGTCCCAATTTTTGTTTTGCCAGACTGCAATGCTCTGTTCCAGAATGGTCTAGCTCAATTTCCAAATCCATAATGTCTTTGTTTTATGCACAGAAGAAACATATTATTCTTTTCATGCACAATTTATATTTCTATGTATATTTTAATGTCTTCTATGTTTTTTGGTTCTTTTATGTTGCTTTGATCATCTTGCTGAAAAGGCATAGCAATACATACATACATACATACATACATACATACATACATACATACATACATACATACATACATACATGTTGTACAGCATGAATACCTCTGGTCTCTGAAACATATGGCAGCACTAAAGGTCTTCAGATTAACCAAGTACTTACTAGATGGGTTGAAACAAGCCATGTTCTCATCTCAGCATCTTACTTCAATTCGCAATAGAGGGAACGAAATACCAGCCTACCTTTTAGATTCTTTCCTCATAGAAAACATGCCATATAATATAATCATATGAAAGTATCCTAAAATATCAACCAATTTGAAATCATCAGTTGATTTCTTAATTAGGAGATAAACTCACTACTGAAAACATCACTGGGCAATTTTTCTATCTTCAGGAATATGCAGGGCCATCAGACATTTTTATAAATACCGAAACTAGAGTCTGGAGTTCTTTATTTTTTTAATTTCAAGAATGTAAATTAATTAAGAAAATTAATTAAGGCCTGGAATGGAACTTGGCAGGCGAAAACAGAAATATCTACAGGTTCAGTGGTGCCTACTAGCACCATATTATGTACTTCTGATAAAATAATCTATTTTATATTCAAAAAGATACTTTTTCCAAAAGGCAACTGGATTTTCTTTGGAAGGGGGGTTTCTTTGAAAACATTTCCCTTCTCATCCAAGAAGCTTCTTTAGTTCTGAACTTCTGAACTGAAGAAGCTTCTTGAGTGAGAAGTGAAATGTTTTTAAAGAAAGAAAAATAACAAGAAGAAAATCCAGTTGCCTTTTGGAAAAAGCAGCTTTGGGACAACCATGACCTGGATGATTAAGAATCTCCATAGACAATCTAATTTCTACTACAGCTTTTTGGAGAGTGATTAGAAGCACTCTCTATTTAACCCTTTTTAGGAAATGCTCTGAAAATTCAAAATGGAAATACAGCAAAAAGATGGTTCTCTCATTCCTGGGACCTTACTATTAAATGAAGATTCCTAGTTTGCCAAGAAAGGCTTACAATACATGGATCATGATTAAGGAAGAGCTAAGAAATGCAACGAAGCAGAACAAAATGGCAACAGCAAAAAGCCATGGCTGTCATACGCACTTGTGATTCTGGGAAAATGGCATGCAGAGGATGAAATGGATGAAGATGATGGTGGGGATGATGAAGATGAGATGATTTCATTTAAGGTCTTTGGCTTTATCCAGTATGCACGGGTATCTTGTTTACCTTTCTTGCTAGAGCAGCTAACTTCACACAGGAAAACATCTTCACAGCTATCACTTTGTAATCGTTCTTTCAGGAGAAGCTTGTCTACCCTCTGGATAATGCATTCAAGACTTTTATCAACATTCACCCAGACTTTTTCCTGGGAAAGAACAAACAGAAAGGGATCAATTACATACTGGTCTGCCCAATATAATGAAAATAAATAAAGAAGTATATTGAAATAATAGTTAGAAAACACTATTTTCACTACTTTCAGTAAATCATAGAAAGCATGCACATCAATTGAAAGGAAATAAAGGAACATATTAACCATTTCCATCTAATTGGGCAACTGGGTAACATAATATTATTTTCTTCTGGACAAAACTGCAAAGACTATCAGATCATTTACCACTTTCCGATTAATAATTGGGAAATCATCACATCTCCAAGATACCTAGAATTAACTCCATAGCAAGATACAGTAGGTGGCAAATAAATTTAACAAATAAATAAATAAATGTAGCTGCTCCATTTTTACTGGCAACTCAAAAAATAGAAACAGAAGTAGAGAAAAAGAAACAAACACCCAACGTCTAGGTTCACAGATTGCTTTAAGTCATCATATCATTTGTTTATTGCAAGAGTTGCATGACCTCAGCTGTTGTGGTTCCTAGTTTTCATCATATATGAACCCAGCTACTTATTCCACAGACTAGACTTAAATCAGATAATGACTTAGTGTAATCTGTAAAGAGTCTTCCGGAATTAATAAATGAAGGGCTCCAGAAGCATCAAAGCACTTCCTAAAAATGATTGCCACAATTGGGTGCATGGATTTTAATCAATATTTTTAAAGGAAATAAGGCAATTGGAACACAGGCTCTAAAACAGGCTTAACATCATTTATAACAACAGTGATCATAATACTTTCTTATAAAGGACAGTCCTTTATTTCAGAAAACTGTCCTTTAGATGTATTTAGCGATTATTTTCTTGGTTTTGCTCTTGAATTTATATTCAAGTTATTATAAATTATAAACCTAAATACTTATTCCTCTTATCCTTGAGAACCTCTTTCAGAATTGCCTCTTTTTCAGATCTGTCTTTTATTTTTTCCAAGAAAATATGGTCACTGTATTTATAGCACAAAGAAAAAAAGATGCAATAATCCATCTTACATTCACTGTGCATCACTGATTAATGCCCACCATGCCTTTTGCTCATTCAGAGCATTTTAAACATAGTTTCTAACTCACAAAAGATGATCAAACACCTGGCAACTGTAATTTTACAAAAGGGAATCGCCTGAATTAAGATTCACTGTAGTATAGGAATGGAATTTTAAGGTAACAGCCTACCCACTCTTCCTCATGCCAGTCCACCTGTAGGGAAGAACGGCTATTTCTTCCTGCCCACCTGGCCACCAAAGTATCTTGGTCATTTCTTAGCACCACTTGTTCTCCTTCTGTAGATGTTGGAGAAGCCTTTGAAGCTATATAATCTGGTCTTGCAGCATTCAGGGCATGAATTGAATTTGCCAACAGCTTGCAGTCACAGACAGTAACAAGCTGCCGGGTCTAGAAAGGACAAAGATGACACACAATATTTGCAAACACTGTCTATTTTATAACATCATTCTTTATTACTGTCCAATCCCAGCACTACTAAAGTACAGTAAAGTAAACAAACCCAGTAACAATCCAAAATTGACATCACTTTTTAAAAACAGTTTAATACAAGGTACACTTTTCTTAACAAATATGGACATGATTTAGCCTTATGGCTACGGTACAAAACCTAACAAATAAAAAGGTTATTTTAGCATACTAAAAACCTGCTAAGACGGTTTTTTAATGTAATTATAGTGATCTAGGTACTGATTGAGGCAGACAGGCAATCTTTCCATTACAGTGGCAATTGAGAGCACAGCTTCCCATAGAATTTATCATAGAAAAACATATTCTATGGTTTTTATTTTATAATTATTTCTATAGCATTTCACTGTGAATTTAATTTCAATTTGAATTCAATGAATTGATTCATGCAGCACACTAAGCAATAACCTTTCTTAGCTTAATATGTTGTGTAACCTAGACATTGTGGCATTTATCCTGCATCTGATAATATGTTGTATGGATCCCACCAATTATGGCTTATTTGTTAAAAGAAACTAAATTTAGTGTTGTGTGAATGTAATTACAGTACAGCAAGGAAATATAACATGATTAGCAGGAGGCAGTCAGCACTGAGATGGATACCATTATTTGAAAAAATGATCAGGGCCATAAAGATTTTTCCCACAAAGAATACTTTAATTAGCAATTTGAACAACGTTTTTTACAGCCCTAAGCATCACCAAGATTTATGATATTAGGTTTTAGATTTTCACAACAATGCAATACAATACAATAGCAGAGTTGGAAGGGACCTTGGAGGTCTTCTAGTCCAACCCCCTGCCTAGGTAGGAAACTCTATACCATTTCAGACAAATGGCTATCCAACATCTTAAAGACTTCCAGTGTTGGAGCATTCACAACTTCTGGAGGCAACTTGTTCCACTGATTAATTGTTCTAACTGTCAGGAAATTTCTCCTCAGTTCTAAGTTGCTTCTCTCCTTGATTAGTTTCCACCCGTTGCTTCTTGTTCTGCCCTCAGGTGTTTTGGAGAATAGTTTGACTCCCTCTTCTTTGTGGCAGCCTCTGAGATATCGGAAGACTGCAATCATTTCTCCCCTAGTCCTTCTTTTCATTAAACTCGACATACCCAGTTCCTGCAACTGTTCTTCATATGTTTTAGCCCCCAGTTCCCTAATCATCTTTGTTGCTCTTCTCTGCACTCTTTCTAGAGTCTCCACATCTTTTTTACATCGTGGCGACCAAAACTGAATGTAGTATTCCAAGTGTGGCCTTACCAAGGCATTATAAAGTGGTATTAACACTTCACGTGATCCTGATTCTATCCCTCTGTTTATGCAGCCTACAACTGTGTTGGCTTTTTTGGCAGCTGCTGCACACTGCTGGCTCATATTTAAATGGTTGTCTACTAGGATTCCAAGATCCCTCTCACAGTTGCTACTATTGAGCAAGGTACCACCTATAATGTATCTGTGCATTTTGTTTTTCTTGCCTAAATGTAGAACCTTACTTTTTTCACCATTGAATTTCATTTTGTTAGATAGTGCTCAATGTTCAAGTTTGTCAAGATTCTTCTGTATCTTAAGCCTATCTTCTGGAGTGTTGGCTATTCCTGCCAACTTGGTGTCATCTGCAAATTTGATGAGTTTCCTCATTTATTCCCTCATCCAAATCATTGATGATGTTGAAGAGTACTGGGCCTAAAACAGAACCTTGGGGTACTCCACTGCATACTTCCCTCCATGTAGATGCAGTTCCATTGAGGACTAAACGTTGAGTGTGGTTGGTCAGCCAGTTACAAATCCATCAAGTGGTGATGCTGTCTAACCCATATTTTTCTACTTTATCTAATAGTAGGTTATGGTCTACTTTATCAAATGCAAACAGAATTGAAGGTTGGAGAATCTTTTTGCCTCAAGTCTAGTCTGCTGTAGCAGTAGGACTTAAAAGCAAGATGGGATGTATTAAACCAAGTGTATTAAAATACAATAATCTTATATGCTGAGGTCAGAGAGGTTAAAGGCTCATTATTGATCATTAAATAAACGTAAGTTCTTGTTGTCCTTTCAGAATTCTCAGATTTTGGTAGCCCTACAGAGAAGGAAATTCAAAACTGCCAAATGTTTTGTTATTATTGCAGTATAAGAATATTAAGTTAATATTAAGTTAAAGAGAGATCTCAATGGTATAAAGGAGAGGGTGAACATATCTCCTTACCTTATCTGCCAAAATGGCAAGTGTTCTCTCAAGTCCATTCGCTGATTTATCCTTGGCAGCTCTGGAAAGTCTTTCTGCATAGTAACTAACTTGAGTTTTCAGGGTATTGATCTGTGCAATAATCTCCTTTGCTCGAATAATATCATGTGGTATGTATACTATAGACTGAGAATTGGTTGCAGTGCTGATAACAAGGGGAAAAAAGATTGATTTTTTAAACAAATAGTGGAAGATATTGGTTTGGGATCTTGTTCTAACTATCAAGCAACCAAGTACAAAGACTGACAATCTACTATGTTGCAACCATCTTATTCAAACTATCTTGAGATGCACATGATGAAAGCATTTGAACAAGATGTATTTATCAAACATGCGATGTGATTACTCAGAAGCCACAAAAGGAACAGAAAACTGCCAATCAAACAATGCAGCAATAACAGAATTATTCCTGTTATAATCTAATTCCTTGGCTAAGCATAATTTATTCATTCAAATGGATGTCCTATCCCTTTGCCTTCAAAGATTTCCAGATTCATTTTTGAAAATACTACTGCTATATTATCCTTTCCACAACCATGTAATTGCTCAAGATGATTGAAGTCTCATATGACTTTGGTTTTAACCTTCTTGCCAACATCAGAATCCTGCTTAAGATTTGCACTATTTTAGATGACTAGCTAAGACAAATGTAATTCAAGATAGATTTATAGTAAGGTCTAACTATTTGACTTCCCTTCCCTTTCATATATATCTGGATTTGTTTATGTAAATCCAGATATATGGTCTACCATCTATTGTTGCTGGAGAGCCATCATCTTAGTAGTTCACACAATATACCTGAAAAAGTAAAAATGGTAGTCTAATTCCTTTCTCTTGGCAGATAGCTTCCTTCCAGGGTATCATTGCAAATTTCAGATTGCCAGTTGCCTGATTCATTCACAGCAAAACATATTTATTTAACAGAATGCTTTCATTTAGCATAAGACAATGCTTCAGAAACAATGCAAGTTTTCAGAATCAGCTTCCAATATAAAATTAGGGAATTGTGTAAAACGTTTTTGGTATTATGAAACAACATCTCTTCCTTTTAACAAACTTTAAATCTATCTTTGAAAGAATCTAGATAATAATTTAAAAGCTTTTAACTAAAGCTTTGTTCAGCTATCTGGAAAAATACATTTTTAGAAGAAAGGATTTAGACTGTAATTTTAAAAAAGGGGGGGGAGAGGAAAATGTCTTTTTATTTTTAGAATAACTTCAAAATGATTAAAGGAGTTTTCTTTAAAATGTGATACAAATTGTTTATTTTAAGGACAGATCTACAGTAAAAGCTCAGGCTTTTAAATATTTTTATCAACCTTTATAGCAATATATGCATCTTATTTGAAAGAGACACATCATGCAGAATCAAACTACATGCAGCATTATTTGTGTTACACTCATTCTCAAAAAAGAAGCAAAGCAAATATTCTGCTGGAATCAAAGGAAATAATTCGATTAGCTTCTCATGACCATTTCCTCAAATGAACAGCTATCATCCTTCACTGACTTTTAACTGGAAAATAATTTTTTCCCATCTCCCCCTCCCCAAGGTGAAAATTTATTTCTTTTTAAATTTAGAATTAAGTAGAATAAAGCAATCCAACTTTTGCTATTAAAGACCCAAGGTCACGATCTTTCAAACATAAGTGTAGTTCCATGGATACATAGGCCAATTATCTAATGCTTGGAAGTATAACTGTCAATTCACGTGCATGGATTAAAGTTTTAGTTCATATCTGATCCAAATCTATGTAAACTTCTGGTATACAAGCTGGTTCCTTATCTTAAACATGAGCCACTTTGTGGGCATAAAATGAATAAATCAGAGGCACATATTCACATAAACTGCTACTAGCCTCTTTACCATAACACTAGGATAAATACTAAAAATATCTAATCACCAGAGATGAAACATAGCTGATAGAATTTCCTTTAATGTCTAGGGTCACTTAGTAATGTGGTTAAATGTTTTAGCAACATCATATCACTGAGTCTAAAAATATCTGAATGATAAGGGTAATGGCTTCTAGGCTAGATTAGATAATATGAAAACATTTTGATCCTTAGCACTGCAATTTTTAACAAAATAAGCTTAGTGTCTATCTCCTTTTCAAATAAACACTTCTTAAAACTCAGCCCAATCAAACTATTTTCTCTTTCTCCTCAAAAGAAAAGTATTCAAACAGTATTTGATTATTTTAGTTTTTTTTAAATGATGAGCAGTTATACATTTAATATTTCCAATTCTCTCTTAAATTGTCTTGAATAATCTAAAGGTTATTTTTAAATGTTAGCTGTTCATTGATAAAGCAAATAATGTAGGTGAAGATAACAAATTCATGCCTATGAAATACCTCAATAAACATTTATTTAATGAAGCAAATTAGCAAAGTCAGGATACAATCATAAAATACACCATGTTAATACATTGTCTGATTTAGAAAAGGAAGAAAGCTGTGCTCTAGCTCAGAAATAGAAAACTCACCAACTTTCCTCAAAACTGCTAAAAAAAAAGAAACCAAAAGAAAATTAGCCTTTAATTTGTTAGCAAATATCAAAAGCCAAATGATGATAGGTAAATGTTAATTGCTCTAATACTTCTTAGTAATGCTGTGTTTGTATCAAGTAGATGAGGAAACAAAAAGTATGCAAAATGGTAAATGTCTCCTAGAATGTTATAGGACTCAACAGAAAAATTTATAGCTGACTGATAGAACACATAGATATTTTTATGAGATGTTCAGTACACACCCTAATGAATTCAAGTTCCTTCTTGACTGCCCTACTGCCATTCCTTCAGTGATCCTTAATCTCATTTTCCAACCAACAAATGGTAATGCTACCACCAATGATCTAACTATGCCT
Source organism: Rhabdophis nuchalis (assembly GCA_039707465.1). NCBI lineage: Eukaryota > Metazoa > Chordata > Lepidosauria > Squamata > Natricidae > Rhabdophis > Rhabdophis nuchalis. The sequence continues at coordinate 36,336,641 of CM077651.1, read as the reverse complement.
ACAGTTTTAAAATTTAAGATAATATGGAGATCCCAGTCCTGTGTTCAAACTATCAAGATGATCTTCCAAAAATAAAATAGTTCAATCGCCAATGTTAAATGTCCAAGTCACCCAATTACTACCTAGTTACTCTATTTAAATCAGAGGTCTCATTCTCGCAGCCCGCGGGCCAATTGCGGCCCACAGGACGGTATCTTGTGGCCCCCACCGTGATATGAAAGTATAATATTAGTGCAGCCCGTAGGAGGAGTGGATCTCTGTGGAATCCCTTATGCGGCCCAGCCTCTGCCTCCAGCGGCCCCCAGGTAAATTGAGTTTGAGACCCCTGATCTAAATATAATAAGCAAGCTATATGCTAGGCATCTCTTCACAAAATTGATGGAATTTAAGAAAAGATTTTAAACTCAGTATATGCCAACTGGAGTAAAATGTTGGCATGTGTTCTAGTTAATGGCATTTCTTATTGTCATTCTTATTGTCATTCATAAATAGCTGGTATGTCTGAAACATAAAGTGCATCTAATTTATTTGTAAATATTTTTTAATGTAAACCTTGATGTTTCAGTAATGTATGGGCAATTTTCAGGACTCAAAAAGAGATTATTTTTGTAAGAGATGTCTGTAGTGGTAAAGCACAAACTCTTGCTCTGCACCAGTTTTTCTCATTCGTGGCAATTTGGAGATGGGTGAACTTCAACTCCTAGAATTCCCCAGGCTGGCTGGAGAATTCTGAGAGTTGAAGTCCACAGATCTTAAAGCTGCCAAAGTTGAGAAAAACTATTTACACCAACAGTGTGTGTTTAGTATTAAAAGCACACTGCACTCCAGTAGTGCATATATTGCAACAAATCAAATAAACAATAGCGTACAATAGTGAAAAGCCATTACCATAATCAGTTGAATATAATTTCAGAATCCTTTTTTTCATAAAAATGCATGGTTATTTAAGGGTGACATTTTATATTTTTCTTATTAGCCAAATAACCAGTTTATTCAGACTTTTATTTTTTATTTATTTTTCAGAAAGATAAAATATAAATTACGGAATAAAAGAATTACAAGACAAAAAAAGAAAAGACAAAAGAACAAATATAAAATTAACAGTCAACATATAACCTCCACCTTGGTTGAATGTTGGCATGTATCTCAAACAAATATTAGAATTATATTTGGTACAATTGCTACTAGTCTAACAATATGATTAAGTTTCTTTGGATATAGTCACATTTTTACTGTTTATAAGTCCTGCTGTAATTAATCTTACTAATTATTTAGCTATAGTTATATCTACTTTTATTTTTAAATTTTAAATTTTTAGTTTTTTAAGTGGAATTCTGGCCATTGATCATAATAAAAAAACTAACTGATCTCAGAACAGAGTTTCACTGACATGAAAAATGGTCAAACTGCCTACTAATGTAAACACAGGAATATTACTAACATGACATATATTACAAGATGTCAAAAAAACAAACTATGCAGACAGATCTTTAGATATAATTTATTTAAAAAGCTATTTTGATTATTATTAATAGAAGCAATTAATACGGCAACCGGGTTACTTGAAGAAGCATCATCAAATAATATGCAGATTGTGATTTTTCTAAATATGGTCCTTCTAAGGGAAAATTTATCCATGGATTGACTGCCTGGTAGTTGACATATTTTTTTCTGTAGCTATTATTAAAAGTTATGTAAGTAACAGACTAAAATAAGCAGTGATTTAAGATATGAAACTAAAATAAAGTGCAGATAGGAAGCGTCAGCCTAAATTTAATTCTGACTAACTTTAGAATATTATTGTTTATTGGCCACATTTTGTAGATGGAAAACTATCAGATTTGGCAGCATTTAAAGCAACAAAACATCTATCTAGATTCTAGAAGTGTCCAACTATTTTGTTCCTGCGAATTCCCTCTTCTTAAATTAAGAATATAAAGGCAATATAGCTAAGGCAGAATTACTGAAAATAATAGAAAATGATATATTAATGATACAATAGAACACTTCAGCTTTTAAGAATCTTCTAGGATATTTTTCTTCAACCTTCTTTAGCCAAGATACCCTGAACTTTAACAGAATCTGTAAGTTATAGAATGTTTGAAAGCGTAGTGGTTCCAGTATTTATATGTTTCCATTTTTGGTTAAAATCTCTGATATCCAAAAAGATAAAATTAAAGGATAAATTAATTCCTCTGCTCACAGCAACAGCAGTACTAGTACTTATTTCAAATCTGTGAAAGATCAGGTATATTGATGTGACCTGTTTTGGACCCATTGCAGTATCCTTTAAACTTCTTTCCATCTAGAACAGGGGTCTCCAACCTTTGCAACTTTAAGTCTGAAGGACTTCAGCTCCCAGAATTCTCCAGCCAGCAAAGCTGGAGCTGAAGTCCTTCAGACTTAAAGTTGCAAAGGTTGGAGACCCCTGAACTAGAAAGTAGGGAAATTGCAGAAGAGTTTCAAATAGTCATATATAAAAATCAGTTACAAAAGCTATTAAGGTTATCCACTTGAACTCCGCCTCCTTCTATGGCTTTGAATACTGTAATACTACTTTATACATCTCATAACACCTGACTCCATACCTCTCTTTCCTTATGGGCATACATGTTTCTGTTTTACGCTAAAGTTTCTATCGGGAGCAGGTCACAAGATCAGAACTGTGTGAACAAAAGGAAAATAAACCTGTTTTTCTTTTTAGCGGGTTCTTTCTTTTTTAACGGTAAGCTACCCAGAATCATCAGACCTCCAAATTGCAAAAACGAATGAAATAAACATGGAATCATTCATCTCAACAGCAAAAAGAAAAAGGAGATAAGTGTTCTGTCTGCTCTTGAATAAGTAACATAGTAAAAAGCAATGCTACTGAATTGGGTTGTAATCCATGTAATTTACCTGAAGGCACACAGAATAAATTGTTTAAACTTTGCTGTCTTCAAAAATATTCCTCTTTTAAAAAAAATTCCCAGTCTAGCTTACAATGTGGTATTTTCTGGCCATTCTCTCATCCAAGTACTAAAAAGCCAACCCTCCTTATTTCTAAATTCAGACAAGGCCACCAAGGAGCTTCCCCCTCTTGAGGTGGTGACCCAAAAGAACTTCAAATGGGTGGTGTGTGTGTGTGTGTGTGTGTGTGTGTGTGTGTGTGTGTGTGTGTAAAACAACAGCACCAGGAACGCAGGGGGATCTGGAAGGAAGTACCTCTTTGAAAATTCAGCTACTCTGATCAAAAAAACTTGCACAAAATTTCAAGGAAACTCTCTAACCAATGCATGATTAGTCAGCTTTTATTTGTGATTAAATAGGAAAATCTGCTAAAAGCTGAAATACATTGATCAATTTAAAAAGAGAAATCATTCTTCTAAATTCGTCACAAAAGGGATCTCTATTTGCTATTTGGCTGAAATTTTCTACGTGTGGATAAAAGAGAAGAGAAGGAATGACATTCTGTTTTTTACAAAACTAGAGTCACACAAAAAAAGTGTGCATTCAAAATGCCACTTACTGTTTCTTTGCATCTTCAAATTTATGTAGCTTTTTCCGCAGACCTCCAGATTTAAATGCCTGGCAGTGGGCTGCTGGTGCTCCTATAGTTACAATATCATAATTCTCATCTAAACATTACAAACAACAGGGAGAAAGACACCATGAGAATTCCTGTCAGCTTGTCCTAGAATGCAAATATGCAAAGAAACCAACAGCAACCATGCTTTAAAGCAGGGGTGTCCAAACTTGGGAACTTTAAGACTTGTGGACTTCAACTCCCAGAATTCCCCAGCCAGCTATGCTCCACAAGTTTGGACACCCCTGCTTTAAAGAACCAACAACACTCTCTATAAAACTTATATAAACTCTTTAAAAATTCTGAGAATTGCATTAAGGTATCTTTAAATCTAATACAAAGTGATATTTCTGCATCAGTTATTCCTAGTACAGGAGATTCCTTATAATAATTATGTCAGGATCCAATATATATATGAACTATAAGACTTTCCATTCTACTAAAGGGCATGCCATTTCTTGCATTTTCGTTATAGGCCACAGAATATCACTGGAAATACACAACCATAAGATGTGAGAACTGATTAGTTAGTAAGATGCCTAATTAGGTAGACAGTCTCCATGTGTATAACAATACCTGCCAAGAATGTAACTATTAGAACATTATTCATTTGGCCTTAAAAGTACGTAAGAGAAATTTATATTAGTTCATGAAGAAAGTCAGCATAGACTTTCTAAATCAACTTGTATCTCTCTGTAAGGTGCTCAATGGAGAAGATGGCTACACATGAACATTTCTTTGCAAAGATGGGTCATTTTCTTCCACTGGAAATTATGCAAAATTTTGAACAAGCCTACTCTAGCAAAAATTTCAATGTTGTTATACTTTGTAAAAAGATGTGTTAAAATAAAGCAGTTTGAACCAGAGATTTTTATCACTTGAACAAGAACACAAATTAGATTTTTCTGAGATATTTCATTTCCCTCCAATGAAAAGCAGAATAATATAATTTGTAAATGACGAAGGCCACCGAAAGCCATAGTTATTATCACTGCTTAGGAGAATGCTAAGTACTATCAATATCTCTCAATTAAAATATTAAAATTTCCTGCCAAGTACAGGTAATTCTTGAGTTACAAATGTAATCGAGCCTGTCCATTCCATTCGTAACTTGAGGATTCATGAGAGTGAATCTCATAGGTTGAACGGGATCACTCCCTCCTTTTGCCCATGCATTTGCTAATCAAATGTGAGGTTCATTAAGTGTACATGAGGTATTTCAGGGTGGGGAAGATCACGGTGGGCCTACTGATGTAACAGGCAACCTGCCTAAAGGCCTCATCGACCCAATGAAATACCTCAGGCTCCCTACAATTGCTTCCCTCCCCCATCCTGCCGCACCAGGTCACTTACCTAGTGAAAATCTAGCAAGCTGTCTTCACTCTAGCCTCTAAACTGCGGGACACTTTGAAATCGCACTGCAAGCGGGACACTTTGAAATCGCACTGCAAGCATCCCATCAGCTTGCAAACATTTTATTTTTTTATTTTTATTTTATTTATTTTATTCAATTTATATCCCGCCCTTCTCCAACAAGACCCAGGGCGGCGCACAGGAATTTAAAACAACATACAAAAATAGTACCAAATATATAAATTTAAAAAACCTATTAAATGACAAAAAAACTGCGCTAAAACCAAATTAAAATCCCCCATTTAAAACTGTCTAATATTTGTCCCAGCGGAGGCTATGTTAGGCCGGCTTGATGAAATAAGTGTGTTTTTAAACACCGGCGGAAGAGGCGGAGGTCGGTGATAGTGCGGAGTTCAGGGGGTAGATCGTTCCACAGGGCAGGGCCCGCCACAGAGAAGGCCCTTCCCCTGGGTGTCGCCAGCTGTCATTGTCTGGCCGATGGCACCCTGAGAAGGCCCTCTCTGTGGGAGCGTATCGGTCTAAGGGATGTATGGGGCAGGAGACGGTCTCGCATATAACTAGGCCCTGAGCCATGGAGCGCTTTGAAGATGGTCGTCAAAACCTTGAAGCGCACCCGAAAGACCACAGGAAGCCAGTGTAGCTCGCGCAGGATCGGTGTTATGTGGGAGCATCTAGGAGCTCCCGTAATCACCCGCGCGGCTGCATTCTGGACTAGCTGTAGCTTTCGAGTGCACCTCAAGGGAAGCCCCATGTAGAGAGCATTGCAGTAGTCCAGTCGGGACTACTACATTTTGCATGGAGACTGGAAGTTCCTGGGTGCTGTGATTTCATACCCTGAAGTCCCATGAGATCACAGTCCCCAAAAGCTCCTACTCTTTGCACAAAACGTTTGCAAGGCAATCAAATGCTAGAAGCAAAATTGTCCCACTCTCAAAGAAACCATAGCAGAGAGGAGGCAGAGTTTCACAAGGTGAGTCTGGCATGGCAGGATGGGAAGAGAGAAGCAATTATGGAGATCTGTTGGGAGGGGAACAGATAGGGTGAATATTGCAGTGCCTCTGCAGTCGTTTGTAAGGATGAATAACTTCTGTGGTGCTGCAACATTTGTAATTTTGGGACTGAGTCGTAAATATTTGGGGAGGATGTTATCATGTAAACATCCATTAAGTGAACACAAGGATTACAAGTTTCCATTCCTTGGTGTTTAAAATTTTTTGCAACCTTCTTCATCACTTTTCAGCACAAGCCACTTGTTCTAACCAGCAAATATACAATATACTTCCAAACTCTTTATTCAGGAAACAAAATATATAACCTTTTCCAACTCTCTCATTTTCTTTACCCTAGGGCAGGGGTCTGCAAAGTTGGCTCTTTTAAGACTGGTGGACTACAACTCCCAGAGTTCCCCAGCCAGCTATGCTGGCTGGGGAACTCTGGGAGTTGAAGTCCACTAACCTTAAAAGAGCCAACTTTGCAGACCCCTGCCCTAGGGTAAAGAAAGAAAATCAAGAACAAAGGGGACCTAATTCATATGAGCAAAAGAAGCCAAAGACTAAAATATGTTTTCTTTAAAAGAAAGAAACAAGAAGTGGACTCTACAACAGGAAAACATTCCTACTCAAGGATGTAGCCATTCAAGAATATTCCATTTCCTGAAATATACTAGAACAAGCTTAATTTTCATTACGCTCTAAAGACTTTTCTTCTTATGAAAACTTATATGTAGCATGTTGCTAATGAAAAATAAAGATTAATATGTGGAGAACTGAGCTTGCTAATAATCTAAGTATTAAATGTATTAAGAAGCATAAGAATACCTGATCCCGCATCATCCTGGACTCTCATTCGTTGTATATGTAAATTTGTGGGCATGAATTCAAGCTTTTTATCACTTTTCAGGCTACTTGCTTTGAATGATGGTCCTGGAGAAATGAATGGAAAAAGATCAATTTTTGTATATTCGCTTCACAGAAATATAATAATTAATGAACAGAAAAGAACAATGACCATAAAGAACAATAACAAAATGATAAATAGATCAGAATTGTACTTCCTATATTTAATCACAAGTCAGAATGAAGAGTCATGCTTCCAATTTCGATCCCCCATGGGAAACTGTTGAGGTATCACTTCTTCTGTTTAAAAGAAGATAGACTTGCTTCCGGATGTTGTAGTTAATAACCACCATTACAGTCTCTCCCATTACATAATTATGTTTCCAAGAGAAAAGAAGGTTGAATTATGGAGTTTTTGATGGTTTCTGAACTTGTTTGTTTGTTTGTTTCATTACCCAAACTGGATGACATCAGTTCTAGTGATTATGCTTGTATTCACCAAATTGTTCATTGCAATCTTAGTTCATTCTCTGATGAACTTGAAATGTAACAGGAATATGGCTTATGCTTCTTTTTGGATTAAACAACTACCCAAGAGTTTCTTTTTGATGGAAAAATAAATGTAGTTGATATGTTGCTTTCAAGAAAGTAAATAGAGAAAATATGCCATTAAGATACTGTTTTAGTGCTATGTATAGAGTATTTTGGACTAGAGACACACAGAATATTTTTGTAAAACTGATTGTAAAAGCATGAAGATAATTTTAGAATACTTTTTTTTAAATGTACAGGATATAATACCAATAGTACATCTTAAAGGCTTAAATATTTAGAGGATAAATGGAAAGATCTGCCAAATTTCATAATTTTGACTTATTCCTTTAAAAACAATGTGAAAAAATTTGAACGCTGACTAATAAAGGACACACACAAAAAAGAATAATACTCTGTTGCCTTGAATCCTTCTAATTCCATAACTGGACATACTTATTGTCATCTATTTGGAAATGTTAACATTATAAAATGTTGGTTCTAGGATTTTGCTTATATGATTAAAGCTTATGCAAACAAAGCATTTCTTTGTAACAATACTCATCCATCCTTGATGTGTTGCTTTAAATTTCATTCTGCAAAGCCTTTCCATATCTTGATTTTCCTTTGTTATTGCTGCTTTCCCTTTATTTTAGGATAAAAGTTTTCATCAACCTGGCAAAAGCTAGCATTCTGGAAATGTGCCTTCTCTGCCACAGCCCCTGCCCCTATATTCTCCCTTCAGATATCAGGATGACCCTAACTCTCTTGGTTTTTTGTAAGGTCATGAAGACTTGGTTGTAAATCCAGGGTCTAGGGCCCTGAGTATAGTAAGGTTCCGGCTGTATTCACATTCATAGTAACATTTTTTACTTGGTGCCATATATACTTATTTTGTATTCTTTTACTTAAATTGTTTTAAATCATATGTTGCATGTCGCTCAGAGTTGTACCTGCCACCCTGTTAAGGCAGGTAGCTATCAAAATCAAATAAATAAATAAAATTTGAAGAGATCTTCAGAATCCCCAGTTTAATGACAAATCAGACCTGACATCCACCTCTTTGTATGATTAATGGCTAAGTGTCAAGGACAATGAAGAATCAGGTCCGTATATATATATATATTGGGACAATGATGGAGGTTTGGGAATATTCACCCCTATTCCAGTAGTTTGCATTCAATCAGAAGATTTTAAGTTAGGCCTTGCCTAGATGAGAACTTACCAATGGAAACACTTTTGTCAAAGTCCTTTAATTAAAGCTGAAAGTCTTCACTTTATTGACGTTTTGAATGTTTCATTTGAAATTCAATTTGTGATGTACAGAGGCTGAATGCCAAAAAACATTGTCCCAATATAGGCAAACCTGACTTTTTTTAATCTCGACTTTTATTGCAACCGCAAAAGAGTCATAAAAATGGCAAGTCCAGATCCCTCCTTACAGTTACAGTATTTTGCCCAACCATTTCTTCTTCAACTGCGCTCCAATACTGGAAGTGGCCTTAATGGGCAAAGTGTGTTTAAAACTGCCAGTAGAGTGAAATGTAGTAGACTTCATTATAATGTTCAGCATCCCTTACTTGTATTCCTCTTAAATTGAAGAAGTCCAATATTATAAAGATATTCATGTACGCCCTGGGTCCTTTTTTAGGAGAAGGTGCGGGTTATAAATTCAAATAAAATAAATAAGTTGTTCCTGCTCTACCTAGCTTAGTAGAAATGAGTTGTTGTTTAAAATCTAGAATTCCATGCAAACACCCTTCCTTGACCGGGACACCCTTCGCACAGTCACTCAAGCGCTCATTACGTCCCGCCTAGACTACTGCAACGCTCTCTACATGGGGCTCCCATTGAGGTGCACCCGGAGGCTCCAGTTGGTGCAGAATGCGGCCGCTCGGGGGATTTTGGGAGTCTCACGGAGCTCCCACGTAACACCTCTCCTGCATGAGCTGCACTGGCTACCGGTGGCCTTCAGGATGCGCTTCAAGGTGTTAGTCACCATCTTTAAATCGCTCCATGGCACGGGGCCTAGTTATTTGCGGGACCGTCTCCTACCACACACCTCCCTTTGACCGATCCGTTCCCACAGGGAGGGCCTTCTCAGGGTACCGTCGGCCAGTCAGTGCCGGCTGGCATGCCCAGGGGAAGGGCCTTCTCTGTGGCAGGTCCAGCCCTCTGGAACGGCCTTCCCCCCGAACTTCGCATCATCAAGGACCTTCGCCTCTTCCGCCGATCACTCAAAACATATTTTTTCCATCTAGCTGGCCTAGCTTAGATTTTAGCTTTGATGTTAGTTTAGATATTAGCTTAGATTTTAGATCAGATAAAATTCTAATTGAATTGGTAGGGGTTTTTAAATTTTTTAGTTAAACATTTTAGCACAGGTTATCTAATTTAATTGTATTTTATTATTGTATTGTACTTATTGTTGTCTATTGTGGTATTTTAATCCCCTGTGCACCGCCCTGAGTCCATTGTGGAGAAGGTGCGGTATATAAATCAAATAAAACATAAAACATAAACATAAACATACAATGCAATTTAAAAAAAAGATAATTCATTTATTTATTTAAAAAAGGGGAATTTTTTGTAAGCTACAAATCCCAGTATGGTTCATAGCATTCTTTCTGTTCTTCCTCCACCTTAGTATTTAGACAGACTCGTTTCTGATCTATTTTGGACACAAAGATATCCGCTGTTCTTTTGCTTTTAATGGCATTTCAAAATGTTTTAGTGATTTTTTTTGTAACAACTAGATCCATTATTATTTTACTTTGTGGTTCCACTGCCTTTCATTTGTACCAAATGCATAAGCTGCCATTATTTTTATAGAATTCTTCTTCTCTATCCACTTCCAATCTTCCTGGACAAAGAAAGCTAGTATGGATAGCATACAAGATTCCACATCCCTTCCTATACCCATCCTGGTAAAAGCAAATGACATAAGCCAGTGGTGTCCAAACTTTTTTCAAAGAGGGCCAGATTGGATGAAGTGAACATGGTGGAGGGCCGAACATTTTTCCGAACATTCTTTGAACCATTACAATTAAATGCAAATAAATTATTTTATGCCAAGTTAATTGCAAATGACATACTTTTCATTTCATAACATTAAGATCAACTGACAGTTGAGTTTTCACAATGTATTGAAAATAAATTTAAAAAAAACTTACCTACCTCTTTCTCTCTTTCTTCCTCTCTCTCTCCATTTCTCTCGCTTTCTCTCTTTCTTTCTCTCTCTCTTTTCTCTTTCTTTCTGTCTCTCTTTCTTCCTCTCTCTCTCTCTCTCTCTTTCTTTCTCTCTCTCTTTTTCTCTTTCTTTCTGTCTCCCTTTCTCTCACTCTCTCTTTCTCTCTCTTTCTTCCTCTCTCTCTCTCTCCATTTCTCTCTTTCTCTTTCTTTCTCTCTCTCTCTTTCTTTCTTTCTGTCTCTCTTTCTTTCTGTCTCTCTCTCTCTCTTTCGCTCTTTCTTTCCCTTTTTCTCTCTTTCTCTTCCTTTCTCTCTCTCTTTTTCTCTTTCTTTCTATCTCTTTCTTTCTCTCTCTTTTTCTTTCTCTTTCTTTCTCTTTCTCTTTCTTTCTTTCTCTCTTTCTCTTTCTCTCACTCACTTAATCAGTCTCTATCTATCTGTCTCTCCCTCCCTCTCTCTGTCTCTCCCTGTCTCTGTGTGTGTCACTCTCTCTGATTCTCTCCCTCCCTCCCTCTCTCTGTATGTCTGTCTCTCCCTCTTTCCCCGTCTGTCTCCGATTCAATCCCTCCCTGTGTCATTCTCTATCTGTGTCTCTCTCCGTCTCTCTCCCTCCCTGTCTTTCTCTCTGTCTCTGTCTGTCTCTCTGTCTTTCCCTCCCTCCCCTTCTGTCTCTCTCTGTGTCTGTCAGTCACTCCCACTTACACACAACAGCGAGGGCTGTTGGAGGGCCGTATTAAACCGACCCCCGGGCCGCAAATGGCCCGCGGGCCGGACTTTTGCCATGCGTGGCATAAGCGAACAAAACAATTACTATAAATCTATGCAATAGGGTCTGTATGAGGAGTATATTTAGACAGCAATTTTCTTCTAAGGAAAAGGCAACAAATCAACAGCTGGTGATTTTGAAACCATCTGAAAAATTATGTCTGAAGCATCTACCTTTATACTGATGAAGATTTGTCAGGTTGTCCTGATAGGTCAGAATAATTGTTTGGTACTGAGTGACTATTTGCCGACGAAGACTTTCCCAGCAAGGTGACAGCTCTCCCAGTTCTTCAAGTTCACAAATCCTACCAAAACATCCACAAAGACAATGAAATACTATTAAAACAGATATACTAAATGAAAAACAATATATCCTATCTATTCAAGCCTACCCATGGACTACTTAAATATTTTATTTTAATTAGAATATATTTTAGTTTAGTTTAGTTTAGTTTATTGGTTTTTTATACCGCCCTACTCCTGAAGGACTCAGGGCGGTGTACAGCCAAAATAAAAACAAATATATAAAAGTTAAAAGAAAGCTTTTAAAAGACATAATTAAAATATTGGCCGAAATGTGGGAAAAAACCAAACTAACCCTGATTAAAATAATAAAAATTTAAATTTAAAAATTTAAAAATCCTGTTTTATGCCAGCCCAGCTTGTTTTGAGCTTTTTAAGGCATATGTTAAACCTTGTTATTTTCATATATTTTTCCATAAATGACTTTGTCCTTACATGGAGAAAGGTCAAATATTAACCACATTCATATCCTAACTGTTTAATTATTGCACTTTCCAGTATTAAGTGGGACTGATGGGTATCAAGTGAAATTTTTGTTTCTGACAAGATCTCGTGATGATGGCATGCCAGCCATCACCGGTTGCTCTTCCAGGTTCCGGCATACACTTACACGTCGGCCAGTGGGTCTTTGGGAGTGCTGGAAACAGGAAGAGCAGTTCCCTGGCGCACATGTGTGTGTTGGGAAGCTGACCTTCCAGTTTCTGGTGCGCACATGCGCCTATGTTTCCCTTTTAGTGCTTGGTGCCAAAAAAGTTCACCAACACTGCTCTAGTGGGTCAAATAAACACTTGAAATGGTTTTAAATCCAATAGATTACAATTTCTAAAACTCAGGAATTCAGTGGAAGTTTTTCTATTGAATTGTCTGCTACTAATTCCAAATCCAAAACACTGTGGATGGAAAATACAAGTTCTATGTACAGTGCTGAAAAATATTACTTTTTACTGATGTGATTTCCTCAAGTTCACTTTCTTCTTTTCAAACTAATCTCTCTTAATTTTTTTGCTTTCCAAATATATCTATTTGTAAATACAAGATATACCTAATAAGGAAGATTTTATAACATATTTTTACTACATCATTCTCATTTGCATACAAAAGCTGTATTGGGTCACCCAATTTATATCCATACTTTTAGCATTTGGAAAATTATATCAGTACTTCAACTCACTATAGAATACAACTAAATAGTGCTGAGATTGCACATATAACATAAATATGTATGCTTTACCAACAGTAGTGGATTAGACATCCAATTCATTCATGGCTCTTATTGAGTGAGCAGAGCTTAGACTTCTCTCAGCTCAATCTAATTGAGTCAGTCAGTCATTGCTTCCTAGCTCAGTTTAACCAAAGTCCATGCTGGTTGAGAATTTGGGGAACTGAAGTCACACGCAACTGGGTAACCATTAGGTTGGGAAATGCTGAATTAGACAAAATAGCAAGGGTAGAAAAAGTAATATAATATATATGTATATTTAAATAAATATACCAAGAAGCATTATTTGTCCAATTTCCAGCAGCTGATCTACTAAAATTAAGCATTTGATGGTTAATCACAATTAATAGAAAAGTAATAATGATATATAGCTGTGATGGCGAACCTATGGCACCTGTGCCAGAGGTGGAATGCAGCCCCCTCTCTGTGAGCTATCACCCCAGTTCAGTTCCTCCACGCATGTCAGTGGTGGGTTTCTGCAGGCTCGCACCTACTCGCAAGAGCCGGATGGTGAAATTTAGAGAACCGGTGAGAGGGGGTTCCACCGGCGGACCCAGAAGTAAGTCTGGCCTGCCGCTGCCGGTAACCCAATGGGAAGGAAAGGAAAGGAAGGCAGAAAGAAAGAAAGGAAAGGAAGGAAAGGAAAGGAAAGGAAAGGAGGGAGGGAGGGAGGGAGGGAGGAAAGAAAGAAAGAAAGAAAGAAAGAAAGAAAGAAAGAAAGAAAGAAAGAAAGAAAGAAAGAAAGAAAGAAAGAATTGATCATCACAATTGAGCCCAAAATTTTGGTTGCTAAGCAAGAGCGTTGTTAAATGAGTTTCACCACATTTTACAAGTTGGCCGCTCCCACCCTGTCACATGACTGCCAAACCACGCCCACAAAATAGGCCACACCTAGTGAGTAGGTTCTAAAAAAATTTGAAACCCACCACTGACGCATTTGTACATGCCTCCCGCTTGCCAGCTGATCTTTAGGTTTCTGCCACTTGTGCATGGGGGGGGGAAGTGTGTGTGTGTGTGTGGGGGCATGTGTGCACATTGCATTTTGGGGTTTTGGGCACGTGCAGACGCGCACACACACACACACACGCTTTGGGCATTTGGTCCAGAAAAGGTTAGCCATTGTATATAGCATATGAAAACCCGGTTTCCCGTAATACCCACACAGATCCCTCTATGTATGTTCTACATTGACCTATCTATGTATATTTGCTAATTTTATCCTGAAACTGCTCTATTGGGAAATTCTAATCTTGGCAAGCCCTAATTTAAAAACTTCTGATTGAATGCAAATTACTGGAAAGGAACTGGATATTCCCAGACCTCCATTAGAAGGTGAGAACCGTCTAATCACTGCATGAATTACACTGCAATAATGAATCACAGAAGCAGATGACATTCACAGACATCATAGTTTAAAATACCAAAAGGTAATTTTTCAACTAAGGCACATAATGCCAGGATTCTGAGACAAAAAAGAAAGACCGCAGAGAACTGAGTAATTTCTCATTAAAAATTTATCTAAAGCCCCGAGCTGCATTTTGTACATCTCCAGTAATATAACAACAATTATATCATTTATCCTGTACACTCATTCTTACAACACCATCATGACAGTGATGTCAGATTCCCTTTATATCCAATGAAAGTATCAGGAATGACAATTAATCAACAAATCACTCAATTTCAATTTCAATTTAATTCAATTTATTAAATTTATAAACTCAATCCAGCTTTTCCCAATCTAGTTGAGGCAGGGTATTGGCATAAAGTGAGACTTAGTTGTTAAGTGTGACATGAGTCTGGGGCACGTTTGGATGATTACGCGGTGTCCCAGTCAGAGCAGCTTTGAAAGAATAATTCTTAGAATTAGCTGAGCTGCAACAGGAAAGCTTGGCTGCGACAGGATGTCTGAGTTGTTAAAACCGCAGAGAGGGAGCCAGCTAATGATTTTGACACCTCGCTTACCCACAAGCGAATGCTAAAAGCAATAAATCCCTGTGCCTGCAAACCCAGATAAGGGGGTGCAAGGTGTATGGGGGGGGGGGGACGCGAAGCTTGTGGGTTTCCTGCCTGACGTCTTCCCATGTAACCAAGTATGTTTCTTTCTGTATTATAAAACTGAGCTGAACCCGCTTCTCGGGGTTCAGAGGTTTTCAAACAGTATTGGATACTGTTCCTCTGGACTTGGCCAAATAAACTTTTGCTACCTGTGACGTCTAAGATTCGCCTATTTAATTCTGCAACATTTAATGGTGCATTGGCCGGGAATCTTGGAGCGATATTTCGCTGAGGACGGCACGACCGGCCGGTGCCGATTGAGGCCATCCAGCCCAGCCTCCAGGCGCCACAGAACATTTCTCTGGGAGGTTGTAGATGACCCCTCTCGGTCATCTGGCGGACACGACCGATCCAAGACCGGACCAGGGAAAGGAAAAGTCAACCAAACACGCCGGCTGAGAGGAAATAAGACAGAAAGAAAGAGACAAGACGACCAGGCAAGTATAGAGGGATTTGTGATAGGCCTACTCGGTGAGAGTGGAAGAGGGGGCCCGATCTCCCCCCTGAGCCCGGGATAGTGCCCAGTTCCTAACGGAACCGGCGTATCCTAACGAGGCTCCAGAATTGTGTGGGCAGTTTATCATCGCATTTCCTACGGGCGACCGTGAGTTCCGGCACCCTAGGTCGGTGATAGTGTCTTAGAAATAGAACATGGGTGGTGAAAGAAGCGTTTGGCAAACGCCTCTTCAATACATGTTCCTCTATAGGTTTGGATCTTTAAAAATAGCCCAGTAAGATACTGGGAGATCCAAGCAGAAGAAAAAAAAATACAAAAGAGAAGACACTGAACACCCCAGAACCCCAGAACTCTTCAACCTTCCCCCCCCCCAGAACAAAGAAGAAGAAAAGGGTTGTAAGGAGTGTAGTCCAAGGTGGACAGAATACAACACTCTTAGAAGAAGAAGAAGAAAAAAAACAACCCTAAGATATAGTCAGTTACCAAGGGGGTAACAAACCTCGAGGAAAGAGGAAAGAAGAAGAAGAAAAAATGAACAATAAGAGAAAAAGAAACAGAGAGTCTCGATGAAACGTTTAGTTCCTGTGCTGTTTTAACTTGTGTGTTTGTCTTTGTTGATGTGTGTAAGTGTTTTTTGTTTTTGTCTTACAAAAAAGGAAAGAGAGAGAGTCTCTGACATCAGTGCCCTCCACATATGTATCTTTGATATGAAATGGTTGACACTGAAGAAGTAGGAGACAAAAGGAAAAATCAAATATTGGTTAGAGAAAATGAACGGTCCAATTAGGTGGGGCCAGGAGGAAGGAAGTCAAGAAAAGGGTTACCAAAGGGACAGATCAAGTGGACCACAAACCCAGTCCAAAGGAGCACTTGAGACAAAAACTCAAATTGCCCCTAAAGGAATTTTTATTGCCAGGAGTTGAGGGAGAGCAGCGTAAGATGTGAGTGTATGCTCTATTCTCTATGGCTAATTTATATAATTGGAAAAATCAAATTCCTAATTATAGAAGAAATCCAGATGAGATGCATGTCATTTTTGTCTGATGGAAATTTCATAAATCCCAGAGAAAAGAAGCCTGGTAAAGGGAACCAGGAATAAGCCTTTGCAGAAAAATCCAGACTGGACATGGTTTCTGAAGGAACTAGAGTGGGAACCTTAGTCCATTCAGCTGCAAAACTATTGGACCTCAGTTTTGTTAGGACTCAAACAAAAGTTAAGAACTTAGGGAAGGTCTATCAAAATCAACAGAAACAGAATGAAGATCCAAGGGAATTGCTAGAATGCATTTATAAAACCTTTGGACAAAATACCAAATTAGATCCTGAAGTTGAAGAAAATAAGTGAAAGGTCAATTTGATCTTCATTAGTCACTCTGCAGAGGACATAGGGCAAAGATTACAGAAGACGAGAAAAGGGGGGCCACGAAAGGCAACTCTGAACTTGTGGAATTAGCATGCAAGATATATATTAATTGGGCTCAAAACCTCAGAGAAGAGGGAACTTCAAAAAGGCAAGAGGAAACACATTTTTTCCTCGCCGAAGCTCTTAGATAGAGTGGGAGGCCAGGGGACTTGCCGGAAGAATTGTACGAGGAGGGAACGGTAGTTAGTATCCCATGCCTGGTTAGAAGACCATCAGAAGGGAAGATGGTTAATGTCTATACAGACAGATAATATACAGTTTTACATGCTCATGAGGCTATTTGGAAGAGAAAGTGCCTGTATCTATTTTGCATAAAATAACTTAAAGACAGGAGGGAATGGATGCACAATTTTGCCCTTCTAGTTAAACGATTTACGAATCCACAAAGGGGGGTGAAAAAGGAGCCCTTTGTTTGGACAAAGGAACAAGAACAGGCATTTAAAATTTGAAGTAAGAATAACTTACCAACTTTGAGAAAACCTTTCTATTTGTAAGCGGACAGAAAAGGCAGCACAGCTCTGAAAGTCGGGGCTCCAGCAAAGGGAAGTGGCAACAACCCACATTGCCTTAAAGTCTTTAATGCAATTGCTCTTCTGATCAAGGAACTAAGAGCATTAATGTTCAAGTATCAAACAAACGTAGTGGGCTTTAACACGAGCACTAAAAAGGGGGCACATAATGAAAGAATACACATTTGGACTGATTCTAAATAGGTCTGTGCTCAAGGAAAAATTCTTAATAGTAAAGAAAAAGAAAAGCAACTAATGGTTGCTTTGCTCAGAGGAATTAAAGATTCCATATGAGGGAATCTGCGCAATCTGGATGGTCGGATCCAGCAGGAGAGGGAAAAACAGCTGACAGAGAAGAAAGGCTGTCAGCAAACCAAGATGACCTGAGTTACCTGACATGATAACTTATGCAGCATTGGAAATGCGAAGAGGACTGAGCCCCAGATATTCTAAAGCAGGGGAACTCCAGGCAACTAGAATTGAAATGACTAGAATCCTATTCAAGGACAAAGGGTGTCTTGAAACTCACCTTAAATGGGTGAATGCCTTACCTTTGGCACTTTGGTCTGTGAGATGTACTCCACAGAAAGGAATTAATATCCCCTTTTGAAATGATTGGGAAACACCCCCCAGTTATAAGTGCTAACTTGAGGAAAAAAAATCATATATAGCACCTAAATCAAATAGGAGCCTCATGGGTGAATCAAATGGTGGGATAATTAAACAAGCGAAAGAAATCCTACAATATTGTGTATCCCTCCGCCCACCATTTCTAAGCACCTCTAGTAATAATATCTAGGTGGAAGACAAGTATAGGTAAAACTCTAAAAAGGAGAAGAATCTGAAACCCAAGGGGAAGGGTTTCATGTACTGTAGTCAGGTGTTCTCCACTTGCAGTAAGAGAGTTGGAATCCAAGATTTGGATCCACTGAACTTGAGTTAAGCCAGCTGTTGCTGAGCCTTAGGGAGCAAACCAGGATGAAACCCATCCTTTAGTGGTCCGCTTGAAGAAGCGCCCCCTATAACTGTCCTACCGGCAATGGGCAGGCTACATACGGGGCAGAAGAGGCCTTACTGAAATCACCCCTGGAAGCTGATTTCTCAACGTACGGCCGAAGATTTGGAGGAGGAAGACAACGTTCTATTTGTTAGATATAAGATGTATTAGAGGAAATGGCAAGCCAAGTATTTGTAGTCATAACTGCATTATCTCTTGACTTATTGTGAATTACTGTCTCGGATATTTATTCTTTTGGAATCCCCCCCCCGAAAGACAGGTGCTGTACCTAAAATCATTGATTGTGACAGAAAGCATTGTGAAACCTCTGGAAATATGTTTGAGGAAATCAGGGAGCGGGTTCTCTGTGATGCTGTGCGTCCTAGGTCTGTGGACATTGTATGTTACAAACAAGGGGTGGTTTTGTGGAACACCTAAGATTGATATTGTTTTTTCCAAATCACATATAATCCCTGCCTTCTCCCTAAAGTGGTGATTCTGTAGTTTAAGAGAATTGTGTTTGGAGACGTTCTACTAAGAGACAATTTTGAGCTTGTAGTGGCTTTGGCTGCTGTTGACAATAAGTCTGCTGAATGATTACATCCTGAATGGTAATTCCCAGTGTTGTGAAAATGCCCAAGTAACCCCCTTTGCTCTTGAGGAAGGATCTGGGGATGTTGAAAAACTCAGGGAACAGGAAAGGATCAATGCATAAGGTTTAAAACCATTGAAGAAATCCGTTCCCGCAAAAGGCGTATTATTGGTCGGTGGGTCGAATCCCTGGACCTAAGCCAACGCCCACAACCCCAGTCAGGCGTTTGGCTGTCCCAGTAAAAAGCAAGAGGGGTCAAAGAGAAAACGGACCCTTGCAACAGTTGAAAAAGGGGGATTATCTGTTAAGAATCCTAGAGTTGGGTCACAGCCTCATTAACCAGACTGATCCAGTGTTGGGATAAAAGTGTTGGGTGTGTTTGTCTGCTGGTCCTTCATCCTATAATGCAATTCCAGTTAAGCCTCAGCTTTGGGAAAAGACTAGAGCCACCTTAGTCCTGGAGAAAGGTGGTAAAGGGAAGCCCAAGGCTGCAGAACTTAAGCTGCAAAATGACTTTCATCAAGCAATTAAAAGACTGGGAATAAGGCACCTTCCCATTGTTGGTCCCATAGCTGTTGGTGTGGAACTTATAGGTCCAGCTTCCATCTGTGTCAAGAGACACCAAGGTTTCAATGTGCCTGTAGGCTCATTAACAGATGAGCAATGTCCCTCAGAAATTTACCTCACCCCAACTAAGAGACTTCTGGATGTAAAACTAACAGGTGTCATTTCTCCCACTGCCTACCGTCTGTTCCAACAGAAGATCACTTTCTCGTTACCCACCAATGTCTTACGAACAAAATGGGGAGGGTGGAATGAAACCTGGGAAAAGTGCCCAAGACCCTTCCAGCCCCCACGACTCCCAATGGGACTCACCATTAGATCCCCTACAGGTTCTTGTCTTTCATTTCCTCAGGAAACATGAGCTCCCGGTACCTTCTTGAGGGACAAATTCTCAGAGATAAGAAGAAAAACCCTGCACTCGAAATCCCTTTGCAGCCCTTGGCAGGCATGACAATGGCAGGCACACTGGGGGTCTGGACTAATGAACAGAACAAACGGACTCATGCATTTTCCATGAACATAGGTGTGTGTGTAGGAGGAAATGAAGTTTTCTTCTTATGTGGGAAAAATGTAAAATTTACTGGAACGTGCACTCTGGAGATTGGAGAAGGTACCTTCAGAGAATAAGCCCTAAAGGTTATTTCATATGTATAACTTGTCTCTTTCTTCTCACTGATATGTTTGCATTGCTAACATGTATTCCTGAGAAAATTAACCTTGCATTGTTGTCTTAAAAGTTTTGTAATAGGCTAGACTCAATTGTAGCTGAAAATAGAGTCTAGAAGGGGGGAAAATGAGGCAGGGTATTGGCATAAAGTGAGACTTAGTTGTTAAGTGTGACATGAGTCTGGGGCACGTTTGGATGATTACGCGGTGTCCCAGTCAGAGCAGCTTTGAAAGAATAATTCTTAGAATTAGCTGAGCTGCAACAGGAAAGCTTGGCTGCGACAGGATGTCTGAGTTGTTAAAACCGCAGAGAGGGGGCCAGCTAATGATTTTGACACCTGGCTTACCCACAAGCGAATGCTAAAAGCAATAAATCCCTGTGCCTGCAAACCCAGATAAGGGGGTACAAGGTGTATGGGGGGGGGGGACGCGAAGCTTGTGGGTTTCCTGCCTGACGTCTTCCCATGTAACCAAGTATGTTTCTTTCTGTATTATAAAACTGAGCTGAACCCGCTTCTCGGGGTTCAGAGGTTTTCAAACAGTATTGGATACTGTTCCTCTGGACTTGGCCAAATAAACTTTTGCTACCTGTGACGTCTAAGATTCGCCTATTTAATTCTGCAACATAGTGGCATGTGATGTCATTCAATCTCAACTACAAAGTCAATTGTCTAGTGGCAACGGTAGGCCCCAAATTGGACAAAGCACTGGCATGACAATGTCAAATATGCCTTCCATGGTAAGAGTAAGATGGGATCATTTTGTATCAGTTTATTTACAAAACTGACGATAATCTAGGGCAGATATTATCATTACCTTACTTCTACTGTTAGGCCAATTAAACCTGGATTCAATACAATTCTTCAGAATTATACTGAAAGAACAGAACATGTGAAATCATCCATCCTTCCCATCTTAGTGAAACTTCTGAATACTTTTGATTGTTCATTGTATCACACAGCATACTTCATAGGCTATATTAATCCAATCCAGCAGAGAGCTCATATTTTTATAAATTAGTATTTCAGTATACAAAACTATCTGGCTATCAGGGCAGTCCAGCTAGTAAGTAGTCCAGCTAGGAGCCACATCTTCCAGAAGACTCAATGCAGCTGCTTTGAAAGCTGTTCCCAGTTATCTCATACATGTGCATGCACAGGAAACATCTCTGTTGGGACAGCACACAGAACAAAGAAGCTCTGTGAAGTGGCTCACGAGAAACCCATGGAAAGTCTCCAAAGTAGCAATACCAAGCAATGGTTTCATCATTTCAAGGTGGATCAGTGCATTCTGCAGAACTGCTCTTTGGAATGCTCTACTACTCTATACATAACAAGAAACAAATCCTGTGGGGTGTTACAGTATAGTATTATGATGAGGCAGGTGTGTTTTGGACACTTCTTCTGCTTTAACCAGTATCTGATTTGCTTTTTATTTATTTAAAATTATTCTTTATTTATATTAACAAATGAAAAGTAGCTAATAAATACTTGTTGTGTTTCAGAATTTGATCGTATAAATTTAATACAACAACAATAAGTACACTTATAAATAAATAAAACTTTAGATCAAGTGTTTTCGGGTCATGGAGTAATTTCAAAACAGTCAAAGCAGATTTCAGGGGAAACTGAAGGCAAACGAAAATTATATGCTTTTCCCATGCAGCCATTACACAAAAATAATTGTTAATAGTCATTTTATAGTGTGATTTCCCCCCCTATAAATAGTTTTCTAAAATCAGCCTTGAATCAGAAGCTCAAGCAAGAAAAACTCAGCAAGTAGATAAATGGAGTGCAAATTGTCCCCTACAAGTGCCAGTGTGTACCTATCCTAACTGAAACAACACATATTTGCCTAAACAACAGCAGCAGCTGCAAAGTCTGGAAGAGTGCAGCACACATCTTATTCTTTCTTCTTCTTCTTTTCATTTATTTCACAACATTTTACAGAATGCCTATTGCTAGAGGACATTGGTTGGGAGGCAAATAACAAATCAAACAATTTTCAAATAACAGCATTAATGATGACTAGCTTTGACTTGGTGAGATTTAATCCAGTCTTGTTTTTCCCTCACCGACTCCTGGTACCAGTTTTACAGCATCTTTGGCTTCAGGTTGATAATATAAAACTGGGCATCATCTCCACATTGATGACCTGGATCCTAACTCTGAACTCTGAATCATAACGGTTTCCCCAGTCAGCCTCGTGTATATATGAATTAGCATGGAGAAATAAGAACACTAAAATACTCAACACTCGAGTTTATAAGGACTCAAAACGTGATTCTCATGACTGTGGATTGTTAGTCACCATTGAAGAAAGAATGGAACCATCACAGAATGGTGCTCCCAGTTTACAACCCTGAAAACAATCTGAAAGATACTAAGGTCAATGGTATCAATGGTTTTAAACACCATTAAAAGGTCCAATACTACTCTCAACAAAGTTCCATCAAATGTAAATCAACCAGAGCAATCAATGCTTTTTCTACCCTGTAACACTATAGAACAAACCAGTAATTGTGCTGTATTATTTTTCCAGCCTACCAACTATTTACAGACATGATTAAATATTTATAGACATGAAAGGGAAAGAAATAAAAGAAAGGTGTCAGCTAATCACAGTAAGCAGTGTGCAACGCTGAACTGTTTGCCTTAATATTGTATTTCCTTGTTAGCATCAACAGTTAAAACTTTATTGCAGTGACTTTTACCTTGCAGCATCTTCCTCTAGCAGCAATTTCACAAATTGCCTGGGAATGTGTAAAGAGAGCACACTCTCTCCCATTTGCTCCAAAATCCTCAGATGGTTGCCATCAGTGGTAGGAAAACGATACATCCGACAAATGGCACCTCCAAACACTAAAATATTAAAACACTTAAATAAGTACTTCATTGCAATTAGGCCATGCAAGCTCCATTCCCCTAACACATTAATTTAACAAACCGTTTAGAGAGGCTAGAAACCCTATTAACCTTGAAATGCTAAAACCTACTTAGCACATCCAAGCATATTAAAAGCACAGCTTATAAGGTACACTCCTCTCAACAAAAAAGCAGAAACGGAAAGTTGAGTTTCGATACAATATGCACAAAAGTTAACATTGAAAAGATTGTTAAGTATTGTATGACCATACAAATGAATATTTAGACTGCGATATTCAGGCCTTCCTAGTTTCTCAGCGTAATGCATTTAGTGATGAGACAAAAGATAGACTTATGAACTGTTCTTGTTTGAAGAACAGTTCTTTTTACACAGCCATCCATGCACCTCCCTTTGATACCACAGGCCCTGTATGTTTCAACTTAAGAGGAAGACACAACAGAAAGATTGGACAACTAATCAAAACCTATGCTGGAAACAGTTACTACGTAAAGAGAACACAGGCTAATGTGCATTCATAATATTTGAATGCCTTTATAATTACCTAATATTTAAGACAGAAACACCAGTGGTGCTAAGTTTTCAATAGTCCTACAAGCATATTAGAGGCTTCTGATCAGTTTCTTTCAGCTTGCAAATTCTTTTGCATCCTGGTGGCCTCCTAAAGATTATGGCTTAGATTCAAAAGAGCACAGAGCTTGCAGCCAACTCCCCCTCCCTCTGAAAAAACCCAACAGATCTCTTATGCATAGACAGATGTACTGTAGATCAATGCCGTATTTTCATCTGCATTGCAATCTAGGCCAACTACTTCTGGTGAAGTGACCTCTGCCATCCTCCCCCACCCTTAATCTAAGAGATTTCAGTGAAATCCTGGAAAAATATTATTACTTAGAATAAAAGTGAACAATGATTTAATCATTTCTGCACATAGATGAGTGAATGACCATAATGCAGATGTCAACGTGTCCAAATGCCTTTATATAGTTAAATCTGTGACGTAGCACAATTTTAAAGATTTGAAAACCATAAAATAATGCAACTTGGAGCTTTTCTTCTTCAGTATTTATTCACTCTTTTCCATTAAGTCAGCTGCAATCGGTCCCCCTAACACTGATAATGTTAACATTCACTGGATCTCTTCTCTCCAGAAAGCCAAATGGAAGAATCCTTTGTCTGGTCAATCTGATTACATAAACACTGACATAATACATGGAAGAACAGGCATGACAATGGACTAGAAAAAGCCAAATTAAGATGCAGAATACTCATCCAGTCAAGAAGCTATTTACCAGATTTTAATAGTGCATCTTTTCGTAATGAAGCATATTTGGATCGGATTCCTAAGGACTCTGTCAAACTTTCATCAACTGGTAACACAGTCTGAAAAAAAGCAGGAAAACATATTAATTATAAATACAGAGTATTAGAGTATCATCATTTGTAAGATTTATATTTAAGTCAGGTTGTCAAATTGAAGATGCAACCTAGAAATTCAGAAACTTGACAAACAACAGATTCTTATAAGCAGAATTGCAAAGTGCCCCGGCCAAGATCCCTCAATTCCTAAGATATATTGTATTTGCCTGAGAGGAAAACAACAGTTCTTTTTTTAAAAATCATCAATAATTTACCTTTAGCATGAAAAAGTTGTCTTATTGAGAAACCAAGAAAGAAAGAAAGAAAGAAAGAAAGAAAGAAAGAAAGAAAGGAAGGAAGGAAGGAAGGAAGGAAGGAAGGAAGGAAGGAAGGAAGGAAGCTTTTTTCCCATTTTCACTTTTGCAGTTGGGATGGTCGCTTCTTCCTTTTAGATACATAACAGAATAATTTTATCCAACAACGGCTGAACTGCTTTGGGGGGGGGGGGGAAATCACTCTAAGGAATGGGGTGGGAAGAATAAGAAGAGTTAGATATGTGGCAGAAAGACAACCCACTCACCCTTCCATTAATAGTATCAGGAGATCTGGTCACAGGAGGCCTTTCGTCTGTGTTTTCTTCCATCTGCCATCCTATGGCTGTAATGTTCCCGACACGGTCATTTTCAGCAGATCTACAATGTACAAATTACCTGGGCTAAATCAATCAGGATCTGTGAGACACAATGGTGCCCCTTTCATTAAGAGAGATACATTTGTGCAAAATGGCAAAATTGGACTCACTCTGGCCTCCAAATTAAGGGGGAATTATGGGGGGAAACATAAGATTAATAATGGATGATTAAGTCTAAAAGTTGGAAAAAATAGAGAAAACTGAAATTACAGGAAGATTGGGATTTGGTAAATTCAATGATGCATAAAGTAGGTCAATCAATTTTTGGGAAGAGAATATTCCCAATACTCAGAAAAGCTTCCCTTTCATCTATTTCCAAAGTAACCCAAACTCTAGTGAGAGGTTGCTCCAGAGGTTAGTGCTGCTACACAGAGGCAATTGTCTTAAAGCAGGGGTGTCCAAACTTGGGAACTTTAAGACTTGTGGACTTCAACTTCCAGAATTCCCCAGCCAGCTATGCTGGCTGGGGAATTCTGGGAGTTGAAGTCCACAAGTCTTAAAGTTCCCAAGTTTGGACACCCCTGTCTTAAAGCGTAAACCTTTGGTTTTGATCTGAGTTTTAAAAATGAATTAAACGGTACTAGCATGTAATCAAAAAGCCTGGCTTTCTTCAATTAGCATACAGATGATTTTCATATGAAATAAGACTAAATACTAACCTTAGTGTTAAATGCAGCCTATGACTTTTCTCCTTAAGTAGATCCTGCACAGTAAATATCACAGAACCCAATAAATACATCTGAAGAAGAAGAAGAAAAAATCAGTAATAAATTCTTGCCATTTTTAATTCCCGTTTTGAAAGGCCATTAATATTTCATGTAAAACTAAGTCAATAATTTGATGGAGGAATCCCTTTCTATCTCAGTTCTCCCTCAATTCAGAAATCATGCCAAATCGTAGAACCCAGTGGTCATAATTCAGAATCTAAATAATGGGTTAAGGGCCCAAGCATTTAACGTAGTTAATAGGCATGTAATGTTGTATACAATAGGTATCTATACCAAATAATATCTAATAGGTTTTCATTTTCCATTTTTATAATAAATGCATGACTCTGTAATCCAGTTTCCTCTTGTTTATGTGTTGCTAACAATGCAAATTATATCAATTCATATTTAAAATGGCTTGTTTTTGACTGCCTCTGTATTAAAATTATACATCTATAATATAAACATTGTTGATCTCTATCATGGGTGTCAAACTTGGAGCGTCCCATTGTCGTCACATGAATAGTGACATTTTCCCCCTGGGGCAGGCGTGGCCTACACGTGACGCATCTGGCCCACGGGCCACCAGTTTGACATCCCTAATGTACATATACATGAGAGAGAGAGAACTTTTCTTTATGGGGATAATTTATGAAAACAAGAAGAGGAAAGAACCACTCAATGTCTATTATAATTATTTTTTAGGATTCAGATCCAAAGATTCGTTTCCTCCCTGCCACAGCATGGAAATCTTTGGTTCCATCTTAAAATAACCCACCAACTATATACTGTGTTTAATTATACAGCATACTACCATCCTTTTTTACTCAATAATGATAATAAACAGGGGCATTTAAAGTTCATTAGCAAAGTAAGGTTGCAGATTTCCTTTTGCACCTGCAAACCCCAATAAAAATGCCAACCCAGCATTAGACATGCAGCCGGGGTGATTTTCACTTAATTCAAATAGACAGTATGATTCCTGATTAAATTTGTATGTATTTTTGAGCAAAGTAATGTAATATATTTAATATAATCTTCAAAAACAGGCTCAGACTGTTATATTTATAATAACTATAATAATGCCAGCCTTTAAAGAATTTAGACAGGGCCTCCGGGATCAAAAGCATGCAAGCTTTGGTTCAGATGTGCAGCAATAAGATATTTTAAACTTACAGTTCCCTGAGATCTATCTTTTACATCGTATATAGAAAGCTTAATTTGTGTCATCTGATTAATAAGAGAGTCTTGAAAAAAGGCAATGCTGCTTAGAAAGATGGGATTATTTGTGCCCTATAATGGAAACAAAAAAGAAAACAAATCAAAAATTAGTAGAGACAAATTGGTACCAGTTGAATTTAATCAGGTTACTGATGCGGCAAATACAATACCACCTACCTCAATAATTTCTGTTTGAGCATGCTTTGTCCAGAATGCCTGAGGTGGTGTAGTTACACTCACTGCTACAAAACAATTTGGCTTCCTATCTAGTGATGGAGTTAACAGTTCACTGCAAGCTGTGGAAAATTAACAGCACTGTTTGTACACACTGAAGAACTGAATTTCACAAATAGAATACAAGAAATGAAATTTTTTCACTTGCTAAATACAAAACAATGACTGAACCAATCATAATTGTTGCCATTCTGATACACATGTTATACCACAAAACATTAGGCTTCTGTCTGAAATAAAGAACAAATGAAAAGAAGAAACAGAAGATATTGAGCATGGGAAAAAATAGTGTGAAAAATGTGTATCAATTAAAGTTTAATTATAACTTAAAGTTAGAAAATTTTCAAGGATTAATGAGAAAAAGAGAATTGTATATTCAGATGACATATTTCACACAAAGGTGTAGAATGGAAGATTGATCAAAAATGGTAGTGTGCAGAAACAGATTATTAGAACAAGAAGCTGCCCACTTTGTGTTAATTTTGATACATTTCTGACATATTCTCCATGAAACGTTTGGAAACTAGACCTCAAACAAATAAGAGGAAGTACTTTTTCACCCTTAATTTGTGTCATCTGATTAATAAGAGAGTCTTGAAAAAAGGCAATGCTGCTTAGAAAGATGGGATTATTTTTGCCCTATAATGGAAACAAAAAAGAAAATCACTTGTCTATGTGATCACTGGGATCACTGGTCTATGGAACTTCCTGCCAGAAGAAGTGGTGACAGCTGTCAGCCTCGACACCTTTAAGAAAGAATTAGAGGAGTTCATGGAGAACAAGGGTATCCATGGCTATCATTATGGATGCCTAATGACACCCTCCGGGATGGAGAGATAGGCAGGATATTTCTCAATGCCATTTGCAGGGAATCATAAGCAGGCGAAGACATCTGCTTGGGAATACCCTGAAGCAAATGGTGAGCCACTGTGTGAGACAGAATGCTGGACCAGATGGGCTGTGGCCTGTTCCAGCAAGGCTATTCTTATGTTCTTATGTTCTTATATTTTACTGATCTTGCTATTTAATGTTTTAATTTAACAGGCAGTTTTCTTAGAAAGGTGATATATTTAAAATACATTACCAAAATTAATCCAACTTGATAAAGCACAGAGTACCGAGGAAGGTAGCTCTAAGTGTCATAAGATCTTGTAAAACATATTTTGCTATAACCAGCCATTAAAGTGTACATAAACTAACCCCTATATAAGCAGCAAGAATAAAGGTAGTATTTTCAAAGGAATGAGGAAAAACATATTATGAAATTACTTACCTAAACTAAATTCTAAAATTGGCTCGTCTGGATCTTGGATGTTTCCTGTAAAGCACAAAGGTTAGCAAAATTGTGTGCTGCTTTTGGGAAACCCAAATTCTTATTAGCCCTCATGCTTTTTCAGAAAGACTCAAAAGACTCAACAGAATTAAAAGAAATAAAATAAATTGATCATGATTCATAAATTATGGAATTAGCTTCTGGAGTCACTTTCAGAATTATTTTATCTCTGGTTTTACTATCTATGTCACTATACAGTATCCTTTTAAATATCCATCAAACATCCCTATTACATTGTATTTGCCATATATTAGGGGAACAGAAGCCAAAAACCATAAATTCATCATAACTCTCTAATCTCTGCTCTTAATATTCTGAAATTTTGCAGGTTATGAATCTAGAAATATGTGCTACTTTCATAAAAATTGACAAAAAATAAATCACACAATGGTAGGAAGGAGACACAAACTACGTTTTCACGACCTTTCAAATTTTTATTATCACCATCCAATGGAAAAAAAGATCTGAGTGTCTGTAAGAATTGCATTTAAAAATATTAAAGCAAAATAAAATGAAATTATTCATTTAACTCCTTTGGGAGAGGTGGGGTGATGTTTTTATTTGCTCTGCTATAACAAAATGAAAAAATAACATGGAACATAGAATAACAGAGTTGGAGGGGACATCTTCTTGACCAATCCCTGCACCATTTCAGACAGTCCAAGTCTGTTCTTAAAAAATTCCAGTGTTGGAGCATTCACAGCTTCTGGAGGCAAGTTATTCCACTGATTAATTATTTTAACTGTCAGGAAATTTCTCCTAGGTTGCTTCTCTCTTTGTTTAGTTTACATCCATTGCTTCATGTCCTGCCTTCAAGTGCTTTGGAGAATAGGTTGATTCGTAATGGCAACCCCTTAGATATTGGATCACTGCTATCATGTCACCCCAAGTCCTTATTTTCATTAAACTAGACACAGCTAATTCTAGCAACCGTTATTATATGTTTTAGCCTCCAGCCCTCTAATTATCTTTGTTCTTCTCTGTACTCTAGAATCTCAACATCTTTTTTTATATTGCGGCGACCAAAATTGGATGCAGTATTACTACTATTGGATGGTCTTACTAAGACATTATAAAGTGGTATCAACATTTCATGTAATCTTGATTCTCTCCCTCTGTTAATACGTCCTAGAACTGTGTTGGCTTTTTTGGCAGCTCAACATACTGCTGGCTCATAGTTAAGTGGTTGTGAGGGACTCCAATATCCCTCTCACAATTACTACTATTGAGTCAGGTACCACCTATACCAGGGGTCTGCAAAGTTGGCTCTTTGAAGACTGGTTGGCTCTTTGAATTCTGGGAGTTGAAGTCCACCAGTCTTCAAAGAGCCAACTTTGCAGACCCCTGACCTATACTATACATGTTTATAGTTTATTTACTATACCTGTTTATTGTTCAAATGTAGAACCTTACATTTTCACCATCAAATTTCATTTTGATGGTCGGGCCCAATGTCCAAGTCTGTCAAGATCCTTCTGTATCTTAAAGCCTATCTTCTGTTGGCTATTCATGCTAGCTTGGTATCATCCACAAATTTGATGAGTTCCCCTTCTATCCCCTCATCTAAATCATTGATGAATATGTTGAAGAGTAGGGCCTAAGAAATAGCGTTAATAATTAATACTAGGAAAGCACAGGTAGGGAACAGATAATCACCTGTCAAGGATAAGCCTGACATATCAGAGGCAACATCAACAGTAAAGGCCCGCTGCACTACGCGGGATTTTGAACTATGTCGGGGGCTGAGATCTTTCACTGACATGTTGTCATGAGGAAGCCACTTCTTTACACTGCTTGAAGCATCCAAAGAGAAGAGAGATTTGGTCTTTTTGCAGCCCTTATGATGTTAGCATGCTAAAATTAAAAAAGGAAAGGAAAGCCCAAGTGAAATTTGATTTCACACAACAAACATTTCAATGCTCATTTTACCAGTCAATTAATTAAATAATTAATGATCGCATTAACACATGGTTGGTGATGTTAACAGTATACCATTAGCTTTAGTAGACATTAAGGTTTAAGTCAATAAAGAAAGCAAACATGAGAAATAAAATATGAATCTCAAAGTTGCTATATCACAAACATAAGTACCCTAGTCATATATTGAACCAACTGAGCTCTATCCTAAATAACTTAATATTGATCTCTTTTTGCAACCACAGGTAAGACTAACCGCAACCTGTTTGAATTTAGGTGCCATGACAAACTGAGACCAATCTAATGAAAGTGATCACAGGAGAAGAAAAAGGAAACACACGATTATCTTGTTTTCCCAATTGTATATTGTATTTTATTTTGATGCCAGAACTAAGCTGATTCAAAATTGTATGTAATGTCTCCGTGACTTTGCTTTTAATCTACGATCTGTGACAGCTGGAAAAATAACAGTAAGACTTCAGTTAAAAATGTTAAAGCAAGCGAACAAAATCCTCCACAACAACTGGAGTTCTGAATATTAAGATCTCTCAAGATGATCTGGTTTGATATGGTACATAAACAAATGTTTCCAGAGTTTCAGAGCATGTGGTTCCATATAGTATCTGTGACTTTGTACACCATATTTATGTATGTCATACTTACAGGAGGGCTATTGTCCTCTTCGATGTGAGCATGGTATTGCATTTGTTAAAGGCCAATTTAGTTTCCCATCTGAAAAAGAAGCCCATATTTAGTTATTCAGTAAAGCATGCAAAGTGGATATTGATTTTAAAATCCACATTTTTCTTTGACCTTTAGCCTCTTAAATTTTTAGCCTCTTTTACTGGCATGTTAACTACTGCAGGTCAGGTGTTTGTTTCAGTTTCAGATGGATGTTATCAGCAGTCTTGTGTTTAGAATTCACCAACTTTACTATAAAGGTATTTTAAGACAGAAAGAAAGCAACTAACCAATTACATTATGCAAGTTATGAAGTAAGGTTTATGGAAATCATATCCCATTCTGAATTAGTTTAAGAGAATAAAATATTAATTTTATAAAAGCAGTCTGCATAATTTCAATTATACAATTTTTGGATTGTTATCAGCTGTAGCCAAAAATATACAGAAAGAAAATTCTGAAAAACTTTTTTTAAATTTCCAATTTTATTGATATTATGTATCTTCAATATAAATGAGAAGGATGAGGGAATGTGCTAATGTAGTAAATTATTTATGTAGACATCCGTTTCAGCCTTCCCACCCTCTTCACTTGGCACATTATAATAATTCTGTGACAACCTGTGTTTAGGAAACCCAAATCTGTGATGGAAAATTGATTAACTGCAGGCTTCCCAGCCCACTTCAAAACCTGTGTATTATCTATAAAGCTTTATACGTTATTGCACTAGATAAGGATATATTAGGGGCTGCTATGATGAACATGATGCTGTCTATCCTATCTAGGGAGGAGGGAAAGTGGGCAGGAAGACTGAAAGGAGGACCTTCTCTATAATGGCGCCCACTTTAAGGAACATACCGCCTCTGTGAGACATCCAGATGTAACCCTCTTGGCTTTTCATGAAGTTCTAAAAACATTTTTCCTTCAGAAGACTTTGTTCTTTAGTGAGGAATTGTGGGCATCATTTTAATTGATGTAACTGATTTTGATTTCGTTGCAATGGTTTGTGATATTATTTAAACAGACCAGAATCATTTAAATTTGGAAGGTACCTAGATATTGTTAAATGAACAAACAATATAAATTAGTTTACGATGTATAATGCTATCCTTTTCAAAACCATTTATTCATTGTCAGTAGTGCAAAAAGGTGTGTGTGTGTGTGTGTGTGTGTGAGATATAAAATCATCTATCTAGTTTCAGAGATTAATGCTCTCTCTGGGAATCCATATATATATATAAAATTTATTCTTCAACTCAAGTTAATTTCAGCTATAAATAGAATCCTTAAGAAAATCAATACTGCCTGGCAAATTATGTTTTTCTTATTCATCCCTTCTAGGTTTCAACACAAACTGTTTTGGCTGCAGCATTTTAAATAAGCTATTGGAATATTTTTAGGTTTTAGGGCTAGGAAAAAGATACTGTGATTTGAAATCCTTTAATAGAAATAGTCTGGCTTTGTTCATACAAGAAAAATAAATTTCAGAAGTCTGAAGAAACTGGTTTATCATTTATTTTCCACAAGTCATGCAGTCATATATACAGCCCTTTTGATCCCATTTTATTTTACGTGCTGTGAGAATAGCTATATGTCTTCTGCCTAACACAGTCTTCTTGCTTAGTTTAAGATACTTGACTTCCAAGCTACACAGCAAGGCGGAGGGCCAACTTCAGATGACAGATTCAATATTGCTTGGGTCAGTTCCATCCAAAGAGATTAGTAAAGGCTCTTCCACATGATCGTACATAGTTTGTGAATACGACAAGAAGAATTTTGGTTTATCGTTCTTTGCAGATATAGCTACCATGTTCTCTCTCTCTAACACATGACCCTATGGATTTCTTCCAAACTGGAAGATATAAGAAGCAACTTAAAGTTTGCTTTTATATGAATTTTTAAATGTGAATGTAAGATTGGTAACACATAGTGTGTTTTGCACATGTGCTGCATATTTACTGGTGGAGTTTTCTGTATTAATTCATTTTTAGAACCCTCTTGACAAAGGAACATTATTTCGAAGTATTTTTAACTTGCACTTTAGAATCCCTCACTTACTCCACACACACACACACACCCAGTTTTAGGGCTAATCCCTCCTTTTTTTCCCCCTAGGGCACCTTCTGAGCAATGCCAATGAGCGTTGTAATGAGCAACATGCTCCTTATTTCCAAGCCTATGCTATTTTGGGAACTTTTTAAATATTTGTCTTTTTTTTCCCTGATCACCACCATATACCATATATAGGAGTGCTACCGAAGCTTTGCTTAAAACATTGAAAAGCCCTTGTCAAACAACAATTTTTTCCCCTGACTATTTTGTCCTTTATTTAAAATTTCACTCAGATAAGGTGCTCCTACATCCATCTTTAGTGGAAGCAAGCAAGGCTTTTGTGATGCACATATTATGGTATCCGACTAGCAAACATCTCTTTTATATGTTACATCCTCTAACCCAGGGGTCTCCAACCTTTGCAACTTTAAGTCTGAAGGACTTCAGCTCCTAGACTTCTCCAGCCAGCAAAGCTAAGAGAAGTCTGGGAGCTGAAGTCCTTCAGACTTAAAGTTGCAAAGGTTGGAGACCCCTGACCTAACCCTCACAGTGTCAACCTTAAACTCTGTCTACCATGGACCTCACCCGATTCCTAGGAGGTCCGTAAAGGAGGCGTGCATAAGCGTACCAGCGTGCCTTCCATCCCTGTCCTAATTTATTTGTACTCAGTTCCCTCGTTCATGTTCATGTTTATACTTATACCTGTTATTTTGTACATGTTTAACCAACGAAATAACATATAATATAAATAAATAAAATCCACGAGTTGCTAAAATTAGCAAGTTTCACTCACACTTGCTCACATACACAAACACACAAAGTGAGATGAAAAAATTCAGTGTGTCCCACCCCAAAACTAAATATTACCCTCAAATGGTGTGGCATAAGCACATTTCTCCCCTCACCTTCCCATCCCAGTTGTATAATCTTTCAGCCTGTGAAGAGATTCTGTGTCCCAAGTATGCTGGTCTCCCTTGTTATACAATGTCTTCATACTGTCTTTTAATGCAAGGATGGTTATTATTGGTTAAAATGAATCCCATACAGTAAAAATAAACTTTTTATTCAGAAACACAACTCTCTTCTTGGGAAATTATTTTGATTTCTTGGTTATTTTTCTGGCAAGCTAAGATGCCATCCTGGAACACTAGTGTTTGCTCTAATAATTGGCCCCAAGAGGAATGCTTAGAATAGGAAGGAAGAGGCTTCCTTCAGCAAGGACAGAAAAACATGGTCCGGTTTTAAGGGATTCAGCTTGTTAAATCAACCAAGTAACAATTTCTTTTTTTAAAAAATATATCTTTATTAATATAAAATTAAACACTCAACAGGTATAGGGTAGGGGTATCTGGATGAACATACAACAAGAAGGGGAGGGAGAACGACATACCGGGGGTTGACTACTCCCCTAATTTAAGAGTTGAGTTTTTTCCAGTCTAACTTAACAGTTATAATTTACAATTATACTTAGATGTCTACATATATACAGTGGTACCTCGGTTCACGAACTTAATTCGTGAACTGACTCTGTTCGCGATCCGAATTGGTCGTGAAGCGAGGCACAATTTCCCATAGGGTTCAATGTAAATCCGGTTAATCCGTTCCGACCTTGTTTTTTGGTCGTGATTCTTGAACTGACTCTGTTCGCGAACAGAATTGGTCGTGAACAGAGGCACAGTTTCCCATAGGGTTCAATGTAAATCCGGTTAATCCGTTCTGACCTTGTTTTTTGGTCGTCCGCGGCTCCGGTTCGTGAATCCGAGCATTTTTACGAACTTTTCTGTTCGTGAAGCGAGGGCGGAGTTCGTGAAGCGAGGCGGAGTTCGTGAAGCGAGGCGGAGTTCGTGAAGCGGAGCATATTTTTACGAACTTTTCCGTTCGTGAACCGAAACGGTGTTCGTGAACCGGGGCACATTTTTTGGGAAATTTTTGGTCGTAATCCGAATTGGTCGTGAACAGAGGTGTTCGTGAACCGAGGTACCACTGTATATATATCTATATATTTCTCTCAAGTTCACTATTACCTTGTTTATTCCTCACATTTATTTCACAATTATTCTGTCTAATTGGTTTCCTTAATATCAACCAAGTAACAATTTCCATCATGCCCACCAGCATCACAATGAGGTCTCTTGGTGACAAAGATTTAGGATAATTTTTGTTCTACATTTCTAAACATAATCTGAGATATCAGAAGACACACAGGTTGTAGATGGCCGATTCAAATCTTTTGAAATTTTTAACCCTACTAGGACCACAATGACAGTTATTTCAAATGCGTTTAATTTTTCTGATAACATTGCACAGTAGACACCAAAGATCAGAGATGAAAAGATCACTCACAATCTTTTCTTCAAATTAATATAAAACAGATAAAAAATTATAAAATAAACCATAAACTTATTACAGATCTGTATGGTAACACTGTTTCACCATACAGCAAAGGTTGAGTCTGTTTTAAATCACACCGACTCCTTTGGACTTCATAGGCACATGGGCAGTAATGCAAAAGTGGTTTGCCACTGGCTTGTAGCATGTTCTTTTTGACTTCCTAGCCCATAGTCTTGGTCTTCTTATCTCCTATCCAAGGACCAATCCTGCTCAGAAGCCAAATCCGGACAAGATAAATCAACTTAACTAAGCTGGACTTGGATCTGAACAGATGGGGAGGCAAGGCTGGACAATATAGTGTTTAATTTAGCATTTAAAAAACTGAGTCTTAATGTTAAAATTAAAGCAAGTTATATAATTTTAATTGACTGATACAATCTTTTTCTCTATATAAAGAATTAGAATAAAAATGTAATTTAGATATGGGATTTTTTCCTTCTCATTAATTTTATGTTTTGTTTGGATTTTTTTTTCAGGGCAGGTGTTATTTTTCCTTTTCTCTTTTCTTATTTCTTTCTTTCTTTCTTCTCGATGGTTTAATATATGATGGTTTTCCCTTTTATATTTTTTCATATAATATATTAGGCTTCTTTTTTATAGTCTTTTACACAATAGTAATATAGTTGTATAATTACATTGCTGTTTGATTACATAAAGAATGATAAATAATTACTGTTTTTAAATAAATATTAATTGCTGATATCTTTAAAGTTAAATAAAAGTATGCTTTTAAAAAGTATCAACCAAATGCTAAGCCCTGCTGAAACAAATACTTAATAAAGTATCTAATACAAATCAATATTGCCTAAATTACATATTTGCATCCAAATACTTATTTCTATAAAGACTGACTTGTTATATTATCCTGCAGTGACAGATTGTTTTTAATTCTTTTAACAAATTTTTCTTTTACCTTCCACTAGGGGTCTCTCACTCTGACTGCAAGTGAGGATTTAACCTTATTTTATTTTTTTAAAGTATATGACCATCTATTTTAAGCAAATAACTATGCCCAGCTGACAAACAGTAGACAGAAATAATATTTTGTCTCATTCTGGTGCTAAAGCCCTTCACATAGAAAAATAAATAAATCAGATCCTAGGTCCAAGCCTGATTTAAAACGTGCCACTCCTTTCTTCAGTTTATTTCCTGAACCTTTCAGGCTGCATCAATTTTTAACATCTGTTTCATTTTGACCACAAGAGGAACAAAACGAACAGGAAAGACTGTTGAAAGCTAACAAAGTCGATATTCTAAAATAGGAAGCAATGGATTTTCAACTTTGCTCTGAAATTTTTTTTTTTCTTCAGCAATTATAAATTCTGCTACTCTACCACACAATATAGAAAGACGTGGAGATCTTTCATATCTTCAACTCACATGTAACTTTAAATAAGCATGTTGGATTTCACCTTGACTCCCTGAATATTTGAAATGATCACTAAAAGGCATATTCTCCTATGCTAGGCTGGCTCACTACTCATAATTACAGAAAATCCTTCAGGAAAATTGATTGGATGTCATGGATTTTTTCATTTAGAAACTTTTGATAATCTTCCAGGAATCTTTGGTCTTTTTTAAAAAACTGCTTCAGTAAACAGTATCACCACAGAGGTTTGACAGC
Organism: Rhabdophis nuchalis; assembly: GCA_039707465.1. NCBI lineage: Eukaryota > Metazoa > Chordata > Lepidosauria > Squamata > Natricidae > Rhabdophis > Rhabdophis nuchalis. The sequence goes on along the minus strand of CM077651.1, from coordinate 36,299,501 downwards.
ATGATCTTTCATTTTCCATGCTTTTAGCACTCTAAAAAAATCATGTTGTAATCTCTTTTATTAAAACTAAGTGCCATATTCTGTATTTTAAAAAATACAGAAATATAACCAAATGCTGTAATAAGGAAGTTTTCAAAGGGGAAAAAACAAGAAAGCCACGTGATCTAAAACAGAGGTCTCCAACCTTTGCAACTTTAAGTCTGAAGGATTTCAGCTCCCAGACTTCTCCAGCCAGCTTTGCTGGCTGGAGAAGTCTGGGAGCTGAAGTCCTTCAGACTTAAAGTTGTAAAGGTTGGAGACCCCTGATTTACAGAATATATTATCTGGAAGAGATATTTGCAGAGATTGGAGCAGTAGGTGACATGGCAATGGTTCAAAGCTGGCTGGAGAAGTCTGGGAGCTGAAGTCCTTCAGACTTAAAGTTGTAAAGGTTGGAGACCCCTGATTTACAGAATATATCATCTGGAAGAGATATTTGCAGAGATTGGAGCAGTAGGTGACATGGCAATGGTTCAAAGCTGGTTGGAGAAGTCTGGGAGCTGAAGTCCTTCAGACTTAAAGTTGCAAAGGTTGGAGACCCCTGATTTACAGAATATATTATCTGGAAGAGATATTTGCAGAGATTGGAGCAGTAGGTGACATGGCAATGGTTCAAAGCTGGCTGGAGAAGTCTGGGAGCTGAAGTCCTTCAGACTTAAAGTTGTAAAGGTTGGAGACCCCTGATTTACAGAATATATCATCTGGAAGAGATATTTGCAGAGATTGGAGCAGTAGGTGACATGGCAATGGTTCAAAGCTGGTTGGAGAAGTCTGGGAGCTGAAGTCCTTCAGACTTAAAGTTGCAAAGGTTGGAGACCCCTGATCTAAAAGATCTTATTTCTGCTAGCAATGGAAGGGTAGAACCATTTTGATTTTGTTTTTTACATTTACAAGACTGGATTGGAATCCTACTCTGAATCAAAACCAGTTCAACACGGATATTACAGATGCTTAGTAGAAAATGCCTTATCCCTCAGCTATGCCTACGCTATGATAATAAATTAAAAGGTTACCTTTCTGGTTTGTCAAGGAAAAGCTGAAAATCACAGAGGAACTAGAGCCAATTTAACACTTGCTCATTATAATTGCAGAATGCGAAATAAGCCTTGGTCATGTTGCTTTAATTCATTTTCCACAGATATCATATCAATCTGGCTGTCAATCTTTTTGATGCTTTCACATGAAATCTGAAATACAAGCAAAAGAGACCGTTTGGTGATTGTTTAAATATTTGCAGAATGGTCTGATCAAAACAAAATCCAAAGCATGTCATTCAATATCTCACTGTTATTATTTTAAAGTATCCCCATGCATCAATAAATATTTGATCAAATTAATGAATATTAATGGGAAAGAAGTTCTCGGAGGCCAAGATATTCTGCAATAGAAAAGGAATTTAAAATTTAATTACAGGTCAGAACTTCTATGGTTCCAAAAGTATTACTTCTAGAGGTCATAGCAGCATCTTCCCTGAACAACTATTGTGGCAGGAATTTGCATAGCCATTGTCTCTGGAATGCCTTGAGCAATTTCAACCAAACTTGGTACACAGATGACTTACCCTCTGAAAAAATATATTGTGACACTCCTAAAGCCCCTTGGGGTGTGCATTCTTTTAAGGTACAGCCTGTTGTGCCTTAAAATGGCTTCTACTATACTGCCATAAAATGGCTTCTACTGTACAGCGCAGTGGAGTCGCCATGGTAACGGCTTCACAGTACTCCACAAGGGGGCTCCCTCTGGTAAGGGGAAAAATCCAACATTAGAAATTATGTTTGGTCTGCACATTTTCCCTCTATAAATAAATACCCAGGCAATGTCGGATTATCAGCTAGCAGAATATAAAATTTCCACTGCAAGTTTAGGCAGCAAATTCATTTCAGCTTCATACTATATTAGCATCCAGGTTGGCCGCTTTTATATGTAAAAATTTGGAAGTTAGCTGCAAGGGAAGGTGAGAAACCAGGTCCTTCAGAATGAGAACTCTTTTGCAATTTTGTTCAGTGATTTGCAAGATTCTCATTCCAAATTACACCTAGAAGAACATAGCCAGGGTAAAGTACATCCAAAAACATATTGTCCTATTTAAAATATATATTTGTGAAGCAAACATATGATGCATGAAAACAAATGCATTAGAAAAGAGGGTATACAAAACTACAGGCAGCAATTTGTGCAACTATTTTCTGTCAAATTTGAAAAAAATGGGCCAAATGTACAGCTCACAATAAAAGAATTACAGCAGAATCAAAATAATAATAATCAGAAATAAGGCATGTAGGCTTCCTCATTCTTCCCCCCCCCCCCATTAAAAAAAAGAATCAAAACTAGCACAGTTGAAAGATTTTCAGTACAAAAAAGCAGTTTATTTTCCGTTTGCAAAACATTTGAAACTAAACCACCCACTTTCAAGTGGCACATGTATAGACGTAATACAACAGCTGTGTGTAAAATATACACACAAAAAAGGATCTTGTGTATGCATGGCCTTAATGATGGTTGAAATTACACAAACACAAAAATCCAATCTAAAAAGGAGTTCTTCTTCAATGGATTTTGGCACAGCAGTCTGAATTGTCATAAACATCCCAATCATAAAAACAGGAATATCAGATTTTAACTAAAAAGAAATCTACTTTTTAACACATTGTGATTTTTTTCTGATTATTTTAAATCAAAATGAAAATTGCCACCTCCAGGAAATTATGTATAAAACAATTATTATTTGTTGCACAGAATCAAGATACAATCCTAAAGAATGACTTACTGAATGTCATTCTTTCCTACCATTTGACTGAAACCTACATTGCTCACCACAAACACAACTTATTAACCTGCAAAAGACTTAACCATCTAGCTAGAGTAGCGTGTGGAATACATTTGAAGAAATGTAATAATTGTCTTTTGGCAACACCAGACAGCCAATTTGATCTAGTGATTAAGGCATCAGGCTAGAAAGTGGGAGACCATGAATTCAAATCCCACCTTAGCCATGAAAGCCAGCTGGGTGATTTTGAGCTAATCTCTCTCTTGGATCAACCTCTCTCACAGGGTGATTGTTGTGGAAAAAATAGGAGAACGAAAGTGTGTTGGATATGTTCATCAACTTGAGTTATTTGTAAAAGTAATAAAGGTGGGATTCAAACATACAAATGAATAAAAATACAAATCATGGAAATCCCCTTTGAAGGAAGCCTCTTAACCTTTAAACCTATGCAAATTTTTCAATAACACAATCCACAGAGGAAGTGACAAAAAAAGGTGCCACTTCTCAAGTTTTATCCAAGAAAATATTTTTTTTTAATAATTTGCATTCTGACTTGAAATGAACATCTGCTGGGATATATCAACTAAAGCTCCCAGAATTCCCCAGCCAACATGGAGTTGAATTCCATGCATCTTTAAAAATTGCTGAGGCGGATAACATTGAACTAAAGGAACTTTGTACAGCTAGTCCTCATCTTACAACAGTTCATTTAGTGACTGTTCAAAGTTACAATGGCACTGAAAAAAGTGACTTATGACCATTTTTCATACAACCATTGTAGCATCCCCAGGGTCAAATTTGATTGCTTGGCAATTAGTTCATATTTATGACCATCGTAGTATCCTGGAGTCATGTGATCTCCTTTTGTAAACTTCTGAAGAGCAAAGTCAATGGGGAATTCAGATTTACTTAACAACCATGCTAGTAACTTAACAAATTCACTGATTTACTTAATCACTGTGACAAGAAATTTTTTAAAATGGGGCAAATTCACTTAACAGATGTTTCACTTAGCAACATAGATTTTGTGCTCAATTGTGGTCGTAACTGGAGGTCTACCTGTATATGGATTAATCCACTGCAGTTTCCATGCAAGCTTTATAGTTGTGTTATAATCTGCCGTAACACCTAATACATGGTACAAATAGAATAGACAGTCCCTACCACAGCTGATAAGTATATAATACATTTGCCCTTATTATAGCAACTACAATGAATGGACTCAGTCCTGAATTATACATTTTTAATCCAGACTATTGCATAATGGTCAATATCTGATTTTAAATAAAATCAGAACTTATTACAGTGGATACAACAACACAGATGATTCCCCCAAAGGTCAAATTTTATGAAACATTGCAGTCCCACGTGATAACTGAAAGTGTTCGGCATTGAAGAAAAGCGGAATTAAGTGGCTTTTCCCTTCTTAACCACTTCCTTCTTTCCAAAACCTTCGCTAGCAAAGATTTCCCTTCTACAAAATAACTGAACCCCAAATAAGAGAAGGCCGGGAAAGTCAAGGGGTGGCGTTTTGCAGGGAAAAGCAGCTGTCAAAAAAGCACTAAGTTTTGTTTTCCTCTGTCTCTTTTTTTTTTATTAAAGCATTGCCCCTAAAAGTGTTTTGTAGTTTTAAAAAAGAAAGCATTGGGTAACAGTATGATATATTTTGTTATAGGAAGATTTCCTGAGCTCCTTGCCCAAATGAATTGGAGTATAACAATATATATACAATACAATAGCAGAGTTGGAAGGGACCTTGGAGGTCATCTAGTCCAACTCCCTGCCTATGCAGGAAGCCCTATACCGTTTCAGACAAATGGCTATCCAACATCTTCTTAAAGACTTGCAGTGTTGGGGCATTCACAACTTCTGGAGGCAAGTTAGCAATACTCTAGCAATACCTTAGCAATACAAATTACCAATACTCTTCTTGATACCAAATCCTGTTTATTCAAATACCTATTTATTACACTGCAAAATACACAGAAGCCAACATCAATTCAATGTTTATATTGTATTTATGCAATATCTTTCCCATGTCCAAAGTATCACATAGACAATATCTAAATATGATGGATATAGAAATTATTATGTTTCTCCATTACTTCAGCGGGAAGCTTATTCTATTTTTTCTGTGTTCCTGATCCTGAGTAACGCATGGTTTGCTTGGACTACACTGAGTGAGGACGAATTGTCTTGATCTACGCACAAAATATATATTTAATGTATACAAATAACAAACTTCCTTTATTTTTTATTATCTTGTGGGGTCACTCTACATAGCTGTTCATGCATGGTCCATGGATTGGACACACCTGCTGTAAGATCTGTTTTAAATAAAAACTTGTATATGTCTATTCTATGTCTAATACAAAGAAATAAGAAATAAGCTTCAATCCATTGCTGCCCAAAACATTCAGATATATTTGCAATGCTGCAGTACAGATTTTCTTTAAAACAGTGCTACTGATAGTTAATTATGACAGTACACCTTAGAAGAATTAGATTAATTAATTTATCAATTAATTTTAATTAATGAGTTAAAATCTGGTGTCATTTTAATTATATAAATTCTGGAGATACGCTTTATGGATTTTGTTAATGCTGTTTTTGCTCCTTTTCTTTCATATCTAATCATTACCTTATTTATTGATGAATATAATGCATGTTATGTAGTATTCTATTTTAATGTTATCTGATGCCATTACAGTTCAACATTTCAACAACTGGCCATTTAAAACAGGAATGTATTTATCCCTAATGTTATGAGGAAGACAAAAAAGGAAACCATTTCAAATCATTTACTAAGTGCAAAAAAGGAGTGTCACCTTCAAGGAACTTTCAGAGTTCAGACTGTAACCTCTTCCTCCAGTTGTAAGTCAATGTCAAAGTCAAATTGTAAGTATTTGAAGCAAGAGTTTGCATAACTAGGAAGACAAACCACAGTTTGTTCTTGTTCTAGTTTTAATCCTACATTAGGGATGAAAAATCAGCTGGGTGACTTTGAGTCAGTCACTCCATCTCCGCCTAACCCACTGCGCAGATTTGTTGTGGGGAAAATAGGAGGAGGAAGGACTATTGATGTGTTAGCCCCCTTGAGTTCAGTGGTGGGATTCACTTACCTTTGCTACCGGTTCGCAAATGTAAACGTGGGCGCTCGCTTTACTCGCAAACACCATCTGCCCATGTACAGGTCGTGCATTATGTCGGGCAGGTGGGCGGAGCCTCTAGCAGTTTCTACTACCAGTTCATCTGAACCGGTAAGAACCGGCAGAATGCCACCTCTGCTTGAGTTGTATATAAAAAAAGAGTGGGATAAAATTCTAAAATTAAACAAAAAGTGCCTTCTATTTCCCAAGTGAAAGTGGAAAGCTTATCCCCGTTGCACTGGCTTTGGAGACACTTGGAAAGCAAACTGTTATCTTGACACTTCCTGAGCCATTTTATTAGGGAGAGCTCTTTTCATCACGATATCAGGTAAATGAAACCAGCTATCTGAACCTTCAGATGAGTTATAAATGAGAGACTCTATTCCTTCAGTATATTCATGCTAGCACAAGGTTTAAAAACGGCTCTACTCAAATGTAAATGCCATTCCATTTAATGTATTTCACAGAACCATAAACCAATATGGTAGCAAAAAGGAATGTTGGCTTAAAAAAGATTAAATTAGAGACCAGGTTTGTGTAGAATAGTGCACCATGATTTTGGTTAAACTGGATTAAGAGAATGCCTACAGCAGAATAATCAATATGTTCCAAAATGTCATGTGGATTCTGATATGGACTATAAGAGAAATAAATGGTGAGAAGCATGAATAAACACATGAAATAATTAAAAGGAGAATAAATACATTGGGTGTACAGCATATGAATCTAGAACAGGGGTCTCCAACCTTTGCAACTTTAAGTCTGAAGGACTTCAGCTCCCAAAGTTCTCCAGCCAGCAAAGCTGACATAAAGTTGCAAAGACTTAAAGTTGCAAAGGTTGGAGACCCCTGCTCTAGAAGAAAGGGAAAGACATAATAGGTCTGAGTAAAGTTATGCATATTGATTTTATGTAGGGGAGATGATAAATACAAGCGGGAATATTAAATATATTGAGGCGCTTGGTCACATCAGAGAGTGAAAGAATTTAGTTGCAAATCAATATATCATGAAGAATAAATGGATTGAGCAGAAAGAAAGGTCAAGAAATTGTGATTGGATGAGGTGATGAAATTTTTTTTAAAAAAAAAGGTAAGGGAGAAGCTTAAATATATATATATATATATAATATATGGCATGATATATGGAAAAGTAAAAGCAACCAAACCCATAAGGAAAGAACTACATGGAAGTCATGTAAAGTAGTTTTAGCTGGGTTTTCCCTTTCTCTCATTACATGTCTTTAATTCGTCTGGCTTAATATTTCTTATTCCTTTCCTGTACTTTGTATAATGATGCTTATCTCAAACATGCATATGTGTATGTACATATATAAAACAAATAATACTATAACCCAAGACTTCATTATATTATTCTTTGTATCCCTTTGAGTCACTCTTTTAATTAGATTCCAAATCAGTAGCCTCAGTGCCAATTTGTCTAAATTTCATACATTGCACAAATGAAACTGCAAGACTTTGTTCAAAAAATAGAAGAGCCAATTAAAGCACCTAAATTCCTGGGATTTCAATAATATGAGTGGTTTTGTAACAGCAATGAAACAGCACATTGGATACCTAAACTCAACTTTACATACAAAGATTAAAAATAATAACAATAACACTGAACAGATGTTTTAAACCAGGGATCCCCAACCTTTTTGGCACCAGGGACCGGTTTCATGTTAAAAAAATTCCGTGGACCGGTGGCCATGGCTTGGCCGGCGTAGAAAGGGAGCAGGGGGAGGGGGAACAGGTGGCGCATGCGCGTGTGGGGGTGTGTGAGTCGGCTCACTCGCCCCTCTTGGGCCCCCAATGGTGTGAGCAGCCACGCTGGTACGCTCCCGCCCCCAGTGCGCGCTCTGCCCAGAGAGCTGCCCCCTCCTCCCTCCTCCTCCTCTCTGGCCCTTTCTAAGAGTTGCGCCACTCACTGCGGCCTGGTTGCTGTCAAGTCACGGACTGGCACCGGTCCGCGGCCCGGGGGTTGGGGACCCCTGTTTTAAACAATCTATACAAAGACTAACATGGTATGCATACCTTTTTTTCTGAAAATGAGTTACCAATTAATTGCAAAATTGAAAAAGGAATCTGTGTGAGATAGGGGTCTCTTGGCTATGGTTAAGAAATTAGACCCACGTAATGTTGAAATGGGATTTTTAAATTACTATATTGAGAAGTTCTACACATTCTGTGTACAATAGTCATTAGGATGTTCATTCATTATTGAATGCAAGTTTCCATTAAATGAGAATGGCCAGATTACCAGTCTATGTCTTTAGAAGGACCAGAACCAATTTAAAATACATTCTTAAAAACCAGAGTATTCATCAATAGCTCACCAAAATGAAGACTGGTATTGTGGAATGCCAAAGGTCCCAATACTCTTCAGCTTTTTTATTAATGACTTAGTACAGAGGAAATTCAATATGGAGATGAGATCAAATTAAGCCAATACAGATAGTCCTTGACTTATGATCACAATGGAACCCCAAATTTCTGTTGTTAAGCGAGAGAGTTAACTTAGTTTTGCCCCAATTTATGACCGTAAGTGAATCATTGCAGTTAAGTTAGTAACACATTGTTAAGTGAATCTGGCTTCCTCATTTAATTTGCTTGTCAAAAGGTCACAAAACGTGATAACATGACGCCAGGACACTACAACCATCATAAATATGACTCAGTTGCCAAGTGACCGAATTTTGATCACGTGGGGGATGCTGCAATAGTCATAAGTATGAAAAATGGTCATACGTCACTTTTTTCAGTGCTGTGGTAACTTCAAGTGGTATTTAAACAAACTATTGTAAATCAAGGACCTCTGTTCTAGAAGACAAAAACAAATTTAAGTCTATCTTGATATATTAAAGTTGGACTGAGTATAAAATGTATCAACACAAATGCAAAGTTCTTCACTTAAGAAAAAGTAAGTTTTGTATAGGAATAGGGTGGGTGAAAAATGAAAGAAGAAAAGATCTTGGAATAATAACTAATCACAAATTGAATATGAGTCAGCATGGTTGCTAAAAAAGCAAATGCAATTTTAAACTGCTTTCAAGAAAAATCTAATTTACAAGCAACTGGAAGCAACAGATACATTATACTCTGATGGCCAGACCTCATTTTCAGTAGAGTGTTCAGTTCTGGGTATATTTGAAGATAGTTTCTGAGAAAACTGGAATAATGCAGAAAAAAACAGTCAGAATGTTCAAGGAATTAGAAATTAAGTTTTATGAGGAGACAGTGAAGGAATTGGGCCTTAGGACACAAAGAGGAAGATTCTGAAAGCACATGAAAGATGATAAAAGCAGATGATAAAATGAAAAGTTTATTGAAGGAGGTAGTATTCTCCATCACTCAATGTATTCAACATACAATCTAGTGATTCATCAACTTAGGATAGTCTGCTTCACTGTCTGGAGAGTTGGATTTGATGTCTTCTTCTGAGCTACATAATTCCTTGATTCTGCAATTATTTCTGTCTTACATAACTTCTACTACTAAAAATTGCAGTGCTGTTTTGTCTGTAGATATTAAAATGAACACAGTGAAGATATACTTTGATAACTATACTTTGTTAACTAAATCTGAAATGGAATGGAAAAGGAGTACAAGACCAAGGAAAAATTGGATGTAATAACACTCTGCTCCTCTAAGAATTGAAAAAGACTACATGTTAAAAAAAACACAACCTAAAATATATACTCAGAAACAATGAAATGATGATTTACGTTGATGCATATACTCAAAGAGAACACGCACGCATAGTAATATTGTCTTATGTTTATATCTGGCATGGGTTTTTTTTGAGCGTGCACCAAAGTTTTCTTCTGTTAATATCTTTGGATGATTCATAAGAAATAAATGAATTTACACTGGATATAGGGGGAAAGGGGTCTAGAAAATTAAAGGAAGAAGAGTCAGAAATGGAAAGTGTTAGAAACAAAAGATGATGGAAGACCAAAAAATGAAGTGATGGTATTAGAGGAGTCTGACAGACAATAGTATCAAAGGAGTAGAATGAGGGTTTTGGATTTTGGTTATAGGCTTTTGGAGAGTTGAGACACAGAGAAGACAAAAGTGTAGGAAAGTGAAAATGGAAATGTTGGAACAATAAAAACAACAGCTTGGGGAAAAAATAATGGAGAAGAATAATTTGTTGGAGAAAGGAATATTGGAGCAGGTAATGGAATAATTTTATTAATGGAGTAATTTTAGTACCATGACAATAAATATTATTATTATTATTATAATAAAATACTCAGTTCTTCCATTTGGTCTGTCACATTTGATATTCTGAAATATAATGTCCAGTGATCCAATATTCTGATGCCTGCAGCAGCATTACTGCCACCATGTCATCAATGCAGCTTTATTTTTTATTTTTATTTTATTAAATTTATACCCCGCCCTTCTCCAAACGGACCCAGGGCGGCGCACAGGAACACTAAAATACATACAGAAAATACATAAAAAATTTAAAAAACTTATTCGATAAAAACCCTGCGCTAAAACCAAATTAAAATTCCCGAAATTTAAAACTATCTAAGAGTCATTTTGGGGTTACGCTAGGCCGGCTAGATGGAACAAATGTGTCTTGCGGAAGACGCGGAGGTTGGAGATGGTGCGAAGTTCAGGGGGTAAGTCATTCCAAAGGGCTGGGCCCGTTTACCACAACTGTGTGCTTTGTCTGCTATGTTTACCATCTCCAATAGTTGAGTCTTGCCTCACCACTTGGATAGGAAGGCAGACATAATTGGGGGAGGGGCAGAGTTAAACAAGTCATCAGTTTATAGTTTATAGTTCTATGTGTTGCCATAAGAGATCAAAGTGCAGCCCTCCCCCCTTGAATTTCATTGACTCTTATCTAGTGCCAATTTAGTTCAGCAGATTCTTATGCATAGATTTGAATAAATCATCTATGATGCAACTTTATAAATGATCCTGATTCTTTGTACCCTAGCAGTAACATTTTATTATGGTTAAGGTGCATCTACTGAATCTGTCCTTCCATATAGAACAGCTTCCCCCAACCTTTTGGACACCAGGGACCGGTTCCACAGAAAAAAAAAAATCCATGGATTGGGAGAGGCATAATTTTGCATGTTACCTAGACCCCATGCATGCATTAGATGAAGCTTTGCTCAATTACATGGCCCAGTACCCAATGGGCCATATACCGGTACAGGTCCACAGTCTGGGGATTGGTGACCTGTGTTGTAGAGCACAGGCCAATTGAACCTATTCACAGGTAACTGTGGATCTAATGAAATGTATTTATTTATTTATTATTTATTATTTACACTTATATACCGCCCTATCTCCCGAAGGATTCAGGGCGGTGCACAGAGGAATAAAAAGTAATAAAACACAATGACAATATAAAAATTAAAAATAGATTAAATACTAAATCTGTGCTAAAAATGCCGCAATATGCTTAAGTATAGTTTGCTGCAGCACTAAATCTTTCAGTTGATCCTTTGATGGTAGACTGAAATATTGAGCCACCTCAGAACATGGACTACCACATGATCACTGCCCACTCATTGAGCACACAGATCCTGTTGATCTGTCAAAGAACTGTGGGCTGTGAAGTAATAAAGCAGATGTCTCAAAACAGATATGATTTACCTCCACTGAGAACATAGTGACATAGCTATATGTGGCTTTGAAATAGAGGAAATTTGGTTTCTCTCCTTTGTAAAGCTTGTAGAAAGCTTCCTCACGTCCTCAGCAGTGAACCTGAGAGGTTAACCGATTTTTTTCTCCTCAGTCAGTCACTCACTCATATCTGCAAGAAAGATGTTAGTGCTGTCATTAATGGCTCTTTCTAGAGGGTGATGTGGTCTTCTCTAAAGAGAATGGTAGTGTATCCCTCCTTCTAGTTCCTCTATTTTTGACGATAATAACCTACAGTTGAGCAGATGGTGGCTGGCAACTTGAGGCACTTTTGAATAATTCTGATTATCTAGATCTGTTTCAATGCTGCTCATTGTACAAAGACCTCTTTGGTTCCCCTGTTGGATGTTCTCTTGAGGAAGCAGGGCAGGGGAGTATATATATATTAGCATATAAATGTAATAATCAATAAACAAAACCTTTGCTAGTACTCCTACATCTATCAGATGCTTTGGATATCATCACTCATGATATCCTCCAACACCATCTGAAGACGCTGGGGGTTGGAGACTAAACTTTGTCATTGTTTTGTTCCATCCTGGTTGGTATCACTGAAGGATACTGCTTTCTCAACGAATTTCAAAGTGCTTGCTTTAATACATAAATACCTTTATAGCTTGGGTCCTGCCTTTTTAAAGGAATGATTTTTTTTAATTTTTTTATTTTAATCATATTTATATCCCGCCCTTCTCCACGAAGGACCCAGGGCGGCGTACAGGAATTTAAAAAACATACAAAACGATAAATACAAAATTTAAAAACATATTAAATTACAATCCTATGCTAAAACCAAATTAAAATCCCCAGTTTAAAAACTATCTAAAATAGCCCCGACAGGACGTTAGGCTAGGCCGGCTTGCTGGAAAAGATGTGTCTTTAGACACTGGCGGAAGAGGCGGAGGTCCGAGATGGTATGCAGTTCAGGGGGTAGGTCGTTCCAAAGGGCAGGGCCCGCCACAGAGAAGGCTCTTCCCCTGGGTGTCGGCAGTCGGCATTGCCCGGCCGACGGCACCCTGAGAAGGCTCTCTCTGTGGGAGCGGATCGGCTGAAGGGATGTATGGGACAGGAGACGGTCTCGCATATAACTAGGCCCCGAGCCATGGAGCGCTTTAAAGATGGTCGTCAAAATTTGCCCAGATCACCAGCAAAATCTCAATATACCTTCTTCTGATCTGTTATGAATGCCATCCAGAAAGAAGATCTGCTACAACCAACCAGGAGTAGAGCTTCTCAGTGGCAACACCAGGTTTCTGGAATTCCCTCCCTGCTTGGTTTTAAGTAACCGATATTACTTTGTTAAAATATTTATTGTTATATTATAAAGCACCAGACTGTTTTTCCCAGGAACATGTGAGTATATAAGTCTGTCAGTAATTAAATTAATATTAATTGCAGCAATAAATTCCTCTAACAGCAGCACTGCTGGTTGATGAAAGAAAGGACTTTTCTAGCACTTCCTATTTCTCCCACAGTAACAAGGTGCTATAAATATCACATATATTGTACCACACAGTTTGATATATACCTACTGAGCAATAACTAGATTTTGGAAAGAAAATGCCCTTCAAACAGAAAAGGCTACATTACAGATCTGCACCAACTATATTCCAGAAATGCATATCAAAACAAAATATGAAGAAGCCCAAATCACTATATTGCAGCGATGCTGTCATCAGTGCACCATGTTTCACAAGGAAAATGATTCCATTTCAAAAGAATAAACCAAGAGAAATGTAGTTGCCCCTTCATAGAAGGCAGCTTCTAAGTAAGGACTGTAATGAAAATAAACTACACTTATGCTACCATATTGCATGTAATACAATTAGTTAAGGTTCTACCTTGACCAAGGCATAACCAGTAAATTCAGTTCAGCAGCAATCAAGAGAGTCAAAAGAAAGAATATCAAGTTGATTTATTTGATCAAGGTTATAATGTTTTTAACTCTGCTAACCCTTAATGGATTTTTGCTGACGAGGACTGACAAGGCTTTATTGATTTTATAGATTAGAGATGGGGTAAAGAAAGAAGAGATAATGTGTTGTATTTTAAGATTTACAATACAATACAATACAATACAATACAATACAATAGCAGAGTTGGAAGGGACCTTGTAGGTCTTCTAGTCCAACCCCCTGCGTGGGCAGGAATCTTATACCATTTCAGACAAATGGCTATCTAACATCTTTTTAAAGACTTCCAGGGTTGGGGCATTCACAACTTCTGGAGGCAAGCTGTTCCAGAGGTTAATTGTTCTAACTGTCAGGAAATTTCTCCTTAGTTCTAAGTTGCTTCTCTCCTTGATTAGTTTCCACCCATTGCTTCTTGTCCTGCCCCCAGGTGCCTTGGAGAATAGTTTGACTCCCTCTTCTTTGTGGCACCCTCTGAGATATCGGAACACTGCTATCATGTCTCCCCTGGTCCTTCTCTTCATCAAACTAGACATACCCAGTTCCTGCAACCGTTCTTCATATGTTTTAGTCTCCAGGCCCCTAATCATCTTGGTTGCTCTTCTCTGCACTCTTTCCAGAGTCTCCACGTCTTTTCTACATCGTGGCGACCAAAACTGTATGCAGTATTCCAAGTGTGGCCTTACCAAGGCACTATACAGTGGCATTAACACTTCACGTGATCTAGATTCTATCCCTCTGTTTATGCAGCCTAGAACTGTGTTGGCTTTTTTGGCAGCTGCTGCACACTGCTGGCTCATATTTAAATGGTTGTCCACTAGGATTCCAAGATCCCTCTCACAGTTTCTACTATTGAGCAAGGTACCACCTATACTGTACCTGTGAGGGTTCCTTGCCCGCCTCCCTAAAAGAGGCTATGGTGAGACCCCTCCTTAAGAAGCCCTCTTTGGATCCAGCTCTTTTAAACAACTATCGTCCAGTCTCCAACCTTCCCTTTCTGGCGAAGGTTGTCGAGAGTGTGGTGGCACAACAGTTTCCCCGTCACCTGGAGGAAGTGGATTATCTAGATCCACGCCAGTCCGGCTTTCGGCCCGGGCATAGCACCGAGACGGCATTGGTCGCGTTGGTTGATGATCTCTGGAGGGCCAGAGATGGGGTTGTTCCTCCATCCTGGTCCTATTAGACCTCTCGGCGGCTTTTGATACCATCGACCATGGTATCCTATTGCATCGGCTGGGGGAGTTGGGGGTGGGAGGCACCGTTTTACGGTGGTTCTCCTCCTACCTCTCTGGCCGATCGCAATTTGTGTTGGCAGGAGAGCAGAGGTCGACCTCGAGACCCCTCACATGTGGGGTGCCTCAGGGGTCGGTCCTCTCGCCTCTCCTGTTTAACACATATATGAAGCCGCTGGGTGAGATCATCCGTGGTTTTGGGGTAGAGTACCATCTATACGCTGACAACACTCAGCTGTATATATCTACCCCAAACCACCCCAACGATGCCGTAGCGGTGATGTGCCAGTGCCTGGAAGCCGTACGGATCTGGATGGGAAGAAACGGACTCAGGCTCAACCCGACCAAGACCGAGTGGCTGTGGTTTCCGGCTGCCCGATTCAACCAGCTGACTCCATCGCTGGCCATTGGGGGCGAACATCTTGCCCCAGTGGATGGGGTGCGCAACTTGGGTGTCCTCCTGGATGCCCGGCTGTCCATGGAAGATCAAGTGACAGCCGTGGCCAGGAGGGCGTTTTACCAGGTTCGCCTGGTTCGCCAGTTGCGCCCCCTATTGGATCGGGACGCCCTGCGCACAGTCACTCATGCTCTCGTGACGTCCCGACTGGACTATTGTAACTCTCTCTACATGGGGCTCCCCTTGAGGAGCACTCGGAGACTTCAGCTAGTCCAGAATGCAGCCGCGCGAGCAATTATGGGAACCTCGAGGTTTACCCATGTAACACCGCTCTTGCGCGAGCTGCACTGGCTACCTGTCGTCTTCCGAGTGCGCTTCAAGGTTTTAATTACCATCTTTAAAGCGCTCCATGGCTCGGGACCTAGCTATTTGCAGGACCGGATCCTGCCTCATACATCCTCACGGCCGATTCGCTCCCACAGAGTGGGACTTCTCCGGGTGCCGTCCACTAGACTTTGTCAGCGGCCGACGCCCAGGGGAAGGGCTCTCTCTGTGGTGGGCCCAGCCCTCTGGAACGACCTTCCCCCCGACATTAGAACAACCACGGACCTCCGCTCCTTCCGTCTTAAACTAAAAACACATCTGTTCTGCTTGGCCGGCCTAGGGTAGTCTCCCGTCTATAGGACTGTTAATTTTAGTTAGGAATTTTAGTAGTTTTAACTGGGATTTTAGTGCAGGGATGTATTTAATTCGTTTTTATTGTATGTATGTTGTTTTTTATGGTTTTATTTGCCCTGTACACCGCTCCGAGTCCCCCCAGGGAGATGGAGCGGTCAATAAATTCAAGATTTATATTATTATTATTATAAAAGAGAAGGTAATGTTACTAAACATATCTATGCTTGGTGTGTGTGTGTGTGTGTGTGTGTGTGTACTATTTTCAAATTGCTTTTCTTTCTTTTCAGCACCATTTTTTTTTAATATTCTTTTATTTTATTACTATTATGTTTAATTATTAAAATGTAATTTAAAAACCTAAAGAACTCTGTTCCAGTTCCACCTTTAATAGGAACTAAAGTTCTTACATGATTTACCCATAAATATAACTAAAGCGAGAATCATTATTTTAGGGTCCTTTAATCATCCTTTGCCAGCTCATGCTAGTTCTAAATGGATACCCGGAACTTTCTGCTATTTAAACCTTACAGCTTTGACTTACTTACATTTTGCCTGACGTGATAAATGGAAATGTCTTTATTGTCAACATTTAGTGGTTGCATAATACATGTTTTTCTTGTAAAAGGCCTACTGCAAAAATAGCTCCTACATAAAATAGCTCCTTGTTTGAGCATATACTGTATTTTGCAGGTATAATGATCCTGCTGTAGTTGCAATCCAAATGGCCAAACCAAATAGTCCAATAAGAAACATTCATTTCTAATTCAGTCTGTTTCTATGTGGGAAATACATACTGAAGGGAAGAACTTAGTCCCTCAGTCAATAAAATTCTTTGTTCAGTTCTGACTGGTAAAGCACATATTTCGATTCCCCCCCCCCCCCTCTGCTGACTTTGAAAAAAAACCTTCATTCCTGGAGAGTGTCTGAACAAGTCTCTTGAAATTTTCATAGCAGCATTTTCTGAATTGTTTTGCCTTTGCATTCTTCTTCCTAGAGCGAGGAGTGGACCAAAAGTCACCCAGCTGTCTTTGTGGCTAAGGCATCAGTAAAACTCAGGGTTGCTATCTCAAATCCTTTATGTCTGGGGTCTCCAACCTTTGCAACTTTAAGTCTGAAGGACTTCAGCTCCCAGAATTCTCCAGCCAGCAAAGCTGGCTAGAGAATTCTGGGAGCTGAAGTCCTTCAGACTTAAAGTTGCAAAGGTTGGAGACCCTGCTTTATGTACAATCCCAATCTCCATTTCTGGTCTTTTCAGAAAGGAGCTTGGAACTCTCCAGTTCATTGGAAGTAAGCCTATCAAGCTTTAATTCAGGAACCAGATATTTAGTGTATATCTTTTAGATGTAAAACATCTGGCAAATCATCGACTCCTTCATCACTGATCAAATACAATCGCTTCTCACATATCCTTGTTTTCATCATTTGCAATGTCCTGTATTGGAAACACCTACATCTGATATGATTCATTTATGCATACTAAGGCATCTGGCAAGTGCATTTACTGAATTAAACATAATTATAAGCTACTCCAATCCATGCAAAATCCTGGTACTATACACTACCCATTGGGAACATTCCACACCATATTAATTCAGAAAGTTTTTTATTCAATACATCCTGACTCTTAACACATTAATTAATTTCTTCCTGGGCAGTCACCTTCCATTCCTGATTTCTTCTTCATTTTTTAAAATATTATTGGAAAAAGTTAAAGCATGGGTGTTCAAACTTTTAACTTGCCTGGGCCCTATTGAGTAAAGAGGAATTGTCTTGGATTATATATAAAGTATACAATACATTTAATGTATAAAAATAACATAGCCAACATCTTAAGAAACCCCAAAGACAAGATTCAGCTAGAAAACCAAGGAGTCTACGAAATACCATGCAAAATCTGCCCTGCTACATACGAACACAAGAACGCAGTCAGAAAAAAAGAAAAAACTTCCTCCCTTTTCCAGCCCCTTAAACCTACGGGACTAAATTGACTTTGAAGGAACCAAATTAATCTCCAAAACTGAACATTTCAACAAGAGAATAATTATGGAAGCCATCGAAATAGAGAAATACCCCCACAACATGAATAAATGTGACGATACCTCCCACCTACCAGACATCTGGAAACCAGCCCTAGTCAACAAACGAGCCCCACCCACCACCCAGGTCATTACAACACAAAAGAACAACAGACACACAGCCAGCACCTCAGCCACACAGGATGATACGAAATAGCTGACCAATCTACAAACATCAACTCCATCTACCAATCATGATGCAACTACACAGCCAATCAACCCACTTACAGTAACAAAGCCAGCACTCCACACACACACACCAAGATTCCTAGAAAGATGGCAGCTCAGACCATGCTTTACTCACACAAGCACGAAGCCGAAAACACCAGCTGGAATATGGCAAGTGGGACCTCGCCGAAACATTGCCAAGACAATCTCTCAATCTTACACGGGAAAAGACCCGAATATAACAAGACCAGCATACCTACACCCGTGAAGATCTACAAACACACACACACACAAACAGTTTCCAATTTTCTCTGCAGCAAATATAAATAGGATTACAAAATTACTCCTTTCCTGATTTCTGAACTAATCCTATTCCCTAGGATATCATATGGATATATTCCCCACAGAGTACTCTTTGCAGCTTGAACAATTGCTCATTAACTTTCTTGTTGCTGATGTAATTGAACAATTGCTTTAGACACCACATCTGAACCAGGGCATTGTATGTCTGCACAATAGTGAAAGAAAAAACTAAGATCCAGTTAAGTATATGTCAGTGATATGCTAATTACACACTATTGTCTTGTCTTACAACATAATTCTAAAATCATATATTGTGGAATAACTACGCACTTGTTCAATGTTCTATTCATTTATGGTTTTGCTGCACAGTTTTCTGTAAGACTAACTTGCATTCAGCAGCTGTAATATTTTCAGTAATGGACTTATTGGCATGCGGCACAAAATTACATATAAAATGAAGGATCTAAATTCTAAATCCTTACATGTGAATGTATCTATTATGTAAAATGCTGACCAAGGTACTTTAGTCTTTTTGTACAGTGGTGGGTTTCTGCAGGCTCGCACCTACTTGTGAGAGCCGGTTGGTGAAATTTAGAGAACCGGTGAGAGGGGGTTCCACCGGCGTACCTGGAAGTAAATCTGGCCCGCCGCTGCCAGTGACCCAACGGGAAGGAAAGGAAAGGAAAGGAAGGAAGGAAGGAAGGAAGGAAGGAAGGAAGGAAGGAAGGAAGGAAGGAAAGAAAGAAAGAAAGAAAGAAAGAAAGAAAGAAAGAAAGAAAGAAAGAAAGAAAGAAAGAAAGAAAGAAAGAATTTATCATCACAATTCAGTCCAAAATTTTGGTTGCTAAGCAAGAGAGTTGTTAAATGAGTTTCACCACATTTTAAAAGGTGGCCACTCCCACCCTGTCACATGACTGCCAAGCCACGCCCACAAAATAGGCCACACCTACAGAGTAGGTTCTAAAAAAATTTGAAACCCACCACTGTTTTTGTAGTGTGAGAAGTACTTATACCATTAGAGTGCATGGGTACTTGATTTTTTGTAAAATGTTGGCCATAAGGATCCAATCCATAACAGCAATGAATTTATCAGAATGATTCCTTTCAGTTCCTCTACTACTTCTTCCTATAAAACATGACTTATTGTCTCTTTTTATCTTTGCCTTTTTTCTGGAGGGACAGATCCGTTTCCAAATATAACTACTGTCAATAATTCTTTATCTTCTAGAAAGCATATGAGGCTACCTGGGACCCAAAGACATTTTTTTAAATAATGGTGACACTGGAAGCTACTGTCTATTATGCTAATTTTATTTTTTTAAAAATAAAAAGTACTTAGGGTTAGGAACTTAGCCGTGGCCACCATCCTGGAGATTTCAGGTATACATTTTCTACTGAGAATTTCTGTGACTTTATTTGAAGCAATGAATGGTATGTTACATATTTTCACATGCCACTGATAATATGATAGATTGGAGACTTTTTCAGGAAAGGTAAGAATTGGGTTACATACTTTCAAAGATATGCATATCCAGAAAAAAAGGACTGGAAAATGGCTCATGTAATACTCACCAAATAAAACAATTCACAAACAATGGCTTTACCAAGTCAAATAATTTTCATTACTGAAAGAAAGAGAGAGAAATGCCATACATTTTCACTATAAAAATGTATTAGCTAGGCCCCAGATATGGAACAATCTTTTTACATGAAAACAAAATAACACAAAATAAATGTCTTAACCTAGTATTCGTATCTCATATCATACAAACATAGATTTTGTATAAAGTCTGACATAATCATAATGTTTCACTTAAATATAAAGCTTTTCTATAAAACATTACGATGGAAGTTCTCTTCATTCTATTATTTCTCTTTCATCTTATCAAGTCTGTACTTATTCCTTCTCTTTCAGTTATCAGATTTTATGCCCAGCATAAGCAATAAATCTTGATTGTGCAGAAACGTCAGCCATATTTAGTAACCTGGTTGCTGCATAAATTCACTGATGCAACATGGCCAGATGCTTTATTGCAGACAAGATAGAAGCCTTATAAATAGAGAAGGCATACCTATTGCAGAACAAAGAAATCAAAACCAATATAATTGTAGCTGCTTCATAGTTTAAATTTTAGACCAGGTTATGTCTAGCGTGACTGAGTGGGGAATTCTGGGAGTTGAAATCCACTAGTCTTAAAAAGTTGCCAAAATCTGACAGCCCTATTCTAAGCCTTTCCCTCCAACTATTCTGAGACCATGGAAACAGGCCTTTTTCTGGCCCTAGACTGGGAACACCTGCACAATATTTCCATTCCAATTAGGTCCAGCCGGAGGTGCTGATTCTCATCAACTTCAGCCCTTAAAAGAAGGGAAGGACAGAGCTCTTCCTTATAGTTAAAGAGAAAAGAAAGTACAGCTGTCAGAACTAACTCAGTTCTAATTTTATACATTAGAATTGAGTTACTTCTGACAGCTGTACTTTCTTTTCTCTTTTCTCTAACTCAATTCTAATGTATTAACAGCAAGGAAGCCAACATTCGTGTTTTTTCCACAAAAAATATTGCAATCTATTTGTGACAATCTAGGACAGTGCAAGGATAAATTTCAGAACATTCATTTTACTACAAAGCTTGAAAAGCATAAACAAGAAAAATATAAGTTTAAACACACCACGATCCTTTTCTCTTAATGACCAAAAGAAACGTAATTAATGAGATATCTATCATACATTAGGAGTTTCTTTTGTGTCTTACAGCAGGGGTCTCCAACCTTGGCAACTTTAAGCCTGGGGGACTTCAACTCCCAGGATTCCCCAGGCTTAAAGTTGCCAAGGTTGGAGACCCCTCTCTTACAGAAAATAACAGCCACAAGTACTTATACCTCAGTCTTCCACCAACATGTTGCCTAGAATGAGTTTATTCCTAGCCTGCATCAGCCATCCAATCTGGGATGATAGGATCTGTGGACCCTCAGATATGGAAGCCTGATCAACAACCTTGATCACTTCAACAGAATGATGTCCATGTCTTTATTTTCAAAAGCAGACATCAGTTTTTAAAGGAAAATATACTGACCCACATTTCTGCAAAAAATAAGAAAGTAAATTAAGTTTGACAATCAAACTTAAATTGACTTTACACCTTTGGGGAGATTTCTCAAAAACTAGGCCAGGTCAAAAGAAAAATGCCTCACACCTTCCAGAAATGCTACTCTTTGACTACAAATGGGCTGCGGAGTTACTAGATTGTTTCATATTTCCAAATTCTAGATATATTGATAACTCTTCAGAAACTCAGCTTTGAATCAGCTGCTTATTTAACTCAAATATCCCCCTAGCCTGGTAGCTCCTTATTTGAATCAAACTAAAAATAAACAGCTTTAGAAAATAAAACTATCCAAGAGTTTACATCTTTAAATGCATACGTTTAAAACTGTATATCCCAGAATTGTTAAATCAAAATTTTAAAAGTGTTGTACATTGTTCCTGCCGAAGTAAAAAGAAAGCCAAATAATATGCAACCTTTCTTTCATAGAAGCTATCCCTCTGAGGAGCAGAAAACCCCAATAGTTCCCCCATGGGTGATGTTTATACTAATAATAAGTGGCTAACAATATTTTTCTTGCTTGATATGGTAATCTTTTGATGGGTGATTTTAAAATCCTTTTTTTAATCCACTTACTTGTAAGCCACCCAGAATACTGGCAAGCGTATGGCTCTCTTTCAGAACTAAATAAAATGTGCTGTTTTCTTTCTCTTTTGAAATCCAGGCATTTGTGTCCATTCTGTTGAGAACTCAGAACATTCCCCTCTCCCTAAGAAATGTCATAAAGCATAGTTTTATATTAAGGCACATTGTTAGACAGCAGTTTAGGTTATTAAAAAAGACGGCAGAATCATAAATAGTAGTAATGAACCTTCATTTTTAGTGGAATATTCTTTATTTTTTATTGAATCTCTGCCTTGTATTTCTTATGCCTTTGTTGTGAGCTTTCCAGTTGCACTTAGGTTTCATCTCTAGAAAGATAGCTTTTCTGGTCCTCAGAGGGATGCTGTTCCATAAAACAGGCACCACAATAGATTTTGCCCCCTGTCTTCATGGGATATAAAGATTTCTGCCTCTAAATTTTTTAGGTTTTTTCCCAAACGGACATTAATGAACCACTGTATTTTTGTACTCATTCATTGTATATACAGTAAGAATTGCAGGAATAAAAGCAATCACCATTTGTAGATTTCTCTCCATACCATCGTCTCATAATGAATTCATTTAGCCTTCATCCCAAATTTAGGACAAAAGTTAAAACTAGGTTACACCTATATGGCACACTAGTGACTTAAGCAAATTTACTCCTTCTCTTTTCATTATTACTGAGCAGGTATGGAATAGCAGGAATACGGTGGCTCAGTGGCTGAGCTTGTTGATCAGAAAGATCGGCAGTTTGAATCCTTAGTGCCGTGTAATGAAGTGAGCTCCCGTTACTTGTCCCAGCTTCTGCCAATCTAGCAGTTCGAAACTATGTAAAAAGCGCAAGTAGAAAAATAGGAACCACCTTTGGTGGGAGGGTAACAGCATTCCATGCGCCTCTGGCATTTAGTCATGCCGGCCACATTACCATGGAGACGTCTTTGGACAGCGCTGGGTCCTCGGCTTTGAAACAGAGATAAGCACCACCCCCTAGAGTCAGGAACAACTAGCACATATTTGCGAGGGGAACCTTTACTTGACAGAATAGTAGAATTATGTTTTTCTTGGATAACTTTATTGAAAAAAAGGTCCAAATTATTTGCTGCAATCAAGAACGATTGTGATAGAAGCCAGGAAGGAAGGGGCAGAACCTCTCCTTTCCTCAAATTGTTAAAAGTTTCTACTTGAAGTATAGTGGCCTGATTTTAGATGACAAAGACACTGATTTTAGACGTAGTTACTGTTCTGTTTGTAAGTTATTTACCTCTCCTTTGTTAACATACAACAAAGCCATATTTTCTGTTAATACTATTATTATACATGAATTCCACTTTGGTGGCACAATCACATTATTATGGTTCATCACACAGTCAGTCAGATGTTTAGATAGAATTTGGCATTCTTATCCACCTATTGAATCCTTCCCAGAGATCTAGGATAGGCAGATATTTTTTGTTGGATAGCATTAAAAGTTCTGTCACAAGATGTAAGTAAGCTATTCCAAATAAAATTGTCTTTTGCAACTTGACCGCTGGAGATTTTGTCAATGTCTATGTTCTTCAGGTTCCAGATATTTTTTATGGTCATATTTCACCAAAAAGGTGGTCTATTTTTATGAAAAACAACCACCAAAATAAAAATAAGCACATACTGACCACATGCTGCCACTTTACTACATGCCACCCCTATAATTCACATTTTATTTGTAACTTATTTTAGATAGATAAATTCATACATACAGTATATCTCCAAAGAACATTAATTCTATTTTTGTTACCATTGAAAACAAGTCTAGTAATCTTCGGGCAGAATTTATTTAGAAAGGCTTGCAGGGAAAATTATAAAATGCAGCTATCTATAGTAATTTTTTAAATCAAACATGCAACGTTCTTCAGACACCTGGTGTTTTCCATAAGTTTTTTAAACGCTTAAAGATGGACAAAAATACATCTAGGAGTGTAACAAGAAGGAAACCAATGATATATGAAACCCAAAACCACCAGCTTTTAAATTTAGAATCATGAAGTTAAGATACACTTAGAATTTGTAGAAACTGTCATATATTTTAGAATAGAATCTTCTATTTTAGAAGTATTTGCAATTATCTATACAACTCTAACATAGAGTCCAAGGTACTCCTACTCATACGTTCTGGAAACTCACCCTCTTATTACTGAGCAATTCCTATGGATCATACTGGGTAGCAGATTTTATATTAAGAGAATTAAAAGTTACAAGAGGTAGAGACTTAGAAGTCAGGGAGGCTATCACAGGTTAATGTAGCCATTATAAAGAGGAAGGAAAAAGCAATCATTAGAAGAAAAGGTAACCCAACAAACCAAAATTGTAACAAAAATAGATTAACCTCTAAAGAGACTTCACAATAATGTATTTCATTTTTGACACCATGTTGCATAGGCAGCGGCACATAACCTCAAAGCAAATGATGCAGGCTTATGAACCATGACTACCGTCAAAGCCGCATACAGGTAGAAGTTCAATAGTTACATTCTAGTCCACAGCACTGTCTATAAAAAACTTTGATAGAGAAAAAAGGTACTGACGTGGATCCACAGTGATCACCATGCAAACACAAGTGGCAGCAGACACAGCATTTTATCAAAGTGCATTAGGTTCTAAGGCAATTAGGCTCAAAGTGCATTAGGTTCTAAGGCAAGGCAATACTTCTATATTGCTCTGAAGTAAACCACAAGCCACAAAAACACCTTGGAGATAGACAGACAGACAGACTGACCTATCTATCTATCTGTGTGTGTGTGTGTGTGTGTTACGTTTTTGAGCTGATCAATAAATAAGTCAGGGAGACTAGGATAGATCTATTTCAAGCTTTTTAGCTCTCATCAGCTAGCCATATACCCTTACTGGGATTCCAACCGGGGCTGTATTCCATGCCAGGCGAGAGCCTTAGCCATTAAGCCAGCCAGGTTCTGTTCCTGCTCAGCTAAGACAGGAGGATAAGTATATATAATTGTTCCACAACACCCTGTTAGAGCCCCAATTAAGGGAGGAGACATACTGTTTTCTTTTCTGCCTTTCGGCTCATCACCAGAGATGTATTGATCAGCTAAAAAACGTAACACACATATAAAAAAAAATCACACAACGGAACTCATGACTTTCTGTCTAGATGGTTTCTGGTGATGAGCCGAAAGGCAGAAAAGGAAACAGTATGTCTACTCCCTTAATTGGGGCTCTAACAGGGTGTTGTGAAACAATTATAGATATTAACCCTCCTGTCTCAGCTGATGCAATTGAGAGAGCCACGCTGGCTAAATGGTTTAAAGGCTCCTGCCTGATATGCAATACAGCCCCGGTTCAAATCCCAGTAGAAGGAGTATGGTCAGCTGAAGAGGGCTAATAAGCCCGAAATGGATCCATCCTGGTCTCTTATTTATTAATCAGCCCTTAAAAATCTAACACACACATATATATATATGTGTGTTAGATTTTTAAGGGCTGATTAATAAATAAGAGACCAGGATGGATCCATTTCGGGCTTATTAGCCCTCTTCAGCTGACCATACTCCTTCTACTGGGATTTGAACCGGGGCTGTATTGCATATCCTTGCATATCCTTCAGACTTAAAGTTGCAAAGTTTGCCCACCCCTGGTCGGAAGTCACCTTCATAAGATGGGCACCTACATATATTTGATAAACAAAAAAAGAAGTGGATTTTTTTTTTAAAAAGAGAACTCACATACATTTTTGCTTACATCGGCTTATAGCTGTGTATTCTACCTGCAATTGCATTGTGAGAGTTGCCATATACCAGCTGTGAAGCCATCAATGAGTGCTTAGTTAGCACATCATGTTGATTCTTCCCAAGTTGCACTAATTGCCCATCTGTTTCCAGGCAGAATTCCAAGTACTAGAAATCACCACTATAAGCCTTCAATGGATTTAGATCCAGGATGTCAACGGGATTCAAATTCAACAGAAGTAAAGAGAGGGATGCTGAATTAAAGAGAAAGTGTTGAGGGTTAGTTGATTTACTTTCTGTATTTATATGCTGCTGTAAGGTCTTGCCTCTCCAATCTTCTCAAGAAAGCAGGACTCTTGAAACTCCAAAAGGAGCTTTTATTGGAAGGTTTGTGATAACAAGACATTTAGGCAAGAACTGAAGCTTCTCATTTAAAACCAGCTGTTTAAAGCAATGCTAACCAAACTCCACCCACACTACATTATTGCAGGGAAACAGAAACAGAGGCTTAATAGAGAGATTAACACAGTAATGCAAAAAACAGAGACTTCATATAGAGATTAGCACAGTAATGCAGGAAACAGAAGCAGAAACTGGAAACAGAGACTACTCCATTACTCCCCTCCTTCCTTCCACCAAAATGACAGCGTCCCTGTATATCTGGACCTGACCGCTGCCTGCTTTTGGGGGTTGGCCAATAGACATATTTTTTCCAGCAAGCTGGTCTAGCTTAACTTTTAGATCTTATTTGTGATATAGCTCCTGCCAATTAGTAAATGGACGTTGGGTTTTTATTGGGAATTTTAGCACAGGCTTCTAATTTAATTCTTCTTAACTATATTTATTGTATTTTCTATTATTTATTGGTTTTAATTTCCTGTGCACCGCCCTGGGTCCATCTTGATGGAAAAAGCACGGTATATAAATCGAAATAAATTCAAATTCAAAATTCAAAAGCTGCTCTTTCTATGCTACTGATATTTAACCATGTCTCAACAAGAAAAATAAAATACAAGGCTTGTTTATGTAGATCCCCCTTTTTTTTCTTTTCCCATAACTATATTGGGGGTTTTTTTCTGGCAGTAACTTGAACTATTAGTCAAATTTTACTGGTCAAATGTATTGTGTTGTATTGTTTATCTGTTAATTTGTAATAATTGTTTTTAAATTTAAAATTTTCAGTTTTATATAATTATATTAACTAACTATCCTTAATACTGTATACAATTACATATAAGGTAAAGGTCAAGGTTCCCCTCGCACATATGTGCTAGTCATTCCCGACTCTAGGGGGCGCACCTCATCTCTGTTTCAAAGCCGAAGAGCCAGCGCTGTCCAAAGACGTCTCTATGGTCATGTGGCTGGCATGACTAAACGCCGAAGGAGCACGGAACGCTGTTACCTTCCCACCAAAGGTGGTTCCTATTTTTCTACCTGCATTCAAACATGCTTTTGAACTGCTAGATTGGCAGAAGCTGGGACAAGTAACAGGAACTCCCTCTGTTACGCGGCGCTCGGGATTCAAACCACCCAACTGCTGACCTTTTTGATCAACAAGCTTATCGTCTTAGCCACTGAGCCACTGCATCCCTTACAAATTATACATCTATATAAATAAAACTGTAACGATGAGTTTGTTCAAAACCGCTAATCTCAGAAAGTACTACACTGACCGCTTCCAAATTTTCACACATTCCTTACAAATACAGCACCAATGATATGTATAGATTGTGTGGATATGGCACCAGTGCCAGGTGCACGCCACACAAATGTAGAAGTGCGGCTCTTCTCACTCGCTCACTCGCCCCCCTCCCCTTCGCAGCCCCTACCACCTGGCCCCGCTTTTTAGCTCACGTCACTTGCACAAGCGGTCTGCATCATATCCGCGACAGTCACCTCCTCAGCAGTCTCTCTGCCGCCGCACACGCCACCAAATCCCCCCCCCAAGGCCTCTGCCGAGTCAGCAGCCTCTCTCTCCTCTCTCTCTAGGTAGGTAAGTAGAAGGATAGAGAGAGAGGGGGAGCAATACGGTAGGTAGGTAGGTGGATAGAGAGGGAGAGGGAGAAATACAGTAGGTAGGTAGGTAGGTAGGTAGGTAGGTAGAGGGATAGAGAGGGAGAGGGAGAAATACAGTAGGTAGGTAGGTAGGTAGGTAGGTAGGTAGGTAGGTAGGTAGGTAGGTAGGTAGGTAGGTAGGTGGATAGAGGGAGAAATACAGTAGGTAGGTAGGTTTAACCAGACCTGGCCACAGCAACGTGTGGCCGGGATAGCTAGTACTTACATATATTTTCTAATATCTAACTAATGTATGACTCTTAGACAGTAAATCCAGAATATTAGGCCAATGTTAGCTTTTGAGGTATTATCACTGCTGCAGAGGTAAAAAGTATGCTGGTGGTTAAGAGTGACAGGTTGGAAATTTTCTTCTAGTTTGTGCAGCCTAGCAAACGCACATGAGAACGTAAAAGGATGTAGCTAGCAGGAAGCAGAAGAGGAAGAATTCTTGTACAGTGGCTGAATTCCCAATGTAATAAACAGATTTGATCTTGTCATAAGCCATATTTATAAAATGACTGGTATTCTCTGTGGAAACTATTAGTTTTATCCAAAAATATCTACTCTTTTGTAAATGGCTCTTTTGCAAGAAACATGTTCCAAACTCTAGCAAAGGAGAGTTATGCATATATAGTACTTGAAATTGTTGTAAATCATTTTCTCCCCAAAGGATATATTTTTCTTCCACTCAAGAACAACCAACAGCAATGACAGGTCATCTTTTAAAAATGAAGATGCAAAGTACCCTTTCATATTACTATCTCTCTGTTTAGATGTGGACTCCTTGGGCTGCATCTTATATGTTTGTGGATATGTGGATAGGAGCTGTGGTGACGCAGTGGTTACAATGCAGTATTGCAGTTTGATATGCCATGACCAGCTCAAGATTGACTCAGCCTTCCTTCCTTCTGAGGTCAGTAAAATGAGGACCCAGATTGTTGTGGGCAACATGCTAACTGTGTAAACAGCTTAGAGAAGGCTGTAAAAAGCACTGAAGTGGTATATAAGTCTAAGAACTATTGCTATGTGTGGATTATGAAGTACATGATGGGAATGTAGAGGTATGTGACCAGGAGGAGCTAAGAATGGAGTGCTTGGCTGCATTCAACACCACAGCCCAACTACCTCTCCCAGAGGGATGCACTGGTGGGACCTTTTCCTGGAATGTTTTTCTCTGTAACCTCCTAGAGTCCTAGACTGATCTAGTTCATTCTCTAACTTGATCTTTCCTTGGTTGACTTCTCCCACCATTACAGATTTTGTTCTGCTTTGTTCAGTATCCATAGAGCATCTTGCTGATGGCATAATTTAGTTCCAACTTTCTTTTAATGGAAAAATAAAATGAGAAGTGGGAAAAAATGGGAATCAGATCAAATGCCATTATGATTAAGGACTTCAGCATTTTGGTATGCCACCTTACTCTGCTACTCTTAACTGGTTCTACTAGTTAATTTAAAAAATAAACCAGCAATCACATCAATATTGGGAAGACTAATGCAGCAAAACCTGCCAGCCTCACAAAAGCCATGGTAAATGGTACTAGCACTTTTCAAAAGCAAAGTCAGATCTTGTCTGTCAGTCATTCAGTCATTCATAATATTAATTTTAAAGTTAATATTTTGGTGATCTTAATTTTTCTTAGCACAGATTTTACTATTTTATTTTATTTTATATTATATGTATGTGTTGTGGTTTTTACCTTTTCTGTGCACTGCCCTGAGTCCTACCACGGAGAATAGGGTGGTATATAAATTCGAAAAATAAAATAAAATAAAATAAGGTCAAGAATCAGGCACGATAGGAATGCTCTTTATGGTAGTATGGAATAAAGTAACTTGAAAGCCAGGTTTTTCCCCATTCCATCTTATTCTACTACACAATACCAAGGTGGGGCATTCTGAGTTTCATTTTTCAGGTCTCCTCTCAGGGTTAAGTGATCTTTTCACTTTAAGAGATTGCTTGTTCCTTCCCACTTCACAAGGTGAAGAAATGTAAAGCTGACCTTATCACCCATTTGAATGAATGGACTAAGAATCAAATAAGTAAGGCAACTTTTGCTTTTTAGAGCTATGTCATTGAATAGTTCAATGACTGTTCACACATTCCAAGTATTTATATTAATTCATTTCCCCAAAATTGTAGGCAGGGATATATCATAATAACAGGTTGGTGTGCTAAGCAAATGAGCTGTCCGCAGGGTAGAACTGCCAAGAAACTCTGAAATTTTAAAACGTTTTAGTACTTGAGAGGAGGCATTATATATTTAAAAAATCATCTGTTTTCCAGATGTAGCTTAATAGTTATGCTACAGAACTAATTTATCTCACCATGGTAATGTCTCACAGGAGTAGCTCTTCTAGGTTAGTTCATCTTCTGCAAAATCCCCAAGGCAAACATCAAAGCAATTGACCCATCTGATTCATCTCTACTCTTCCAGAAGTTGCAGTGAGGACACATACGGTACTAAATTTAGGTTTCTGTCAAGACCGTCATTTGTAAAGATGGTCTAATAACTTTAAAAGCCAGCTTTTCAACCATACCTTGAGGCAGCCAGTTCCCTAAATTTCTTCTAAAAGCCTTACTACTCATTTCACTTAATAGCCCAAATTATTCTGGAGAATTGGAGAATTTACCTAGACCTCATCATTTTAGAAATCTCAGTTGTGTCCTTCTCCAGCTGGTCCAAATGCTCTTTCTTCAGGTTCATCCATGAGTTCATAAAGAGACAACCAGAATGACGTATAGAGATCCAGATATGGCTAAATGCCATATGAAAAAGCACATGAAAACTAGTAGGAAATAATACATACATACATCCCTTCGGCCGATCCGCTCCCACAGAGAGGGTCTTCTCAGGGTGCCGTCAGCCGGGCAATGCCGTCTGGTGACACCCAGGGGAAGAGCCTTCTCTGTGGCGGGCCCTGCCCTTTGGAACGACCAACCCCCTGAATTACGCACCATCACCGACCTCGCCTCTTCCGCCAGTGTCTAAAGACATATCTTTTCCAACAAGCCGGCCTAGCCTAACCTCCCGTGGGGTTTAGAGAGTTTTAAATTGGGAATTTTAAAATTGGTTTTAGCATAGGACTAGAATAATTTAATATGTTTTTAAATTATGTATTTATTTTTTGTATGCTTTTAAATTCCTGTGCGCCGCCCTGGGTCCTCTGTGGAGAAGGGCGGGATATAAATATGATTAAAATAAATAAAAAATAAATTTTCTAGTAACAAAATATATAAACAAACCGATATATACAGTATTTTCTAATTAGACTGGGCCAACTCAAAATGCTTATCAGTTATTCCGGAAATTAGGGATTTTTACTTCAGGGCGTATCACTTGATACATACAGTGATACATATTTGACATTTAACTATTTTTAAAAATGGTTATGTTAATTACATGCAGTATTTGTTTTCACTTTTGCTTCCTATTTTAACTAGTTCCTAACTAATCCAAAAGAGGACCTAAATTCTTATTTCACGATTCTTAACATTACTCATCAATGACAGAAAGGAAACTATCAAAAGCTTTTCAAAACTACAAGTTTACGTAATTTCAAGATCTTTATGAAACAGGTGTTCCTCTTCCGAAAACATTGCTGTTTTTAGGCTATTCAATTACGGGAAATTCAGTATTACTAAATACAACACAACCAACAGAAATACTTCACACAACAAAATTAAAGGCAGAAAACATTACAAATCCAATGCCCATGGGGATGACAACTGCCATATTTTTCGGAATATAAGATGCACCTTTTTCCCTCAAAAAAGGGGCTGAAAATATGGGTGCATCTTATACACTGAATGCAACATTTTTTGCCTCCTGAAACTCCGCCCCTTCACCAAAGTGACCATACCTAGCCTTTAGGGGGCTTCCAGAGTGCTCGTAAGAGCCTGGGAGGGGAAAATGAGCGAAAAATTGGCCGCTTTTTGCTCAATTTCCCCCCCACCCCAGCCCTTAGAAACACTCTATAAGCCTCCTAAAGGCTATTCATGCCCTTTTTTTAAAACAAAATGAGCCTATTTTCACGAAGGGGCATATTTGGAAGGTCTGCAGAGTGCAAAAACTTTTTTTTAAAATTTGCTTCTTCAAAATCTTGGTGCGTCTTATACTCTGATGCATCTTATACTCCGAAAAATATAGTAATTGAATGAATTTTTAAGAAAAAAATTAAATTCATGACATGCAGGCCA
This sequence comes from Rhabdophis nuchalis, assembly GCA_039707465.1. Taxonomy (NCBI): domain Eukaryota; kingdom Metazoa; phylum Chordata; class Lepidosauria; order Squamata; family Natricidae; genus Rhabdophis; species Rhabdophis nuchalis. The sequence continues at coordinate 36,267,451 of CM077651.1, read as the reverse complement.
GAGGTGGATTGTTCCCAGTTCGGCTTGGATCGGGCGAACTGGTAGTGGCAGTGATGGGAGACTCCACTCACCCGCCAGGACACTTCGGCACATGCACAGAAGCGTTGTGTGCATATGAGTGAACTGGCAGTAAAAAAAATGGAAACCCACCACTGACACAGGCCTATCCAAAGCTATTAATCATATCTACAAAAATACTGCAAAAACTGCCACCACCCCAATTTCAGATTAAATATACAGTAGAATAGAATTCCTTCTACTTCTCTTAAGAAGATTCTTCTAGGATCTTGAATCCTTTAAATTTCTTTACGGGACTAAGGACAGGAATCCAGTAGGATTAGGTAAGGTAGAAGAGAGAGTTAAACCTGGTCCATGTCATATTTGTAAGTTTAGTGCGATGTGTCCGGGAAATGAACTCTTATTTTAGCCAAAAGAATAATTCTCATATTTTTCCAAGTATATACAACTTACTCAAGAATGACACAGTTTAAAATAAGCACTAACTCATTTAGTTGATTAATCTTAAAAAGAAAACAATTTATCCAGACTTTTTTGCATCACGCTACTCCTTAAAAATATTTGCTTCAATTATGGCTTTAAAAAAAAAATCTACAAACAAAATAAACTTGGAAGTCATAATGAAATAATTTAAGGGACTTTGTGACTATATTGCTTAACGCAATGGTTTAGAGACCACAGAAAAATTACTTTTTTCAAATACTATCATCTCCAGGGCTCTAGGTTACTATAATAACCAGGGTTCTTTTAGTTTATCCAAAATCAGAAATAACATATGAATCTGATTTATTAAATATGCAACCGTACCTTAGCCACAATTCATTTTAAAACATAGAAATATCTGTGTTTATTAAAAACAAGTCACAAAATTCATATATTCCATGCATTTCAGAAACAATGAATTTATAATACCTACTAGCAGACCACATGTATGTTTTCCACGCAAGAGAGTCTGAGATTCAAGTCCATGAATCTCCAAAAAGAAGTACTGTAGATCAGGGGTCCCCAACCTTTGCAACTTTAAGTCTGAAGGACTTCAGCTCCTAGAATTCTGGGAACTGCAGTCCTTCAGACTTAAAGTTGCAAAGGTTGGGGACCCCTGCTGTAGATAACTTTTACATGAAATATCTGCTTATCACTGTTGACAATACAGGCTTTGATGAACTAAGAGAAGAAAGTTAGCAAATGCCCTAATGATATATTTCACCTCCTACTCAACTCCCATAAACATAGACATATGAGAATATGAATAACGTTTAGCTGTGTGTCCCCACCCTCTTATGCAAATATTCAGCACTGGAGGAAGGCTGAGGCTTCCTAAATGATTTGGCTTATTTACTTCCAGTGACATCATCAACATTCTTATAAATATCCTTTGACATGTTGATCAATTTCTGGGTTGAGAACAAATGATATTATTCTCTGAAGTATCTTTCTTCCCCTTCTATTTGAAACCACATTCTAATTAGGGGAAAGTCAAAGGGGCATGTACATACTTAATAGAGCTTGACTTGTTTTTTCCAAATGACTCATATTTTCATATAGCAATATACCGTATATGGTTTATTGTCTCACCACTGAGTACTTTAAATCCGGGGCCTAAATTCATCTGACTATATTACTGCTTGTTCTGTTAAAATTGGAAAGATGGTTTGAAGGTGGGCTGCTATACAATATGAACATGCACACCTGATTATTTTAAGATACTTAACAGAGCTTTGGGCACACAAATATGAAGTACCCACGGTACTTCAGCAACATCCAAGCTAGGAAAGCTCCCACTGTTCTTTCCCACAAGGGAGGGAGGGAGGGAGGGAAGGAAGGGAGGAAATTAATTATTATTTTTGCCTTAGCTAAGAGCATTCTAGAAACTATAGAGTAAAATTTATAGCTATAATTTGTTGCAAAACAGCAAATATAATTGCAATAGCAATTTAGCCACGATAAAAGGCATGGTTATGAAAAATGAAAGAAGGTATCTATATACTATTACAATTATTGTGTCTGTAACCTTTTAACAAAGGTATCTCAAAAGAGCTAATTTACAGAATGAATCCCAGGTCAGATCCATGGCTCTCCTGGAGTCATGAAATTTGGCAAATTTTAATAAATATGTTATGACATAAAATTATTATGCGTCTTGTGACATAATACAAAATGTCATAAAATACTTCTTCAATCAGCTCTAATATTTGACTGTGATATACAATTCCACAGGGACTACTTTCAAGACAGGTACATCTCTGAATATCTCTTAAGAAGTTTAAACTTTTAAGTGCATTAGACGTTCTGCCACTATTGAGGTATCTGGTAAGGAAGCATCTCTGAAGCAATGATCAAAAAGTCACAAGTTGTCTCTCTTGAAAACGGCACAAAAATAAGACAATAACCATAACTTGGTACAGAATTACACAATCTTGTTTTCTACTAATCTATCCAGAGAGATCGTCATTAAAGTACCGTAATACAAATTTAATGTCTCATAGTTAGACATTTACTAAACACATCAGTCTGATTTCCCAACCAGAACACAATCTTTCAAACTAATTAGGAAATCATAGAACAGACACCTCATACTTCTGGTAAGGTTCTAATAATCTTCTTTGCCGTTCTGTTTTGTGAACTGTTCCTGGCCATCAAACAACAATTAATTGAAAGTTCATTGTTTAAAACTAGAATTATGTCTTCACTCTATAGTTAACATTGATTAAACAGATAAGCAGCATTGCAAACAAAAGTCAGTATCTCTGGAACTATTCAGGGCAATGTGATTGCCAATTCACATGTACTGTGTTCAAGCAATACTAAATTTGGAAGGGTGGGTGGGTGGATTTGCTATGCTCCAGTACTTGCTCATTTGAAAAAAAGGAGTTACCAGCAGTCCTTGACTTACAACCATTTGTTTAGTGACCATTTGTTTAGTGAAGTTTCAACAGTACTGAAAAAGGGTGGCTTACAATCAGTCTTCATGCTTAATGACTGTTGTGGCATCTCCATGGTCATGTGATCAAAATTCAGGTGCTTGGAAACCCACATGTATTTACAATGATTGATATGTCCTAGGGCTGGGGTCTGCAAAGTCGGCTCTTTTAAGACTGGTGGACTTCAACTCCCAGAATTCACCAGCAAGCATGGCTGGCTGGGGAATTCTGGCAGTTGAAGTCCACCAGTCTTAAAATAGCCGACTTTGCAGACCCCTGTCCTAGGGTCACACAATCACCATTTGTGACCTTCCCAGCCAGCTTCCAAGAAGCAAAGTTAATGGGGGAAGTTGGAATTGCTTAATGATTGTGTGATTCATTTAACTGCAGTGATTCATTTAACCACCATGACAAAAAGGTTGTAAAATCCACCTTAACAACCATCTTGCTTACCAATGGAAATTCTAGTGCCACTTTTGGTCATAAGTCAAAGACTATTTGTAAAGAGGTCTAGAGTCCTGATTAGAGCATGTATGTGAACTGAATACCACCATAGGTATTCCCACGAATTCTGCAACATATGTTTCATTGCATAGTATAGCCTTCATTGTCATTGTACAAAATAAATGCAATGAAATTGGTTGAATTGGTTGAATTTCAGAATTCAGTTTCAGAAGCAGAAGTGGAAAGTAGAAATACTACTTTAAGAAATATATTTTATTATTTGATTTTCATTTGTCATCACTTCCCGCTTAGACTACTGTAACACTCTCTACATGGGGCTCCCCTTGAGGTGCACCCGGAGGCTCCAGCTAGTCCAGAATGGGGGATTTTGGGAGTGTCAAGATACTCCCATGTAACACCTCTCCTGCGCGAGCTGCACTGGCTGCCTGTGGCCTTCCGGGTGCGCTTCAAGGTGTTGGTAACCACCTTCAAAGTGCTCCATGGCATGGGACCTGGTTATCTGCGGGACCGCCTCCTACCACATACCTCCCTTCGACCTGTCCGCTCTCACAGGGTGGGCCTCATCAGGGTGCCGTCTGTTGGACAATGCCAGCTGGCGGCCCCCAGAGTGAGAGCCTTCTCTGTGGCAGCCCCTGCCCTCTGGAATGGCCTACCACCCGACCTCCGCACGATCACAGACCTGCGCCTCTTCCGCCGGGCTCTAAAAACATACCTCTTTCACGAGGCCGGCCTGGCACAGCTCTAAATTTTAATCTTATTTTAGAAATGGGTTTTAATTGATAATTTTAGCACGGGTCCAACTTAATTTAATTTATTTTTAATATTACTGTATTTATTGTTTTTTACATTTTATTCCTTTCCTGTGCACCGCCCTGAGTCCCATCGGGAGATAGGTGCGGTATATAAATTTGATAAATAAAATAAATAAATAAAAATAAATAAATAAAAACAATTAATTCTCGATTCAAAATATTATCCTTTCCTTATTTTTACTCTTTTGCTCACAAGAGCAGAAGGAACGGGAAAATAATAGCACTTTGCTATTACAGAGCTACAATATTAGGCAAAAGCAGTGCCAAATTCTTAAACTTAGCTGGTTAGAAGCTCTTATGCCAAATGTTTTTATCTCACTTCACACCAACCAAACCAAATTATACACATTTCTTCAGACTCGACAGATACAACGCAACAGACACACAGTCTGGTTTAATTCAAACAATGGAAAACATCTTTCTGTGTAGAGACGCAAATATTCTCTCACAGTGCTCCAGTCCCGTTCAAAAAAATGGTACAGACAAAAAACTCTAACAAGTACAACTGTGACGCAGTACTAGTTTTCCACATGAATGGATATGTTTGCTTCTCCTCAACTAAGGGCAGTCACCTAAATAGGCAAATAGCTGAAACAGATATATCATGTTCTTTCCTAGGAAGCAATCATACAAATTCATTTACAGCAGGGGTCTCCAACCGTTGCAACTTTAAGTCTGAAGGACTTCAGCTCCCAGACTTCTCCAGCCAGCAAAGCTGGCTGGAGAAGTCTGTGAGCTGAAGTCCTTCAGACTTAAAGTTGCAAAGGTTGGAGACCCCTGATTTACAGAATATATTATCTGGAAGAGATATTTGCAGAGTTTGGAGCAGTAAGTGACATGGCAATGGTTCCTCAGTTACCCAATTATGATAATTGCCACTTCCTTTGCGCATCATAGGCCTGTCCAATATAGGCCCCTAGAATGCATGACTTGGCTGAGGGAGGCTGAGACTGCCTATAAAAAGCATATAGTTGACTTTCACCTATAGTCCTGGCAGGCAACCAAAGCACATATATACAATACTTTTTGAGTTATAGGAGTACATTACTGCTAAGTCTACTCAGACCTTACAAAAACACACATAAATAAGATATTGAATAAATGTTTACTTTATTCTGAATGTATATTTGTAATTAGATGCTATTCGTTTTTCCTGATGTATTTCTTTCAGGAACTTCTTCTTCTTCACTTCTTCTTTTACCGCTTTGGGTGTCAAGGGATCTTTCAGGACCACGATAATTATTACGTAATCCATAAAAAAATATAGACCTAATTCCATTATTCTAGAAATGGTTTATTTCAAGGAAAGCACGGATTATATATTTCCGTGCTGTTGGTAGTAAAAAAAAAAAAAGTTACATTTCTCATCTGTTTAAGGTATGGTAGTTCTAAATTAATTCAAAACCTCTTTTTAGAAATGTTATCTTAATGTTTTTAACAGATGAGTAAACAGAAAAAACAATGGCAGAGAGTTTAGCACTTAAGGTAAGAGCAGCAGGCAGGAATAGCTTTATTTGGCATTTCACAGATCAGTATTTCTACGAGAGGTGGTATTCAGCAGGTTCTGACCAGTTCTGGAGAACCGGTAGCAGAAATTTTGAGTCGTTCGGAGAACCAGTTAAGTACCACCTCTAACTGGCCCCACCCCCATCTATTCTCTGCTTCCCGAGTCCCAGCTGATCGGGAGGGAATGGGGATTTTGCAGTAACCTTCCCCTGCCATGCACACCAAGTCATGCCCGCCAAGCCACGCCAAGCCACGCCCTCAGAACTGGCAGTGAAAAAGTTTGAATCCCACCCTGATTTCTACTGTATGAAACATCTCCTCCTGAAGCTGATATCAGCTACCAGATAATATAAGATTAACATTTTTACAAGCAAACATGTACTACCATGTTTGCATTTTGCAAAGAATCCCACTATATAAAGTGCAACATAAATAGGAGAAAGCATATGATGCATAAATAAACCCTTTAGCAAACCAGGATTAAAGAATGTGGGTGGCAGTCTTGCAGCTGGGGAAAAAAGGTTTCTACGATAAACACAACTAATTTCATCAGGATTTATTTCTATCAGGATGAGAGATAAGTAACCTAGATTACAATACTTCTGGTTGGGAAAAGATCGGCAATTAAAATGAATATCCTCCTTAGATTTAGATAGCAATTCCAGGAGTTACCAAATGACATCCCAGAAAATTATAACATACAGTGAAAAAAATGATATATATGGAAGCAAAAAAACACATAACAGAAGTCTGCTATCTAAACATAAGAATGCTATCTATGTGCCTAATTTAAAATGGCCTTTTAACATGGAGACAAACAATGAGCATAATTATAATAAGAAATGTGATAGAGAATTCGTAAAAGTACTGTCACTATTAAATTTAAAGCTAAACTAGGCAAAGAATAAAATAGTGAATCTATTTTGTCAGACAACCTTTGATCCTGAACAATGTGATTCAGCAGGTCTCTACTGATTAAGGGGTCTGTATAGTAAAGGACAATCCCAAACAGGGAAGCAGTTAATTAAAGATCTAAAACAAGCTAATTTTCATGGCTTTACCTAATAATATGAATATATTTTATTTCTAACTCCAGGGTTAAATCAGAGGTATGAAAGACAAATAATGATTACAAACAATTAATTTTACAATATGATAAAAATGCAAAAGTTTTGGTCTCAAAGATAGATAAATATATAAATTCCTAGCATTAAAAATATTTGGGAGAATAATATTGGAACTATTGATGAAACTATTTGGAAGAGTTGACTGTATATTTCATCCAAAAAAACCAAACCAAACTGTATCTGCCAAAAACAGAATATATCTCAAAATAATTCATAGTTAGTGTTCCCCCTGCTCTTCCTCTCAGTGAGATTGTAATTTAAAAAGTATAATTTATGCCATAGGAGAAACTGATAGGTTGGCGCTTACTTTCATATATGGTGGCAAAGTGTATTCATTTTAAATACATTTTAAATTCATATATGGTGGCAAAGTGTATTCATTTTAAAAGAATATATATCTATATAACTATATAACTATATAACTATATATATATATATATATATATATATATATATATAACTATCTATATGTATCTATCCATCTATCTCTCTATCTATCTATTTTGCAGGATTATTTAGAAAGAGATAGCCCCTTCCCTCACACTGACCTTATTATCACCATTTAATACCTTGCATATAGAAGCATCAAATAAAGAACTATTGTCTCCTGTCAAGCTATATTGTAACTTAGTTATGAAGAATGAAGCAGGATATTTAAACAGCCAGGGACTATGGAATATAGCCTTAGCTGAAAATGTAATCAAGCAGGAGAGACTAAGCAGGAATATTAATTACAGAAATAATTTCTCTTCAATACAATCTAAGTTTCTGGTACATATTAAGAGAATATCAGTTTTTTGCATAATCATGAACAAGTGACATGTTGTAGCAAAGAGTAACTTCTTGTACATATCAATGGTTATGTTATTTTACACAATTACTGTTTGTGTGTGTTTGTATAGCTGTGTCTTTAACAAACTAAAATTTAAAAAGATAAATTGCAAACTCCTCAGTAAATCTGTTCAAAACTATTGCAGAATGGCTTCATTAAAAGTTTGGCTAACGTTGTTTTTAAAGCTCAGCTGTTTCAGAGATCATCAATAGCATTTGTATTCTATTTTCCAGAAAAAATATGAATTCTTTTTAATGATCATGGGTTGAAGCTCATGCAAGGCATACTCAGGCCCACCAAATCAACTGAAATTGAGCTGTTTATCTGCCCTCCCCTTGATCTCTGTAGATCTTCTCCATGTATGACAAAAGTTCAGCTGCCTGCTCTATTTGCTGCACTATGAACCTGCCCCCATTGCTATAACTTCCATCTTGTGGCCAACCTATTGCTAAGGCAGGATGAAGCTGATTCAAGGTGCTTTTGAAGAATGGAAGCATCTTCCTAGCAACTGCAAAGACTTTTCACATGGACAATTCATGGCAATTGGAGGATGGCCCTCCAGAGGTCAGTGAACTGCTGGGTTCCAGGTGGACCAGCCTCTCCCATCAAACTACTGGGCTCTCTGCCTGCACATCCATTTATGCTTGGCTGCCGAAGAGACTAGACACTTCCCTTGCAGCTTTCCCCCCCAACCCCCACCCCTGCACAGTTCAAACACAGCAATATCACTATAATATAAAATCAAATGCAGATCTACTGGGAGATTGATATTCCCATTGACAAATAGAAATACTGTAATCCTAAAAAGCAGAAACATCTGAAACTAACAAATGAAATGAACTTAACATCAAGCACCAGGCCAAGGCAAGATACGATGAGATATTATAAATTAAATCGGCTGGAGCTTTGGTGTCACTTAAAAAGGAACAGATCAAGATTCAAAAATAAACCAAGAATTCAAGAAAGATCGTAGGTAACGCCAACCCCCAGTAGACCCCCAGGAAAAGAGAAGGAACTGTTCTAGCAACAGCATCATCTCATTTGAGATTGGCCAGAGGTGAGCAACACGATGGGGTCTTTTTGCTGAGGCATGGTAAAAAAAAGTAGACTTGTGTGGGCAATCGTTTAAAATTAGTAACCCAAGCCTCCAATTAAGCTAGTCTTTATAACAGCTCCTGGGTGACTAGCACTCTTACAAGAAACCCGTGAACTGTGTGAAAGAGTTTTAACAAATATCTTTTGTCATAAGATTTAGGGCTCTCTTGGGAAGGTATCAAGGCGATCCTTTTAAAGGTCTCATCAATTCCCAGATGAATCAGGAACCTATCATGTCATCGCAGCCGGTGTAAAAGGCCCTTCCGTGCCAAGAAACCAGATTAAGGAAGGAAAAGCCTGGCTCCGGGGCAAGAACTCCCGGGAACCCGTTCCGCCAAACAGAACCCTTGGAGGCCCTAGAAAAGAAAAAAGAAAAGAAAAGCCCGGGACCTGCCCAATATGCAATCATCTTCTTTTCCTCCTTTTATTATTATTATTATTAAATCCTGTCCGACGCACGCCCTCCAGTTTGCATCAGACAAATGCAGCTGCCGGATCACACACCAAGCGCCAGAGAAAGGCATCAGCATCCCTCCTACGAGGAGACGCGCACATCCGTGGTGGTTAAACATGTCCTCCCCCCCCCCCCCTTCCAACGGCATCGGCGGGCCGAGGCAAAGCACCCGTCGGTCTCCTCCACCCACCCACCCCAAGTTGTCCAAACAAAACCGAACAATGGGGGGGGGGGGGGGAGAGAAAGCAGCCCCTTCTGAGCAGAAGCGGGGCAGCGCGGAAACCTCCCTCCCTCCCTCCGCCCTCCTTCGTGTTTATTTGACAGCTCCTCGCAAAGCCAGGCGAAGGAGAGGACGCGGGCGCTGAGCCGCCGCCGTTACCCCTCCCTGCCGCCCCTCGCCCTCTTTGGCTGGGACTCTTGCTGCAGAGCTTCCACCCCCCCCCCCTCCTTCCATCCTCCCTTCTTCTCCTCGGGGAAACGGCGTTTGCAACCGGGAGCGCGGGAGGCAACCAGCAGCAGCGGCGGCGGAAAGAAAGGAAGGATCCCGGGTTTTTTTTTTTTTTTTTGCAAGGGCTCCCGCCTTACCTCGCGCCCCGCTCGGACTAAGAGGAGCCGCAGCTTCCTCAGCAAGCCTTGCGCGGCATGCTGGGCTGGCTCGTGGCCCTTTTGAGGTCCGAGGAGCTGCGGCTGCCACCTCACCACCTTCCCGTCGGATGTGGCTCTCCTTCGCACCCGACAGCAGCTTCTTCTGCTACTGCAGCAACCCGGGCTCCCCAACGCGCATACACCCAAGGCGGCTATGACGCCATAATCCACCCAGGCTCCTCCTCCGCCTCCCCGTTCTTCTCCGGCGCTTGCGCCGCCCACCGCCTCTCGGCTTCACAGGCCCGCCCGATTCGCTCTCCCTGCAATTTCGGGGTCTGAGCTCGCGCGCCTCCGCTGCGGGGATCCGGATGGGCGCTTGGCGGCAGCCGAGAGAGCGAGAGCGAGAGCGCGATTTCGTAACTCCTGGTGAGCGCCATCTAGTGGTGGCCTGATCTTTTACCGCACAGCTGCGGTCGCCTCGGCATCTCTCAGCAAGTAACATTAAGACCTTGAGGCACATTTTGAATGAAGCACAGGAAATGTCTGCTGGTATGAATCTGAGTATCCTTATCAAGGTCTCGTTTTAGTTATATATATACTGTATTCTTAAAATCAAGCGGCCCTAGTTTGATCATGCCAGACAAATCTTATCACATTCTTTGATAAAGTGACTCGTATTACAGGACCAGAGAAATGCTGTGGATATAATTTAATACAACTTCAGTAAGGCACTTGATAGACAACAAGCTACTACTTGATAAGATGGAAAAATAATAATAATGAGTTATAATAAGAGTAACGGAATAATTATAGATGATATATTGATACAGGTGTGTGCATATATGCATGTATGTTTGGAATAGACAATGGATGCCATTGTGTGGTTGTGTTTAAGTAAGACATGTTTGAAGAAGAAGATAGACAAAATATGGAATATTAGAGGAGAATTCTGGTGTAATGATATTAAGATATATAATGAATCTTTTGATTTAAAATTTATAAAACAAGATTATCCACGAATAATAATGATTCTAGAAATGCACAAGAGTTATGTGTAACCAGTCGACATACTTTCCAAAGGATACAATGTAGAATGATGACTTTTCCTTTTTGTATTTTTATTTTATTAAAAAATAAATACCTTTTTTTCAACAAAAAAAGATGGAAAAATGTGGATTAAAGCAGGGGTCTCCAACCTTTGCAACCTTAAGTCTGAAGGACTTCAGCTCTCAGACTTCTCCAGCCAGAATTCTGGGAGCTGAAGTCCTTCAGACTTAAAGTTGCAAAGGTTGGAGACCCCTGGATTAGAGGGCGTAACCACCAGATTAATGCTCCAACACTGGAGGTTTTTAAGAAGAGATTGAATAACCCATTTGTTTGAAATGCTATAAGTTTCCTGCCTGAGCAGGGGGCTGGACCAGGAGGCTTCCAAGATCCCTTCCAACTCTGTCATTCTATCCTATCCTATCCTATCCTATTTTGAATGGGCTAAAGCAATATTTCTTGAACTTGGAAAATTTAAGACATGTTTAAGCTAGTAGACACACTGACCCAACAGAATATTTTGATTTTGCATTAGTTGCATTAGTTGCATTGCTAATCTCTATGGTTCTCTTCATGCTCCTTCTTTGCAGTCAGCAAATAGTTTTTACTAATCAATTTTCAAAAAACATAAAACAAAAATAAACTCATCATTCCCAAAACAAAGGGAAAAAGTACCGTAAAAGTTTCTCCCTTAACGTACCTAACAATAGACAATAATTATAGCTCTGCTGTGATGAGTTTAGGCTCCTTTCTCTGAAAAGCTTCAAAATGGTTTTACAAATAAACCGCATTTCGAATTTTGTGAGTCATTCTAATGTTTCCTGTTTCCTTAGAAGACTAAGAATTCGAATACAATGAAAATAAACATGAAAGAAAAAAAATAAAGTTAAAAGACGTGCTGCTACTTTTGTACAATTTGTTTTGGAAGTAGCTAAATCCAGTCTAACAAACAGGATGGTTCATAATCGTCATCTCAGAAATGCCACCCACCCACAAACACATATAGAGCACACAGTGCTTTTCAGAAATTGGAGCTAAGTATACAAATATATAGTACACTATCTGACGAAGACATCGGGTATCAAATGTACTGTGTATCAATTATTTGCAAAAATAGCAAAATTATGGAAAAAATATAATTCATAAGCTACTTTGGATAAAAACATTTACAAAAGATACTTCATGACATGCATGAGCACAAAGGAAGAAATTCACCCTGAATCATTAAAATGACTATCTTTTTTCAGATTATTTATTAAACTTGTACCAAGCTCAATTCTCAATAAGAGCCATTAAATACTTCCAAAGCTGTTCCTGATCATCTTTGCACCTACAGTCACTTCAAAATGACTCTTTTTCTGAATGACCTCTTTTAATTGCACAAAATTGAAAAAGTTTTCCTTAAAATCAGCTTGGTTCCCTATGGGGTATTTTGAAACAGGAAAATAATTCATTTTAGTTCATATTAAGAACAATCAAGATTACGCATTGAATTGAAAATAATATACATGCTATCAGTATGCAACAAGAAGTCACAAGTTGCGGTCATGTGATGTTGTGATTGAAGACCTTGCTGACTCACTTAGCAACAGCAGCAGAACAGATGGTATAAGTCTGGTGTGATGTTTCAGTGTACAACTGTGTTGCTTAGCAATGGAGATGCTAGTCCTAATTGTGGAGACCTATGACTGGTTTTCACACGTGACCATTGCCGCATCCCTGTAGTCATGTGATCAAAATTCAGGTGCTTGACAATTAGAGTGTATTTAGTTATACTTTCCTGAGGTCATAGAATCACATTTGTAACCTTCCTAGCCAGGTTCTGGCAAGCAAAGTCACTGGGAGAAGCCAAATTCACTTAACTGCAATGATTCACAAAAAGGTCATAAAATGGAGCACAACTAACTTAACTGTCTTGATTAGCAATGGAAATTTTGGGCTCCATTGTGATTGTACCTGGTGAATACTGCATTTTTACTGTAAAGCTTTTTAACAAAAGGCAAACACAAGGAATCTAGTTCCAATACTGTATGTATGTATGTATGTATGTATGTATGTATGTATGTATGTATGTATGTATGTATGTATCAGAGGTGGTATGTTGCCGGTTTGCACCCGTTGGGCGAACTGGTAGTGGCGGCAATGCAAGGCTCCGCCCACCCACCCAGACATCATCAGACATTCTGCGCATGTGCGCATTCCCACTACTGAAACGGTAGTGAAGATAATAGGATACCATTACTGGTATGTATGTATTTATGTATGTATGTATGTATGTATGTATGTATGTATGTATGTATGTATGTATGTATTTATTTATTTATTTATTTATTTATTTATTTATTGGCAAACAGTAGCTGGAATTATAGCATCCTTGCCTTCTAGATAACAAAATAACAGAGTTGGAAGGGACCTTGGAGGTCTTCTAGGCCAACCCCTTGCTAAAAAACCCTATACTATTTCAAAAAAGTTGTCAGAGTCTTCTTAAAAATCTCCAGTGTTGGAGCACCGACAACTTCTGTAGGCAAGTCCTTCCACAGATTAATTGGTCTCATTGTCATGAAAATTTTCCTTAGTTCTAGGTTAGTTATCTCCTTGATTAGTTTTCATCCATTGCTTTTGGTCCTGTCTTCAGGTGCCTTGGAGAATAGTTTGACTCCCTCTTCATAATGGCAACCCCTTAGATATTGGAACACTGCTATCATGTCACCTCTAGTCATTTTTCATTAAACTAAACATACCCTATTCCTGCAACTGTTCTTCCTTTGTTTTAGTCTCCAGCCCCTAATCATCTTTGTTGCTCTTCTCTGGACTCTTTCTAGAGTCTTAACATCTTTTTTACGTTGTGACCAAAATTATATTAATTTATCTGATTCTTTTATTAGTTTTTTTAATGTAGTTTTAAATTATGTAAGCCGCCTTGAATCGCCATGGGCGAATAGGCAGCAATATAAATTTAATAATAATTATTATAAAGTGCTACTAACACTTCACGTGATTTTGATCTCGGCATGGCAAACATTCAGAAAATGCCTAATGGATTCTGCTGGTATGTTCGTCCCCCGACTCCCCAGAGAAAATGAAAGGAGAAACAATTATTTACATATTCATTTTTTTTTTTTTAAAGGCCACAAATTTTAATCATTTCAAATGAGTTTTAGAGCTTGTTTTCCGAAATTGCAGTGTTTGCAGAAAATGAATTCTACCTCATTAGCTGGAACGGGATATTCACAAATGTTTGTAGTAAATACATTTATCTACTTCAGTGGATACCAGCTTACATTATATTATATGACTCCACACTTGTATATCTTTTCCAGAACTAGAGAAATACCTTCTTATGAGAATAAGCTGTCTAATTAAATTGGCATTTTTGCGGAATACTTGCTAAAAGACTAAAAAATATAAGTACAATAATATTACATATTGAAACATTAATATTATAAAATGAATCAACCAATAAAATAATTCAGTTACAAGAAAAATAATACCCAAGGTTAAAGAGATCAGTTGAAATTAAAGATTTTATTTACAATATGATAGCCACAAGATTGCCAAACTTGATTTTCAATTCAGTACCTCTAATATTTCACAGTGCCAATCATTTCATGATATCACTTCCAGGAATGGCTTTGAAGGAAACCCAGGGAATTCTGGTCTTTCGATGTGCCAAAATATCCCAAAGATTGCTTCTTAAAATGCAGCTTCAATATCCTTTTATTCCTCTGAATCTTGTTCTGTTATCCAACTTTAAAAAAGAAAAATAACTTTAAGTAAAAACCTATTAACTTTATATTATATAAAAGTTCCTATAACTAGTTGTTTTATTTTAGGAAGCTTATTAAAAAATATGGCAATATTTAGCATATAGTCCAGATTGTATTTTCTGGAAGGAATTCTAAATGGGTAAAAATTTTACTGAGTTCAATATAGTTTAGATTAAAAGTAAATTCAACATTTTTAAAAATGCCAACAAAAACAATATGTTCAGCACTTATACAATAAGAACTTAAAGCTATTCGATTTTGAATAGCTTTTTTGGAAAGCCATGCTTGTAATTGTCTTCACATCCATGCATAATCACTGGATCTTCTACAGCAGGGGTCTCCAACCCCCGGTCCGCGGACTGGTGCCGGTCCGTGGCTTGATAGGAACCGGGCCGCAGGGCCGGAGAGGAGGAGGGGGCAGCCCCCTGGGCAGAGCGCACGCCGGATGTGGGAGAGCGCAGGTGCGGCCGTTCGCGCCGTTGGAAGCCCTAGAGGGCCGAGTGAGCCGACTCCCCCCCCCGCGTGCACATGCGCATGCATGGCCATTCGCGCCATTGGAGGCCCTAGAGAGCCGAGTGAGCCGACTCCCCCCCGTGTGCGCATGCGCCACCTGTTCCCCTCCCCGCCTGCGTGCGCATGCACCGCCTGTTCCCCCTCCCCCCCCGCTCCTCCTCTACGCCAGCCAGTCCACAGAATTTTTTTTAAAATGAAACCGGTCCCTGGTGCAAAAAAGGTTGAGGACCCCTGTTCTACAGTATTTTTTCCAGAATTTTATGTTATAGAATTAAAACAGTAAATTCTTAGTGAGTGTTGAGATTCATATGGAGAAACAATATTAAATCTATGTTGTCCAGGTTGGCAGGATGTAAAAGATAAATATTACTATCTTGAATCAGTCTTGTAAGCTCAAAAATAAACAAATGCACTTTTTTAAAGAACCCATTTGATATATTCTTGCCTTTGCTTTATCTGGGAATTCTAAAACTAATGTTGATTAAGAATGTCATAGCCTGTATATTGATTAATAAGCCAACATACTCCTCATGTTCTCTTCAGCTATTTTTATGTTATTATGGTGTTTTGAAATTTTGGCTGTTTCATCTTGCATTTATTTTGTTTTAATTGTTAGTTGCTCAAAATCTTGTACATGAGTTTGATAACAATAGAAACCTATTAAATTAATAAAAACGTAGGCTGAAAAACTAAGAAAGGTTGCCTGTACTGATGGCTTTATATTCCATAGTGAAAGTCTGAGAGTGGAGATCTTCTCTACCCACTAGCCACCTCAAACATAATAGGCCCCATGCTAAGCAGCAGAGCCAGGTTTACAGGCTCTTCTGGAAGTTCAGATGTGTATGAGGCAGACCTCACTTCCAACAGGAGAATAGTCCAGAGGCTCTTCCAGACCCCATCAACTGAAATTCTTTGGCAGATGGGATCCGAAGTAGTCCCTTTCTTCTGGAACCAGTGGGGTGGCTAGTCTTATTGGGGTGATACAGATCCTAAGATATCCTGGCTCCATGCATAAAGGCCTTTAAAGGTGATGACCAATACCTTGAATTCAACCCAAAAGCAAACACGTTTATTAACAAGCAATAGAGATTTCTCTTTTTTTTCTCCTAATGCAGTAGAGAGTGACCCCAGGCACATACCCAGGGATGGGCTGAGCTTCTAATGACTTCCACTGAGTTACAGAGAATAAAATTAGCAGGTTGCAATTCAGAACACCGGAAAAATGAACAAATAATCACCTTAGTCTGACGAAACATACATATTTTGTCTGCTCTCTACAAGTACATCCCACTTTGCAGAGGAGGTAGTGATTTATTTAAATCAAAAAAGCAAGCTCAGCAGCAGCCTCTCACGGTTTTGCATTTTTCTCAAGGCGTTCCTCTTACAAACTTACCAATGATCTTCTGCATTCAAACATGGAAATTAGCAAACCTCTGCAATGTCCTTCCTTCAAGCATTCTTTGGCGCTCTTCCCTTCCTGATATAAAAGATACCCAGATAAAAGATTCAATATATTCATTTAGGTGTTAGCAAAAATTTATATTATACATAATCTTTCACAACGTTTTTTCCCAATATAAGCAAAAACAAAGAATGACCAAAAAGTAAAACTTGCTAAAAAAATAAAAAAAATAATTGCATGAAGAACAAAACTGTCTTCATATACCCTTCCTCAAGATAATTGTAGAAGGCCCAGAGAAGAAGTTTCACAAGAATAGAACTAAAATTGTGAAGGACTGTCCCAATAGTTCCTAGGTTTGATATTAACAAAAGCTGGTTGGACTTATATTTCAAAAACCATTCTCAAGGCTGGGCTTTTTCATATGGGCACTCTGTAGTGGATTCATATTTAATTTAACAGTATATAATTTGCTGTGTGATAAAATATTAAAATTCCTTGCTCCCATTCAGCAATCGGCAACACATTGTTATAATGTGCTGTCAAGCCCTTATTTTACTACACACCAGATCTATTTAATGCTCTTTTAAACTTTCTTTTAACAAGAAAACTTATATAAACATTGGCATGATGCAAAGTAAGGTCCCACTTTTAGAGTCATATTTATTTCCAGCAATACCTCTGACTCACTGAGAACATAAAGATACATAGGGCTGGGGATTGTTCTCTAGTAAATAAATGTTTTGTGATTGGCCAATCACTGAAGCAGCTATTTGTATTTTTATTTGTATTCATAACATATTGTACCATTCTAAAAGTGACCTTGGTCCAGGAAGACACTTTACCTATGCTTATCTCAATTTTTTAAAATTGAGAGGACAGAAAAGACATTATTTTATTAGACAATCTTCTTTCCATGTTCTCTTATGGTTTTATAAGGTACATTCTTATCAAACAAGATCACTGCATACTTTTTTACTGTAGACCAGGGGTAGTCAACCTTTTTATACCTACTGCCCACTTTTGTATCTCTGTTAGTAGTAAACTTTTCTAACCGCCCACCGGTTCCACAATAATGGTGATTTATAAAGTTGGGAAGTCAATTAAATAAAAAAAAGGAAAGTGCTTCAGTATTGGACAAAACCCCTACCGCCCACCATGAAAGCTGGAACGCCCATTAGTGGGCGGTAGGGACCAGGTTGACTACCACTGCTGTAGACCCTCATAAAGTGTATGAACCTTTTAAAAACAAAAGCTCTCTAGCTGAAATAACTTGTTACACTCATGTCAGAAATGCTGTTCAAAATTTACTGAGTTCATATTACTCTTCTTTATATATGCAGCCTAATATCCTTCTCAGAAGGGATTACACATTAAGTCATTTAAAAACTAAGTAGGAAGGAGACCCCTTCAGGAAGAGCAGTGTAAGGAAATAAGTACATCATACTATTAGCTGTAAAATGGAAAGGAAAAGTAATGTATGTATGTCTAACACAGAAGAAAAGAGCTGTTTCTACTAATGTTAAAACCCTTTCACACAAAATGTTTCTCTTCTCCTGGCTTCTCCTTTTTTTCTTCATATGTCACATGAATATCTTAAAATATTTATTTAAAACATTTATATAACCACCCATCTTCTAACTTATTCTGGATGGCTCCCAATCACATGTTAAAGCAACGTATAAAACCATATTGAAACTATAAAACTAAACACCTGAAAAAAAGTAAAATAAACTGCAATAGGTTATTAAGAAGTGCAGAGTCCTCGGACTCAAGACCAGCCAGCATTCAGACCTGCAGGGAGTGTGTTGATTGGTTGCGACGTGCCTGCCGACTGGCGGGACAATTGCAGCCCTTTCATTGGTTTCCCCGGCTGACAGGCTTTGTATAAATAGCTGTCAGCCGGGTATTTGTTCTGTTCTGTTGCTACTTCTTAGCTGGTTAATAAATCGTTGCCTGTTAGCAGAGCCAGTGTCCTGTCATCCTTCTGAGGGACATAAAACTGGCGACGAGGATTTCAATACTTGAAAACTACTTTCCTTCTTATAAGATATAATAAAAGGTAATTTCTGCAAAGTTCAAGGTTCTGCTAACTACACTAGGGTATAGATGTTGTCATGGAAAAAGGTTTAATTCAAATCCAAATTTCTCATTGTTGTAATGTATAACAACGATGGCAGCAAATCCGGATTACTAGGAACCAAACGCTCCCAGAAAGAAACTCCTTCGTCTCTGAACCATAAAAAAGGCTACTTTTTAATGCCACAGCCAATACTTTTATTTGGCTGGACGGAGGGCCCTCTAAGGAAGCTGGCAGCCTTTCACAACCAAGTCACTGGCTCATCTTCTTTTGCAAAAGAACGGAATGTAAAACGCCTACGGGAGATTCTCAGTCATCCAGGTGGTGGTTGTCCCAAGGGTGCTTTTGAAAAATGTTTTATTGATTTTATTGAGATTCAATCCAATGTTCATCCAACAGTGTTTGGCCTGGGTACAGTAATGTCTCATCAATCACGGTATTCATTTTTGTTATGATATTTATCACCATAATAGTAGCAGTACAATAACATTGTGATATAATCACCATGATACTTAACATCCTCTGCTTTAACTATTCTGCTCTTTAAGATTTCCTCTTTTAATATCTCTTACTCCCTAACTTCAGTCTTTCTTATCTGACAGTCAGACCTACAAGACCAAGTCTGTCCCATTTAAAAAAAAGAACAGAAAGTATAAGAAAAAAGAATGTGGGTTAGACAGCATCACCACCAGATGGATTCGTAACTGGCTGACCAACCACACTCAAGGTGTAGTCCTCAATGGAACTGCATCAACATGGAGGGAAGTATGCAGTGGAATACCCCAAGGCTCTGTTTTAGGCCCAGTACTCTTCAACATCTTCATCAATGATTTGGACGATTTGGGAATAAATGGGGAACTCATCAAATTTGCAGACGACACCAAGCAGGCAGGAATAGCCAACACTCCAGAAGATAGGCTTAAGATACAGAAGGATCTTGACAAACTTGAACATTGGGCACTATCTAACAAAATGAAATTCAATGGTGAAATGAGTAAGGTTCTACATTTAGGCAACAAAAATGAAGTGCACAGGTACAGTATAGGTGGTACCTTGATCAATAGCAGTAACTGTGAAAGGGATCTTGGAGTCCTAGTAGACAACCATTTAAATATGAGCCAGCAGTGTGCAGCAGCTCCCAAAAAAGCCAACACAGTTCTAGGCTGCATAAACAGAGGGATAGAATCTAGATCACGTGAAGTGTTAATACCACTTTATAATGCCTTGGTAAGGCCACACTTGGAATACTGCATTCAGTTTTGGTCACCACGATGTAGAAAAGACGTGGAGACTCTGGAAAGAGTGCAGAGAAGAGCAACAAAGATGATTAGGGGACTGGAGACTAAAACATATGAAGAACAGTTGCAGGAACTGGGTATGTCTAGTTTAATTAAAAGAAGGACCAGGGGAGACATGATAGCAGCCTTCCAATATCTCAGGGGTTGCCACAAAGAAGAGGGAGTCAAACTATTCTCCAAAGCACCTGAGGGCAGAACAAGAAGCAATGGGTGGAAACTAATCAAGGAGAGAAGCAGCTTAGGACAGAGGAGAAATTTCCTGAGAGTTAGAACAATTAATCAGTGGAACAAGTTGCCTCCAGAAGTTGCGAATGCCCCAACACTGCAAGTCTTCAAGAAGATGTTGGATAGCCATTTGTCTGAAATGGTATAGGGATTCCTGCCTAGGCAGGGAGTTGGACTAGATGACCTCCAAGGTCCTTCCAACTCTGCTATTGTATTGTATTGTATCATAAAGAACACTGAGTAAAATAAGAAGGCAAGGAGGGGGGGAGAGAGAGAGGCCTCTCAAAATAACACCAGGAAAAGGGGGGCTTTTTCAAAAGGCAGCTGGACTCTCAAGGGGCAGGGCTAACGACCAGACGACTTGCAAGGAGTAGACATCTGTCCATTTCCCACCATTCGGTCAGAACGGAAGAAGCCGCTTGGATGCGAAGCGAAACGTCTTCACCGAAAGCAATGAACGCCCAGTTGCCTTTTGGAAAAAGCACCTCTGGAGGCACCTCTGGGATGCCCGGAGAGCCTTTCTCTACCCCGCCGCCCCATTTCCTCGGCTGCTCAAGCGACGCCTCGACCTCCCTCTTCCCGCAGCCTCCCAGCTACCTTGATAACACAGGGACACTCCAGCAGGCAGGACTTCAGGTCCTCGCGGACCCCGGAGCACGCCCGCTTGTCCTCCTCTTTCCCTTCGTAGTACTTCGGCATGGCGGCGAAGCGTTTCTGGCTTTCGGCGTCCGTCACCCGCGGAGTCACTCGCAGCTCCGCAACTTCCTCAGCCGGCAAGAACTACGCTTCCCGAGAGCCACCACGTTCGCTCACCTTTCACCTGTTCCTGGAGTTACGAAAAGTATAGAAAGGACGCCTTGTTTACGTGGCGAGCTTCGTTTTTCAATTGGAAGCTATGCTTACGCGCCTCTCCCGCTCCCGCGGGCGAGAAAACGATCCGTAGACTTTAGTTGGGAGAATTCAGTATTTATATGTAGGCGTTGTTCGATAGGACTTTTTATTTATAGGTTTGGAGGGGATCTTATTATAAGGTTGTTCGGTTTTTGTTTGATAAGCATCAACGCATTAACAGGTTTCATGCGAGACTCTTAAGCTAAAATGTAATGGGGTAAATCAGAAATCGCTTCTTAATTATACTGAACACAGTCAATTGTGGTCTATTGTGTAACCTATGATTGGCTTAGTGTGTCGCATAACTATGGTATGTGACACACTAACATACCTTTTTGGTATGAAAAATAGATCTGCTATTGAAAACTAGTATCAGCCCTTACGTTTTAAAAAGGCAACTTTAAGATTTGTGTTCTTCAGCATAAAAAAACCTAGCAGCATCTCCTTATAGCAGGGGTCCCCAAACTTGGCAACTTTAAGACTTGTGGACTTCAACTCCAAGAAGAATTCTGGGAGTTGAAGTCCACAAGTCTTAAAGTTGCCAAGTTTGAAGACCTCTGCTTTATAGCATTGAGACAAATGAAAAAGAAACTTGCAACGTAACCCACGATAACATATTCCTGTTCAATGGCTGGCCCTCCTAACTATGGTATACGACACACTAACATACCTTTTTGGTATGAAAAAATAGATGTGCTATTGAAAATCTAGTATCACCCTTACGTTGCATAGGTCTGTGAACTATTCGGTAAATCCCGAAGAACTATCTTTGAACGGCACAAAAAGAGAGATAAATAGATGGCAAAAGCAAAGCGATTGGGATTTGGGTAACTTTCTGCCTCCGCAATCTTATACCGGTTTGGTTTTTGAAGCTCGGAATTCCTTCCCACAGTAGAGTAGTACATACACATATTACGTTATATGCTTTCATTATAAAAATGCGTGACTAATTATTTCTGCCCGTGGCCCAATATTGTTCACTTCAAATGGGAATAACGAATGCACGTTTTAAATAAAAAAAAAATACAATGGTGAGTCGGTTTAACATTGGAGAATCAGCATTAAAAAAAAAACCTAGCAGTATCTCCTTTACAGCAGGGGTCCCCAAACTTGGCAACTTTAAGACTTGTGGACTTCAACTCCCAGAATTCTGGAAGTTGAAGTCCACAAGCCTTAAAGTTGCCAAGTTTGGGGACCTCTGCTTTATAGCATTGAAACAAATGAAAAAGAAACTTGCAACGTAACCCACGATAACATATTCCTGCTCAAGGACTGGCCCTTCTACCCTTTTTAAAAGTCCGTGTACGTCATCATCCTGCGCTTAAAGACTACCCACCGGATTCCGTGGCCGAGCCCACGTCCCACTTGTCAGCCTGTGCCTCTTGCGTACGCGCATGCGCGTTGGCACTTTGGGCAGGCTGGAAGTTACGGAAGTGTCAGCAACTTAGGGTCTTAGTGGTGGGGGCGGCAGTCGAGCAGAATTTGCGGGGTGGGGAGCGTCGTTAGTCCCCTCCCTTTCCCGGCGCAGCGACCGGACGAGAAGAGGGGGGGTTGGGCAGTCACCGCTGGCGAAAGGCGAAAGTGGTTTGGAACGTCCCGGGAGTTCTAGAACGGTGGGAACCCGAACGGAGCCACGCCCCCTTTTTTCCTCCCTTCTCCGCCTGCAAGGTTGTAGTCCGCCTTTTCTACCGCCTCGATCGTCCCTGTCTTAAAAGGTACCTGCGGCCTTTCCCCACCTCCACCCTTCCCGCTGCTCTCCCAGCCGACCTCTGGTTAAATATAAACCCATGGCTTGTCAAATAACTCTCATCTGTCTAAACCAGGGGTGAAATTCAGCAGGTTTTGACAGGTTCTAGCGAACCAGTAGTTTTAGAGTAATTGAGTAATTTGAGTAATTCAGAGAACCGGCAAATACCACCTCTGGCTGGCCCCACAGTGGGGTGGGAATGGGGATTTTGCAGTATCCTTCTCCTGCCATGCCCACGAAGTCACGCCCACAGGACTGGTAGCAAAAAAAATTGAATTTATTTAGATTTTAGGTCATATAATCATAAAACTGAGTCAGGTCATAATAACTGCAATAACTTATAACCAAACTGTGTGATAGTTAAATTTCAATTTCAGTTTATTCGAATTTATCAGGCAATGATAAAAACAACAATAAAAACATCAATATAAATACCTATGCTAAAAATAAATTAAATTCTAGGCCTGCTCTAAAATGTACAATAAAACCCCAATAAAACCAGATTAAAAGCTACACCAGCTTTTAATAAGTAAGTGAGGACTGTCACTTAATAGGGACTATAGATCAGTGGTAGTCAACCTGGTCCCTACCGCCCACTAGTGGGCGCTCCAGCTTTCATGGTGGGCAGTAGAGGTTTTGTCGGATACTGAAGCACTTTCCTTTATTAAAAATCTAATTGACTTTCCTACTTTATAAATCACCCTTTCTGTGGAACCGGTGGGCGGTTAGAAAATTTTACTACTAACAGAGAAACAAAAGTGGGCGGTAGGTGTTAAAAGGTTGACTACCTGGTCTAAACTGAAGTTTCCAAATCAAAACAGACGAATACCCTCCTATCACATCCTCCCTCTCCTCCAGGGATATTCCCGATTTTGTCCATGGGTGTTTTGTTTCCTACTTCCTCTGTCCCCTTCAATTTGTCCAGTACCATCACAGACCAAACGTTGCTTTAAGAACTCTGGTTTGGTTTTTTTGTCGTTGCAGATATGCAGTTGCCTGTTGAGCTTTTCTGAATCGTCATGGCTTTCCTTTCTAGGATTAATATTCTCTTTATTTCTTCAACAGAATGGCCCCTCTTTATCTCTTTTTGAAGCCAAAGCCGCTTATATCTTTTCTTTAGGAAGATTATTTTTTTGCTTCTATTTTCAGAATGCCTCTGTCTCTTTCTATAGGGCAGTGATGGTGAACCTTTTTGGCACCGAGTGCCCAAACCGGAACGTGTGCATGGGTGTCATTGTGTGCACGCCAGAGCACTAGAAATCCAAAGACCAGCAGGCTGTCGCATGCCTGGCTTTTGGTCCCTTTTCAGGCTGTTTTCCAGGGCATTTTTAGGCCCAGAAAATGGCCCGGAAACAACCTGTTTTTTGGCCGTTTTCAGGCTGTTTTTCGGCACCTGCAAAGGCCAGCTGGCCAGTGCACATATGCGTGCCGGAAACCAGGAGAGCAGCTGGCAATGGTGCACGAGACCACAGAGGTGGCTCTGGCACTCGTGTCATAGGTTTGCCATCACAGCTATAGGGTATTGTGTTCTCCTTTTATAAGTTAAGTATAACATCTCTGTTTTATGTGTTGGTTTTATGCTTGGACTATATCCTGGAGAACAAATATTAATATTAAATATTAAATTAGTGGCTTACCTGCTCTTTAACTTTCTGATTTTAATCTGTATGTTTTGTAGTCTGTTCCACAGACTGTTGCTGGCATTATTCTGATTGTTGAGATTTAATGTGTGATCTATCCTATGCCCATATAATTTTCTTGACAAGAATGCTAACCTATCTGGCTGGTGCTTTCTTCGAGGTTTGATTTTGGGATTTCTTCTTCTAGGAACATCTTTTATTGCCTAATTTCTTTCTTGATTACTTTTACCTTCCTTCTTCCCCTTCAAACTTTAGCAGCAAAGACCCAGCCTGCTCTACTTTACTGCACACTTAATCTTTCCTTAGAAAAACAACCTTGCAAACATGTACAGGTAGTCCTCAATTTACAATAGTTTGTTTAGTGACCATTCATAGTTAAAACAGCACTGAAAAAAATGACCTATCACCGTTTTTCACATGATTATTGTAGCATCCCCACGGTCACATGAACAAAACGTAGATGCTTGGCAACTGACTCAAATTTATGGCTGTTGCAGTGTCCCGGGGGTCAAGTAGTCAACTAGTGACTTCTGACAAGAAAAGTCAATGGAGAAACAAGACAAACTTAATAGTCATAGTACTAACAACTACTATGATTCGCTTAACAAATGTGACAAGAAAACGTAACAAATGTCTTGCTATGCGACATAAATTTTGAGGCTCAATTATGGTTGTAAGTTGAAGACTACCTATATTTTCTGCAACTGGCTTTTCATTCCCTTTACAGTACTGATTTACTTTCATTTCTGTCCTTCCACAGTTATGCCTGCTGAATGGTTTTCTTGTCCC
Organism: Rhabdophis nuchalis; assembly: GCA_039707465.1. NCBI lineage: Eukaryota > Metazoa > Chordata > Lepidosauria > Squamata > Natricidae > Rhabdophis > Rhabdophis nuchalis. Next base: position 36,242,243 of record CM077651.1, on the reverse strand, counting down.
TAAACCTTCTCTAGCCATTTGAGATTTACTACGTTGGATCAAAAGGTATAAAAGCTCAGTTGTTGCCTGTTTTTGTCAAAGATAGTTTAAGAACTTTCTCTTTGCTGTCATTTTCTACACTCTCCTAGTATACTTCCTACATGCAGCACAGACTCCCCTACTATGTGGGAAAGGAAAATAATGCAAGATATATTGTTTTCCACTTGTGCAACTCAATGATCTTATGAATTAATAAAGCTTTGGATCCTTTAGCAGTGTTTCATAAAGTCAGTATGTATTTTACCCTAATTTAGCAGGAAGATAATGGTCTGAACTATACCAACGACATAACGCTCTTGTACAAGAGGCAAAGGTGGGTTCCTCCCGGTTCAGCTCGTATAGGGCGAACCGGTAGTAGCGGTGGCAGGAGGCTGCACCCACCCACCTGGACACTTCAGTGCATGCGCGGGAGCGCACCCAAACCAGTAAAAAAAAATTGGCAACCCACCACTGACAAGAGGGGAAGAGGAGTTTGCAGAAGCCTAAGGCTCATGCATGTAGCCGTGGCTTGATATGATACCTGAATGAATCTTTGGCTAGTGGGGAATGACGATGAGAGAAGGATCACTGCCAGTAATTTATTGTTGCTTTCTCTGCTTGTCAATATTTTGGAACGGCAAATCCTGCCACGCTTGCTGTATATCTCTTAAAATTCTCCCAAATTTCTTGGAAGCAGGTTTTACTCTTTTAAGCAAGCATTATCCCTACCAAAAATCTTACAAGGACAAGGTAAAACTCTTTCATACCCATTTATGAATTGAGTCCTTTGTACTCAATCACATCATTGACAGAGCCAGAGAATCATAGAAAACGACGACCTTTTTTGTTAGGATATTCAGACTTATATTGGGTTGACAATATATATGAGCCTATGTTCTTAAGAAGGTATGTAGCTTTAAGAACTGTGTTTGAATTCTGATTGGCTGTTAGTATCAGCTCTACCATATAAGCAAGGTCAGGAACACAGCCCGTTCCCTGTTCGATTCCTTGTGGTTCCTGTGTTTCCTGACTGCCGTTGAAGAAGAAGGAGGAGGATTTGTTTTGCATCACTGTGAGACAGCTCTGGTGAAGGACTGTTATTTGTTTGAGAAGTTAGTCAGAAGAAGCATTTTAGTTGCTGCAAAGTAAAGACTGTTTATTTTATTACTATCACTGTTTTAGAGTTTGTTTGTGGTTTACAGCAACGTATCTCTTTACTGTCCGGTGAATTACACTATTCCGCATTTATTTGCTAACACTGGTTAAGGGACCAGAGATGTAACACTGGTTCTGAACCCAGAGTTGCTAACAATTTTCCCATTAGTTTGTGACGTTTTCATTTGGAATCTTTTGAGAAATAATTTTTGCAAGTATGTTAACTCTTTGAGTATTCTTAACAGATAGTGTGAGGATTGGCTTTCTACCACTACTATGTTTAATAACAGGATCTAATGCATGCTTAAATAGAACAAGGATTTACTACCTAGAAGTGGGAGGAGGCGGTTTATAATTTCAACATGGTGCCTGCTTTGAAGTTTTACCTCAGATATACTTCTTTTTTAAAAAAATGTGGCTATTTCCCCCCTCTTTAGCAAGATGTTGCCTACCGCATCAATTAATCCCCGAGATCAGGGCAATGGATCTTTAAATACTAGAGCATCAGCAAGACACACAGCTGGGGCAAAGCGCTATAAATACTTGAGGAGACTCCTTCATTTTCGTCACATGGACTTTGAGTTTGCTCTCTGGCAGATGTTATATCTGTTCACTTCACCACAGAAGGTGTACAGAAATTTTCAGTATAGGAAACAAACAAAAGACCAGTGGGCTAGAGATGACCCTGCTTTCCTGGTGTTGCTGAGCATCTGGCTGTGTGGTGAGTAGCTGAGAACTTCCCTATCTACTTGAAATTAGTGTCTCTAGTGTTTGGTGCCCTTAAATATTGGAAGTAATAAGTCCTCAGTAACAATAACCAATTTGGTCTAGTCCAGGGGTCTGCAAAGTTGGCTCTTTTAAGACTGGTGGATTTCAACTCCCAGAATGCCCCAGCCAGCATGGCTGGCTGGGGCATTCTGGGAGTTGAAGTCCACCAGTCTTAAAAGAGCCAACTTTGCAGACCCCTGGTCTAGTCCAATGGTTAAGGCATCAGACTAGAAGCCAGGAGATTGTGAGTTCAGGCATGAAGGCTGGTTGGCTGATTTGGGGCCAGTCCCTCTCTGCCCACCCAACTTGCCTCACAGAGTTCTTGTGGGGAAAATAGAGGAAAGAGTATTGTGTGCAACCTTGAGTTATTTCTAAAAACTGTAAAGGGTGGGTGTAAATAAAATAAACATTGGTGTTTTATATAGTGCTCAACCAGAGTAAACCATTACAAAATTGAGAGCTAGAAGTACCATGCCTGCACATTGCCAAAGACTCTGAACAGCTGCTGGTAGAATCAGATAGTATTTGTGAAGGAACTCAGAATTTTATTTGAACTCTTTGAACTATTAATAGGAATAATAAAGCAGGTGAAAGATAGGAAATAAAAAAGAAACATCTTTGAATATTATAGTGATATGGAGGGGGGATAGTTAAAATAAAGATAGAAATAAGAGGGGAATGGTATATATGAATTAAGATATTAACATATATGAAAGAACGGGAGGGAGGTTTAGAAACTGAAGGGCAGTAGTAAAAGGTATGTGTAAAACCTCATACTCCCTTGTCGTTAATACTGCTAGTTTGAAAACTAAGACACATATACGTAAAGTGCCTTGGTAGTATTTCCTACTTAGATGTTTCTAAGTTGGCGAAATAAGTTATAGATAATGGTGTCTTTTTTTAAGACTAGGGATGCAATAGGTCGGCATTAACCTGCTTACCAAGAGAGAATTACTGGACATTGGTGTTGCTAGAGTCAAGTTTTTTATTTTATAATATTTATACATATCAATGCATGAATGGTGTCATACCTGGGTATCATACATTTCAATACAAATAGGCATATTATCACTCATTGTTATTACATTTCATTTTCATTATTTCATTTTCATTATTTCATATTTATTTGCTTGGAAAAATGAAACTATATAAGTAACTAACTTGAATAAAGTTAAAGATACCCAGGCATATTACGGAATGGGTCTTCTCTAAGCAGTATAAATTTGGGGAGCACGGGACTATTTAAATTTAGAGCATCTTGTATACCGTTAATTAATCATACGTGTCACTGCTGTTCATCTTCCTCCTGCAGTGTCCACTATAGGGTTTGGCATTGTGTTAGGCTTGGGATTTCTTGAAATGATAAAGCTGCTGCTGTGGGTCGTGTTTATAGACTGTGTAGGAGTTGGCCTTCTAATTGCAACTTTAATGTGGTAAGTATCTTTAAAATAATCTTAAAATGCAGATTTCAGAATTTAAAAATTGCACGTTCCAAAGAGAATTTAAAATTATTAGTGCACTCCTAATAGGAAAGGAAAGACTAGAACATTTTGAACAACGGAGCATAAATGATGCTCACATCACATTGGTTTTACTTTCTGGAGAGCGTCATACAAAATTAAAATTAATTCTGAGTTCACTTGTTACCATATTACCGTTACTTGACCTTTATGTATACAGTAGATTTTATGGAGTAGAAAATGATGTTTAGGATTCTCTGGCAGATAATAGGCACATGTTGTATTAGAAAAAGTGGAAAAATTCCTCTCCCCCCCCCCCCCCCTTATCTTGATTTGAGGAGAGGAGGGTGGAAAAATAAAGTTCCTTGCTGAAGAATATATTTGTATTTTTAAAATTCTGCTAAGGAATCAAAACTATTCCTTAAAAAGAATTTGTAAAATTTATTTTAGATTTCTAGATCAAAAATACATTTGGATTTGAAAGTACTACGAAACATGAAGAGTCAATGTTACCCAGAAGGAAAGAGAGTTATTTCATGCTATATTGAAATAATACAGCATTGCACATTTTAACACATAGGTTTTGAATTTCCCCTCCAAAGGTTTATCTCCAATAAATTTTTGCTAAAGCATCCGAACAGAGACTATGATGTAGAGTGGGGCTATGCCTTTGATGTTCATTTGAATGCTTTCTACCCACTTCTTGTTATCCTGCATTTTATCCAGTTGTTTTTCATTCATTGTAAGTATTTTTTTTTTAATGGAAGCATTTTTATCGTCTTGCTTTCTTCTATATCATATACTGACGCTAAGTTATTTCTTGCAGATGTAATTTTATCAGCATCGGCTATCGGCTATTTTGTTGGAAATACTTTCTGGCTAGTTGCACTTAGTTATTACATCTATGTGACATTTCTGGGATACAATGGTAAGTAATAGTAAAGCTTTCAGCAAGAAATTAATATGGCAGATGAGAAGAAACAGTTTTATTGGCACTAAACAAGCGCACATAAATGTTACACCATTATCTGTCAAACAGCCATTTTCACGGGCCGGTTGCTGAGTGCCCAGCATGCGGTTATGTAACCGCCAGAGAGGAGGTAATCTTCAGAAGTGGCTTATAAGTACCTTGTTGGGGGAATGGGGGATGTTGGGCATTGTAACTTTGAGTGGTCGTTAAGCAACCAGTCATAAGTCAAGGACTATCTGTAATCACAGAGAAGCTCAGTTCAAAGTCTTTACTTCTGCTCCTTACATAAAACCTCCATAATTGTCTTGCCATACCCTCCTTTGGGGTATAGTAAATTACTCCCGCGAGTCCCTTGAGTGCAAATTCTGCCATTTCCTTCAGTGGTTTATTTTTGTTTCAGGAAGCTTCCTATTTCCAATAATTAGCAATTGCTCTGGGGTTGTGTTTATTAGTGAAAGTGTATTAGCTTTCTTGCGCACAAGAGGGAGTCCTTCCTGCCCCTTTCTTATCCTTGAGACAAAGAGATGGTGTCTTGGTTTCTACTGAAGCTCTGCTCCCTTTCAGCACTGCCATTCCTGAAGAACACGGTGATCCTTCTGTATCCATTTGCGCTTCTCATCTTACTGTACGTGGTCTCTTTAGCCATTGGGTGGAACTTTACTAAAGCACTTTGCGTTTTCTACACATACAGAGTGAAATAAACTGGTCTCCAATAAATAACACCTTGTACAAATGTCAAACCTGGTGAAATTAAGATGCTCTTGTACATTCCTGTAAATAACTTACACCTCACTGTAGATCAGTGTATACAAAATGTTTGGTTTTTTTTTTAAAACGAAAGCACTGACAGCCTTCTATATCCCTCCTTTGTGGACGAGTTGTATATCTCTGTAATAAAGATTCTTTTTAAAATTCAATTGCTTTTAAGTAGATTCCTTAATACACTTTTTACAATTAATTTAAGTCCTTCAATAAGATATTACAAAATTCAAAATTGGACAAGTTTCAGTAATGGGGACTGATTTTATTTTACTTATAAATTCCTAGTGTGTTTTAAAGACAGTATTTAAATGTTTGCCATCTTGCCACCCATATAAAAAGGTGGGTATAAACATAGTAATACTGTTTCATATGAATCTGTTGGCCTCAAAGAAGCTGTGCTTCTACTGCTACCCATTCCAAGTAAGATTATAGAAAGCATAGTTGGTTAGCATTCGGTAGCAGCTATCACTTAAGATGGGAAACACTACCCAATCCACTTTGTGGTCATCTACTCTGGAAAATAGTCTTAATCATTCTTGTGTTAGTCTGGTAGCTTCTAACATATACACATTTACACAATTCTAGGGCACCAGGAAAAGCATAACACCTTGTGCCCATAAATTTTTCAGGATATATAAAAAGCCTGATAAATTTTATAGAAAGTGTAGATTTTTAAAATTGCACTACTTTACTCTTGAACTTGCTAAAATGTCTACACATTTTGCTATTCATGTACTACAAAATTAGTCATGCCACAGAAAATGTGCTTTCAAGTTTAGTTTTGTGATGTAGGAACAAAATTGCTACAGAGAACTACAGCCTTTCAGCAGTACTTAATCAGGGCCTATTATACATTCACTTTCCAATCCCACTATCCAACAGATTAATAAAGTAAACTTTAATGATTAATAGGTAGAGTAATACTCTACTCATATTAATGTGTAAACTCTACTAAGTGGTTAGTAAAGTGGTATGTGACAACACTCTTAGAAGGACATGAGGAAGAATATGATATATACAAATCAGTTTGCAGAAGGGGGAAATAAAATGAGAGAAGTAGAAACCTGAATAAGATAAATATTTATTGATCAAATTTGCATAGCTACCTGTCTCAAAAAGCAACTCTGGGCAGGAGAAAAAAATATATATATATTACTGCATATAATCTCACAAGAAGATTCTGCAGGAAAAGTACTATGTCATTATGATTTACTTTCCCATCTTCTCTCCCTAATCAATATCCCACCTCAGAATATTAAAAAAAACTATTCTAAAATAGCCATTTTATTTGCTGTATATCTATCTAAAAATTATTGCATATAAAAAGCATTTTTGTTTAGTTTTTATGTACATGTGTTTCCAGTTGTATATATCTAATACAAATACTTCCAGCCCTTCTGCAAAACTTTCCATTTTTTTGTAGTTAAAACTCCAGAAGGCAGTTTTTAAAAATATTTATTTCAAATAGTACATGGGCAGCTCGTGACACATAGCGCATTGATGAAAGGCACAATTAACATGACCCAGTTAGATTTTCAAATGTAGCAGCAAGATTAACAATATCAAAACCTAGCTCTAAAAAAGTTTTACAAGTAATGAAAATGCTTAACCATATCATCGAGAATGCCAAGAAATCTGGCTGTAGGATGAGGATTCACATTTCACAAGCACAAGAACAGAAGCACAACGAGAGAGCTGACAGAGTCAAAAAAGGAGTAGGGCAACTCTAAATGTTTTTAACCAGTAAATTGGTTTCTACTGAAAATCAAAATAGCGTTTTCAAAACACCATAATTCAAGTAATATACAAGCTGTTCCTTTCCCCAGAAGGAGGAAGTAGACTGAATTTGAGACCTAATAGGCAAAAGGGGGCATGAAGCAACCTTTGTACTTTTGCAGGAAGAATTTCAAAAGCTGCTTTAGAAGGGGAAAAAACATTCAAAAGCTCTTTTAAAAAACAGATGTTTTAAGCACCAGAAATATCCAGACACCTATTTATATTTAAAAAATAACTATGCTTAATTATCAACTGCTAAGATTTAATATTTCAGTAAAATAAAGAATGCCAACAGCTTGAACATTTAGTTCAGCTGCATTTATATTAAGAAAATATGAATGTAAGTAGAAAACATAAGAAAAGATAATTAGATCAGGAGTTTGGGAGGATGCTTTGGGATGATTGATATATTTAGAAAGCTGAGAATATATGAGAACCCAAGCAGAATAAAATCTGGGAAGAGCACTGGGTAGCTTTTAGCATAGTTAGTTATGGGAATTTTAGCACAGGTTAAGTTTAATTTGGTTTTAGAACTGTTTGTATATTTTTTATTGTTTTTATTCTACCTGTGCACCGCCCCGAGTCCCCATGGGGAGAGGGAGCGGTTTATAAGTATTAAAATTATTATTATTATTATTATTACTCTCAAAATGGCTACTATGAAGGAGAGGGGGAACTACAGCAAAGTATTGATCCCCCAAAATGCTACCTTCCAGGTACTCATCTAAACAAAATTCTGGGCAGTTACCAAACATTTTATTAGAAAACTTAGGAACTATTTTTTGAAGTAAAAATAAGCCTAGTGCCGTTTATTAGATTCCCATTTTAGAAATTTGGATTTTTTTTTTTTAAAAAAAAATCTGGTTGAGCAGATGCTATAGGACAGGAGTCTGCAAAGTCGGCTCTTTTAAGACTGGTGGATTTCAACTCCCAGAATTCCCCAGCCAGCTAAGCTGGCTGGGGAACTCTGGGAGTTGAAGTCCACCAGTCTTAAAAGAGCCGACTTTGCAGACCCCTGCTATAGGAGGTATTCCACAAGTTATTATCTACTCCAAATTATCAGGAAATACTTTTTTGCTAAGTCACCAACTGAGAATTTTCTCCCGAACCTATTTTCTAACAACCTAGTGACATGTAGGTAATTCTTGACTTGCAACCGTTTAGCAACTGTTTGAAGTTACAATGGCAGTGGAAAAAGTGCCTTTTAATTGGTCCTCACACTTACAACTGTTGCAGCATCCGCACATTCACCGATGAAAGTCTGGCTGCTTGGCAACTGGCATGTATTTAGGATGGTTGTATGATCCTGGGGTCATGTGATCACCATTTGCAACCTTCCCAGCTGGTTTCTGACAAGGAGCGTTAATGGGGGAAGCCAGATTCACTTTAAAACTGCAGTGATTTGCTTAAAGTGGCCCAAAAAAGCTATACAATTGGGCAGGGCCCACTTTACCACTGCCTTTTTTAGCCACAGAAATCCTGGTCCCAATTGTGATTTTACACTGAGGAGTATCTATAATATATTATAGTTGCACTCATGCCCTGATGAAATAGCCATGTAGTTATTGGAAAGCAATAAGCATTTTGCATAATCCATTCAGGGAGATTATTCTAAGCACCAACTCAATGCATAATGTTTGTTTGCATCTGGCCTTCAAGTCAGTATACTAACTTCTACTGATTATACCAGGGGTCTCCAACCTTTGCAACTTTAAGTCTGAAGGACTTCAGCTCCCAGAAGTCTGGGAGCTGAGGTCCTTCAGACTTAAAGTTGCAAAGGTTGGAGACCCCTGGATTATACAATACAATACAATACAATAGCAGAATTGGAAGGGACCTTGGAGGTCTTCTAGTCCAACCCCCTGCCTAGCAGGAAACCTTACACCATTTCAGATTGCCTGGACAAGTCTTTGCAGTTTTCTTAGCAAGATTTCAGAAGTAGACCGCTATTACCTACTTCCTAGGCTGAGGGGTGGGTGGGAGAAAGACTGGCCCAAAGTCACTCATCTGACTTAATGCAGGATTAGAATTCGGAGTCTCCCAGTTTCTAGTCTAATGGCTTAATCATTACATTGCCTCTCTCACTGTTACAGTAACAAAACAATAATCTAAATCTTCCACTAGAAAATAAATCATTTGACATTATTTTTAATAATCTCAACTACAGCATCAGATTAAATGAATGTACTTAGAATGATGCTTGGACAATACCTTTGAAACAATTCTATTACTATAGCTCAGATGGTGGATAATTGTACACAAGCTATTTTCTTCATTAGAGCATGAATTGACTTAGAAGTTTATTGGTCCATTTAGATATCCTTATACAACTGGCCAGTTGCTTTGGGGGATGGGCATTACTACCTGATTTATCCTTAGCCTGTTGAATCTTTAAAGATGGCAGTATAAAGAATTGTCATTCATTACTTTTTTCTCATTTCCAGGAACTTTGCTAGTGTATCTCCGTATCTGTGCAATTCTTTATTACATGGAATGGTTTATACCTAAGTCAGTTGTCTATTTGAAGAGGTTTAAAGTTAAGGATTAAAACATTACAACTGTAATACTACAAAGTAGAATACTACTGAATACAGGAAATATTGCATCTGACTAATATGCCTAAAGTTGCATTGGAGGACCTCACTTTTGATTTCTGGGTTACTGTTAAATCAATTGGCTACTGATTTTGGAGAGAGAAACTTTCCCCAAAGACCATACATTCAACAGGAAGAAATGATCTATTGGTCTTTAGAAGAGAACAGCAAATTACATTTAGATCTAAGATTCAGACTAATTTTTAAATTAAATACAAAAGGTTAATAAACCTACACAAACTGCAATGGAATAAGCTGCTGGGGATAGAAAATCTCACATTTATGAGGCAGAGACTCATATATCACGGATCTGCTATGTTAGCTTGAGCTAGGACAAGTGATTATATAGCTTTACAACTTGTTCATGGCAAACTTAAAATACAGAAATGAATATTTTCATACATATTATTTCCTTTTCCATATAAAGAAAAGGTACAAATTTTGAACAGTTTCTCACCAATTCCCTATGTTTTTCCTACCCAGCCTTATTTTTGTGTAGGAAAATGTTATTCTTGATTATCATTATTAAGTTTATCATAAATACCCCATACCCCACCCACCCACCTCAACGTGGCATGTCAATATTAAATACACATTCAATTAGTGTTCAGTATTACAGGCAGCTTACAGGTTATTTAAAAATAATTTTAACATTTAAGATTTATAGAACATTTAGGAGTCAAGAGTTCTTCATTAATTTAATATATGTCTGTAAAATAGGCCATTATTACTATTCCTTCCATTTTGGAATCAGTACAGACCATCCATTAATAGAATGTACTTATAGAAGTAGCAATATTCAAATTCATAACTTAGCTAGTATGTCACACAAGGACTTCTGTATGCATACATCCCCAACCAACAAAGAATTTCAGCAAAACTGTTTCATAAATATAAGGTCCCATCTAATTAAAATCAAAGCAATCTCAAGTCTTGAATAATTTGAAACAATTCAAGTATTTTTTCATACTGGGATCTTTTTTATCTTTAGAAGTGGTTGGACTCTTCATAGACTCAAATAGAAAACAGATATCCCTTCAATACATTACAAATCATTTCTATATTTGATAGAAGGCAAGAGAGACACTGATTTTTGGCAAAAACTTACATCCGAGACACAGAAATATCTAAGTATTAACTCACAATACAAGCTATCACCATTGAAGATTTGCCTGTGTGAGTCACAGGTAATTTAAAAAAAAACTTGCTTTTCATAACTTGGCTGGAGTTAGATAATTTTTTTTGTTACTATTATTACTTTACTATTGCATGTTTTCTGTGCTACGGAGCACAAAGTGCTTGAATTGCCTCTCTTCAAGGCTACTGACCAAGCAAACATCTTTTTTCTTTGAAATACAAAAGACAACAAGCATTTAGATCCCAGGAGTCTGGCTTCAGTCGATTGGAGTGCAATGCTTTTAAGCAGAAGCTGGATCTTAAGAAATAGAAATCACTTCCACATTTAAGGACTGACAAAGTTACAATTATAAAAGCTCAGCTGAGGTTACTGTGTATCTATCCCATTATCCCTAACATAATGCTAAATTAAATCATTCAAAAGCACTGAGCAGAGTTCATCGAAAAGGGGATGCAAAACAAAAGAAAAGTTGATTTCAGAAGGCATTGCTATCCAAAGGAGCAACTTGGCTGATTGCATTGAAGAAAACTTTACAAAGATTTAAAAAAGAAGAACCTGTTATCAAAGTACCCCCTTAATGGGGAATGATTCAAACTTTAAATTGCTGCAGACTTCATTCACTCTATTGAAATATAAAATTCCTTAATTCCAGGGCTATGAAAATCATAGGTAATGTTCTTCAAAGTCCTCACAGGCCATGTTTGTATCTTTGAACACCATATGTGATTCTGTGAACCTCTCATGAAGATGTTCTTCGGTGGAAACACTTCTTATTTCGGTGGGATTTGTGCAGGAGAATCTGGTCTGGTACAAAAGTGCTTCGTTGGCAAATTCAGTTTAACTCTTCTACCCATGGCAATATATTACAAAATATGATCATTAACCAAGGAAAATGTACAGTTAACTCAAGAAGTAAGATAATACATTAAAAAAACTTAATCAAGTTATTATTGGCATAAAAATATGTACTTTTCAAATTATTTAATAAATTAAATACCCTAAAATTTTTGAATATATATCCCTGATAATCTATAAAAGAGGGTTTTCAATAACAAAATAAATGGACTTTCAAAAAGTACCCTCTTCATAAAATGCATTTTAACACCTTTCTCTCATTTCCAAGGAATGTAACAATATGTACACCTTTTATGTACTTAACCCATCGCCATTGGACAGACCAAGGAGAATTTATGTGCTCCCTAGCCATCCAAAGTCATGTTCAAATTATTAATCTAGATAAAGAATGCCAGGTGAATATCAGTTTCTACGTTGTAATAAATCCTTCTTGCTGAGTCTTTATTCTCAATTACAGTAGAATTCACGGGAGGTAGTGTTTCAGTGAGAAAATTGAGTTGAATTAAGGTGCATACTCAATATCTTCCTTCTGCAGTTTGGACGGTTTTGCAAAAGTGTTCAAAATCTGTCTTCTTACTTCTTCAATATTGATCAGTTGGGGAGTTTTTTAATATGAATCTGTAATGCAGAATTGAAAAATGTCTGATAGATCCCAACACTTAAGCAAACATAGTTCATATGCTTTTCAGTGTGATGTAATCAAGTTTCCGCAACATTTAACAAATACTTAACAAAAATCAACTTTTTGGAATGTGCTTCTGCATGAGTTTTGATACAAGAATGACTGTTAATCAGAGATGGGGTGAACTATTAGATCAGGGCTGTCAAACCTACAACCCATGGGCTGGATGCGTCACACGCTGGCCACACCCAAACCTGGTTTAGCAAATAGGAAAGAAGTCCCGATACATCATGTGATGACGCCATGATGACACGAGTTTGACACCCCTGTGCTAGATCAAAATTTAGCAGAAGACATGATGAAAGTGGTTGCTGGGAGCTATTGTTCAGTACATCTCTATGGCCATTACTACTGAAAGATAAAAGAGAAACAGAAACTGCCTTTTTTTTATAGGTGTAGTTCTTTGTTATATTACTACTAGCCACGATTTCTCAGTTACTCTAAGACAGTTTTTCCAAACATGACATTTCAGGTGTATAAAACTTATATGACAGACCACCAGATTTGGCAAGTCTGATCTAAGTCATTAAGACCCCTGCAAACTGACAGACTTGACAGGCTTGGTTACTGTAAAAGGTTTTCTGAACTGTCCATTACAACGGACTAGCTCAAAGATCCCATGAGCAGAATATATTGATAGAAAGCTCTTTGGCACTTGGTAACAGAAGAGATGAATTTCCTTTCTCTGCTATTTTTAGAAATCAGATTTATTTATTTATTTATTTATTTATTTTTTCATTTATTTTTTCATTTCATTTCATTTCATTTCATTATTTCATTTCATTTCATTTTTATACCGCCCTTCTCCCTTCTGGGACTCAGGGCGATCTCAGGAACTGGGAACCTTCTGAATAGCATGGGTAGTATTGTAGCTAGGAAAATTGGAAAGAAGGGACAAAGGGCCTTTCAACAAACAGGACATATTTGGATCTAACTCAGTTCATACCATTGGGATATCTAGTCTAGCACAGGAAGTCAAAAATATACAAGTGCTGTAAAATGCAAAAAAGACAAACTATTCTGAATTTTGCACCCAGTATTAGCACAGCAACTACACTTTTATAATGGGGGAAAGATTCAGAATAGTCCTGAAGATTCAGGATATCATGCTATTTAATTTAAGAAATCTAAGAATTTAAATGTTCGAAGGCACACACTCTAGTTATTAAGCATCCTTTGTTTAACTCTTACCTCATTTATAATTGCCCAGACGGATGAATTTTGTATGATGAACAGCCGGACAGCTGTAATTGGATTTAGATTGGGACTGACTATTCCTTCTGCTTTGCCATTTTCAAATTTGCCTTCAAAAGCAAAATAATCATTCTAAATAAGTATACACTCAGCAAATACAAATCACTTTACACGTAATCCTATTAATCTTGCACAAATAGATTACCTGTGCGCCGCCCTGGGTCCTTTTTGGAGAAGGTGCGGGGTATAAATCTGAATAAATCTAAATAAATCTAAATCTACAAAGCCTGGATTTTTACGGATCATAGGAAAAATTCAAAAGTTTTATCTGCCTATATAGCACAATTGATTGGTTTTATTCTACTTATTTATTCTATCAAATGAAAATAGTAGTATGACCCCTTCATTTAGCTGGAATATTAACAATTTCAAAGAAGGCCTTCGGAGACATGAAGAGTGAAAATAGCACTTGACTCACATTCTTTAATGCTGCTGCTATGCCTTTTCATAAAGTCAGATGGCTGCTTTAAGGAGACACTATATGTGCACCTCTAGGAACTCCAAAGTATCACTTTGGAATAAATTCTGAATCACTACTCTACTGTAACAACATCTAAGTGATGCAGACTTCAGAATCCATAATTAGATGGTTGAATTTTCCCCCTAGATTTCACAGTCCCCTCATGTCACAGCCCACCTTCTTATTTTGTGGTAATGCCAATACCATATTGCTGCTCAGATACCTTAGTTCAGGGGTCTCCAACCTTTGCAACTTTAAGTCTGAAGGACTTCAGCTCCCAGAGTTCTCCAGCCAGCTTTGCTGGCTGGAGAACTCTGGGAGCTGAAGTCCTTCAGACTTAAAGTTGCAAAGGTTGGAGACCCCTGCCTTAGATAACATTGGTTTTGAAATTCTGTCAGCTGAACTTGATTAGTATGCTGCTAAATCAATAGTAATGCAAATGTGCCCTAACTTGAGTTACTTAGATTTTGTATTCAAATGTCTATAAAACAGAACTGTAGTATTATTTAGTTACCTATTCTGAAATAACCATCGTCTAACCATTTCTCTTTGGTTTCTTTGCTCAATACCAGCTCTTTGTTCTGAAAAATGAGATATAAAATATTATCATCAAACTGAGAAAGGATTTAATTAATTGTGTAACAAATATTAATATTCTAATGAATAACAAATTCACAATTCTTCCCCTCATTCCCATTTCATAATACCCTGCAAGCCAACAAGACTGGACTGGGCCCTCCTAGAAGAGGCCATGGTTGGTTGATATCAGGAAGTAAAACAAAAGATAATGATATCCTTTTTTTTTTAACATATATACAACCTACTTTAACATAATATGCACGATGTGATTTGGCCCTTTCTCTTACCCATCTCTAGAATTTTTAGTAATGGCATCTAAGAACTGATCAGCTTATATTCCTCTTTGAAACCTATAAAAAGTTGCTATAGTCCAATACTAAAGATATTTACTAATACATAAGCCCCAAGACATCACAGAATTGAAGTTTTACAAGTTAATAATAATTTATAAGTAGACAGTTTAAATATTATTTTTAATCATCTGTAAGGCCTGCACTCCAATACATCTTCCCTGCTTCGTTCTACCATTGCTCAACATTCTTTCAGCTGTGGCTGAATTACAAAACTTGCAGCATGGCCTATGCTGAAAGAGACACAGGAAGCTTTAGTTTAGCAACTAAAGTCAGGTTTATTGTGATGCTCTATAAATATTTATTGTTCTGGGGAGGGAGGGGGGGAAATGCCTTCAGCTCTAGTAACATAATAAAGTTCATGAAGTCCAAGCTTATTTTTTAAAGAGTGGGATAAAAAGAAATGCTGGTGATTCCAGACTCAATTATTGAAGGAAGTGATTATCTTCAAATTCTCAGCCTTCAGCATGCAAGGCAAACAGCCAGTGTAACCCCCAATGTTAATAAAAGAATATCCGTGCTTATTTTCTTGTAATCCCTTCTTTTACACAGTGGATGTAACATAAACATTCATTCTGTTCTTGCTAATTATCCAGTGTTGCAGTAAGCATTCAGCTTGGGAGTAGGAAAATAGGAAAGCTGAAATAAAATCATAAGCACAGTCATGGTCACATGATTTTCCAATTTAGGGATTGCACCATTTAGTAATCAAGTTCTGGTCCCAACCGTGATTGCTAAATATTTGTATTGTTGTTACACTCATAGAAAGGAAGAAGAAATAGACTTTATTATCATACCCTAAGAGGTAAAACTTCCACAGTTGTATTGACCAATATATCCCCTGGGTGTTCTGGATTGCCACTATGGAACAGGAATCTATACCATGGAAAACAATTAAGCAAAACAAATTGGAAAAACAATCACAAATCACCCATATATCTCCAATTCTATCTATTGAAAGAATTTGCTTTCAAGTAATATGCAAAGAATTGCTATCAAGAACAAAGAAGAAAACATAATATTAAAAACTGGTCTTGCAAACCAGGGGTCTCCAACCTTTGCAACTTTAAGTCTGAAGGACTTCAGCTCCCAGAATTCTCCAGCCAGCAAAGCTGGCTGGAGAAGTCTGGGAGCTGAAGTCCTTCAGACTTAAAGTTGCAAAGGTTGGAGACCCCTGTCAATGCAAACCATTCATTATGGATAGTTTCAAATAGGTGAACAAGGTAACTGGCAGAATTTCAATTATAACAACACAAGTGCAGAAAACGTTTTGCGCTATCTCTTTGCTAAGAATCTAATTAAAGGCCATTTTGGCATTCATGAGATTTCAGATGAAGAACATGAAGAATGTTTTTCTAACTCAAACTCAGTTTAGATGACATCAGAATAACAAAATCGTCACTTCCTGTTCCGCTTCTGGCGGCGACGGACGAACTCTGGGGTTCGTCCGCCGTTTTGTCCCTCTTTCGGCCCCTAACGGGGCGGGGCACCCCCTTTTCCTTTGGGGGGGCCCTCTGCAGGGCTGGCTTGCCTGGGCTGGTCCATCCTGGCGGCAGCTGGGAGGCGGTCCGGGTCTTCAGCCCAGGAGGAAGGGGGCATGCTGCGGGGGGCTTGGTTCCCTTCGCCAACGGAGGTTGGCAACAATTAACCAATTTGGAGAGAGCTGAAGGCGGGTCGGAAGCCTTCCGGGGCTTTGGCGGCGAGAGGGAAAGTGAGTGCTTTTTCAAACTATTTTTCTTTGCTGGCAGCCTGGACTGAAAGAACTGTGGAGGGGGGTGTTTGTTTGTTAAACCCCCCCTCGGTGCAACAGCGGCGGTTAGAAATGATTCCTCGTTGCGAGGGAGTTATTTTGTATCCGGCTTTTTTTTTCTAAGCAAGTGAAAGCAGTTTGCGGCTTGTATCTACAAATGTATCTAAGTCCGGTGGCTTGAAACAATTGTATCTTTGACTTTCTCCGGCTGGTTCCCAGGCAGGGCGGTGGAAGATGGCTTCCCTTTGTTCCTGAAAAGTTACTTTTGTTTGTGGAAAAATACCAACGTTTCTTGATGATTTGGACTGCCTCTCGCTACCAATGAAGAAATTTTTGGACTGATTGATTCCTTCTCTGGAGTGCCTCCTTTGTTTGAATATTTGTTTTTGCAACTTGCTCTCTTTGGGGATTTTATAAACTTTCTACAACTTTGATTTGGACCTTGTTCTTCTGACTTGCCATAGCGGCCCCACCCAAAAAACGCCATCTTAGTGGCACGGATTTTAACAGTTTACCATGGCTTCTATCACATCAGAAGTGGCAGGACTGGAAAGAAGAATGACAGCTCTGGAAGAAGTGTTACAAACTTTGGTGCAGGAAATTAAAGGATTAAGACAAGAAAATAAGGATTTCAGACAGGGACTTATGGAAACACAGAACCAACTAAAGGAGAATATACAGAAGACCGAGGAATTGGAGGGGGGGCTGGCTGGGGCAAAAGGGGAACTTAAAAATGTTAAAACTGAAGTTGGAGAATTAACTGGGCATATGTCAAGGATGGATTTTGAAAGAATGTCATACTTTTTAAGATTTCAGAACGTTTCTGAGGTAGATGGTGAATATCTTCCTGATCTCATGAGTACAATTTTAGCAGAATATTTGCATAAGCCCAAAGATGAGATCAGGGGGGATATTGACCTAGCCTACAGAATAAATTCTGCATATGCCAGGATAAATGAGGTACCCAGAGAGATACATGTTAAATTTGTTAGGAGGTCAACCAGAGAGGAAATTTTGAAGGCTCAGAGAGGTGGTCCGTTAATGTACCAGCAGAAAGAAGTCGCTATCTTGAAACAGATCCCTAAAAAGATTAGAGAGATGAGAAGGAAGTTTTCCTTCTTATCTAAAAAATTGTTTGACCACGGGATTTGGTTTAAGTGGGTGACGCCCGAAGGGATGTTGGTGTTCTGGGAAGGAGGGAGAGTTAGGATTAAAACAGTTGCTGAGGCGGAAGCCTTTCTTAAAAAACATTCCTCTATCCTGGGTGAAGATTTGGGAGGGGCAGGGGGGGCCACGGCCCCGCCCGCTGGGGGCCAGAAAGGAGCGCAGGAAGATGTAATTGCCAAGAGACTTAGATCTAAAAAATGAATTTGTTTGGTTTCTTTTATTTTACTAGCCCAATGTAATTTTTTATCTGGATGTTTGTACATGTCTGCCAGCATAGAGTTTAGAATTTAGAATTTATGATGTATGCACTCACTTCCATCTTGTAGTATATTGAAAAATGTATTACCAATGTTTTATTAAGAGGCCCTGGAGGGGCCAGCGATTCCGTCTTGAAAGTTCTCAAAATTTCTTTGTATTTTACCTTACCTATATCCCTTATCCTATCCTCTTGGAAAATGTAAAAACTAATAAAACTTTTTCAATTAAAAAAAAAAAAGAATAACAAAATCGTTATCTAACAATCTTTAGAAAAGGAGCATGCTTAGCAGAATTGTGCAAAATGTTACAATCATTAGATGTTTTAAACCCAAGCAGCTGTTTTAAATTGAAAATGGACAGTTCCCATTTCACAGGAAGTGTTTCACTGCTGTTAAAAATCTTAGCATTTGAATTCAAAATGACCCTGTTTCCTTTCACTCATGTACAAAAATTTAGTAGCCAAATGCACTCCGTGTTGTTTGAACTACAGGAACTATGTCAGAAATCTCTCAAGAGTACCAGATGTTCTATCCTTATTGTATGCTATCTACTACAAGAAACAAAACTGACTATAGCATCTACATTGATAATTTAATATAATGGAAGATTTATTTAAAAGACTGGAAAATAGTATATAATTTAGATATGGCAGCTTGCAAAACATCAAATTGATGCTATTCTAATTTAGCAGAAAAATTAAGACTGAGCAAACATTGTTATATGATTATAACATTCAGTTCAAACAAGATAGCCGTTATCAATTTCTAAGTTTGCCATTATTGAATAACAATAGTAAGCAGAGGATAGCAAGAATCGTGAGATAAGTTTCTCAGAATAAGATGACACAAAAATAACAATAGGTATTGAATTGTAAGCTGCCCAGAGTAGTTGACAGAAATGGGCAGCTATAGAAATTAAACTAACAGGATTTCACAATTTGCCAATCCTCCTTCATGCATATTAGTGTGTTTAACATTGGCTTAAAGCAGCCACTTTATTATATTATTCCAACCAAGTTACTGTGGGAGAACAAAGCAGCAATTGAGATGGTCCTCCCATGAAACAGGATATGCCATCTTTTCATACTGGCAGCTAAACACAAAATGTCAGTCAAATCATTTCCAAACAACTGAAAATGTATGGTAGTCATGTTTCATATGATATTTGCAGAAGTATAGATTCTTGATCCTCATCAAACTGAACATGACATTTTGTAAGCATAATAATAAAGATGTCATGTGAATGCACACATAATATTAGCTCAGTGAAGATATTGGTTGAGAGAGATGAAAAAATCCTAGAATTAAACAGATCTCTCTTCAGTGCAAATCCTTCCACTCAGGGAAGATGCCTCACTGATTTCAGGGATTCCTGGTTCTTCTTACCTTCCCACAGCCTAAAGATAGTCCTTGACTTACAACCACAACTGAATCCCAAATTTCTATTTGTTAAGTGAGCTTTGCCCTATTTTGCAACCTTTCTTCCACAGTTGTTACGTGAATCACTGCAGGTGTTAAGTTGGTAACACAATTGTTAAGTGAACCTGATTTCCCCATTGTGCTAGTCAGAAGAGTCCCAAAAGGGGACCACATGACCCAGGGACATTGCAACTATCATAAATATGAGTCAGTTGCCAAGCATCTAAATTTTGATCACAATGCCTATGGGGATGCTACAACTGTTGTGTGAAAAACAGTCATAAATCAATTTTTAGTGTCATTATAACTTGTAATCTATTTTATTTAGCAGATTTTTTAACCCCTTTCTATTGGTTTCTTATTTTTTTAATCCCTCCACCGAAAAGAATCTCTGAAGGAAATTTTGCAAGTAGAATCTATTCATTCTGGGTACTTTAGGAAACTACAGGTAGTCCTTGAGTTAAAACTATTCATTTAGTGACCATTCAAAGTTACAATGGCACTGAAAAAAGTGA
The DNA here is from genome assembly GCA_039707465.1 of Rhabdophis nuchalis. Taxonomy (NCBI): domain Eukaryota; kingdom Metazoa; phylum Chordata; class Lepidosauria; order Squamata; family Natricidae; genus Rhabdophis; species Rhabdophis nuchalis. The sequence goes on along the minus strand of CM077651.1, from coordinate 36,222,314 downwards.
CACATAACCAGTTCTCATACTTATGACCACTGCAGCTTCCCCATGGTCATGTGATCAATATTTGAGCACTTGATAACTATTGATTGATGACAGTTGAACTGTCCCAGGGTCAAGTGACCACTATTTGTAACCTTCCCAGCTGGCTTCCAGCAAGCAAACTCAATGGGGAATGGGAATGGGAATGGGAATAGAATAGAATAGAATAGAATAGAATAGAATAGAATAGGTAGGGGCCTTGGAGGTCTTCTAGTCCAACCCCCTGCTTAGACAGGAAATCCTATGCCATTTCAGGCAAATAGTTAACCTATTTCTTCTTAAAAACTTCCAGTGTTGGAGCACCCACAACTTCTGGAGGCAAGTCCTGCCACAGATTAATTGGTCTCAATGTCAGGAAATTTTTCCTTAGTTCTAGGTTGCTTCTCTCCTTGATTAGTTTCCACCCATTGCTTCTTGTCCTGCCCTCATGTGCTTTGGAGAATAGCTTGATTCTCTCTTCTTTGTGGCAGCCCCTGCTTAATAACTGCATGGTCGACTTACCAACTGCAGTGATTCGCTTAACAACTGTGGCAAAAAGGCCATAACAGAACAATAGGATGAAACCTAGCTCATGTAACTGCCTTGCTTAGCAAAAGAAATTTGGGTCAGTGGTGGTCAAGGAATATTTGTGATGTCTTCACTGTTTAATTTACTATCAGGAGACATTAACCCCTTCTGCTCAGGAGATTATTCATATTAAAATGAAAACAAAATGGTTACCTTTCTAGATTAGCTGGCTTGTCAAATTTAAACAAAATATAATCTCCAGCAACTGGTGTAATAGCCCAAAAAAAGTCTTCACCCATGTAGGCTTTTTCAAGAGCATGCCCTTGATAGACTTTTAACGTTGTAGAAACCTCTGCTGGTGGATTCACGTGAATTTTATGCAATAATGGTTTCAAGAAGTCTTTATCCTACAAAAAAAAATGACAAGATAAAATGTTAAGTGTGGAACAACAAAGTATATATGTGTAGGCAATAAATATATTTCCTGTGTTTTTCTAGGTTACTAAATTTTTCTTGATAAAAATATTTTGTGATCATTTTCCATGACACATTTCACAAACAAAATTATAGTGAAAAGCTCCCCTAAGCACTACAACTGGAAATATTTTGTCCCATGACTTATAGGAAAATGGAAACTTTACTTTTGTCCCATAACTTATAGGAAAATGTCAGGGAGGACATGGTGACATGATAGCATCTTCCTACAGCAGGAGTGTCCAACTCACAACCTGTGGGCCAGATGCGTCATACGCTGGCCACACCCATGCCCAATTTAGCAAAGGGGGAGGAGTCTCAATACGTCACATGATGCTTCGTGACGCCGCCTAACTCCTGTTTATAAGTTTCCCATTTTTAAGCTTTGTTTACCTTATTTTTGTTTTTAAACTGTTTTCCTTTTCAATCTATGTAATATTACAGTTAGCAATATTTTATTTATTGCATGAGAAACAAACCTCCTACACCTGCAGGTAATCCTAAACTTACAACCATTTGGTTATGAATTTGGTTTGAAATTCCAACGGCGCTGAAAAAAGTGATTGAAAACAAATTCTTGCACTCATCACACCACCCTGATGGATACATGATCACCGCCCTGGGTCCTTTTGGAGAAGGGCGGGATATAAATCTAATAAATAAATAAATGTAGGCGCTTGGCAATAGGGATGCATTTACAACAGCTGCGCCTCCTGGGGTTCTGTGATTGCCATTTGCCATCTTTACAGCTGGTTTCCAAACAGCAAAGTTAATAGGGGAAGCCGGATTAATTTAATGATGACATGATTCACTTAATAACTGCAAGGATTCCTTAGCAACCATGGCAAAAAGAGTTATAAAATCTCACACAGTAACCTCATTGCTTAGGAATGGAAATTCCGGTCCCAGTTGCAGTTGTAAGTCAAGGATTATCTGTACGATCGTGAAAGCAATCAAGAGATGCAAGAAAATAGGCAAAAGAAGGAAGTGACAGAGAATAAATTTAGGACTGTCAGCTCCTTCAAAGCCACCAAAGCAGCCTAACCAAAAGCAAGAAACCATAGACAGGGGAAGAAGACAAGGCTACACAAGACAGTTGCCACATAACCTCATCAGATGCAATTGTTTCTGCACCAAAAGAGAGGCGAAGTGAGGCTTGACTATATTCATTTCTACCAAATTGAAAATATGCTACTCTGAGTTGAATTCACTTAGGAATATTGCAACATCAACCTCGGTAAATTTTAAACATTGTTTATTTCTGGTGATAAATGTACCGTATATTTACTCCCCTCAAAAGTTCAGGCTGAATGTAAAGAAATTTGGCAATGCTTAAAAAACTATGAATTCAAGCTGATGATAACTTATCCACAAGTAGATTTCAGAGTTGCCTAAACCATGAAGTAGGCAGCATATAAATTTAATAATAATAATAATTGTAGAAGGAGATTTTAATGCAAGATTTGACCACAATGATTAGGCCCTTTAGCGCTGTGGGGGCACAGTGGTTAGAATGCAGTACTGCAGGCTAATTGTACTGACTGCCAACAGCCAGCAGCCTTCCAAGGTCAGTAAAATGAGGGCTCAGATTGTTGGGGGGCAATATGCTGATTCTGCAAACTGGGCTGTAAAGCATTGTGAAGTGACATATACTGTAAGTCTAAGTGCTATTGCTATTCAAATCTCATAAATATCCTCCAGAAGTATATTTGCCTCAACTGTTGTAGAACCCCCAATTCAAAGGTCCAAAATCTAACTTCACAGGTTTTTGTTATGTCCTCGACCTGCGACTGGTCTCAACTTACGACCAGCCGCAGGTCTTCCAGTCTGCCGGATGAAGCCTTGGTAACAGGTTGTAACAAGCCTGTAAACCGCCAGTCGCGCCTGATTGGCTAAGACGCGGCTGGCGGGAAAACCGGTCTGGCTGCGATCCGATTGGCTCCCCGTTTGACAGCTCGCGTATAAGTAGCTGTCAAACGCGGGAGCCCCTGTCTACCGCGCCTATTATTTTCTGGATATAGTTCTGCCTGCATTTTCTTGTCTTGCCAATAAACGGCATTTGTTCTTGCTAACCTGGTCTGGACTCCCTCAATCTAAGAGACTTAACAGTTTTTGTCTTGCAAAATGCTTTAGCAACCTCAGTTTACATATCCTAAATGGTACTGATCCTAGGGACAAGCCAGGGGAGCTTACATATTGGTCTGGCCTCAATTTGAGTACAATAGATGGTACAGCCCTTGCTTGAGGAATTTCCTAAGATACCATACAACAGTTGGTGCTTCTGACTGTGATCATCTACCAAGGACACTGTTTCTTCATTTAGATATTATAGAACTGACAGATGTCCCCTGTCTTTTGGTCCCATTGCATATGGTGCAATGCTCAGGTCAACATATAAGATGGCCAACTAGAGAGAGTATGGCCATTAGGAGAGCTTCTGAACTCACCTAAAAAGGATAATTTTGAAATATCATCTCCTCATCATGACCTCATAACCAAGCACAATGAGTCTAAGATTCAGATTTGCAAACAGATTCTAGTTTACACCCACTGTAGCAGAATTATAAACTGATCAGTATAAATAAAACCATTGACTTGACCAAGACTGCCAGAAGGAGGAGGGGGGGGAGGGAGGGAGGGAGGGAGGGAGGGAGGGAGGGAGGGAAGGAAGAAAGGAAGGTGATAATTTTTAGGGATTACTAGATGCTGTCATGTGATCATGAGTTGGATGTCTGGCAACTATTAGCACTTACAGCCAATTGCCAAGTGCCTGCAAGCACAATAACCACACAAACTTACATCCAATTCTTCCCAACTGACTTGTGACAGAGTTAATGGACAATGAAGACGTAAAGTTATGGTCAGGTGATGTCTCACTTAACGACTCAATTATACTTAGATTTTGTGGCAATTGTATTTAAATTGAATATATAGTTAAGAAAAATACATATATTTAGAAATATGTAGTTCTTAATTAAGATTAATGAACAAGTTTCCAAAAATTGGTATATGTATATGTTGCTTTCTATCAGTACTTACTGTGAGTTTTTGAATCTTTCCTTCTAGGGAAGAGTGTAGACCCACATGCTGAAAAAGTGAAGGCCTGAACCGTATTCTAAGATTCGATTTCTGGCGATCACAATGTTTCTTTAACAAAATGGTGGAAATATTATTAGCATAAGGCACATCATTATACATGGCTTTAAAAACTGGCTATCTGGGCCATTTATTGCATTCTTACCTTGTTTTTATTTAGCATATTAAAAAAACACCACTACAAAAATTCATTCACCCAAACTTTAGTAAAGTGAGTTTATAGGAAGTAATGAATAGTTTATCATTCATCTCTCACAGCTGCTAGGATTTCTAAATGCCAGTTCAAAGAAAAATATATTTTACAACTGCAGCTTTTACTTCTGCAACCTGCAATGGCACTCTGATTTGAAACGCACTTAATTAAAATAAAAAATAAAAACATCATGCCTAATAATATAATGTATCAGGCACCATTCTTATTGTTATGTTATAGTTATATGTTATAGTTATCTGAAAACTATAATTGGAATCAATTTGTATTTCTGATTTTAGTATACACTACTTTTGCCTATTATTGTCTTCTCCTTTCAATAATATTATCATATTGATATGAAATGTAGAAGCAGATTTTATATACAGTATCTATGATTTGCTTCCACGTTTCATTTTTCTTTCATGATAGAAATAATTTCTTTTCAAAGGCCATGAAATAAAATTCATTATAAGACATAGGTCAGGGGTGGGCAAACTCTGCAACTTTTAAGTCTGAAGGACTTCAGCTCCCAGAATTCTCCAGTCAGCAAAGCTGGCTGGAGAATTCTGGGAGCTGAAGTCCTTCAGACTTAAAGTTGCAAAGTTTGCCCACCCCTGACATAGGTTCTAGCCAAGCAAGGTGAACAGCCAACATTTCTACACATCAACTTTTCAGCCATTCAAAAACCACTCCGGGTTTCCAAGGCCTCACCACACTGTCTATGTTTGACAGCTGAGCATATCTATTTTGGGTTGAAAAGCAACACCAAAAAAAGGGCAATGACAAATTGTACTATGGCTAAGAAAAAATGGTTTGAATTTAATGGAAGTCCCTAACACAGTGCTTCTCAACCTTCTTGAAGATGTCTGGACTTCAACTCCCAGAATTCCCCAGCCAGCAAATGCTTCTGGGACTTGAAGTCCAGACATCTTCAAGTTGACAAGGTTGAGAAACACTGCCCTAGCAGTTGAGTTCAACATGAGAGCAATTGTATGTATCCCTTATCTGTTCATGTCACACATTGCAGAAGCAACTCTTTTGCTCTTTGCAGAGGAAAAGTTCTGTGGGATTTATAAGCAACCTTTTTCCCATTGAAGGGGACTTTTGCTTTACCTCTTCTTCCAGCTTCTCAGTCTGAATTGCTCCCTGGATCATTTAAAAACAATTCTGGCTTGGTTTTTGCAGAAATAGATTTGGGAAGACTTCTGCTCCATGCCCCTAACCCTTTGCTACTGCTGCTGACAGGACAGCCGTTTCCTACAAAAGTGCAGGCAAGGGAAGGAACAAGGGAAGCAGTGCACCCCCAAGGCTGGCAAAGAGAGCGGGGCAGAGAAGAATTGCCTGCCCTTCCCTGCTCCTCACTTCAACAGCATCGATGGCAACTAACCACAGCTCCACCCAAGGTCAATTTGATCTATCAGCCTTGTTCAAGACAACAAGAGGAGCACTATGAGGAAGTGGCTTTCCAAACATGTCCTCCTGTCCATGAAAGAGATAAAAGAATAGTACTTTGCCCGAAGGGTAGGGAAGAGTCTATGCCATTTTTAAGAGAATTGCATGCAAAGCATAGTAATGATTGCAACTTTGAGAATTGTGCCAGTCTCTGAATAAGAACAAATGACTAGTTTTTCTGTTACATCAGGGATGGGGAATGATGGCCCTTTGATGACTTGTAGATTTCAAGGAATTCTGGGAGTTGAAGACCACAAGTCATAAAAAGACCATCGTTCCCTACTCCTGAGTTACATAGATCCTGCCCTAGGCAAAGTATTCTATTAATTCTCAACACAGGGTAAACACTTCAACTGTTGCAACTGCTGTTGATCTGCTGCTGTGGCCTAGAGGTGGAGCTCTTGCCTCACAAGCAGGAGGTTGTGAGTTCGATCCTAGGTAGAGGCAAATGTAGGGACTCCTGCTTGGGCAGGGGGTTGGACTAGATGACCTGCAAGGTCCCTTCCAACTCTGTTAATCTGTTAAAAAAAACTTTCAATCCATAGGCCAGGAAATATGGTAGTAGGAAGGAGTCTATATTTGGAAAAAGGGAATGGAATACCTTCACACAAATGCATGTTTATCCCTAAGTAGAGTCAAGTAGATTCCTCCCCTCTCCTCCCCCAGCAATCTGCTTGGCCTACCAGACAGCAGGCCAAATTTCAGGCAGGATATTCTCTGATGGCCATCTGCAGAAGGCATGCCATCTGCTGGGGGCACAGTTGGAGAAGTTGAAATATTTTTAGGATATAATCCAGTCTTTATAGTACTTGGCCTCTGCAGTGTGTGTATAGTAGGACTATGCAAAGGGGTGTTTTGCAAAATATACAGTGTGCTAGCATAAGTAAAGCATTCTCTCTTTGCCTTAGGTCTTCTGCAAAGTTTGTTGTGATTGCTTCAAAGCATTCATAGTTGTGACTACAGATACTTGCATATAGAGCTGCCTTGTTTTTCTGGCAGTTTCAGAGAATTGCTGTCCGTATGTGCATATGCACATAGCCAAAGACAGTTTTTGAAACTGCCGTGCCAAGCCTCCTATAAAATGTACTTCTTTAACATTGCAAAACAGTTATATTAGTTATATTAATCATGCTTTTAAAAATGCTCCATCCGAAAGCTTTGCACAGTTTCCAATGATTTCTTTCTGGTAATGTGCTGAGTGCCGACCATTAATCATATCTTCTTAATCATTTCATAATACACTAAACATTGCTTAGCTACAAGAAACTGTAATTTAAAAAAGAGCTATAAAAACTATATCTAGATTTCTTAACATATTTTTTTACAATCAAGTCATATAGGTAGACTTTTCAGAAACATTAAACTCTCAATTAACTTACTGCATCTTTTTCCGGATTGCACACTTTCACCCAAAGAATGTGATCCAAGAGCCAGTCAATTGGTTTCTCTTTATAAAACATAAGTATGAACTCTACAATGAGTGTAATATCTGGAGACTGGAACATTTTACCTGTAAATAATAATGAATCTGTAAATAATAATGTATCAACAATAATTTAGCACAGTTATAAATGCAATGTTCCATTAAAGAGAATGAATCCAAAACTGATGTTTAGAATCTGAACCAAAAATTGCAAGTTGTTCTTTTTATATAATGTAACACTAACAAATAAAATAAATTTGCACTTGAATAATTTAAGGTAATAGGTTCATTTAGGTAAAAAAAAAAAAGGCTGAAGACATAAGAGCATGGAACTGCTACCTAGAAGAACTCACTTTCAAACATAAAACTAAAACTAAGGTATATTAAATTTCATTTCTCTCTACCTTCTCATTTATGAATAATTAATGCTCTAAACCAGTGATGGCAAACTTTTTTTGGCTGCCATGCCAAAAGCAAGGGGAACACAAGGGGTTATGCACTGGCATGCCACACCCATAATGCTATGCACATGACCCCCCCCAGCACGCACACATATCTGCGATCAGCGACCCACCCACCCCAGCTTTTGCCGCGTTTTTTTCGCCTTCCCCAGGCTCCAGAGGCTTTTCTAGGAGCCTGAGGAGGGTGAAAACAGCCTCCCACGCCTCCTTCCTGAGGGCTCTGGAGGTTGAAAAATGGACCTACAGGGAACCCAGAAGTTCAGGAATGGTGACTTCCGGTTTGTCCATACAGCCGATTTTCGACCTCCAGAGCCTGAAGGCTCTGGTGGTCAAAAATTGGCCCTACAGACAAACCAGAAGTCACTTTTGGTTTGTTCCTAGGGCCGGGTTTTGCCCTCTGGAGCTTCAGGGGCCTTCCCTGAATGCTCCAAAGGGTGAAAAATGGCTCTATGGCAAAACCGGATGTCCGGTTTGTCCGTAGGGCCATTTTTTCACCCTCCAGTGCTTTCTGGGAAGCCTCCTGAAGGCCCCATTCATTAATTTCCAGTTTGCCCGTAAGGCCAGTTTTTCGCGCTTTGGAGGCTTCAGGGAAGCTTCTGGAGGGCGAAGAACAGCCTCAAAAAAAGACCAAAATCAGCTGGCCAGCGCATGCATGCATGCTGGTCAGCTGACAGGACAACGCCTTGCATGCCCTAACAAATGGCTCTGCATGCCACCTGTGGCATGCGTGTCATAGGTTTGCCATCACAGCTCTGAATTATCCCTTTAGAGATAAACATTCTTAAAAATTAGTGTCCATCATCTATATTTTCTGTTTCATGCTACACTTTTCTTATGGTAAAAAAACATTCTTATGGTATGTCTTGCACTCTGATTAAGGCATTCTCTGTCTGTGAAGGGGTTCTTGGGCAAAGGTGGTCTTCCTCAATTCACAAGAACTGTTGCATTCGTTTCAGCAGATGTCAAAGCAAAGGCACCAACAGCAATCACCTTTTTTGTCACACACCAAATGCAGCATCATACCACCTTGACACAAGTTCTGCCACAACTCGCACAAAAGGGAAAGTTTGCATCTTGTTGGTGCAACACTGCTTTTGTCATTACTCCTTTTTCCCCCTCTACTGAATGGGAGATTAGGCATTTGTTTCCATTATTCAATTTAAAGGAGGCTGTTAGTTGCACATAAGATACCAAACGCTAGAAATTATAATGCCATCCAAGTGAAGAATTAGAGAAGTCATACTCTTTTTTTTAAAGAAACCCAGTATCTTCAAAAACTTGTAACATACAAGGAAAATAGAATCTCCTCAAATATGGATTCAGAAGCAAATATTGAACTTCTGGCCTTAATAGAGACAGAAATAAGACATTAAGAAAGCTTTTAAAACATTACTTTTCACTTGTCTTACTCTATAAATGAAGTTGTTTAGATCAGGGGTCTCCAACCTTTGCAACTTTAAGTCTGAAGGACTTCAGCTCCAAGACTTCTCCAGCCAGCTTTGCTTCAGCTTTGAAGTCTGGGAGCTGAAGTCCTTCAGACTTAAAGTTGCAAAGGTTGGAGACCCCTGGTTTAGATGATTTAAGTTCATTTAAGGCTTATTATTTCAATTTTAAAAAATTTATTTAAGAACTGCAAACATTATAACATTATTCCCTTTTCGACCACATGTTAAATGCTATATACACATAAGCTAGTACGGGGAATTTTACAACTGTAAAGTTGTTTTTGTATGTGGGAGGGGGGTTGTTAAACTAGTTTCCCAGATTTTACAGCGCTTTTCTATCCTTTCCCTTTTTAAAAATAATGTAAAGGATTTTTTTTTCTTACCAATAAATCCCAGCTGAGAGAATTCTAGAATCATCCAGTCTTCTGATGACAACTGAAGTGCAAAATTTTTTATTGTGCTGAAATAATTCTGCTTGACAACGATGTCATCCTCAAGCTAAGGAAACCGAGCACAAGCAAGGAAGCAAGGAAGCAAAATAGAAGAAATGAAATGAGAAATGAAGTTGCATGGGGGAGGCACTACACTAAGCGGATGTCACATTCAAACATACATGTAAATCCAGCCATTATTGGGCCTTTTCCTATTGATGACTTGAAACTTTCTCTGCCCATCCCTGAATCAGCAGAAACCTATCCGGATAAGAAATTTGCTATCCCTACTGCTAATCCTTATTCTGTCTTTAGTGCTTCAAATCAGTGTAATCATCTGAATTTCTCCCAAGCAGAAATTCAGACAAGGATTGCTCTTGGAGAGTATAACAATAATAAGGGGGAAATACTTCTTTAACACTAATACTGTTATGGCTGTCTCGCTAAATAAGCTGTGAGTGTGAGGAAGGAAATATGTGACCCATCAGAGGAAAGAGCATAAAGGCAATCGTCAACTTACAACAGCTTATTTAGTAACCATTTGAAGTTACAATGGTAGCTTGTTAGGCGTGGCATGGCTTGGTGTGTATGGCAGGGGAAGGATACTGTAAAATCTCCATTCCCAGGGATGGAGATACTGTAAAGTCTCCTGCTTGGGTGGGGGGTTGGGCTAGATGACCTACAAGGTCCCTTCCAACACCGTTATTCTGATATATGCATAATTGGCAACTGGGATAAACAACCAAAACACTAACAAACAAATCAACCCAATCACATTGCAGGCTTTGTCACACATCTGGTTCCCCATGCTCATTGCTGCAAAAGCCTTAGCATTAAGGCTACATTAGCTTTAAGACCTACATAAAAAAAATATGGCAGCCGTCATAATTTAGGCTGCAATGCTATAAAGACTTCAAAAGAAAATGAATCAAGTCCTGCTATGCTAGATGAGGCTTAATTTTAAGGAAGTACACAAAGGTTGATACTCTTAATCCACGTGTTTCATCAGAAAGAAAAACAGAGTAGGATGTGCCAAGTATCTGTCTTGGCAGCTCTACTGTAATAATACATCTGTGGTTATTACTCAATCTTGGGTTGGCATCTTATAAGAAGGGTTGGCCTGACTCTCTCTTCATGGTAAACAAATATATCTCCTTTCTTCCCTGGTCCCATTCGGAAACATTCTCAACATCTGTTTTAGACAGTTGGGGAATACTCTTGAGCAAAATTTAGGAAGAATGGAATGTGGGCTAGTGCAACAAGACAGGAGCACAAAGCGTCCTCTGCAAAGAGACTTATGGTCACACAAAATGGGATTTGTCACTGGCAGCCAGTGATTAAAAATACCATAATGTAATTTTAACTTCAAACTATTATTACATCATTATTTAAAATTAGTATACTTCCAAACTAAAGAGTGCAAGAAATCCTTGTAGATCTTTAGATTAGGCATCTCTGGCCATTTTGAAAACTTTTTTTTTTGTTTTCACATTAAATATGCACCAAATTAAGGTATAATTTACTCCTTGCCTCCCCTCCCCAATTATAAAAACAAAATGCAGGAAAAAGAAAGAATTAAAAATATATATTCTTAATCTTTGGGAATACTGAATTGTGTATGTGAGAGAGGGGGGGGGAAGACTGCTGAGAACACAATTAATTATCATTTAATATATTTCTTAAAAGATGTCATTTGTGCTGATAGAGGAAATAGATTAAAAAAAACACCTAATGACTGTTTATGTAATCAATTTTTATTTATTTAAATTTTGTTTCTGAATTAATTTTGTGTCGATGCAGTTTCCCACACTATCAGTCTAAGGATATTATGCTTTCATTTTTCAGTACTTCAGAATGACCATTATTAATAATTAAAACTGATTTTTTTTTTAAGTAGCACTTTTTAAAATGTAGAAAACATACCAATACCACTGCATGGTTCACTTTAAAAGATTGTTGTGATGCTTACCATTCCATCAAAAACCTTTGACCAAAAACTGGCTAACTGGGCATAGTAACAAAATAATAAATATAAGTTTATCTCTCCAGCACAATTTGGAAAAAGTGTGGCAGATGTCATATAATTTTAATGCATTATGATGCTATTTAGGAATTTCTTCTATACAATTTCTTGATAACGACGAAATTGTTTTAAAAGAATTTTCACATAAGGCATTCCACTGAAATTCATGAAATTCAATGGCAAAATATTGTTTCAACAGCACAGCCTTTAAGGTTTTTAAAAGGGGTGTCTCTAGCTAAAATATGGGGCTGGAAAGGCACCTACCACAGGTTTTTAGCAAGTGGAACTGCAAGTTAATCAACATCAGCCATTGTAATTAACTTACCAAAGAAACTATGACCAAGATAGACTTATGTCAGGGATGTCCAAACTTGGGAACTTTAAGACTTGTGGACTTCAACTCCCAGAATTCCCCAGCCAGCATAGCTGGCTAGGGAATTCTGGGAGTTGAAGTCCACAAGTCTTAAAGTTCCCAAGTTTGGACATCCCTGACTTATGTGTCTTAAACCCCAAAACATCTGTTCCCTACAGCAAAAGTGAGGGTCAGATAAATACATCAAACTCTCAGATAACTCTGATACACAATAAAATTTGTAATCTATCTCAAAAGCAAACAAAAAACAAAAAACAATGGGCATGTCATCCTCCAATTTTCTAAAAGCCAAAACAACAGGCTATTAATGGTAAAGGCAATACCCTAAATTATCCCTGGCAAAAATTCTCACTTCACAGAAGATACTGATGTAGTTCTAAACACACACACACACACAATTCCTTTCCAAAAATTGCACCTATTGTTGGATGTACCATTCTGCTCTACAAAACTGTTTCTTTCATGTTGCAGAATAAAGGCTGGATCACTTCATGTTCCATATACATAAAAGGTTTAAAGACGGAATAACCAAAGACTACTTCCTTTGGGACTCTCCATGATCATTAGGCACAGTATGGTCTCCAGTAGCCGTGGAAGGCTTGTGCCTTTTGATATTTAGGCAGACATCTAAGTCTAAATTGTTGCCTGTCATTTGCGTCCTCCTGTCTCTATTGTTTTGCCAACCTTTTGTCCCTTTCTGCCAATTTTTAAAATATTTGCTGAGGTTTAATAAAGGTTATTCTTGTTAGCTGAACTGAGTGATGCGTGTGCTTGCTCTCGTCTCAATGGAGAGATTGACTGGCAGTCTGACAAGTGAAAACTAAGCTGGAAGTGATCCACAGAAATTTCCACATCCAAATGCTCAGCAACATGAACAACTTCTCCACCCAACTGTAAACATGATGTAGAATCCTATTCAGAAGCCAATCATTATTTTAAGATTTTTTTTAATTTCCTTCCTTTTTAAAATGAGTCAGAACATAGGAAAGGAAAGTGCTGATTCCCAGAATGTTGTTCTGTTCCACTCCTCAGATGTTTTTAAGCTTGGGTGAACTCAAAGGTATTCTGGACAAAGAAAAGGGGAAAAAACCCTATGGATAATCTTGCTTCCTCATTTATATATTAAATACTTAAAGCTGTGAGGGAGTAGTCTTCCTTTTCTTCATGCAATTCTGTGTTTTACATACAGATTACACCCACTCCTCATTTAACAACTACGTTGCATTCCAACAACCGGATTATTAGGGAAAAACAAGAGAGAAAGAGAGAAACTATCAAGATCACGTCAACTTGTACAGCTGCACTAGTGTCACTCTTACACAGGTGTCCCACTAATTTACACTCATGTGTACAAATTTTTGAATAAAAATGAGCACATTGATCAGAAAATGAATATTTTTATTACTGTTGTTAGCAAATGGTTGCTAACCAAGGTAGTCACTAAACAAGGGGTGTTTACATGTCTGGGCCAGCTTTACAGTTATGCAACACTTTGGATTCCAAAACAAATCAGAATATACAAAAAGAGGTGCTCGTAGCACTTCAACTATACCAACCTGTGTCTTTTTCCAGGGCAAAAGTAATTAATTGTGATTAGTTACTAATTAATTAAATTCTTTGAGGCTAAAACTCTAAACATGCATAACTCTCTTTCCTACAGCCTTATTGCACACGGATGCCTGGTAGGCTGAACCAAATTTACAAAATGCAACTTTGACAATAATAGATGCTAATTAAGTTAAAAATACTGCATGTACTTTTGGTTTAAGAATCCTACAAGCCTTTTAAAATTTCAAATAATCATGAAAAGGAAATTTTAATTTTAAATTCCACTGCAAAACAAACATTTAAATTCTTCACTATTTTTCATTATTCTATTGAAATATTTCACTAATAGGTAATTACACACACACACACACAATGTTACAAATAATTGGTATTATGATAAATAAACTTTATTAGGTCTAAAGGGCCATTTGATAAATAGCTGTGTTATGGAATATTCACTACACCATGTTCACTATTACACATTTTAAAAATATTTTGAATATTCATTTTTACATTCAAAATATAAAAACAATTTACCTGAATGTAGTATACACCTTTTTTCTGTGCATACATCATAAGAAAACAGTAATCCAGATTTTGCTTTGTCCTCCATCTAAAATTAAATATTTAATGTTATTGACCTTGCATGTAAGCAGGCAGACAAAACATAGGCTTGAAAACCTTAAGCTTGAATCATAAACATGGCTTTTAGTTATTATTTTAATAATGAATGAACACAAGTAATCTCTCTGTCTCCCTCCCACCCCTCACCCCATCTCCTTTGATTCCCAAATATCAGCTCATCATCCACCACTTCACTGGAATCTCTGAAGAGGCCAATCACAGAAAACCTATCAGAGGACGAAAGCTCCTTTTGAATGTCCTTTCCTTATGCAGTTTCCTACATTCTTTTGCTCTTGAAAATCTGCTCTGCTGCATTGAGGGACTCTCCACACAATTTCTTCTGTTCCCTACCCTCCTTCCTCTAGTATAGGAGTCTTTGTTGGTTTTCAGTTTCCTTTGTCAGTGGAAGGGCAAGTTTGGAGATTGTGCTTCAAAAATCTTGCAGATCCTGTTCAAGGTTATTTATATAGATCCTGTCTCATACTTATTTTGGTTTGATGTGTATCTCATATCATGAAAAAACACTCCCATATCCTAATTGAGAGCACTTTGTCCCAAGTCCTAACAGACATTACTAAAGAAACATGTACTTCTAGTGCTAGGATTGCAGAAATAATAGCCATTATAGAATGTTTTTCTAGCCATTATTTAATCCATACTAAAAAGTTGGATTAAAAAGTTGGCTTTTCCAGCCTGAATAAAATAAATGATTAATTTAATTGTTAATTTTAATTTAATTTTTAAAATTTTATTGTAAATGTCAACTGGGTTTTTTGGATATTTATTTAATCTCCCTTTTAACTTTTGTAATATGTGTTTTTAATGTTGTATGCCACCCTGAGTCCTTTGGGAGAAGGGCAGCATATAAATCCAATAAACCTCAACCTAAAGCTATATTTCCACTTTATCTGCTTTGTCACCAAATACCACAGTAGCAGCTCAAACACGTTCAGAATCCGATGACATCAACGCAATGCCAAGCTAAGCATTTGCAGATCAGAAGAAGTCTACAACAGCAAAACTGACATTATCATGAGAAAGCTAAAAGATAAGATTTAGATTGGAAAAACCTTTTCCCCAAGACTCATGTCTGAAGTCATGTTTAAAAATGAATATTCCTGAAGAATACTGTAATAGTAAGAATAATGTAAGCTGTATTTCCTCAACTGCTGTATGTGGGCAGTTTCACATTCTATAACCAACACGACCAATGGCTGAGGACTATGAAAACATATAGTTCCTGCATATCTAAATTAGGAAAGACTATTAGATACAAAACATGCAGCCTGATTCTGGGCCTAGTTTACCCTGTATTCTCAAATGCAATATCTAAGTTAACAGTATCCTAGACCTAGACTATCTCTGTTAAGATCTACTGTGATGGCCAAAGGAGTTTCACACCTGCAAGAAAAAAAGTCCTTACCTGACTCTTTCTTTTGAATCTCCAAATGTCTCTTTTAGATTTTTCATGTCAGGATAGTAAAATGCAGGAGGAGCTATTATTTCCACTAAACCAGAACGAATTTCTGTAGAAAATCTGGGGGCAGAAAAGTCAGCATTGTTATTTTATATTCAAGGAAACTGTACTTCAGACATCTGTGATCAATTTGGACTGGGGTTCAATTTTTTATTCAGCTGTGAAAAAAAAAGTAGGGTAGTGAGCAAGTTAGGAAATTTGAGGCCAACTGCTGATTTCAACCTACATGTAAAACTATAGTTTTGTCACCTGGGGCCACACTAGACTGAAAAGGCCTCCATGTTCACCAAGCCTTTGATAGTTTCTGAGCTTGAAAATCTATATAAATAAAAATGTAAAATAGTTTGTGCAAAGCCACTAATCTCAGAAAGTACTGAACCGATCGAAACCAAATTTTCACACAATGTTCCCAAGGACTTCCAATGCAATCATACATACATTTTGTGTGGCTGGCACATGTGTGTCAGGTGCAAGCAGCACAAACGTAAAAGGTACGTACTTCTCAGGTTTTCACCTCCCTGTAGCTCCTCCCATCTGGCTGCTTCTTATGATGCGTCACGCACACACCCCTCACATTACATTTCCAAGAGTCATTTCCTCAGCAACCAAATAAACTTCCAATGTTCCCCCACTGCATGGAGGCCTACAAGGCCCAAAAATAGGCATGGGGGGTGACACACTCCCAGGTGGCCCATTTTTGGTCGCAGGAAGCTGCATGATAGGTAGGTAGGTAGAGGGATAGAGAGAGAGAGGGAAAATACAGTAGGAAGGTATATAGGTAGAGGGATAGAGGGGGGGGAATACAGTAGGTAGGTAGTTAGGTAGGTAGGTAGGTGGATAAACATAGAGGGAAAAATACAGTAGGTAGGTAGATAGAGGGATAAAGAGAGAGAGGGTGAAAAATACAGTAGGTAGGTAGGTAGGTAGGTAGGTAGGTAGGTAGGTGGATAGAGAGAGGGGGGAAATACGGTAGGTAGGTAGGTAGAGGAATAAGAGATAGGGAAAAATACAGTATGTATGTATGTATGTATGTATGTATGTAGGTAGGTAGGTAGGTAGGTAGGTAGGTAGGTGGATAAAGAGAGAGGGAAAAATACAGTAGGTAGGTAGGTAAGTAGGTAGAGGGATAAAGAGAGAGGGAGGGAAAAATACAGTAGGTAGATAAGGGATAGAGAGAGATTGGGAAATACAGGTAGGTAGGTAGGTAGAGGGATAGAAAGAGAGGGAGAAATATATTAGGTAGGTAGGTAGAGGGATAGAGAGAGAGGGGGAGAAATACGGTAGGTAG
This sequence comes from Rhabdophis nuchalis, assembly GCA_039707465.1. Taxonomy (NCBI): domain Eukaryota; kingdom Metazoa; phylum Chordata; class Lepidosauria; order Squamata; family Natricidae; genus Rhabdophis; species Rhabdophis nuchalis. The sequence continues at coordinate 36,205,463 of CM077651.1, read as the reverse complement.
GTAGGTAGGTAGGTAGGTAGGTAGGTAGGTAGGTAGGTAGAGGGATAGAAAGAGAGGGAGAAATACATTAGGTAGGTAGGTAGAGGGATAGAGAGAGATAGGGAAAATACAGTAGGTAGGTAGGTAGAGGGATAGAAAGAGAGGGAGAAATACATTAGGTAGGTAGGTAGGTAGAGGGATAGAGAGAGAGAGGGAGAAATACAGTAGGTAGGTAGGTAGTGGGAGAGAGGGGGAAATACAGTAGGTAAGTAGGTTGGGGGGTTATACAGTGGTTGTGTGTACGTGTTTGTGTGTGCAGGTGTAGATCTACACACAGATTGGTTGGCCATTTAACCAGACTGGGCCACAGCAACGCGTGGCCAGGTACAGCTAGTTCTGCATAAAATCAATGCAGCATATTGTCTCAAACCACTTGCAATTATCAAGGGAATAGTTTACAAAGGTAAATATGTATTTTACAGAACCAAGCAATATTAACTTCTTAAGCACCTAGACAGTCTTTTTTATATTTTACCACTACCATAAAAACTTTAATGTAGTATGCAATCTTTATTTCATGTGGATGCATCCATTTCAGGATCTTATATTGTAATACTATTTGCTATTTTAGAACGAAAATTATCTCAATGTTCAATGTAACTATTTAACTGTAATGTATTTTGTATTGATGTAATGTATTACACAAACCTATCTAGAAATGTCACTTTTGGATTCTAAACTGTGGATAATCCAAAATATTTCAGTGGTAATATTTGTATAAATAAAACTTACTCTTTTTCAAGGTTTGCCACAACACCATTTACATAGTCAAGTTCTGTCTAGAAAAAAAAAAGAAAAGAAAACATATTTATATATAGTATGGATAATTGGTTTGACAATTGCATAGTTTGTATACACATTTTTTGCTCTTCAAGTAGGCTAACATGACATTAATGTCCCAAATGTATTCATTCATTAACAAATGCCGTACAAAAGGATTGTTTTCTTGTCACAAATAATAGTCAGCAAAACATTCAGTTCAATTCAACTTTAGCATGCTAAATTTAGCATGTTTACTTTTAATTAAGCAATTCTAGTATTAGAGCCCTGAGGTCAAACAGCACCTGAATGGTAATATAATACCAATGCTTTGCCTCTATTGTGAATGACACAGCTACTTAAAGCAGTTTTTGTTGGCAAAATCAAAAGCAAGGTAGTTGGAAAACGATGCTTTCCTCTTATTCATGCTTGATTGAGAAAAGCAGAAGTTTAAATATAAGTCCTTTATTCACAAATACACAATAGGCACGTATATTTTGGGCACTGAACCTGAACCAAGAAAAGCATTGAAAAAAGAGCAGGACCTCTCCACATGTACAATCTCTGCCCTTCAAGTTCTGAATTGTCCTTCCCTATGACATCTGCTTCTTTGATTATGAGATGGCTTTCCCCTGGCTCTGTCCTGCAACTGGAGCAAACTGGAGTGGGAATGGGAACTGCAATGGTGGAAATTATCAGTGATCTGTGTTGTTGTTGCCCAATTGTGCCTCCCAACTTCTACACATAAGCAAAGCATCCACTGCACTCTAACTATGTTAAGAATCAAGGTGGCCAAATTAAAATCCTTTTTGTTAGCTTTGTAACTTCTCTAAAAAAAAATCAGCACAGCATGATTTTTAGGTATACATAAGTAGCATATTATTGCCTCATCCAATTCCATTATCTGGGTTCAGGATAACTATTCCTTTCTATACCATCATGTACACCCAGAAGTTCTACACTGCAATCAGGAATCATGGCTGGAATCTCTGTGAAAAATACCATTTCTCAATCTTGGCAACTTTATGATGCATGAACTTCAACTCCCAGAATTCCACAGGCAGCAAAGTTGGCTATGGAATTCTGAGAATTGAAGTCCATGCATCTTTAAGTAGCTGTATTAAGTAGTAATAATGCCATTAAGTTATCTTTTCAGCATCTCAGCTAGCTTACATTTTAAAAAGAAACAGAAGATAGCTCTCCCTTCTCACAAGATTAGTTTACATGAATGGAGCATATACTAAAAATATAAATAGGGGAACTGATGGTTATTTATTTCTAGTTCATGCCTTTTATGGAAACCCTACACCACTTCAGACAAATGGTTATCCAATATCTTCTTTAAAACTTCCAGCATTGTAGCATTCACAACTTCTGGAGGCAAGTTGTTCCACTGATTAATTGTTCTGTCAGGAAATTTCTCCTCAGTTCTAGCTTGCTTCTTCCCTTGATTAGTTTTCACCCATTGTTTCTTGTCCTGCTCTCAAGTGCTTCAGAGAATAGCTTGATTTCCTCTTCTTTGTGCCAACTCCTGAGATATTGGAACACTGCTATCATGTCACCCCTAGTCATTCTTTTCATTAAACTAGACACACCCAGTTCCTGCAACCGTTCTTCATATGTTTTAGCCTCCAGTCCCCTAATCATCTTTGCTGCTCTTCTCTATACACCTTCTAGAGTCTCCACATCTTTTTTACATCATGGCGACCAAAACTGGATGCAGTATTCCAAGAATGGCCTTACCAAGGCATTATAAAGTGGTATGAACACTTCACGTGATCTTGATTCTATCCCTCTGTTTATGCAGCCTAGAACTGTGTTGGCTTTTTTGGCAGCTGCTGCACACTGCTGGCTCTTATTTAAATGGTTGTCTACTAGGATTCCAAGATTCCTATCACAGTTACTACTATTGAGTGAGGTACCACATATACTGTATCTGTGCATTTTGTTTTTCTTGCCTAAATGTAGAACCTTACTTTTTTTCACCATTTAATTTCATTTTGTTAGATAGTGCCCAATGTTCAAGTCTGTCAAGATCCTTCTGTATCTTAAGCCTATCTTCTGGAGTTTTAGCTATTCCTGCTAGCATGGTGTCGACTGCAAATTTGATGAGTTCCCCATCTATCCCCTCGTAGGGTTTCCTGCCTAAGCAGGGGGTTGGATTAGAAGTCCTCCAAGGTCTCTTCCAACTCTGTTATTCTGTTTTCTGTTTTTCTTTTTCTATTGCATGGAGTGGAGCAATGGAGATTTGTACTCTATGATGCCAGCAGTGGATGAAATAGGATACCTTTTTGAAACTCAGGGCAATTTCAGGGAGAACTATTTTGTGATTGTATATCCTGCTTGTTCTCAACGTAAAATGGGCAGCAGAAGTAAAATGCTAGAAAAATCAACATTGGATTGATTTGAAGGCGTTCAGAGACACAAAAATAATGAAAATTATGTCAGGTCAATATGATCTTAGTTATATGTATCCGATAAACCTTTAACTACTCCAACTGAAATATATCTCTCCATATACAGAAACTGGTTTACTTAAAAGAGAGTTTTGAAAAGCAATACTCCAGTGTATTTGGTTTAAGGCAGTGTTTCTCAACCTTAGTGACTTCTGAAGTCCATACTTCCTAAAATATGGACTTCAATTCTCAGCATTCCCCAGCCTGTGTTGAGAAACACTGTTCTAAACAATTCATAAACAGCAAAAGTTTTAGTCCACATCTCATTTAATATAATTTTGGTTTCTTGGACCAGCCAGAAAAGCTCAAAACCTCTAGCAACAACTCCATAAGTTTCCATAAAAGGCATGAATTAAATCCAGAAAAAAAGCAGACAGAAATGAATTTTTCTGCCCCTTCTCTCCCAGCCAAAACCCATCAAAATGTTGTTTCAGAAACACAAAGGACAAAGGGGGAAAAGTATTTTAGAAGTAGATATAAGATTTCTGGCCTCTTAATCTTACACATATAGAACTCTAATCTTTTTAATATGTAGTTCAAAAGCAAACTGCAGAAGCTACATAATTCCTGACTTAAGTTCAATGCTGCTCCAGGCTCAATGCCATAATAGCTTCCAATATTAAACAAACAAAAATTATCATAACAGCCCAGCCTTGTTTCTGCTGAACTTACTGCCTTTAGCAAACAAAATTTTCCCTTAACAGTAAAACACTCAACAGTACTCATTTTGTGCAATTCAAGTCCTTTCACAACGAAGCACGTGTATATTTTAATGAAATTTGCTTCAGCAATTTCCCTTATGACAGTTATGGCTCTCTGCCTTGCCAATTCATTCCACACCAAAAAGCAATAAATTTGTGCAGTTGGTCTAGAATTAATCTGGTGGCCATTAAAAGCCTTACTGTATGCTTCAACAACAGAAACAGATCTGAGGTAGATTTCAATTTTTGAATGAACTCCCACAAATCTTATGCCTCCAAGAGCTGCACCTAACAAAGATTTGATACTAATGGCCCATTATCTCACTTCTTTCAAGCACATCTCCTCTGCAATATGCAGCTGCAAAGAAAACATTAGTTTTGTTTGGACACCATGCAAAAAGAGACCGTTCTTAGTGTATGATCTGTGCACTCTCATCTGTGAAACAAGGCCCTGTGAACAAACTGGATTACTCTACTTTCTCTAGTCTGATGAGTGTTTAGTGTCATGCTACCGATTATTTTGTTGTATCCATTGTATATAAAATGGAAACAAGATGTTTTTCTATCTGGTTCAGATAATTCAAGATCTACAGGTAAAATCTTAATCTGCCTTCTATCAAGATCCCCACCCAACTCCACATTAATTCTAAGAGAAAAACCTTAGAACAGACTGAAAAAATATCTTTTAATTTTGAATTAAAAACAAACTTTTAATATTTATAGGAAGCCATAAGGTGAAGCTTTGAAGTGAGGTATCACCAATATGCTGATGATACGCAGTTTTACATCTCCACTTGGTGCTTTGATGCTATGAGATTCTCTCTCAGTGCCTGGAAGTAATGGGAATCCAGATGGGGCTCAATAGCCTTCAAATACACAGGCAACACTAAGTGGCTTCATGTTTTTGGACCTTCTGGTTTGGGGGACCTTTCATCTTTGTTTTTGGGTGGGTGGCACAGTGCAGACAGACCTCAGGCACAATCTGGAGGTCCTCCTGGATTCACAGCTTCTGGTCAAAGAGGTGGGGTATCTGTTGTGGCCCAGCCGGCTCCGGATGAGCTGCTGATGGATTCCTCTAGTGAGGAGTCCTATGAGTTGGCTCTAGAGGAGGAAACCCAGTTTGTCCCGGATGTCAGGCTAAGGATTGAGAGGAGGCAATTAGCAGAACAACGCCATCGGAGATAATCAGTATCAGCTGCCTAATTGCCTGGCCCATCCCAAGAGGCTTTAAAAGAAATCTTCTGTGAAGAGTAGGTTTGCAGGAAACAACAGAGAAGCTACAGAGTCGGAGAATTGTGTCGTGTAATCTTTCAGGTTAGTTCAGGCAAGCTGCCAAGTAGCAGTCCGTCTAGTTAATTATCTTGTGAAGGGAGGGAGTCAGAACAGGTATCTATGTTAAGTAGACAATGGTAGTTAACTTTAAAGTTTTTCATGGTTTGAGTCTGGCTTATGTATGGGATCATCCCTCACTAATTGTTTCTACTTATCCCTCCAAGTCTGGCAGGGGGGTCAGCTGGTAGAACCCAGGAAGAGCTCCATTTGTGTTGTGGCAATCATCCTGTAGACACCTGAGATTAGGTTAGAGTAGACTCTGACCTTGCTGGCCTTTTCGAATCCCTAAAAATTTGGTTTTGTGCTGGGTTGTGGACCTCCAAAGTGTGATAGAGCCCATCTCTTGGTTTTGTTGACTGTTAGCAACTCTGTGTTCAGAACCAGTGTTACAACTCTGGTCCCGTAACCAGCGTTAGGGGTAACAAACACCCCCGTTTGAAAATAAATGCGGAATAGTGTAATACATCGGACAGTAAAGAGATACGTTGCTTTAACTACACACAAACTCTAACACTGATAGTAAGAAAATAAATAGTCTTTACTTTGTAGCAACTAAAATACTTCTTCCGATCAGTGATACTAACTTCTCAAACAATAACAGTCCTTCACCAAAACACAGAGTTATCTTACAGTGATGAAAAATAAATACTTCTTCTTTCTTCAGTCTTCAGCTTCAACACAGGAACCAAAAGGAATCGGAAAGGGAATGAACTGTGTTTCTGAGCTTCCTTATATGGTAGAGCTGAGAAGCACAGCCAATCAGAATTCAACATAATTCTTAAAGCTACATATACTCTTTAAGAATACTGGCTTACATATATTGTCAAGCCAACATAAGGATAAATATCCTAACATAGGCAATTATTTTATCTGCTACAGTATGCGTTTAATTTTAATTATGTGTTTCGTTTTTTATCTCTTTCATTGTAAGCCTCTGAGAGTAATGCATGAGAAATAGACAGCTATATAAATTAAATAAACAATATTTGAATTACCTCTCCTATGAATACAATCATAACACAATCCAACTTTTCTTCAGGTGACAGCTTATCAATCAGCGAGTGAAGAGTTTCAGTAAGGTAAGATTTTATTTTTCTCTTGACAGTTGGAATACCCATTACTATAGAAACTAAAAAACAAATAGATCAATTAGTTTCCTTGAACACAAAAGAAATGGCTTATTTTGCAGTTTTTAAATATACTTTTGATTGCCTTTTAGGTTATTCTGCTTTGTTTTCTTTACTCTTAATATGTAGCCCCAAGCATTTCCAGTAGGTATTCTGAAAACAGGTTGTATTAAAAATGATATTTTCATGAAGAAGTAGCAGTTAACACCTCAATAATTTAGTCTTTCCTTGGCCAGAGAAAATAATATTCTTCAGGAGCTTGAAGCTGAAATTTTATTGCTAGGTCCTCAAACTTTGAATCTGAGCATCGCAAAAAAGCATTTATACGAGCTACAGTCTTTGCAGACATCTTCTTTGCTACTTCTACAATGCCCCATCTGACTTCCTCAGAAATTTAAATTAGAAAAACAATTAAAACAGGTGGTATGGCAAAAAATATAGTCAGAAGAACATGAAGTAACTGTGAGGAGCATTCTTCATGTTTATATGACAGCATGAAGCATCCTCATAAATTTACAATTTTTTTTGAAGCTAGCTTTGTCCTCCATGACAACTATTTTGTAAGAGTACTTAAGTGTTCTCATAATATTCCAAATATGTGCAATGCCCTGCAAAGGTACAGACAGTGGTACAGATGCATATTTTGAGTCATGAACCTTTAGACATATGTGGCTCAGAACTCCATCAAAAATTCTCACTGTTTTGTCAATTTTAATGTGTTAAAAAGAGGGAAAAATTAAATTAAACCAAGATCAGTTTTGTCTCAACGTTCATTTTCTGTATGTCCTTCAAGACCAAGTGCAATTCTCAGCCTAGAAAAGGTTGGTCACTTTACACAATCCATTGTCAGTTAAACAATTAAAAATCATTAGTATCGCAATCCCAATTATATCTTCACATCACTACTTAGAAGTTATCCTTCCTCCCACAATTCATAATTCAAGGAGAGCAACATGCTTTGAAGTAACAGTAGGGACATATTGTCAGGAAGAAAATCTATTTATTTGATTACTAGCAGTCAATAATGATGTCACATAATCAAGCTTTCACACTTATCAGTGCATGGTGACATTTGTAATGGTTCGCCGGCTTAGTACCCATGCTTCATGTGAAATTCTTTGCATGGCAAATGTAGAAAATTATATAGAATGTGTAAGAGATTAGGCAGAAATTGGTGGCCTGAAATTACCTAGGATTTGTTGATTTTTCTTTCAATGCTTTTCTTCCTAGAAAGTGCATTTAAATATTTAAATTCAAGCCTAAATCTAAAATCTATAAAAGATTAAATAAATATATATTTCAATATAAAACATTTAGATCTAAATTTCACTGGACGTGACAATGATTTTTGTAACACCCAGTCTACTACAAAAAGATTTTAAAATTAACTTGTTATCCAGCAAGTACATGAGAAACATAGATATCCTTAGCCTATCTTTAAAATAGTCTGCATGCATACACATAGATTGCTAAAAATCTTAACGTGTGACCGTTTGTCTTTCATGCCTAACATGCATTAGAACAAAGAAAATGTGTTGCTTCAAAAGAGTGTAAAGCCTGCAAAATGCAATTTCTAATTAAAGCTGATTGCTGTATAAAAAATAAGCCATACAAAATTAGATGAAAAACATCACATCCAGTGTACAAAATTGGTAGTATAAGCACAACAACCCAATGTCATACTGACAAAATAAAGTTGTGCAGAATGGGCACAACTCATTTCCTTCTCTGAAACAATATCACCTAATAGGGTCTTTTCTATTCCTGCCCCTGCCCTTTGGAATGATATTCAAATTGCCACATCTGTGAACACCTAGTTTTTTATCTATGTATGGGCCAAGGCAGTAGTGGGATTCAGCCAGTTTGTACCCATTCATGAGAACTGGTTGTTAACTTTCTAAGCAGTTCGGAGAACCGGTCGTTGGAAGAAATCTCCTTTTGTTTTTTTCCACTTTACAGAGCTAATCCTGTAAGGAAGGCAGGAAGGAAACATTCTGGTGCTGTTTCTAGCCTCATCTTTTATTGCCCTGCTTACAGAAACTGCCTCTCCAGTTAACCCTTATCACATTGCAACACTAAGGTGAAGCGCCCATCGACGTGAGTGAGGTTGAGTTGGCTACACTCAGTCACATGACCACCAAGCCACGCCTACCTAGTTGGTCATTAGAGAGAACCAGTTGTTAAATTATTTGAATCCCACCACTGGGCCAAGGTGGTGATTAAGCTTATCTGTGATGCTTGTATATGTTTTCATAGCCATCTCAATAGTCTGTTAGTTATATCTTTGGTTTTTGGTTGATTTTTATATTTATTTTTACTGTTGATGTTTTTACAACATCCAGAATCCTGATTTGTTGGGAAAGATGGCCTTATAAATCTTTTAAATACTGGTAGCCTTAATTAGCGACTACTGTTGGGACCAGAAACTGAGTGGTTAAACAAACTTGTCACTAAGTGAAATTGCAACTATGTTTGTGATCTTATTTCAGCCAGGTCACTAAACAAGGATTACATGTAAATATATAAACATTATACATGGGGAAATTCTGCCTTGCAAACTTCTAAAATTCTAATCAAGCAGCCATAATTTTTCTAAGGCACATTATTTGTTTAGGATTATAAATTCTGTACAGAAAATATACATTTACTATGATGCATGAATAATATAATGAGCATATTTTCCTACAATATGTTCAATGCCCATTCTAATTACTCTGGAGTTATTTGTACACATTATTTAAGCAAAGACAAATCAATAACTGAATAAGAAGATGAACAGGGTAAATATTACATTTTATTAAAGCTATTGACTTGAAAAAGTTATGAAAACTCAAAAAGATAAACTAATCCAATTATTTATTTTACTTTTCAAGTTTTATAAAAGCTGCACAGCATCCATATTTGCTAAATTTTGATCTCAAAATTTCATGCATTGTTATTTTTTTAAATTAAGGCAAATGCATGCTGTTTCAAATCCATTGTTTTTCTTATACCTTAGCATCAAAACAGATCCTATAAACAGATCCTATAAAACAATAAGTTGAAAACAAACTTTTAAAAAATTAATTCAATTTGAAAATCTATGAGATAATACAACAAAAAGAATAAAATTTCATTTTCTGCTTTTCAGAAGTCATATTGTCTCTCGCTACAACAGTTTTTAGTATATCTTTAAGCGCATCACCCTATCCCTCGTATCGATTTTGCTAGTTTACCTCCTGTTCGTCCAAGGCCAACATGTACAGAGGGTCGAAGGCTTCCTTCATTTTTCAACAAATGAGGCAAGTGGTAATATATATTTGGCACTTGAAGAGATCTTCTGTTTGTCAGGTCATTTAACAACTTTAATGTTTCATCTGAAAGCAAACACAAGAGTTACAATTGCATAAGAGTCATGGGTATATTCACTTCTGACATGCTGAAAAAGTTGCACCTTTTCCTGGATTCAGATAATATCAACAAGGCCCAGGAAAATATGCACTTGAATTAGGGAGGTTGTAACAATATCTTTATATACTCTTCAAACCTCTTTAATGTCAATGAATATTTAAGTGAATATCTTTCTGGGACTATCTGAATATTTATTCAAGTGAATATCTTTCTGGGACTATGCATCCAGGCAAGCCCAGGAAAAGAGACATCTTTCTAAAGGAGCAGCTGAAAGGTGACAGCAAGCATCCCACATTCTTTTCAGAACATGGTTTCCTTTTGCTTATCCATTATCAGTCATCAAAGAGATTGGGAGGGACTCCCCGCCGCCAGCATTTCAGCCACTCTTCCTTATTTAATTCGTTTCTCCTGGAATTCCTTCGGCGAAGAGGCAAACATGCCCCCCCTACAGCTTTCCGGCTCCTGGGGTGAGGCTGGAAACACCCCCATTGGCTGCTGCCGAGTTTGGGGGCTTCCAGCAAGCCACCCTACAGCAAGGGGCCCCTCCAAGGCCCCCTGTGCTCCTAAAAAGGCCACCGAGAAGACAGACGGCAGACGAACACGTCCGTTGCCTTCGGAAACCGGAAGTGAATTCAACATGGTTACCTTTTAACATCCAATTAACCAAAACAGTGTATCGTAGGGCAACAATTTTTAATCTAAGTACTTCAAATTCTCTAACTCAAAGAATGCATAGAACATCCAGAAACCCTTACGCCCATGTAATTGAAGTTTCAAAGATCTTCACACACCAGTTTTATTTGCCAAATTATGCTACTAGAGTGCCACTGTGGTCAGCCACTGTCATGGGATTTTGATTTCTGCCACTCCCTGCCAGTTTCCCACAGGAAAAGTCAATAGGAAAGCTGGCTCACTTACGCTGCTTTTTCCCCCCTGTCCGTTCCCTGCCCTTGATCATTCTATTTATCTCCTTGGGTAAGTAAACACTGACAAACGAAGACCCAAACAAAGACCCAATAGTCTCTTAATAAAATTTACACTATGGCTTAATGCAATGGACCAAATATAAGATACAGACTAGAAGACCAAGTAATGAAAAACCCTTCTAATTAGATAGTCAAAAGATGCAAAAGAAAGGGAAGCACCCCTCTCATACATCATATTATTTAACCACTTTAAGAACAGAAGCAACATTTCCATTTAAGGTGGCCAGATGTTTGGAATTCATCTGTCAAATCTGTCAATGCAGCCAAATTTTTGAAAGTTTGATCCTCCTCCACCCTTTGGGGGATTCTATTGTCTTTCTTCTCTGCTTCTATCCCATCTCCAGGAGCCTGGGCAGCAAAACCAAATCAACTAGCCACTGGATAGTTGCAAGGGTTAGAATTTTATATCACTTTGCTATTATAGAGTGGTCTCTAGGTTTCTGGAGGTCACACCTCTCAAGATTTTCTGGTTGGAAAGGGAAAAACAAATGCCTGACACCTGAGTTAAGCCTGTGAGCCTTCTTTACCTTCTTTAAATGTATCTCTGTTGCTCTGATCATCAAGTAATGAAGTCACAGATCTCTCTTGTTTACATATAGATGGAGAAGGAAGCAGAGATCACAGTAAAAAGCAGGTGTATGTGTGTATGACTGGGAGGAGAGTCTGAATAGGGTTAGTGAATACATGCCTAACATTAATCTTTACTAAATCTCATGACAGAACCAACATCTCTCAAAAGAAAGGCAATAGTAATAAAGAGAAGTAATAAATAAAATTACTATTATTGATTCAATTGCATATGAAAGCAAGAAGAAATAACATAAGAGAGGTTTTGTATTCTATGACTTATGGACAGCAGGAGAGACTTAGTGAGAATAGCAAGCCTAATATTCTTCAAATTTATCAAACTGTACCTGAAACGCTGCTCAATGCATCCTTACTTCCATTTGTTTCTGCTACTGCCTGTCTGAACTGCTCCAAGATGGTATTTAATTCAGAAGAACGTTGCAGGGTTCTGTGCTCAGCTATGCGAAGGCGTTCCTTCAAAGCATGAAACTCTCTTTGATAAGCAATAAGTTTTTCTAGGAATAAAAAAGTTCAAGTTACTTTTCTGTCAAAAAATAAAATAACACTTCCCAACACAAATCAAAGTCCAACTTTGGCTGTTTCTGCACAATTGATTGCCATTCATTGTTACAGAATGAACTGTCACAATGCTTATGCTATAGAGAGTTTTTTTTTAATTGAATTCCATTAACCAAAAGAAATGGCACAAGGTTCTAAAACTTAATATAAAATTTTGAAACAATTGTGATGCTTGAGTGTGTGTGTGTGTGTGTGTGTGTGTGTGTGTGTGTATAATTGTTTTCACAACTTTCTGTTAGGGCCCCATTAAGGGAGGAAACATACTGTTTCCTTCTCTGCCTTTCGGCTCATCACCAGAGACCATCTAGACAGAGAACCATGAGTTCTGTTGTGTAAGTTTTTTTAGATCAACTCATAAAAACTAACACACATGCATCATCCCGAAATTTCCAGAACTTTTTTGTCCCATTTTTCAACTTTTATGTTGTTAACAGTTGTTAAGTGAATCAATGCAGTTGATAAATGCAGTTGATGGTTATTAAGTGAATCTAGCTTCCCCATTGACTTTGCTTGTAAAAGTCTCAAAAGGTGGCCATATGATCTTGGGACACAGCAAAGGTCATATTTATGAACTAGCTGCCAAGCCTCTGAATTTTGATTGCATGATCATGGGATTCAAATGTCATAACTGTGAAAAATGGTCATGTCACTCTTTACAGTGCTGTTGTAACTTTGAACAGTCACTAAATTAGCTGTTGTGAACTGTAAATACCTTGTTTAATAGTGCTGAATTGCTCAGCAAGGAGAAACAAGAGTTAGACATCTATAGAACAAGACAAAGCAATAATTACTGCTGGTCAGAAACTTTATAGTTCTATTATTAACAGCCATTCTTTTCTCTTCCACCTTAAACAAGTTGGAAGTTAAGTGACTCAAGAGAAGAGCTCGTAGAAGGCTCTGAAATAATGAGAACACAAAGGGTGAAGCACCAATTTTGGAGGCTCTAAATAACATAATACTTCCCTTTTCAACACAAATCATTTTAATGGCCACAAAGAAGACTCATAACTACCAAAAACATCCCATAGGTAATTAAAATATAATACTTTAATGGAAAGGAACAGGATAGTGATTTGCAACTAGACAACATCCAGCTCTTTTAACAATTGCCTCGGGTGTTTTAAAAAGAAAAAAACAAAAAGGAAGGACAGCTTGCTTAAGGACATCCAGGCAAAAAAAAAGAGCAAAGGTCATTCTCAGTATGAATATCTCCTGAATCCCATGACTTATTCAAAAACATAATTAGTACAATTATATAGTTCAGTTAGAGTATTTTACTTCTGCATGTTTATTACTTCCATTTTTTTTCATTGCAGACTCTGTTTCACCATAAGCTGCTTTTAACAGAGCAAGATTTCATTTACTTGTTTTTCAAGACTGGCACAAAGTTTATCACATATGGGTTTTAAATAGAATGATCCAAAGCACCTTCTTATTTTCCTAGAGCTGAATCAAACTGGATTTCATTCAACTCTTTTTGAACACTGGAGTCTATTCATATAACCTAGTTCCTATTTCTCGGGGCTAAGAGCCATCATATTTTCACTCCAATATCATGAAAGTTGAAGAGGAGAATCACATATGCTTGCTTGGCGGAAAAGCATGATAGATATACGATACATGTAATGCATGTCTAATTATTGCTTCAATCAAGAGCATGCAACAAAATACATAAATGTGAGGCAGGTCTTATGAAAAAAAATTATAGAGTAAAGCTAATTGTATAATAAACCCAAACATTTTTGGCAGAATCCCTAGTTTGTATGGCATAAATAAGAACTGCATAAGAAGTTTTTTATCTACTATTGTATCAGTTTGCATACTTCTCTGTATTACACACTTCTCTGTTCATATATTAAATCAATACAAAAAGAATACGAGACATTGCTATTTTGGGAATTGGAAGACTCCTTTGTGAAGATAACATTGTACATAGCAACAATGTTGGGTTGCTGTCTACTATGTACAACAATGTTACAATCATTTTTATTTTTCAAATTGTCCTGCTTTTGTCATTAGGAACACTAGGAATTCTTTATATAGTTTATAATTATGTATCAAAGTGATCTATTGTTAACTAAAACTCTAGAAATTAGAGCAAATATATATCTTCTTTCCTCGAAGCATAATTATGAAAATAAAAGCCACCTATGGAATAACATTTTGATTCAAACTATTGACAAACTTTGACCAAACTTTGTGATAGTTAAATGAGGACTATCACTTACTTAATAGAGAATATAGATAGACCATATATCTTGGGATTCCCGCCCCCCATGAACATTCTGTATTTTGCTGTATTTTGCTTTCTTTTACACATACTGCATGTATTTTGGAGGAACATTAAAACAAATAGGATCTTTGAGAAAAGAAGTAGATAGCAGTGAAGAAGTTGGCCTGGTCAAAAACCTTTGAATTGCTTTAGGACTTCAGGAACTATAAGAACAGTCATTGTGCTTGCGCATTGTCTGTACAGGAATTGCTTTGAAGGTAGACTTAGACAGTTATTTGTATACACATTATTTTTCAAATTATATTAATGGTATAAGCTTGATAATAACTGGTCTTACTGTACACTACTTAGTTCCCAAATGCACAATGTTGCCATAAGGTAATCAGTTAACCACTTTTCTTCTTCTTTACTTCCTTTTATAGCTTCTTGCTCTTCTGACGGCCTCAAACCATTAACTACCAAATTAACTGCTCACTTGTATATTTTTATTGTACATCCAAAATATTATACTTTCTAAATATAGTAGGTTTTCATTGTGAAACCACTCCAGTCTGCTTTCACAGACTGTCAGCTGCATTCCAGGCAGACAGCAGACGTTTGCAATCAACATGAAAATTGAGCATGCAGCAAAAGAGAGGCTCCCTCCAACTCCTCCCCTTTCTTTAGAGAGAGAAGATTTTGGTCATTTTAAAAGAAGTTAGCTGAGGTTACCTTCCAGTATTGAATCTACATACAAGTGAAACGTAACAGCTGCTTTCTTAAACCTCTGGTTTAAGATTATATGGCTAATATGCAGAAATCTGAAAAATCCAGGGAAAACAACCAGAAACATTGGTGGCAGTGATGGTTTACTTAGCAACATTGTGCCAGATTGCTTTTTAGTTTGAAATGTATATATACCATTTAAATGCTATTGTCTCTGGAATCCATTGACCCATATGTAAAATCAGTCTTTTTATGGAACTCGGATCCTTTTTGCGCCTCTTAATAGGAGCATGCCATCTTATCTGGTGGTTCACTTAGAGCAGTAATGGCGAACATTTTTCTGCTTGGGCTGCCAAAAGGGCGTGGGCATGTGCAATAACATGTGCTTGCATGCCTACATGCACAACCCCACGCACTCCCCCCCCCCCCACGCATGCATGCAGGTCTCACTGAAGCCTCCAGGCTTCCGGTAGGCTCTTTGGGCCATTTTTCACTCTCCCCAGGCTTCAGGAAAGCTTCCGGAGCATGTGGATGGCGAAAAACAGGCCCAATGGGCCTATGAATTTCTGGTAGGCCCATTGGGCCTGTTTTTTGCCATCCACAGGCTGCAGAGGCTTTCCTGAAGCCTGGGAGGGCAAAAATGGCCTCCCCCTGCCCACCAGAAGGCCAAAAATCAGTTGGCCACTGCACGCTGGAGCACTGGAACTGACATAGGACAACGCCTTGCGTGGCCTCAGATAGGGCTCCGGGTGCCACCTGTGGCATGCATGCCATAGGTTTGCCATCACGGACTTAGAGTGATATTTTTGACTGTGTATATTTTACACAGAGTTTCTTTTAGGATGAAGTTCGAGCAGCTCTGAAATTTTATGTTTTTTACCACTGATAGTTTTGCTTGCACCTACTTGCAGTTAAAAAGATATTTATATACTAGCCATTCCCGGCCACGCATTGCTGTGGCCCAGTCTGGTTAAATGGCCAACCAATCTGTATGCAGATCTACACCTGCACACATAAACACGTACACACAACTACCGTATAACCCCCAACCTTCCTACCTACTGTATTTCTCCCCCTCTCTATCCTTCTACCTACCTACCTACCTACCTACCTACCTACCTACCGTATTTCTCCCCCTCTCTCTCTATCCCTCTACCTATCTACCTACCTACCTACTGCATTTCTCCCTCCCTCTGTCTATCCCTATAGCTGCCTACCTACCTAACTACTGTATTTCTCCTTGAATCTTATGGACAGTATTTTATGTCAAAAAGGATGACATAATACCTGTGGCCCACTGCTCTCTCTGTATCCATCTACCTACCTTTTTTACAATTTTTTACATTTCCATTACATGTACTTGGCACAGGTGTGACATCTACATAATCTATATATATATATATCATTGGTGCCGTATTTGAAAGGAACTTTGTGTGAAAATTTGGAAGCGATCGGTGCAGTACTTTTGAAGATCAGCGGTTTTGAACAAACTCTTGTTACATTTTTATTTATATAGATTCTTTTTTTCTCTCTTCAAAATGTAAAGTCTGGTTCTATTTCTCTCTTTTGAGCTCCACTGAGATTTCCTTAACCTTGAGTTTCAACACTATAAATCTAAATGAATTATTTCCTCTTCCCCGCTTCCATGCCAGTAAGATAGACAGGATGTAGAGGCCCTATTTGTTTTACAAAACATAGTAAGTATGGCAGGAGGTACTGTAGGGCATCCTCCTCTAAGACAGGTAGTAGCAGTAGAACTATCAAGCCATTACACCAAGTTAGGATACAGAGTGTTTAAACTCTGAGTGTTTGTAGGGCTTCTGGGAGGGAAGAGAGAACATTTCACCCCATAGGCTTAGTCATGTTGCTGTAATTTCATTTCACTAATGCAAAAAAGGCTGAGCACCAAAGAATTGAGAGCTTTGAACTATGGTGCTGGAGAAGATTCCTGCTAGTCCCTTGGACTCAAGGCGAACAAACCGGTCAGTCCTAGAGGAGATCAACCCTGACTGCTCTTTAGAAGGCCACAGCCTGAAGATGAAACTCAAATACTTTGACCACCTAATGAGAAGAAAGGAGTCACTGGAGAAGAACTTAATGCTGGAAAAGATTGAGGGCAAAAGAAGAAAGGGGCAACAGAAAATGAGATGGCTGGATGGAGTCACCGAAGCAGTAGGCATGAGCTTAAGTGGAGTCCGGAAGGATGGTAGAGGACAGGAAGGCCTGGAGGAATGTTGTCCATGGAATCGCGATGGGCCAGATATGACTTCGCAACTAACAGCAACAATGCAAAAATAATCTCCTTTTAGGTGCTTCAATTCTAAAATTAATCAAAACTGAGGCCCAGCAAAGATTGTGAACTTGAATGACGTAAGGATACAGTTATTACACAAGTACTAGATTTTAATTAAAGGAGATAATATCAGGAAGCAAACATTGATCATGTATTGTTAAATTGTTTCATATCCATTTTGTTACTTCTAAAAAAAGTTACTGAAGTGACTCACAAGCAACAGAGTTTCCTGTTTGGTGTCATGTTTTGAAGGGTCAAATAGTTTATTACAAAAACACTTCATTTCCATTTTAACTGCCAAAAGATTTCAATAGCCAAACACTCATGTCTTCTGTCCTAGACAATCCTTTGAACCTTCTAAGAGATCATGCGCCTTCGGGGGGGGGGGATTTTCTTTGCTATAAGGAGGAAATGTTTGTATTTTGTGGGTCTAAAATCTTTCACATTTTAGCATTCAGAAAGTGCATTGAAGATCACCCAATATATGACTCTACTGTTATATCATAGGCATTCTGAACATTTACTTCATAGATTTTTTTCCCCTTCTAATTTCTCTCTAAACACTAATAAGTTGGTACTTCGGAAATATTTCAAGACCACAGGAATAACATGCAGATAGTCCTTGCTTAGTGGCCATCTGCAGCTATGATGGTGATCTGTGCATGTCTTGTTTGCCATCACTGAGTAGCTCATAAAAATGAATAAAAGTTCCATGTGTATTTTTTCTTTAAAAATGTAAAGACTAGTTATAACTAGTTAAATGACAATATCCTGCTTTTATTACAATCCATTTTGTAGTATGCAATTAAAATGAATTATTTTAAAATACTCAATATTTTATATTTACATCAGATTTTCCCCATAGATATTAAGAACATTTAACATTTAAAGAAAAACACATGGATTCATGGACTGAAGAGAGGTACATCATAGATATCCAAAGCTACCTTTGTCTCAAATAATTTTTCAGGAGCCGGTAAAAATCAATGTTTAATCCAGAGCATGTCAGGAGTTAAATATATTATAACTGTTTAATTTCATATAAAATTAATTCTGCATGCACTTTCCTTTAGTTTCGTTTCGCAATGCAATAGACACAATAGACACTTAAACACATGCATTGACTAGCCAAGCATTCTTTGGTTTTATATTCCTAAAAAAATGTCAACATAATCCTAGGTTCTCTTATAAGTGCCAGCTTATATTAAAGAAGGGGTTGTACCAAATTGAGTGCTTGATTTGCTGCTCACTCATGCCTGACAATGGAAAATGTACCAAGATTTCCTGAGGCTTAAGGTCCATTTTGGCATATATCCAGAACTGAAAGAGAGAAATGTATTCACAGTAGCAATATTCCTGTTCCAATGGAACATTTCAGATATATATGATAAAGTTATTTCAATGGTATTTGGGCCAACTAGTGGCTTCATAGGACACTCAGCCATCTCACTGCTACTAATACTAATGTAGAATGCTATGTGTGTGTATATACAGTTGTGTTCAAAATTATTCAACCCCCAATGCTGTAAAGGGGTTTAAGGAATTTAGTGTACATTTGTAATTGTATTCAGAATGAAATCCTACAAGGACTTTTTAAAGAACCAAATGCAACTAAAATGACATCAATTGTTTTTGTAATACAGTAGTAAATGTTTCTTTTGTGATTTCTTCATTGACACAATTATTCAACCCCTTAAAGACTACCACTCTGAAGAACAGAGGTTCATTCAGGTGTTTTCGATCAGGTATTGAAAACACCTGTGGATGTCACCGAGCAGCAATCAAGCATAATAAGCACCAATTAGGCAGCTTTAAAATGACTGTGATACTCAGCTCCTTCTAGACATTTACTGGTGTGTTACAAACATGGTGAAGTCAAGAGAATGGTCCAGGAAGACAAGAGAAGAGGTGATTTCTCTTCACAGGAAGGGCAATGGCTATAAGAAGATTGCAAAGATGTTAAATATACCAAGAGACACCATAGGAAGCATCATTTGCAAATTCAAGGCAAAGAGCACTACCTTGTCGTGGCAGAAAGAAGATGCTGACTTCGACTGCTGTGCGCTACCTAAAGCATAGAGTGGAGAAAAGTCCCCGTGTGACTGCTGAGGAACTGAGAAAAGATTTGTCAGATGTGGGTACTGAAGTTTCAGCTCAGACAATAAGGTGCACACTGCGTAATGAAGGCCTCCATGCCAGAACTCCCAGGCACACCCCCTTGCTGTCTCCAAAGAATAAGAAGAGTCGACTGCAGTATGCCAAAAGTCATGTGGACAAACCACAAAAGGTGTGGGATAGTGTTCTGTGGACTGATGAAACAAAATTAGAACTGTTTGGGCCCAGGATCAATACACTATGTTTGGAGGAGGAAGAACAAGGCCTATGAAGAAAAGAACACCTTGCCTACTGTGAAGCATGGCGGAGGGTCAATCATGCTTTGGGGCTGTTTTGCTTCTGCAGGTACAGGGAAGCTTCAGCGTGTGCAAGGTACCATGAATTCTCTTCAGTACCAGGAGATATTGGATGAAAATGTGATGCAGTCCGTCACAAACCTGAGGCTTGGGAGACGTTGGACCTTTCAACAGGACAATGATCCCAAGCATACCTCCAAGTGCACTAGAGCATGGTTGCAGAGTAAAGGCTGGAACATTTTGGAGTGGCCATCGCAGTCACCAGACTTAAATCCGATTGAGAACCTCTGGTGGGACTTAAAGAAAGCAGTTGCAGTGCGCAAGCCTAAGAATGTGACTGAACTGGAGGCTTTTGCCCATGAAGAATGGGCGAAGATACCCGTAGATCGCTGCAAGACACTTGTGTCAAGCTATGCTTCACGTTTAAAAGCTGTTATAACTGTAAAAGGATGTTGTACTAAGTACTAAGATTGAATGTCACTTGGGGGTTGAATAAAACTGATAATGATGTGAGCACAGAAAAGACATTTGTGGTTATTTCATTATAAATGTTATGTTATATTTGTCTGACCTACAAGTGCCTCTTTGATTTAAATGTAAGCAAGATGACTGAATGATCAAAATCAATGTCAAACTGGCCAAAACACTCAATTTCAGTGGGGGTTGAATAATTTTGAACACAACTGTATATCAATGAATCATTCATTCATTCCTTGTAAACACATCAGATCACACTGCCCTAGAGACTATTTACACTTGTGATTTATACTATAATCCAGCCATCGCTGTAGGGATATACAAGCTAACAACACTGGTGACGTTTCAGTATAGTGATGGCTGCATGATGCTATAAATTACTTGTGTGGATAAGCCACTCTCTCCATGTGCCCCCGGCAGATATCACAGACTATTCAATGATTTTGCGCTGTTTTATGGAAATAACATTAACTTTTATTTTTATTAACTGATTTTATTTGATTTGTGTGCTGTTATCTGGAGTTGCCTCTTATCTAGAAGCAACTCCAGGCAGCTGTTAATATTAGCATCAAAATTAGTGAAGAAGTATTGTTCCTATTCTTATGTATTTATGACACTGATAAACTATTCCATCCTGCAACTCCATGAACTACATATGTTGCTCTACATTATGCTTAAAATGTTACAAAAGCTGCCAGTCACTAAAATCCCTCACAACAGTCAGCGATTGTTAGGGGAACTCTATGTGGCTTAAACACTTTCTGGATGCAAAATTATATTAATTTTTGTCGTTACTCTTGTATGACCATTTTTTTTCTGTATTAAAACCTTATCTCACTTTGCCTCCATTTTGCCAGTCTCTCTTCAACCCATAATTCAGGGTTGGGCAATCTACAACTCTCGGATCCACCTTTCTGCATTTGCAGTAACACTCCACCCATCTGATTCACTAAATAATAGTGTCACAATTGCCAAGCATTATAGTACTCTTTCAAAACATTGTGGGGCAAAACCCACATAAATACCAGAGCATAAATCCTAAAAAAATACAACTAAAAAGGTTCAAAATTACAAACAACCCTTTAAAAAAAAGAAAAATTCCATTCTTCTACCATCACCACTTATCAACCTTGGCCTCTAAAAATTAAATAAATCCCAAGTTTCCAAAAATATATCCATCCTTCCACTTAGAGACTTGCCTGGTTCAGCCAGGATGTATTTTGGGGGAAGTTGGAGTTCTAGATGGTGAAAAGGCTACTTTAAACATCAGTAATGTTCCCCACTCCCCCAGTTTATCTCTGTGTATGAACACTTATATCCCTTTGAGCAGTGGTGGGATTCAAATAATTTAACTACCGGTTCTCTGCCCTAATGACCGGCTGAGTAGGAATGGCTGGGTGGGCATGTGACTGGGTGGCCATGGCCAACTCAACATCACTGACATCGAGGAGCGCTTCTCCTCACCTGTCCTCTTGTGACAGTGGGGATGCTGCAACGGTCGTAAGTGTGAAAAACAGTCATAAGTCACTTTTTTTCAGTGCCATTGTAACTTGGAATGGTCACTAAATGAACTGTTGTAAGTCAAGGATTATCTGTACAAAAGTACAAAAAGTTTATTTGCTTGCAAAAATCTTCCCTGAATACCAATCATTAGATTAGAAATAGCTGTAACCCAGAGTTATAAATCAGGCAGAGTGACAGAGCACCTTGAGGAATTAAAATAGTTAAAATGCCATGATTTCTTCCAACAACCAGTTCTCCAAACTGCTTAGAAGTTAACAACCAGTTCTAGCAAATAGGTGTGAACTGGTTGAATCCCACCACTGCCTTTGAGTCAACTTCTGACATGTCCTGGCAGTTTTCTTGGCAGTTTACTTGTTTGGGAAGTAATTTGCCATTGCCTTCTTCCTAAGGTAACGCTCTCTACATGGGGCTCCCCTTGAGGTGCACTCGGAGGTTACAGCTAGTCCAGAACGCAGCCGCACGGGTGGTCATGGAAGCCACAAGGCAGTCCCACGTAACACCTCTCCTGCGCGAGCTGCACTGGCTACCTGTGGCCTTTCGGGTGCGCTTCAAGGTGTTAATGACCATCTTTAAAGCGCTCCATGGCTCGGGGCCTAGTTATATGCGAGACCGTTTTCTGCCCCATACATCCCTTCGACCGATCCGCTCCCATAGAGAGGGCCTTCTCCGGGTGCTGTCGGCCAGGCAATGCCGGTTGGCGACACCCAGTGGAAGGGCCTTCTCTGTGATGGGCCCAACCCTCTGGAACGACCTGCCCCCTGAACTCCGTACCACCACAGACCTTCGCCTTTTCCGCCGGCGTCTGAAAACGCATTTATTCCAACAAGCCAGCCTAGGATAAACACCCGATCTGGACTTTTTAGTTATAAATTTTAATTAGAGAATTTTAAAATGTTTTAGCACGGGGTAATTTAATTAAATTGGATTTTAATAATTGATCTATTTATGTACGTTGTGTTTTAATTTACCTGTGCGCCGCCCTGGGTCCTTGTGTAGGAGAAGGGCGGGGTATAAATTTAATTTTTAAAAAAGTCACCTGGGTTTTTTTTGTGTTTCTCTTAGTTTCTAACCCCTTGTCCTTAACCCCTGCATCAAAGTGACTATCATTTAAATCATTGTTTCTCAACCTCGGCCACTTCAAGGTAGGTGGACTTTCAACTTTATTCTTGTTCTTTTATTATAGTTTCCATTAATTATTCAGATGTTTTATTGATTCTAACTTGAACTGCATTAACTCCCTGAAGTGGTACAGCAAGATTAGGAGTTGGGATATAAATACACAAGCCAAAAACAACATAAATGAGGAAACAAAGTGCCAACCAAGGTTCATCTTATTTTACAAGGCTAAGCTGAGAAGTAGATTGTTCAAACAATGACGATCAAAAAGTCACCTAAAGGCTCTTAATCTTTTAGGATGTTGAAAATAGATTTCCATTTCTTCTTTCTCTCAAGGAAATACAATATGGATTTATTTAAAAAAGCTGTGCCTGTTTAGCCAGTTGTTTTATCCTTATGGTTGTTTAGTGATTTAATCTATCAACTAAACTACTTTCCCGCTTATCAAGAAAATATATTTTATCTTGACAAGCGGAAAAGTAGTTTATATCAAGAGCGCCTCTCATATTACAACAGAAACACACTACTCATGAATTACAGACATTTAAAATGCCTGTAAAATTATGGGTGAGTTTTAATGTGAGGCCAGCACATAGTGCCAGTTTACCTCTAAAACAATACGGTAGGTCACCCCAAATTAAATTAAAATTTCCCCCAAAAAAAATCCAAACATTGAAAAATTCAAGAGGCAAACCCTTTAAAAAAATGTTAATATTATAATTTTGGCTGATGGAGATACTCTGATAAGGCTGAAAAAAATGACTTTCCCTTCTGAAATATGTTATCTTCTGTGACAAACCATTAAACAGGAAAGTACTTGCTCACATATCTCAGTTCTCTGGAGATTAATGCAATAAAGCCCTTCAACTCCTACCACCCATCTACCTCACCTCTCCTGCTCTGTTGGTTCCCTGTACTCTGAGAATACTGCTGTTTTGTGCTCTGCCACCGCGGCTGACTTTCTTATCCTCTTTCTCCCACTACTGACCAATCATGCAACAGTTGGCTGCACGTTGTGGCAGCTTCCTCATGAGACCTGGGGAAGAAGACCTTGCATGGTCAGCAGCATAATCACAAAGGACCAGACTGTCAGCAACATGAGCAAGATGACACGGAAGGGCAGCTTGGGCAGCAGAGCACAGGATGACAGGGGCCTAAGAGTGGGGATCAGTGAGATCACCTGGGGCTTTTCTCCATGCTGCTGAGCCAGGCTGACTAGAGCTCCATGACAAGATGCTGGGCTAGGTTGGTGCTTCCTAGAAAAACTGTAACTTCACGTTATAATACTGAGCCCAGCTGCATTGGATGGGCCTCCCTCAGGTGACTTCAACTTCGCACTGCAGCGCTAGACCAGGCTGGGTCAGCTAGGGCTTCCCTGGATGACTGTGGTTCAAGAGCTTCGTGTAGCCACACAACCATGGTGTGCAAAGACAACTCTGAACTACAGCACAGCATGCAGCTTCAGAGCTACATGGTTTTAATATTTAATTAAGTGTAATTCAAATTTATTATTAACATTTCAAATCATAGTTAACACTGATAAGACTTTTTCCTTTTTTCTGTCTTTAAAGTGTTATTATCTAAACATTAGTGTTCATATAATAATCTCTAGTCAATATTATATAAATACCATTGTATCAAAGTAATGTATTAAATATGACTTACAATAATGCAATGCCACAAATTAAAAATGCATCTTTCCCCAGTAGCTACCTAAGTTGTGTCTTTCTGCCTTTTAAAAAAAAAAGTTAATTAAAAAACAGGAAAAGTGTAATTATTATGTTTTAGTTGCTTATCTAATATCAAACTGCAGCTAATATCAGTTGTTTTGCTTCTGATAAAGATTGATGAAAACAAGACCCTAAGTTTCTCTAGGCATTGTTTTTAAACAATAACAAAAATTAAGTCCATATTCGTAATTAAAATATTTGTTTTTCACAAAGGCTCAGTATTAAGGAATTCCCTAGTAAGTAAAATGTGATTTTACGTTTTTAAAGTTCAGCCAACTAATTTATCCCCAGGCATGTTCAGAATGTAGCTATGTTTAACTTGATGCTATGAGCAACAATTTTTGAAAGGACTATAGCGACTGTAGCGATAACATACAGTGATAATAATAAAAATAATAATTGATTGTGGACAACAATTAGTTTCTAGCTGCATACTTTGCTGCTTCTTTAGTGGAAAATATTCAGATTAAAGACGATAAGTAGAATTGGATCTACTTAGAACAATAATGATAAAAACGATAAACACATTTACACCATGAACATTTTTTCTTAAATATTTGACAACCATCACAGATTTTAAAAAAGCACTGCATGGCTATTGCAGATTTATCCGTTCTACTCTGACACTGCACACCTAAATTATCTTGGTATTTCTGAGATAAGTATGTTCGTCGTACTATAAAAGAAGAATTGCAATAAAATATATTTCGGGGGAGGGAGGTTAAGCTGATGTCTTGTAACTCTAATGACCATACAATACCTTGGATCATAAGCAACATAAAGCTGAAGAATATCTTCAAAAAAAAAAAATGGAAGTCAGAAAATAAATACCATTCAGTCTGACATCAATACCTGGGAATATTCTGGAAAAGATAATCAAGCAATGAATCTGTGAACACCTGGAGGCAAATAAAGTCATAACCAGAAGCCAACATGGATTTGTTGGAAACAGATCAAGCCAGACAAATCTTACTGCATTCTTTGACAAAATAATAAATTTAGTGGACCAGAGGAATGTTGTCGATATAATTTATTTGAATTTATTTATTTATTTATTTATTTATTTATTTATTTATTTATTTATTTATTTATTTATTTATTTATTTATTTATTTATTTATTTATTTTTAGACTTTTATCCCGCACCTATCTCCCTGAAAGGAACTCAGGGCGGCGCACAGGCAATTAAAATAAATATAAACATGTAAATAAATAAAAACACCATAAATACTACAACAATAAAAACTGATTAAATTAGAATACCCTGTGCTAAAATTCAATAAAAACCCACTAATTATGTTAATTTAAAAACACAGTCTGAGAAGATGATCTCAGAGGCCTAGGCTAAACCGGCTTGATAGAAAAAGTGCGTCTTCAGACCCTGGCGGAAGAGGCGGAGGACCGTGATGGTCCGGAGTTCGGGGGAAGGTCGTTCCAGAGGGCTGGGCCCGCTACAGAGAAGGCCCTTCTCCTGGGAGTCGCCAACCGGCATTGCCCGGACGACAGCACCCGGAGAAGCCCCTCGCTATGGGAGCGAATTGGTCGAAGGGATGTGTGAGGTAAGAGACGGTCTTGCATATAGCTAGGCCCCGTGCCATGAAGCACTCTAAAGATGGTTATCAACACCTTGAAGACTTCACTATGGCATGGATCCAGTGGTGGGTTTCTGCAGGCTCACACCTACTCGCGAGAGCTGGTTGGTGAAATTTAGAGAACCGGTGAGAGGGGGTTCCACCGGCGTACCTGGAAGTAAATCTGGCCCGTCGCTGCCAGTGACCCAACGGGAAGGAAAAGAAAGGAAAGGAAAGGAAAGGAAAGGAAGGAAGGAAGGAAGGAAGGAAGGAAGGAAGGAAGGAAGGAAGGAAGGAAGGAAGGAAGGAAGAAAGGAAGAATTTATCATCACAATTGAGTCCAAAATTTTGGTTGCTAAGCAAGAGCGTTGTTAAATGAGTTTCACCACATTTTAAAAGGTGGCCACTCCCACCCTGTCACATGACTGCCAAGCCACGCCCACAAAATAGGCCACACCTACAGAGTAGGTTCTAAAAAATTTGAAACCCACCACTGCATGGGTCCCACAGGTGGCACGCGGAACTATTTCTTAGGGCACACGAGGCGTTGCCCTGTCAGCTCCAGCATGCATGTATGTGCTGGCCAGCTGATTTAGGCCTTCTTTTGAGGCCATTTTTCTCCCTCTGGAGTCTTTAGGGAAGCTCCTGGAGCCTCTGGATATGGAGTAGAGGCTGTTTTCACCCTCCCCAAGCTCCTAGAAAGCCTCTGGAGCCTGGGGAGGGTGAAAAAAGCGTGCCAAAAGCAGGGGGTTGCGCACATAGCATTATGGGTGTAGCACACACACACACGACCCCCCCTGCACTCCCCCCGCTTTTGACACGTGAGCCAAAAAAGGTTAGCCATCACTGCTCTATAAGATAGGCTTAAGATACAGAAGGATCTTGACAGACTTGAACACTGGGCCCTATCCAACAAAATGAAATACAATAGTGAAAAATGTAAGACTCTAAATTTAGACAAGAAAAACAAATTCACAAGTATACAATAGGTGTTATTTGGCTCAACAGTGAGAGGATCTTGGAGACCTAGTGGAAAATTACTTAAATATGAACTGTGTGCAGCAGCTGCCAAAAAAGCCAACACACTCCTAGGCTGCATTAACAGAGGGATAGAATCAAGATCACGTAAGTGTTAATACTGCTTTAGAATTCCTTGGTAAGACCACATTTCATTCAGTTTTGATTGAAAGATGCTGACACTAAAGTAATTAGGGGACTGGAGGCTGAAACATATGAAGAACAGTTGCAGGAACTGAGTATGTCTAGTTTCATGAAAAGAAGGACTGGGGTGACATGATAGCAGTGTTCCAAGATTTAAGGGGTTGTCACAAAGAAGAGGGAGTCAACATATTCTTCAAAAAATCTGGAGGCAGGACAAGAAGCAATGGTTGGAAACTAATCAAGAGAAGAAGCAAGCTAGAACTAAGGAAAAATTTCCTGACAGTTAGAACAATTAATCAGAGGAACAACTTGCCTCCATACGTTGTGAATGCCAAAATCCTGGAAGTTTTTAAGAAGAGATTGGATAACCATTTGTCTGAAATGGTATAGGGTTTTCTGTCTGAGCAGTGAGTTGGACTAAAATGTCTCCAAGATCCCCTCCAACTCTGTTATTCTATTATTCTATTATTCTATTAACAAGATTGGGAAAGACTCTTATGTGCTACTTAAAGAGTTTCACAAGAACGAATTACTGGGTGTTGCCTTTACTCTGATGCAACAAAGTTTTTCTTACTTCTAAGATTTTATTTCTGAAAAGCAATCATAGTGTACACTAAAGTTTTTATTTACCACCATTTTGTTAGCTTTACCAAATAAATCATCAACAGTATATTTTGGAGGAAAGATTTAATTACACTAGCATACTTGCTTAACGGAGCACAATTCAAGAGGACAACAGATGTTTAAATTATCAATGTAATTGGCACAGTGTTAATTTGGCATAGTGCAAAAAATAATTTCAGCCACAGGTTTCGGTGGTAAGTAATTTAGCATTGGAAAATCTCAAGCCCTAATTTGGCACTTATAGTACATACATCACATTAATGGAATGCCAAAAGCTAACAAAACTTTCTATAAACAATGCCACTGCTATGCTAAAGAAGTTGAATATAGGCATCTTTTCAAAAAAGTATTTTTATTTTCCCCTAAAGATATGCATTTAATATAGATTTTAGTAATTTTAAACAAAAAGCTATATTACAACATTTAATGAAATGCAAACTGGAACCATCTTCTTTTACAGGAAATAATAATCAGATGTATTCAATTAAACTCATGAAGTGAAGAAAGTTCTTCAAAGATTCTCATTTTGGAGAAAAGAGGACATTATGAATGTGACTTATTGCCCACAAAATATCAACTTTTCCTCCTGTACATACCAAGCCTTATTTCTTCATAACTAAACTTTCTCATGTGCTCAGAAAAAGTCACACCATGTCCAATAAATACTGGATGATTGTATATTGTATCTTAGTAGGTATAATCTTAAACTTCAACTTTCAGAAAGCATGTTTATATTTTGAGAGGAATCTCAGTACATATATCTAGAAAATATATTCAGAAATCAATTCCTGGTTTTAAATTTTCTATTTTTTTTTTTCAATTCTGAGAATATCTTTACAACGCAACTAGCAATTAATAAGGATGGATTTAGTTTTCCGAATCTGGAGCATCATGCTTACCTATTGTCAAGTATTAAATACTGTAAACCAGCACATCTGTGTATTTTTATAGATAACAAACTGGAGTCCAACAAATCAACAGAGCAGCAACTTGGAGCCTAGGGTTTTTAGTGATTTTGTTGGGTTCCTATAATGTTTGTGTTTCATACTTGCTTCCTAAGCAGTGGGGTCTGCAGGAAAGAGAGGTGGCAGTTGGAAACCAGCAGTTGGTATTAATTTGATTTGGACACCTTTGGAACATATGGAACCCTTGTTGGATGAACAGTATTAGGATCAAAATGCACTAGAACTCTAGTATCTCTGGAAACAATTACATCAATTAAAAATTATTGGAATGAAAAGTTTAATAAAAGAAGATTTGACCCCTTTTCCACACTAAATTGATTTTATAGGAAGACCCAACTTAAAAAAAAACCTTTAACAATTGGGGAAAAGATGGAGATAGAGACAAAAAAAAACAGTTGCACTGTCTCTCTTAATTGATAGTGGTAAATTTCTCCCTTGTTGCTTTTTTAAAAAAACAAATAGATAAATAAATTAATGTGAAATACAGAACTAACACAAATACAGTTAGTCCTTGACTTAAACAACCAGTAAAGGTTTAGAAGAGACTCTCCTTAGTTTTGGGGGCTCTAAAGGAGATGGGGAAGGGGGAGAAATGTATTTCAGATTTGCATGATTCTGTAAATGCAGCTTTACAATACAGTAGAATTAGCTCCTCTGGTCATTTTTCCTATCTGGTCTGTCCCAGAAAACCAATAGATGCAGAGAGGATTTTTTTTTCTGTAAAAGAGCATTTGGCATAGCTTTTCAGACAGATTATCCCCATAATGTGGGATGTTCAGTAGTGGGGATGGTGGGAGAAAAACCTAAGAACTTCACTTGAGGCCAATTTGCCACATTCCAGATCAGGTCAGGAAATAGACCCCATACATTTGACTGGAACCACTATTTATTGATCTAGATTATAATAACACAATCTTAAAAGATGACTCATTCGATCTATGACTAAAATAGAGTTCATTTTTTTCATTTTCTCCCTCCTATACCCTATCAGTGAGAGTTGAGACAGCATGAACTGCTTTCTCATGCTTTTCATCCTTTTGTTATATAGCAATTTCTGCACAGTTTCTACAAAGTAATCTCTTTGGTTCCAAATTACTTCGGAATTATTCAGTGTAACTGGGGCAGTCCAAAGCAGCAACAAAAAAAGACATGGAAAGTTTGTTTGTTTATTATTTGTTTATATTTCCTATTTCTAAACTGCTCGTCTCCCTCAGAGATGGTAGAATCTATCCCAAAGCCCCTCTTTTAAGCTACTATGGTAATAATAATTTTCCAAAATACAACTGCCGCTCACTAGACACATGGCCAGTATGTCCAACAACTCCTACACTTAGAAACAGTGACATCTCCGGGAGCCCATCCCTTTTGCATAATGAAATAGAGAGCATTGCAATATTACAGCACCTATATTACTCCTCCTGCGCATGTATGTGACATCACAATCCACATGAAAACAGATAATGATTGGCTGCAGATACAATCGGCTCCCCCCCCCCCCACCTTTCCTGCAGACACCAAGTATGAAGCACAAACATCAGAGCTTCACAAATAGGAATCCAACAAAATCAATAAAAACTTTAGGCTCAAGTTGCTGCTGTGCTGATTTGTTGGCGTTCAATTTCTTGTCTATAGAGGTGCACAGGTGTGAATAATTCTTTCTTCATGCATCACCTGCTATAGGTTTGTGTACGTGTCTCTGTCATGAAACAATGCTTTCTGCTTTCAGGAATCAGGAATCAGATACGTCTTCTACCATTCCAATGTTCCCTTAGTATAACTTGCAATCTGATCTAACCAGAGAATCCAGTCGTCAATTTCATAACCTCAGTTTCACAATGCCTGTAGAAAATTGGTAAGTGTGATTTCCCCTTCTTACACAAGTAGTATAAAATTTCCTTGCCACATCTTACATGTAAATCACATAACACCATACAATGAAACATTCAGTACTCTACAAAATACGGAAGCTGTGGTCATAGAAGACTTATCGTTATATACTTTTTGAAGTATAATGTCATCAGGAGGAGGTTACAGCATGCAGTGCATGTTCTCTGAATGCAGCAGTCGTAATACTGGTAGAACATAATAGGTGTTTCCCATGTCTCAAAAGAGCAATGGCTGCAAAACTGAGGTTTGCACAGATAGCCCCCGATTTATGACCACAACTGAGCCCAAAATTTCTCTTGCTAAGTAAGATATTTGTTAAGTGAGTTTTGCCCCAATTTATGACCTCTGTTGCCATAGTTGTTATGTGAATCACTGCAGTTGTTAAGTTAGTAACAAGGTGGTTAAGTGAATCTGGTTTCCCTACTGACTTTGCTTGTAAGAAGGTCACAAAAGGTGATCACATAACTTTGGGACTGTCATAAATATGAATCAGTTGCCAAGCATCTGAATTTTGATCACATGGTCATAAATGTGAAAAACGGTCGTACATTACTTTTTTCAGTGCCATTATAACTTCAAACAGTCACTAAATGAATGATTGTAAGTTGAGGACTACCTGTACTATGGCAGAAAATTGTTGTCACAGTTATTATATGGGATGGTTGTTTTGTTTGCTACCAGTTGCATAACAGAAGCAATCAAAGCTAATGAATGAGCTATTTTTCTTGGACAGCTGATATTTGTTTGCTTGCACTCAAATAGACCTTAAAATAAGGATCTGTGGAATATTTATATAACATATACTGATTTGTAGCACTAAAAATGTTATGTGGGAAGGCCATTAACTAAAAATAACACACCGGTTGTTTTTCTACATCAAACAGTTTAGCCTCTTTTTCTCTTTATATATCCATCCAGCCTATGCCCACAAAAGAATATGAAGTTTTCAATTAGTTTCTCAAGGAAAATCAAAGGTTTCAAATGAGATAATTAATCTCTTCAAACTACACACTCTCATCCATCTAGGAAAGGTTTTAAAAAGAGAATGCATTTCACAATAGCAATAGCACTTAGACTTATATACCACTTCACAGTCCTTTGACAGCCCTCGCTAAGCAGTTTACAGAGTCAGCATATTGCCCCCCACAATCTGGGTCCTCATTTTACCCACCTCAGAAGGATGGAAGGCTGAGTCAACCTTGAGTCTGGTGAGATTCGATCTGCCAAATAGCCAAACTGCTGGCAGCTGGTGATCAGCAGAAGTAGCCTGCAGTGCCGCACTCTAACCACTGTGCCATTTTATTGTGGTTCCAGTCTCAAGTAAATAATCATAGGGAAACAGTTACCTAGCACAATTACTCGAGTATGGGACACTATGTTATTTAGCATCTATGTGAAACTACTGAAAGAGACCACTGGATGGATCAGAATGAGGTATCATCAATGCGGGATGATGTTCCATTATGTACTATATTTCTGTTGCCAAACTGGTGCTTAAAGACTGTTGCACGCTGACTGGGAAGAAACAAGCTCAGGCTAATTCCCAGCAAGTCAGAATTGCTGCTCATCCATAAACATTTAGACCTCCCTGAAATATTAGTTATAGCTGTGACTCTGCATGGGGGTCTCTCTTCTGTGAAGGAGCAAGTCCTGTCAATGTAGCATCAGATGGTGTGCCAGTTATAACCACAATTCAGCGGAATTGTGAACTTTACTGCAATGAATGCATTTGGACTCACCTTTGAAGACAACCCAGAAGCTACAGCTTCTGGCAGAAGGGGTCACCATTGCAAAGTAACACTTATTTTATAGTCTGGAATAGGCTTCTGGGCCCAATTCAAAGTTCTGGTTATAATCCATAAAACTCTACAGGGTGCCATACTCTGCTATCTCATGGACACCCTTGCTTTTTTTATTACATCATCTTGATAGATGCTTAAGATCGCACTCTGTTATGAGCAAGACGTCAAGGTTCCAACTAATAAACCCAAGCAAATCAGAACTCTGAGACTTGGTTCCTTCTCAAAGATCTTATTTATTGAGTACATCATATCGGCACAGCTTCAATGGAAAACCAAATCTAAATCTTTCCTGTGGTTTCAGTATAATTAAACTAGGAAATTACCCCATCCCCAAGTGTCACCGGTCACTTTCACCAATTGGGTTAATTGGCAGGCTCTTCAGGCACTCCTTCTCCAACCTTATTTGTTGCCAGTAGAGACGACCTTGGATCTCCAGAGAAAGCTCTTTGTTGTGTCTAATAATGCACTCCAACCTCCTTCCCTACTTTCCCCTCTGTGTGGCAACTGAGGAACAGAAAGATGGCAGCGGCCAGGTTCAGTTCAAAGTTGACACAAGAGGGATATGGACCAAAAGGCTGTTTTTCTCAATTGTGGCACATACTCTGTGTAATAAATTTTATAGTTAAAACTATCACCCAACTTAGTGACCCCTTGCTGTGTGAGATTACCACAACAATAATTTTACTTAGCATAATTAGTGTGTAGTCACTAAGTTGTAAAAGAACTTCAGCAGATTTCAGAAATGTTGGAGAAGATCTTCAGCAGGTTTCAGAAAGGTAATAATTTCAAAAAGCAAATTATATTAAATTGCATAGTGAATACAAGAATATAGCTCTTAGAATATTAGACATATTCAACATATTACATCAAGGATAGTATTATATTTTACCTATTATACTATGTAAAATACTTTTGAACATATTGGCTACGTATATTTTTCATTTACCTGACTAAACGTTTGCTTCACCAGTAAATATATATATAACTTTTCTAAAAGCATGTGTGCTTCACTATAAATTGGCTGGTTGGTCTTTATTGGTATATATCTCATCCCATAACAGTTGATCAGTATAGTAGAGCAGAATTCCCTAATCCCTGGGCTGTGGCCCACTACCAGGCCTTGAGAATCGGTCTGTAGAAGTGGCAGTTTAGTGCGCATCTGAGCACATCCCCACTTGCTTGGGCAGTGGGCAAAGTACACGCACACACTCCATTTGTGTGAGTGGCAAGCGCGCATGCCCAACACTCTCACATAATTATCCCCTCTATTCCTCCCCTCCCCCAGCCAGTCCACAAAGCAGAGGTGGTATTCAGCAGGTATTGACCAGTTCTGGAGAACCGGTAGCGGAAATTTGAGCAGTTCAGAGAACCGGTAAATACCACCTCTGACTGGCCCCGCCCCCATCTGTTCTCTGCCTCCTGAGTCCCAGCTGATCGGGAGGGAATGAGGATTTTGCAGTAACCTTCCCCTGGAGTGGGGAAGGAATGGAGATTTTATGGTATCCTTCCCCTGCCATGCCCACCAAGCCACACCCACCAAGCCACGCCCACAGAACTGGTAGTAAAAAAAAAATTGAATCCCACCATTGCCGCAAAGCCAGAAATGTTGGGGAATTTTGTAGTACAGCACTGATGTCTAAAATGTATATTATATTTCCTTACTTGCATGATGAAAATGAGCCATGTATTTTGAAATATAAAGACATACTACCAGTATATCTAATATACTAGGTAGATATTCTGTCCAAAAAAAATCAGGCTAAAACAAATTCTCTCTCTCTTTTTTTTTTTTTTGCTTGCTAAAACTTAGAAACGTCTGCTAGACATCAAGGACATTTATTTTTAAACAATTCCTTTTTGTATCTGTGGGATTTGTTTTGTCTGCATTGCCTTTAGTCTAATAGATATATGCAAAAATAAAAAGTAGAGCCCAAACCTCTGTCACTGTAAATACATAAAGATTTTAAAAAGTTAAAAATATTTTTTTAACTGAGCTCTCTCTTCAATACATTTCTATACCTGCCATTGGTTCTAGTTAGTTATGATACTTTTCAAGACAAAGTGATCACACAGACCTGGTGTAATATCGCATGTTACCATGGCTGAGGAGTAAGATTTGGATCAGAAGACTCGTGTGGAAGTTGAAGAGAATTCTATACAGGTAGTCCTTGTCTTACAATCATTCATTTAGTGGCCATTTGAAGATACAACATTACCCAAAAAAAGTGACTTACTTACATAAGTTTTACGAAAAACCTACGTAGGTTTTTCATACTTGCAACAATTGCAGAATCTCCCCTGGTCACATTATGGTTGTAGTATTTGAAGTCATATGATCATCTTTTGCGACTGTCTGACAAGCAAAGTCAGTGGGCAAACCAAATTCGCTTAACCAAATTCATAACCATATTACTAACTTAACAACTGCAGTCATTCCCTTAACAACTGTGGAATAATAGGTTATAAAATGGGACAAAACTCACATAACAACTGTCCTGTGTTTAGCAATAGAAATGTTGGGTTCAATTGCAGTTGCAAATAGAGAACTATCTGTATAATCCACTGAGATCTCTAACAAAAAGGGAAGATGCATGCAATTAATAGTAACTGCAAATTGTCACCTTCACCATGCTTTTTGCCACATTCACCATTCTCTTAGGATATTTAAAACATTGGTCAATTTAATAGAAAATAAAGAGGAGGCTGCCATACTGATAAGCTCTAGTCTGCAATATTTTATTGCCAAGAATCTCTATGGAAATCAAGTAGGGTCCTTACATTTTATTACAGATGCTGAACTCGGTGCCTTCCAAATGTCCTTATAAGCCAAAAAAAGAATAAAGTTACAGGTAACATTTGGATTATAACAGCAATTGAGAACATGCAGCAATGGTCAAAACTTTGAGAACATAAGTACCACTTGTGTAGTGCAATTGTAACTTTGGTCATTGAAGAAGTGGTCATAAACTGAGGACTATCTGTAGACAGGGGAAGTATGGTACTTTCTGAAGCAAGGTGGATTTATAGGAAGGTAGGTAACATATGTTATATTTGTCTTGGCAAGTTAATCCATTTTTTTAGGGACCCAGTTTTGTGGAAAGGAAAGCATCTCTCCCTGCTACTCCTAAGAGAGTGATACAATATGTTCCTAATTTGAATGCTCTGCTTGAAGTAGTGTGATACATTTCTTCCCTCCCTCTCTCTCTATAATTCAGACACACAGTGTGGGAAGCCTGGCTTAATCTAAAATTTACCGTACAATAAAAATCAGTGACCCCTACTTCTTTCACAGTTCTATTCACATCCAACAAAGTTTAAGAAAAAGGCTATTCACTTTCAAGCATTCAACATAGTCCTTTCAGAAGAAGTGGAATTCTTCTACAGTACGAAACACAGGAAGATGAATGAAAGCTGCAGCCCTATATACATTTGTTTAGAAATAACCTTGAACTCAGTGGGGCTTGCTTGTTACACAAGGTTAGGTGGTAAGCCATAATGAAAATTTTTGAAACAAGACTCCTGAAACCATGTCACCAATGGCAACCAGCCTTCCCTTGATATGTCTCCTATGAATTTTCAGCTAACTGAAAAATGGTCAGAGATATTATTTTTTTCTTCCTTTATACTGCAGTTTAGGGATATTTGACATCTCTTACATTGGTCAAAATAGATTTTCTACATTCTGAAAATTGTAACATTAAACAGAAATAAAGTAAGAGTAATAACTATTAAACTCTTAAAGGCACAGTTTACAAACTCTAGATTTTTCTGTTTTTGTATCCATCCAGTTTACATATTTAACATATAAAAGTTAACTTGTCAAATATGCAATATGACTAAATTCTGGAATTGATAAAACTTGGAAGTAACAAAATCATTTCCAAAAAGATTATTACAATGAAAAAGACAATAAGGAATTGCACTACTATTTTCTAGCAAAACCAACACAATCTTTTCTGTTCCTATTTTTATACCTTGGAAGTGAACCATGTTGTAGAAGGTAGGAACAGTATATTCTATTATTAGAAAGCCAGTATTAAATATATTTAATACTTGATGGTTAGCTATATATCAAGGGGAATTTGCTTCTTCCTTTATTTCTAAAGTATCCTATGTATGCTATTTGTTTTGTTATATTTACATATTTTAATGCAGTCAATGGAGAAGAAATACTGTATACATTATTTATTGGAACAGTCAACCTTCATCGTACATTTTAATAGAGAATATATACTTTATCTTTATTACCACTTAAGCCCGCAACCAAGAATGAATTGTGTAGTACTAAGGCAGTTCCTCCATGACATTGTTGCCCAAAAGTTCTTATGATGCTTTATATTTATTTGCAAATGCTGTACTGATATCACAAAATGCAAAATTTCCACAGATGAATTACACAAATTATATTTATCTCTGAAGATTTTGCATGGCAAGTTAATAATACAATTTTTTTAAAATTTAAATTTATATCCCGCCCTTCTCCACAGAGGACCCAGGGCGGCGCACAGGAAATTCAAAAAACATACAAAATCAATAAATATAATTTAAAATAACTATTAAATAATCCATTAGAACCGATGCATTAGAACCGCATATAACAGCACCAATTTGAACATGTTACATTATTGTAATGGTCATTCTTATAAACTCTTCTATAAATGAGATTCTGGAATAATTGATTCAGTCAACAGCATGTATAATTGTCATAAAAATATTAAACTTTTCTTTATCAATTGGTAAATATTGAAAATTAAAAACACAATATTTTTTAAAGAATACCATATATCATTTTTGTAGCTATTAACTCATGTTAAAGAAAGAATAAAATAGATCATAACAATATTCTCTTACATTCTTTGGACACTCATTGTAGTTCAGGCTGGAATTCATTATTACAATCCCATGTGATTTTTTTCAAAAAATTGTGCAAAGCTATGGTGTAGAACAAGGGTGTCAAACTCGCAGCCCACAGGCTGGATGCATCACACACTGACCAGGCCCACCCCCAGTTTAGCAAAGGGGGAAAAGTCACGATATGTCATGTGATGATGTGACAATGCAAGTTTGGCACTCCTGGTGTAGAATAAGAGTTTAAACAGAAATTGATATATTTCAATTAATACTTATCAGAACTTCTTGAGCATAATTCATAAAGTAATATTTTCTTACAATTTTGTGTAGTCTTTTGCCCTTTTTTTGCCAAATATTGATAGGAGCCATGAGGAGGAATAGTTAGAATTTAGTATTGTAGACTAACTCTGCTCATAACCAGGAGTTCAATCCTGACTGAGTCATGGTTGACTTAGCCTTCCATTCTTGCGAGGTCAGTAAAATGAGGACCCAGATTGGAGCATTATGATGACATTGTAAACTGCTTAGAGCAGGGGTCTCAAACTCAATTTACCTGGGGCCGCTGGAACCAGAGGTTGGGTGAGGCTGGGCCGCATAAGGGATTCCATTATATTGGATATTATACTTTCATATCAGTAATATTATACTTTCATAACATGATGGGGGCCACAAGATACCGTCCTGCGGGCCGCAATTGGCCTGCCGGCCGCGAGAATGACACCTCTGGCTTAGAGAGTGCTGTAAAGCACTATGGAATGGTATATAAGTCTAAGCGCTTTTGCTATTGCTATATGTCTGAAGAAAACTCTAAGCTATGGATCTGCAAGGAGACTATTTTCTTCTAAATTTACATTTTAGATTTCATTTTTTTAGATGCAAACAAGTACTGTACTTTTACTGTATTTTCTGCTGAGCCTGAACTTTAAGTAGCCCTGTTCTCTGAAAAAAATGTCATTATGGTGCTTCTTTTAGTCTAAACATCTAAGAGGAACTTTTCAAATGTATTCATACTGGTTTCCCTTTTTCCCCTCTCTTTTCATAGAAGATACAACTTACCTTTTCCATTCTGCCATGCTGTATACCATGATAAACTGAGGAAAGATGTGATGAAAATCAATGCAGTGGCCACAGTTCCATTTCGGAGCCTCATCTCATTTCAACATCACACTGTTTAGATTTGACCAAGGTTCCACATTCAAATTTTGTGGCTTAAAGACCAGATATTCCAATGAATGTTGCTTAGCCAGTA
The DNA here is from genome assembly GCA_039707465.1 of Rhabdophis nuchalis. Taxonomy (NCBI): domain Eukaryota; kingdom Metazoa; phylum Chordata; class Lepidosauria; order Squamata; family Natricidae; genus Rhabdophis; species Rhabdophis nuchalis. The sequence goes on along the minus strand of CM077651.1, from coordinate 36,166,929 downwards.
GTAGATAGTTGCCCAGTCATTCCTAATCATTGTAAAGCTGGCAAAGACATTGTATTATGAAGATTGTGTTGTTGTAGAAAGGCGTTCTTTAATCTGGTCAATCGGTTATATTCTGTGAACAAACAACAGTAATTTCAGAATGAGGCCATTTACAATAATAAATCAAATGCAGTATATTACTTTTAGTAGACAAAATTCTGAATAATCACCTATTTGGATTCTTGGTCCTGCCAAAAATATACCCAATTGCTCATGTCAATATACAGTATGTTGGCAAGCCCAAAATAAATGCCAGTAGTATCTATTATAAGAGTTATAATTCTCGCTATACTCTTCTCCTCACACAATGCCTGAAATGTTGCCTCAAGTGATCATGGAGACTGGAGAGCATTGAGTCTCAGTCCCTTTTGCTATACTAGTGCTCACATTGGCTTTATGTTCAGAGGCAGCATCTGATTGGGCCAGCTTGCTATTAGCATAACAAAAGAGGGGTTTTTTGTTAACTGCATGATGCACACCTGCATTTTAACAGGCAAGTCTTCATGATCACTTGATGCAACATCTGACTGGGCCAGCTTACTCACAAGATTTTTTTAAAGGTTGGTTTGGGTTTTTTAAATATGCAACGAGAATCAACAGAACAGCTGCAGAAACACTTTTTTTGGGTATCTGCCCAGAATTTATGCCCCTTAATCTAATCTTAGCATCACCTGGATATCCACACACATTATATTTTCTCTTATCCTCAAGACAGCCTTTCTTCCCCCCCCCCCTTTTCTTAAGGGTCTGAATTATTTCTAAATGTTAAGTTTTAGATTTTAATACGGCAAAGTAAATAAAACACTTTGAACACTTGCATTTTACTCAGAAAGGGATAGAATCTAAATCTGTGAATTTCATTATTTTGTAAACATTCACACTTTTGCAGTCTAAATCATTGTTTGAATGTTCATTTAAGTAAGACTGTGATGCTTTAGCATTTTGCCATATATTCAGAACAAAGCTTGGTATATAAACACGATGTTGAGACCTCCTAATAAATTACTAATTTCAATTTTAAATACGGTTATGGGGAAACAGTCATGAAAAATAAAATGAACATGAGAGTCCAGTACAGGTAAAGTAACTAACATATTTTCTGCCCAAGTGCATTGAAGTGGTAATTGAGTGCTTTAGTAAACACAAATGTGCATGCCTTCCTTATGGCATGGTTCCCAACCTATTGCTTAAGGCTCCTATGTTACACTATTCTGCACTTTGAGGTGTATGTGTGGGGGGAAACATTCCCTACTCCCTATCCCAAGTAAATGAATTTGAAGAACCCTTGAAAAACTCTGATGGCTTCCATTCCTTCCTAGAGGACAGTCCTTCTATAGATGAGATACAATCAATTCAAGCTTTCCTTTAACTTTTTCACTAACTTTGCAATCTCTCTGTTTCATTCAGAGTTAGTCTGCGCACGCGCGAAAAATGGCGATCGCGCCTTGATCAGGAGGAGACCCGGGGGTCGTTTTGCCTCCGGAGGGACGTTGCCAGCCCTCATTGCCCATCGTGGAAGGCTGGCCATGCAAGCTGACCCACTGGCCGTCACGCCGAGCCGCCCGGATTCAGAGGGCGAGCCTGGGCTGTGACGGGAGAGAGTGGAGACGCTGGGAGCGAGGGACGCGGCCAGAATCGGCCCTGCGGCCTAGAACGCCCCGGCCTAGAGCGTCCCGGCGTATCCTGGCGTTGGGGGGCGAAGCCGGGACGCGGAAGAACTAGAAGGTCCGGCCGGAACATCTGAAGGGCCGGACCGAGCCGTGCCGGGAGGATTTTATTCAATCCGACCCGAGTGTGATCTTTCCGACCGGCCCAGGAGAGGAGGGGAGAGTGCTGCGGAAGCTGTGGATGGAAGGTTGGATGGCTGGAGGCGACGGACGGGAGGTGGAGCTGGTATGGAGAAATGGAAGAAGCTGGCGAGAGGAGAGATTGGAAGAGAGTGATATGAAGAGAGGAGAGAGGAGGAGAGAAAGAGGGGAAGGAGAGAATGAGGAGGAGATGGACTGGAGATGGATTGGAGATGGAGGAGAGATGGAGAGATGGATTGGAGAGGAAATGGTGATGGAAGGGAGATGGATTGACGATGGAGATGGAAGGAGTTGGAGATGGAGGAGAAAAGAAAGAAGAAGAAGGAGATTGAGAATGTGTAGAAGAAGGAGAATGGACTGAGAGAAGCCAAGCAGCCAGGTCGGAAACGGTGGAACAACGGCGCAGAAGGGCTCAGGAAGATCCAAAGTGAGTGCCTTGGACAGGAGGAAGTGAGCCGGGCCGGCACATGGCAGCATCTTTCATCAGGCCACACGACAGACCAACTAGTTGTGTGGCACTAGGTGCGGACTTGGGCCTGCGTGGCCGAGAAGAACAGTCGGCTGGGGTTTGTACAGGGACTAACCTTCGATCTGCCCATATGCAGGACCCCTAGACTGATAGACTAAGACCAACTGACTTTTTCCCTCCTGCCCCCCCTTAAGGTCATCTATTGCACTTTATTCACCTGTCACTTTATTGCTGCTCCTCTGGACTCTTAGCGGACTTGCTATTATCCCCCCGGACCTAGACGACTATCGGGGGTTCCAAATGTATTCTAGGTGTGATCTCCTTTGCCTGCGGGAGTCTCCCCTCTCGCAGGCCTGGCCCCCTTATCTAACACGGGCCCACCTCGAGGATGGACTGATTGCTCCTGAGAGGTGGGCGAAGCGCAGACTAAGGGGTTTTTTATTTAAACATTTTATTCGACTTTTAGGGGGTTCCAGGGAGGGGGGGAGGGAGAGTCAGGTGGGGGTATGCCAAAAAGGGCCGGCAGGAAGCGGAAGTAGAGTAACGGAGGAGGGGGGAGGGGGGGTCGTTTCCACTGGGGTATTTTCCATCAATACGGTCTTGGGGAGGGGCAGGGGCGGTGGGAAGGGGGATGGACATCACCAGTTGGAGGACCGGGGCCGCTGGTTACGGGTGGTCACGCGCTCCAACTCCCCTGTCCCCATCGCAGACTAGGTGGGCAAGAACCACAGACCCGGGGCCCTAGGCTGATGCTATGCAACGCCAGGTCCGTGGTACAAAAAGCCCCCCTCATCCATGACCTTGTGTCAGAGGGGGACCCGGACCTGGTAGGCATTACGGAAACCTGGTTGGGCCACGAGGGAGGACATCCCCTCGTAGAAATGTGCCCACCAGGATACCGAGCCTTCCATCAGCCTAGGGCCCTAGGGAGGGGTGGGGGGGGTGGCGATTATGGTTAGGGAAGGTCTTGAGCCAAAGGAGACCACGATCCCTCAGACGACCGGGTGCGAGTCCCTCCTTGTGAAGTGGGGCCTTGGGAGGCAGTTGGGCGTGTTAGTTGTATACCTGGCTCCTCGCTATGCAACAACAGCCCTGCCCGAGCTCCTAGAGGTGATAGCCGAGGCGGCGGTTGAGACCCCCAGACTTTTAGTCATGGGGGACTTTAACCTGCCGTCGGCAGGCGAAACCTCTGGTGCAGCTCGGGAGTTCATGGCTTCCATGACAGCCATGGACCTGACCCAGGTAGTTTTAGGCCCTACTCACGAGGGCGGACACACCCTGGATCTCATCTTCGTCTCGGGACAGTGGAGTAGTGATCTGGGAATAGGGGATTTAGTCATCACACCCCTGTCATGGACAGATCCCGCTCTCCTTCGGCTCGACTTTCCGATCGCTGCATCTCACTGCGGGGAGGCGGAACCGGACATTCCTATATGGTTCCGCCCCAGGCTCCTGATGGACCCGATAAGGTTCCAGAGGGAGCTTGGGCCAATTCCTGTGGACTTGCCCCGCGACTCGACTGAGGACCTAGTGGCTGCATGGTTAAGTGCGGCCACGGGGGCCTTGGACCGAGTTGCGCCCTTGCGGCCTCTCTTGCGGCGACGAACCACCTGGGCTCCTTGGTTTACCGAGGGGCTTAGGGGGATGAAGCGCCACAAGAGACGCCTAGAGAGCAGATGGAGATCTTCTCACTCCGAAGCCGACCGAACACTAGTGAGAGACCATATTAGGACTTACTTAGTGGCGATAAAAGTGGCCAAACGTGAGTATTGCGCCACTCTTATTGCATCCGCAGATAACCGCCCTGCCGCCCTGTTTGGGGTGACCCGCTCCCTCCTTCAACAGAGGCCGCGGGAAGCCCCTTTACAGGGTCGAGCAGAGGAATTTGGGATTTATCTGCAGGAGAAAATCACTCGGATTCGGAACGAGCTACCCTCCATCGACAGTGGTCCAGTCGAGCAGGCCGAGGCTGTTCTTGTGACACCATCCTGGGAGGAGTTTGATTTTGTTACCACTGAGGATATGGACAAGCTGTCAAAGAGACTTAGGGCTACCACGTTTATTGGACCCGTGTCCCTCCTGGCTTGTACTGGCATCCTGGGAGACGACACGAGGCTGGCTCCAGGGCATTGTCAACGCATCTTTGAGTGAGGGGTCCTTGCCTGCCGTCCTGAAAGAGGCGGTGGTGAGGCCCCTCCTCAAGAAGCCGTCCCTGGATCCAGCATTATTAGAGAACTATCGTCCCGTCTCCAACCTCCACTTTTTAGTGAAGGTTGTTGAGAGTGTGGTGGCCCAACAGTTTCCGTGACACTTGGAGGAAGTTGATTATCTAGACCCGCGCCAGTCCGGCTTCCGACCCGGGCATAGCACCGAGACGGCATTGGTCGCGTTGGTTGATGATCTCTGGAGGGCGCGGGATAGAGGATATTCCTCTATCCTAGTCCTATTAGACCTCTCAGCGGCTTTTGATACCATCGACCATGGTATCCTATTGCACCGACTGGGGAGGTTGGGGTTGGGAGGCACCGTTCTGCGGTGGTTCTCATCCTACTTCTCTGGTCGGTCGCAATATGTGTTGGCAGGGGGGCAGAGGTCGGCCTCGAGGTCCCTCATATGTGGGGTTCCTCAGGGGTCGGTCCTCTCACCCTTACTGTTCAACACATATATGAAGCCGCTGGGTGAGATCATCCGTGGTTTTGGGGTGGGATATCATCTGTACGCTGATGATACTCAGTTGTACATATACACCCCAGACCACCCCAACGATGCCGTCGAGGTTATGTCCCGGTGTTTGGAGGCCGTATGGATCTGGATGGGTGGTAACAAACTCAGGCTCAACCCATCCAAGACTGAGTGGCTGTGGCTTCCGGCGCCCCGGTTCAGCCAGATTATTCCAACTCTGGCCATTGGGGGCGAAACACCGGCCCCCGTGGAGAGGGCGCGCAATTTGGGTGTCCTCCTGGATTCCCGGCTGTCTATGGAAGATCATGTGGCAGCCGTGGCCAGGGGGGCATTCCATCAGGTACGCCTGATGCGCCAATTGCGCCCCTTACTGGACCGGGGTGCCTTACGCACAGTCACTCAAGCACTCGTCACCTCTCGACTTGACTACTGTAATGCTCTCTACATGGGGCTCCCCTTGAGGTGCACCCGAAAGCTGCAGCTAGTCCAGAACGCAGCCGCGCGGGTGATTACGCGAGCGCCTAGACACTCCCACATAACACCTATCCTGCGCGAGCTGCACTGGCTCCCTGTGGTCTTTCGGGTGCGCTTCAAGGTTTTAACGACCATCTTTAAAGCGCTCCATGGCTCGGGGCCTAGTTATATGCGAGACCGCCTCCTGCCCCATACATCCCTCAGACCGATACGCTCCCACAGAGAGGGCCTCCTCAGGGTGCCGTCGGCTGGACAGTGCCGACTGGCGACACCCAGGGGAAGAGCCTTCTCTGTGGCGGGCCCTGCCCTTTGGAACGACCTACCCCCTGAACTCCGCACCATCTCTGACCTCCGCCTCTTCCGCAAGTGTCTGAAGACACACCTATTCCATCTAGCCGGCCTAGCATAACCCCCATTACTGACTCTTAGATAGTTTTAAATTTGGGTTTTTTAAATTCGGTTTTTAGCGCAGGGTCTATTAGAATAAGTTTTTAAAAATTTTATATGTTTTATATGTGTTTTAACATCCCTGTGCGCCGCCCTGGGTCCGTTTGGAGAAGGGCAGGGTATAAATTTAATAAAATAAAAAAATAAATAAATAAAAATCATTTCTCCTTTTCATGAAGTCAGATTGCCATATCCTGAAATGGAAGAAGAGTCTTCATTCAGCCAGTCAAGTTTCTCCTACCCACTCATTTCTTTTAGACAAGTTGGAAAGACTGAGAAGGGCAATGAATTATCCTTTCCCGGCATCCAGACAGGCTGTTCTGATTACAAATGGTTTATGTTGTACTTATAGCAGACACACAGCAGGTTCAGAAGGCTGTGAGGGAAAGGACAGAAATCCCTAGCTTTCATTTTATTTCTGTGGGCGAGAAATTGATTGCGTGAGTAGAAACTGTCCTTGCTATCTTCTTAAGTCTTTTTAAAGTCTTTCAAAGATCAAGATCAACAAAGGGAGAACACAGAGTATCACAGGTAGGCCAGTTTTGGAAAAACCACAGTGATGTCTGCCCATTGGTATACACACACACACACACACACACAAAATGAAGTTAGTGATATTACAGGAAGATATCCATAACATATTTCCCTTTTTGTGCTAATTTAGAAAAGGGCTAGGGAATGTTTGGAAACATTCCTAAAGGAAAGAATTTCAGAAAACAAAATTACTGACTCGATGCAAAAATAATTAAAGTTAGCTCTTATTGAAGTTAATAGAATAATATTTAATTCACATTGCATTTTGCTCTCATTTCACCCAGCTAATTAATCAGGATTCAATCTGCAAATCATCTAGTCCAGTTCCCTGCCGAGTATAGCCTACAAAAAATAAATATAAACATAAGGACCTAGCCAAATGCAAAAAAGATTAGGAAAGGTCTAAGAATAACTTGCTGCCTCATTTTAGAAGCTTGAGGAAAAAGGGATACAAAAACTCCAGATATATTGATATGTTCCATGAATAAAACCTATCCACTGTATGTAATGAACAGTTCGCTTATTCAAATATCTGTTTTCTGTTATGAATCTCCTCAGCAATTCGAAGCCAACCACAATTTATCCATACTGACATTACTTTGTTTAAAGAAGGTGTTTGTTATTGTAATTACCAACAAATGTGGTCTAGTTGATTCTGTTATGTGACTGTACAGAGGCATAGTAAAACATATCATTTTTGCCAAACAAAAACAGAATTTGTCAGTAACAGTAACAAAAAAGAAATGCCATATGGTTCCAAGGGGCATATATTAATAACATCACTGTTTATGACACAGTAAAAAAAATAACCTCACCAGTTTTGAAACATGCTATTTCTCACAAACTAGGGATGATTCTTTGCAGTCTTACATTTATCCACTAGGAAGGTGAATCAGTGGGTACCATCACATTGATGAAAAGTATAACCCTAATAAGGCTTAGCACAATGAAGTTCTACTAGGAGCTTTTCACTATTGGGAGCTTCCCCCAGAAAACAATTGATTTTATGGTGGTTTTCCCAGATCTGTATTTTTATTGCCTCGCAAAACTATTCCTGCATTAATACAGAAGTTCTAAAAATAATTTAAATGGCAAAAATGGAATTGATAAGTTAAAGCAACTAGCTTAACTCTCACTAAGAGCCAGGATTTGGAAACCAATAAAGCAAAATATTTGTCGCTCAGGGTTGAAAAAAAAGGTCCTACCTGCTCTCCTGCCCCCATGCAGCACTGATTATGTTACCTAGTTTTGGTAATGAAACATCTTCAAGAAAACAACCAAGCTCAAAGAGCACCACGGACCCTTCAGAAGTTTGAGAGCCATCATCCATCCCACCAGCAAATCAAGATGGTCTTCTTCTGGAAATCCCAGTTCCTCCATGGAGCAGTTTCACTTTGGAGTTGCAGATGGAGAAGACCATGGTCCAAGTCATTTTCAGCACTTGAACAGCCATTTTTCTAAATCTCCTCCCCCTACCATCAATTCCTTCACAATTCTCTAGGCTGTGCCTGCAACCTATTTCAGTTCTAATTACATTTACAAGTTTGAAAAACTGCCTTTTTAATAATAAGCAAAGAACTAAAAGGAAACAAAATGAGGAAAAACAAGCCATTGTAGTTTATGCCAGAATGATTCATACTTACCATATTTTTCAGAGTATAAGACGCACCGGAGTATAAAACGCACCCAGGTTTTGAAAAGGCAATTTTTTTTAAAGTAGGTAGGTAGATAGAGGGATAGAGAGGGAGAGAAAGAGAGACAAATACAGTAGGTAGGTAGGGAAAGAGAGAGTAGGTAGGTAGGTAGGTAGGTAGGTAGAGGGGGGGGAGAGAGAGAGAGTAATACAGTAGGGAGGGAGGGAGACAGAGTGTGTAGTTAGGTAGGTAGGTAGGTAGATAAAAGGATAGGGAGAGAGGGAGAGAGAAATGTCTAGTTTGGTGAAGAGAAGGACCAGGGGAGACATGATAGCAGTGTTCTGATATCTCAGAGGGTGCCACAAAGAAGAGGGAGCCAAACTATTCTCCAAGGCACCTGGGGGTAGGACAAGAAGCAATGGGTGGAAACTAATCAAGGAGAGAAGCAACTTAGAACTAAGGAGAAATTTCCTGACAGTTAGAACAATTAACCTCTGGAACAGCTTGCCTCCAGAAGTTGTGAATGCCCCAACCCTGGAAGCCTTTAAAAAGATGTTAGATAGCCATTTGTCTGAAATGGTATAAGGTTCCTGCCCACGCAGGGGGTTGGACTAGAAGACCTACAAGGTTCCTTCCAACTCTGCTATTGTATTGTATTGTAAATACAGTAGGTAGGTAAGTAGGGAGAGAGAGTGTGTATAGATAGATAAGTAGGTAGAGGGATAGAGATAGAAATATATATATAGAGAGAGAAATACAGTAGATAGGTAGGGGGAGACAGAGTAGGTAGATAGAGGGGAGAGAGAGAAGAAATACAGTAGGTAGGTAGGGAGAGAGAGTGTGTAGATAGGTAGGTAGAGGGATAGAGAGAGAAAAGTAGAGAGAAATAGAGAGAGAAATACAGTAGATAGGTAGGGAGAGAGAAATAGAGAGAGTAAGTAGGTAGATAGATGTTTCCAGGTGTATTTACCCATGTGCTGGAGAAGGAAATCACTGACCACCTTTGGAACAAATCTTTGTTTCTGCAGGCACAGTACTTGACCAACGTAATTCTCATCAACCACTCCAATTAAACAGCTTTCCAAAAGGGAAAAAAAACCCTTTTTGCACTGTGCAAACCTTCCCCAAATGGCCCATTTTTCACGAAAATGGGCCCGTTTTTTTTCCAAATAAACGACATGAATAGCCTTGGGGGAGCTTGCAGAGTGCTCGGGGGGGGCAAAATGAGGAAAATGGGCTGTTTTTTTCATGAAAACGGGCCGTTTTTCGGTCAAAAAATAGCATGCATAGTCTTATGGAGGCTTATAGAGTGCTGCTGGGGGCTGGGGGGCAAAAATGCCCTGTTTTTTGCTCATTTCTGCCCTACCCAGCCCCCAGGAGCTCTCTGGAAGCCTCCACAAGGGTATCTACACACTCTCTCTCCATTTTGGTGAAGGGGCGGGGTTTTAGGAGGCAAAAAAATGCTGTATTCGATGTATAAAATGCACCCAGATTTTCAGCCTCTTTTTAGAGGAAAAAAGGTGCGTCTTATATTCTGAAAAATACGGTAAGTTGCTCTGTCCATTTGTTTTTGTACTTCAAAATCCTTAAATAGAAAATAATAAAAAATCTGCAAAGAATGTGAGTTTGAGTATGTCAAAAACGGAAAACAAAATTGAATAAAATACAGACCAGTTCCAAGCAAAATAAACTATCAACTTTTATTTTTATTTTATTTTATTTCGGATTTATATAATCGCACCCTCTCCCCAAAGGGACCCGGGGCGATGCACAGGAAGTTAAAAAACACAATAGTATCACAATATAAATAGTTAAAATCAAATTAAATAAATTATCCCTGTGCTAAAATTTAAAAGGTTAAAACATAATCCCATTCAAACCCAATTAAAACAATTTATTATACAGACTGTAGGCTAGGTAAATAACTTAGGCCAAGCCGGCCTGATGAAACAGGAGTGTCTTTAATTTCTGGCAGAAGGTGCGGAGGTCCGTGGTTGTTCTGAGGTCGGGGGGTAGGTCGTTCCAGAGGGTTGGGCCCACCACAGAGAAGGCCCTTCCCCTGGGCGTCGCCCGCTGGCATTGCCTAGTGGACAGCACCCGGAGAAGTCCCTCTCTGTGGGAGCGGATCGGCCGCAGGGATGTATGAGGTAGGATGCGGTCTCGCAGGTAGCTAGGTCCTGTGCCATGGAGCGCTCTAAAGATGGTAATCAACACCTTGAAGCGCACCCGAAAGACCACAGGTAACCAGTGTAGCTCGCGCAGGAGCGGTGTTACATGGGAATACCTAGACGTTCCCAAGATCACCCGCGTGGCCGTATTCTGGACCAGCTGTAGCCTTTGGGTGCACCCCAAGGGGAGCCCCATGTAGAGAGCATTGCAGTAGTCCAGCCGGGATGTCACAAGCGCGTGAGTGACTGTGCGAAGGGCGTCCCGGTCCAATAAGGGACGCAACTGTCGCACCAGGCGTACCTGGTGGAAAGCCCCCCTGGCCACGGCCGTTACATGATCTTGCATAGACAGCTGGGTATCCAGGAGGACACATAGGTTGCGTGCCCGGTCCACGGGGGCCAGATGTTCGCCCCCTATGGCCAGTGATGGAATCAACTGGTTGTACCGGGACGCCGGAAACCACAGCCACTCAGTCTTGGATGGGTTGAGTTTGAGTCTGTTGTCTCCCATCCAGATCCGTACGGCTTCCAGGCATCAATAATATCAACATTATTAAACCATTAAATAAATGTCTATGACCAATAGAGACTGCAAATCTAGTACTGATTGGGACATAACTATTACTCTTATGGTTGGCAAAATAAAGGATGAGCTGTTTTTTTCCCTCCAACTAGATTTTACTCTCACTGTCCAATTAGGTGATTTATAGTAATTGTATTTTTGTTTTGTTTTCAAATTTCTCTACTTATTTTGTTTGTCCCTTAAATATAATTAATTGTGTACATACAGCAGACATGCAGGGATTTGTTAAGCAAACACTATTTTTAATATATCTGTTTTAAAATGCTTACTATAATATTTACAGGGAAAGAAATATGTTTTTCCATAGATACATATCTAGCCACATAGAGAGAGGCATAATATTTTAACTCAATGGTGTTAATAGTGTTGAAAAAAATCCGAAGGAGTCTGGTAGCAACTTTTCTGATTACCAAATTTTATCCAAAGGCATATGCTTTCAAGAACTGCAATTCCATCTGTTCAATAATGAATGCCTTTTAACAAAACTTTAGTCAAAAAAGGTGCTACGAGAATCCTGGTTTTTTTTTAATCACTATAGTTGTCCTCTTGCAAGGTCAGTGGTGCTGAAGTTTGTCTTTCATGTATTTAAGCTTTTCTCTCCCTTCCTACAAACCCTCCCCCCCTCCCCCCAAAATAGCATATATATATTTTCAGAGCAGGCATCAGAATTTCATTTTTTTAAATGTGTGCCAGTGAGTTCACAAAAAAAACGACAATAAAGGTCATCTTATCTTATTGTATTATAAATATCATATTATAAAGTATATTACTAAAAGTATATTACTTTTCAAATACATATAATGCACCAGTGTTTTTATGTAACCAACAGCCAGTTATTCAGGATAATTTAGCAACACTCCTGTATTCAACAGAGTCCAAATAAAGTTTAGAACTGCCGCCTAAAGTAGCATGTGAGTGGAATGGAAAGTGTAGCACAATAACAATGTAACAGAGGCTTGCCTTTAATATTCTTACTGCAGGACAAACCATTCTGACTGAGCTTTCAGTGGTTACATCTCTACTAGGGCTACCCTGAAGGAATGAGTTGGATTCTCAAATGCAAACAGCCCCTATTCTGGTGGCTTTCCTCTATTTACATATCAATATATATATAGCCAGTGGTTTTTTTGTAAAACCTGTCTTTAAAGTGTCTTTAAAAAACCTGATAGTGCTCATGTGTATTACAACCTTATCTTTATCCATAGGTATGTGTGTATCTGTCTGCTGTATATAATGTCAGAATAAATTTATAGTTTAATAAACTGCAAACTCCCAACAGGAAAGTTAATACAATATAGGCATTAGGGACGATTTTATATATAGTGTATTCAGAAAGTATTCAGACTCTCTTTACTTTTGTTGTCAATTTTGGTATGCTGCAGCCTGTTCTAGTTTTATAGTTGTTGAAATTAATTTTTTCTCATTAATCTGCACTCAGTATCCTGCAATAACAAAGTGAAAACAGAATTTTAGAAATGTCTGTAAATTTATTAAAAAGCAAAAAAACCTGAAATACTACATTGGCATAAGTATTCAGACGCTTTGCAACAACACATGAAATTTAGCTCAGGTGCCTCCCAGTTCTCTTGATCATTGTTAAATGTTTCTACATCTGGATTGGAAGTTACCCGTGGTAAATTAAATTGATTGGATATGATTTGGAAAGGCACACACCTCTCTATCCAAGGCCTCACATCTGACCATGCATACTGTAGCAGAACAAAAGACATGAGGTCAAAGGAACTGCCTGCAGAGCTCAGAGACAAGATTATTGCAAAGCGTAGATCTGGGGAAGGCTACAATAAAATTTCTGCTGCACTGAAGGTTCCTAAGAGCACAGTGGCCTCCATAATTCTCAAATGTAAGAAGTTTGACATAACCAGGACTCTTCCAAGAGCTGGTCATCCAGTCAAAATGAGCAATTGTGGGAGAAGGACCTTAGTAAGAGAGGTGACCAAGAACCCAATGGTCACTCTAACTGAGCTCCAGAGATCCTATGTGGAGATGGGACAGAGATCCAGAAGGGCAGCTCTCCACCAATCTGGGCTTTATGGCAGAGTGGCTAGACAGAAACCTCTCCTCAGTGCAAAATACATGAAAGCCCACTGTTCATAATCTGCCCAACATCATCCCAACAGTGAAGCATGATGGTGGCAACATCATGTTATGGAGGGGAGGGGGGCATTTCAACAGCAGGGACTGGGAGACTGGTCAGGATTGAGGGAAAGTTGAATGGGGCAAAGTACAGAGATAAATCCTCAATAAAAACTTGTTCCACAGCGCTCAGGACCTCAGACTTTCCAACACTTTCCAACATGACAACAATCCTAAGCACACAGCCAAGACAACACAGGAGTGGCTTAGGGACAACTCTGTGACTGTCCTAGAATGGCCCAGCCGGAGCCCTGACTTGAACCCTATTGAACCTCTCTGGAGGGACCTGAAAATGGTTGTCTACCAATGGTTGCCATCCAACCTGACTGAGCTTGAGAGGATTTACAAAGAAGAATGGCAGAAAATTCCCCCAGTCTAGGTGTGCAAAGCTTGTTGTGTCATACCGAAAAATATTTGAGGTTGTAATTGCTGCCAAAGGTGCTTCAACAAAGTACTGAATGAAGGGTCTGAATACTTATGCCAATGTGGAATTTATTTACGTATTTTTTCTTTTTAATACATTTACAGACATTTCTAAGATTATGTTTCCATTTTGTTATTATGGGGTAGTGAGTGTAGACTAATGAGAAAAAAATGAATTTCAACAACTGTAGAATCAGGCTGCAGCACAACAAAATTGACAAAAGTGAAGGGGGTCTGAATACTTTCTGAATGTGCTGTAGGTAAAAGTATCTCTGTGTGTATATAAATGAAAAGATGTGGTATCTAAAGGGGAATAGAGGAGCAAGTGACATTGCACACTTCACAATATCACACAAATGACCTAGTTTTAAATTTTTTGTGACATCACTACATGCCTAGGAATGCTAACCTTTGGCAAAGAGACCACATTGCTATTCAAATTGTTTATGCTGCTATCTACCTCTTTCTGTTACTATTATTAAAAATAATACCTGAATAAAGTTGTGGTCTAGTTTAATAAGTTCCATACTCCTACAAACAAGGTTAATATAACACAGGCACTAGAAAAATTATACAGACATAACTATTTTAAAAAGTGCCAGTGTGGTCAGTTAGGATTGGGGAATTACAAAATGTACTGGGTAAGTGAGCTAATTGCCCAAGATAACTTTGAAAAAAAAAATCTAAATGCAAGAAATAGATAGTTTTAACAAAGACCTGCAAGAACATCAAGGAGATGGGCAACTTACATTTTCAGACAGTGTAATCAGGAAAAGTAATGAATAGCTTAAGTATTGTTTTAAATAAATCCTTTTAGCAACTTTGTTTTAGATGAAAACGCAGAGTGAGCAAAAATAATCCAAAATAAATCCTGGGCACATAATGCTCAAATATTTTTACATTAAATAGTTTTACGCTTTTTATACTGATTTGAAGGGTTTTTTCCCCCTCTTACACTTAGAGAAAGTGACTCTCTCAACCACACCTATTTCTTCACGGCTTCCCGTACCCAAGAACTTCTTAGAGCCGCTTTTTTTTTTTTGCGGGTAAATCCATCTCGGTTTTCCACCCTTTCCACAAATTTGAGACAGATCCACAACAACACCCTCTCCATAAACCTGCTTGTGTGGAAAGGGGAAGGGCGTCGCAGCCCACAGACAGACTGCGATTCCAGCCTACACACCCTCCGCCACTCACGCGGCGCCACAAAAATATCTCCCAACTGCCACCCACTTTTGGGGGTGGGGGGAGTGAAGTCCCCACATATCCCAAAGTCGGACACGCGCCCGTCCGCCTTCTTTCCGAGGCGCAGCAGTCCCACGACACGCGAGTTTCCCGCGCGCCCTCACCGGCCGGCACGGGCACGCAGCTGCCCCTCGTAACCTCCGACCGTCCTCCCACCACTTTCTTCCCGCCCTCTTCTCTTTCCTACCTGTATCTAGCCGAACGCGTGAAAAAAATAATAATAATATTTAAAAGAAAGAAAGAAGCCCGAGCTGCCGCAGGGAGCGTTCCATTTACTCCCAAAGCCGACCCGCGGACGTTCTGACGGGCGAGCCCGAAGAGGCTGCGGCGGCCGGGAGTACCACCCGGCCTGTAGCCTCCCCCCACCCCACCCCGCTCCTTCGCCCCTCTTTCTCTCCGTCCCTCCTATCCGCACCCCCACCCCCGCCCCCGCCCCCGCCCCGGTTGCAACCATCACCCGAGGCTGTCATTCGGGGCAGATGCCCTGCAAGCTTCACTCCGACCTCCGCCAAATCATCCCCAAGGCCTCGCTAGAGAGCATCTCTCTCCCCCTCGCTGTCAGGTGAATGCGTCTCTTCCTCCCACCCAGCACCCCAGATCACAGCCCGGAGTAGAAACAGCTACATCGGGACGCTCGTCCGTCCTCTCCTTCACGACGCTCACCTTGGATCGCGGAATCGCCGCTCCTGCACGGGGACTTCCAGCGTGCGCAGTTGCGACAGAACCCTGCCCCCTCGCTCGCCGCTAACGCCGCCGTCACCCGAGAGAGAGAGAGAGAGAGAGAGAGAGAGAGGCTGCCTTCTGGATGCCGTGCAGGAGAAGAAGGAAAAAACCCCTCCCAGGGCAATAGTTGATTTCAGGCACCACGAGCCTCCCCGGCTAGGCTGGGAGTACCCGCCTCCCTTCACTTACTCGCACTGCCATTGGCCAAGACGAGCCGCATAAGTCACCAATTAACAATCTTTGCTTGAATGGTCCTTTGCAACCGATGGTCTGCCAAGGTGTCAGTCCCCTAATTCGGGCCTTTATATACAAGTCTCGCGAGCTTTGTTTTCCTTTCGGTGGAGGTGCGGGGTTGGAGAGAGGAGCAGTCGTTGCTCGAGTGGCATTTGCTGCGTCCGCTTGCTCTTACTCTCACGTAAGGGCGCCTAAGACGGTACTGTTTCCTGTTTGTTGTATATATATATATTTATGTACACAAAAACGGATTTGGCGGACAGAGAACAGCGATAGCAATCGGATAACTACCAGCAATCGTTCATCTTCACATCCTTGATCGTATCTGAGCTGCGGGTTGCTTTCCCTTTTCTGAGCCGCCCTTACCCAACACTCTGACGTCTGTGTTGGGAAAAAAATGCAATCTTACCCAAGAAAGAAAGAAAGAAAAAACCCGACACTTCTGCTTTCAAGTTGTCTGGGCCAACTACCGGTAGCAGGCAGTTCCTTCTGCTAAATGGGTTGTCTGAAAAAAGCTATTTGAATCTAAAATAATACTTTGGAATAGAATTTAAGAAAATCATATAATAAAAGATTTTGTCTTACAACAACAACAACAAGAAGCTTTAATGTTGGAAAGGTGGAAGGACAGAGAAGATGTTGACCGGCAGCAACTTGGATGGATTCAATTACTGTGAAGACGAGTGCAACATTGGAAGACCAGAAATATCAAGAGCAGCATTAGCTCATCGTGAAGAAAATCTATGTGGTTGCTGGAGATCGAAAACAACTTGATCACACTATCTAAAACTTCTCTTCAGCCAAATTATAGCTTTCATCTTGCCTAAAACTGTTTTTTTTTAAAGTTCTGTCTGTGCAGAAACCAATTGAAAATAGTGGAACAATTAGAAATAGAAGACACTACTGAGCCTTTCTCTATTAAAGTGCTGCCCATTTCTCCCTCAGTTACCACAAAACAATGTTGACGTAAAAGTTGTTCCCATTGACACTCCCTACCCTACCTCTGTTGCATTCATTCCAAGCCACTGCCAAGTAGTGTCCTCTTTTTTTTTTAATGAAAAAAGTTTTATTGGGTTTTATAAATTTTTCATACATAAGGTAAGGGTAAGGTGTGAAAAGACATTTTGAGAACTTTCTCGTCGAAGTCATTGACTCCATCTGAGTCTTCATGCACAAAATAGATATTTGAGTTATACATTCGTACTACAAAGTGGACAGAAATGCAAATAGAGTTATAATAAAAGAACTGTGCTAGCAAACGTGCTTAAACATCCAAACAACATTGTGATATAATAAAATAAAGTCATTTTTGAGATCTAAGTCTCTTGGCAATTGTATCTTCTTCTCCCTGGCCCCCAGTGGGCGGAGCCGCGGCCGCCTCTGCTTCCCCCATTTTCATCTTCAAGGATTGAGGAATGTTTTTCAAGAAAGGCTTGCGCCTCTGCAATTGTTTTAATTCTTACTCTTCCCCCTTCCCAAAACACCAACATTCCCTCCGGCATCACCCACTTAAACCAGACCCCCTTTCCAAGTAGTGTCCTCTTGACAGGCCTGTTTGCTTCTCCCTTTCTCCTCTGCTCTTATCTCCTGCACATCACTGCTAGCAGAAAGAAGATGGAACAGAACAGTACAAATAGTGTGAGACTGATTTCAGGACTCTCTAGATCAGTGCTGGCTGGGGGATTCTGGGAGTTGAAGTCCCCAGGACTTAAAGTCGCCAAGGTTGAGAAACACTGCTCTAGATCATTATATCTGTTCCTCCCAACTTGACTATCTTTCCAAATTAAAATAGTGTGAAAGAAACATAGGAGGACATCAAAACCGAAATAGCTACAGAGAGTAGGGAAGGGGTGCGGGCAATGACTCTGCAATCAGGTAATATCTATAGGGTAGGATTGCTAGAACTGACTAGATTCTAGGCAGCCAAACACCTGCAAATTCATCATTCTTCATTATTTTCTAGAGACTGCAATAAGGAAAGGTGGAACAGCTGCAACTAAAGATAGAAGGTGCCCTTGGTCTACTACAGGGCTGTCAAACTGGTGGCCTGCAGGCCGGATGCGTCAAGTGCAGGCCACACCCACCCCAGCTCCAAGAAGGGGGGAAATGTCGCAAAAGTGACACCGTGTGTTTGACACCCGTGGTCTACTGATATCATTCCTGAGCGTCGGGAAAAGGGAATTGTACAAAGAGCCACTTTTCTTCCCCAAATAAAATACGGGAGATCTCCTTTTATTTCCTCTATTTTGTTGAAATCTTGGGGAAAAAATATTGCTTCAAAAATAGGGAAATAAGATAAGAGTAACTTTCAAAGGAAATCTGGAAGCAGAGTGCTATAATAGGAAAAGCAAGATGAAAATAGCCAAAGATATTACTGAACGGAGGGGCCATGCTAGTCACACTCATGACAATCACCTGAATTGATCTTCACGATAGTGGGTGACAAAGTGATAGGGATTTTACCTACATTGAGCCTGTGCTGGGGTGTGGTAAATCTAATGGAAGAAAAGTAACTCCTTTCTGCAGCCTTAATTATGACTTAAAGCTGATTTGCTCCTCCCTTAGGGCAGCGGTCCTCAATCTTTAAGACTTGGTGGCCTGGCGGGAGGGGGGGAGAGTAGAACTGGGCCCTGCAAATGGTGAGCTGTGTGTGCTCACACCCAGCTGCTCAGTGCTGACTTCCGAACCAGCCATGGTCCAGTAGTGGACTGAAGCTTGGGGTTGGAACCCTTGCCCTAGGGCCGTGATGGCGAACCTATGGCACGGGTGCCACAGCTGGCACGCAGAACCATTTCTTAGGGCACGTGAGGCGTTGCCCTGTCAGTTCCAGCGCGCTTGTGTGTGCTGGCCAGCTGATTTAGGCCTTCTTGAGGCCGTTTTTTGCCCTCTGGAGGCTTCAGAGAAGCTCCTGAAGCCTCTGGAGGTGGGGGGGAGGCTGTTTTCACCCTCCCCAGGTTCCTAGTCAGCCTCTGGAGCCTGGGGAGGGCAAAAAGCAAGGCGTCGCACACATAGCATTATGGGTGTGGCACGCCGGCGCACGGCCCCCCTGCGCTCCCCCTGCTTTTGGCACGCGAGCCAAAAAAGGTTAGCCATCACTGCCCTAGGGGATGAGACTAGGCAACATCCTGTAATCAAGGGGCAAGTTGGAAACTGCTTGGTGCTGCTGTATGGTAGAAATAGGGACGGTAAATATCTAGACTTCCTTGTGAAATATTGTGAAAGAGAACGATCATTTGCCCTTTACCGATAAACATCCTGTCTCAAGATTCAGAACTGTTTGTATGGCCAGCCCTGGCTTTTTTCCTAAAATATTTTTTTACATACAAGTATACTTGATTTCAGTAGGAGTTGTTTTTAAAGGGGCTGTAATTAGATTTACAATCTTACAGAGGCCTAGAAACTAGGAAACCATTCAAGTCCCAAGTTAGGCGTGAAAAACCGGCTGGGTGACTTTGGACTAGTCAGTCTCTCTCAGCCCACCTCACTTCACCAAGTTACTGTTGTGGGGAAAATAGGAGGAGAAGGAAGTCCTAGGTCTCTTTGCCACCTTGAGTTATTTATAAAAATAATGAAGATGGGACAAAAACATCAAGTAAGCAAAAAAATAAAATGGCTAGGTGGCTGTGGCCTAATGACATATATATATATCAGGGGTGTCACTCAATTTCATTGAGGGAGGCATTGTGATTGTATTTAACCTCTGGGGCTGGGTGGGTGTGGCCTAAGTGGGCATGGCCAGCTTAACTTCACTCGTGTGGGGACGCCTGTGGTGGCCTGAGTGCTGTGCCAGTGAAAATGGCATGCAGCCCTCCCAAGCTCCATTTTCACTGGCAGAGGAACCACGGGCCGATCCTTCACTGTTTCCAGAGTCCTGATCTAAGCACCCCGAATGCCAGATCCAGCCCCTGGGCCTTGAGTTTGACACCCCTGATATGTATCATGCCAGTCAGAAAAAAGAGAAAGCTAAATGGGAAAGGGTACAATAGAGATGGCAGAAAAGAGTTTCTCTTCTTTTTACGCCCACTGGAATTGCCAGTCTCTTTGTATGCCAACAAAGTAGATTCAGTCCCATCCGTTAAAGGAAAGTGGATGAGGACTTCTGAACCATTCAAGTCAAGAAGGACAAAAAATTGGAAAGTTTCCTTGTCTAGAAGAAAGACAAGGAAAAGGATGGGGCAGTAAACAAAGTAAACAACAAAAGACAATCAACTCTTAGTCTGGAAAAAGAGGAAAGAAAAATAATGGGATTATTATAAATGTGATTAGATTAAGCAGCTACATGACAGGGGTGACATATTAAAGAAAATAACTGTTTTTCAGGAGAGAAAAACAGAATTATCCTATAGAAGAGAAAGGAAAAAAAAAAGTTTTTATTAAAGTTCAGCTCTTAAGAGAATTGAGAAGCCTACCAAGAGAAAATAATTCAGAAATCTTAATGAAGGGGGATGATAGACTAAAATAACCTAACAAAATCTTCTGTAGTTTGTACATTGTTATGCTTGTGATTTTCATTCCTCCTACTGTTTCATGCCAGTTCTAGATGCCATTAAAAGAAGAGGCTTTGTTTCCTAATTACAAACTACTAAACGGCACAATAACAGCTTTGTAATATGAAAAATTGTAAATAAATGTGAAAGGCTTTTAGTTCCACATAATTTATATATATAGTCATTTGAAACACTGTTACTAGAAAGAAGGTATCCCTCTCTAGAAAATCCCAAACTCATTTTAATTGCCTAATAGCAATAGCACTTAGACTTATATACCGCTTCATAGTGCTTTGCAGCACTCTCTAAGCCAGTGCTTCTCAACCTTGGCGACTTTAAGTCCTGTGGACTTCAAATCCCAGAATTCCCTAGCCAGCTATTTCTACATCAATGCTGTATTGATTAGGTGCCATGAAGTCAGTGTGGACATAGTAACCACATAGATTTTCTCCCTAATGATCAGCTCTAACATGGTCCTTCAGGTTTTTCAAAGATAAGTTCAATTTAGAAATTAAGTGGCACCTTATTCTGTGACTGTGGTTGGTTGGCTTAGACTTTTTTGCTTCAATTTTACTGACTGTGGGCATATTAAATTTGGTCATTCAAAACTTTCAAGAAGGACTCCACTCTCCAAATCTAATATACAGCAGGGGGAAAATTATTACTAATTGTATTAAAACGATTATGCAATTTACCATATACCGGTAATCTGAAAATCTTGTAAACAGTTATTAAATATGTAATACCTATATAGCATTTTCTGCATGGGTTTGCAACATTGTGTTTCCTTATGAAATACTTTATTTCACCACTAGTTAGGAAACGTTGGTTCCATTCTAGACAATTAATAATGAAACTGCCATTTCAATAATATTTCATTGTTAGGATGTCGCATATCTCCATGGATGTCTTTGAAACACTTTTGACTGACCCTCTCAGGCTGAAGTGATAACAATGCTATGAGCATTGTTACATTGGGTGGCTTGGTTTTTTGTATTTTAATATCTTACAAGGAAGGGATGTTGTTATCAGCAGCATGTCTGGGAAAGAAAGATAATAGCTACATCCAGTTACTCTGTGCTGACAATTTTTGGCCTGGAAGAGGGATGCTAGGACTAATATTAGAAGCAGACCATTGGGTGTGTTTTAAGTAGCAATCCAAGAATGCAAAGAACGAGTCTTAACATCTATAAGGCCATCCCATTCATCCTGCTGAAAGACCTCCTAAACCATACAAGAGCAACCACTTAAATATAATTGGCAGGTAGAGTTACAAAACAATTAATAAACTATGACTGAGGCTCGTAAAGCTCCAGCAACAACAAATTTGGTAATAACAGAAGCAGTGTTGCCAACATCGTTTATTTCATGATTAATGTTTTTCTGTTCCTATAATTCAAAACCCTGGAAGGAAGAGAGCAATACTTTATCACATTCACGGATGTTAGTACTTCAGGTGTGTTCTTGGCCCAGAATTCATAGGGAAAGACAAATAATAATAGAGCTTTAAGGAAACCATAACATGTGATGTTCAAATATCATCTTTTTAAAAGATGATAACCCATTTACCTTTTAAAAAGGTAAATGGGTTAAGCCACAGTTCAATGATATATAAATAGGTGTTTAGTCTCACAGCAGTCAAACTAGAATCGTCTTTCCAAATGGAGATATTCTGCAGAGGTTGGATTAGATTAGAACTTCCATTTCCCTCCAACAGTGATCATTGACCCTATGAATGAAGAGCCATAATGGAAAGTACTAGTAGACAATTGTAGAATACAGATCTTATGTTCCACAAGAAGATCTGCCATAAAATCTATATATGCTGGACTAACAAAGATTATAATTAGTAAACTATTACTTAAAACACTAAAATGAAATAGTACAGGAGGTTTGTTGCATGCATAAATCCTTTCTATTTTGATGAATCTAAACTTTCACAAAACATCCTCTAGTTTCTTCATCTCTCTCTGACACTAGAAGTTTTTCCTTCAAGCTCTTAGATTGGAGAGCTACAGTAAATAATAAGAGTGGCTACTTGTTTAATTCCCCCCCCCTCACCATTCTTAGGCAAAGAATCACATAGCATATATGCATCAGTAGCAGCTGTTCAATAGCAGCTATTTTGTCTTTAGAGATTCCTTTTTGGAATGAGGAAATCTTACTAGTTTTGCATAGAATGAAACTAACAATTTTGTTTTCATATTAATTATTTTTAACAAACATAAATTTGTTAACATACATAGCTTTCACACCAATTTATAGATTCAGCAATAGAAAAGTTAGGTGTGAATGCTTATGGTTTATGGTTTATTAAATTTATATACTGCACCCTTTCCCAAAAGGGACTCGGGGCGGTGCACAGGCAATTTAAAAACATATATAAACATAACAATATACAAAATATAAAACCAAATTAAATTAATATCCCTGTGCTAAAAAATTTAAATATGTTAAAACAATATCCCTAAAACCAATTTAAAACAATTTAACTGCAGACTGTGGGCTAGGTGATGTAAATTAGGCCAGGCCGGCCTGTTGGAAAAAATAAGTTTTAAGGTTCTGGCGGAAGGAGCGGAGGTCCGTGATCATTCTCAGTTCGGGGGGTAAGTCGTTCCAGAGAGTTGGGCCCTCCACAGAGAAGACCCTTCCCCTGGGCGTCGCCGGCTGGTATTGCCTAGTGGATGGCACCTGGAGAAGTCCCTCTCTGTGGGAGCGAGGGACTCCCACACATTTATTTTTGCACATTTTAGTTTATAAAATCTATTACTTGTTTTTTTAATATCTATTTCTTAATATGTGCATTTTTAGCAACCACTTTTGCCTCGCAATGCATGTGCTTATTTTGACCTATAAACACATTTTATATCTCCAAAAATACTGCACAATAGAGCACATTGCTAGCTCAGTTTTTCTTGTGGCAGACATTTTGTGTGTTTAGCTGTTTATTATATTTAGAAATTTCCCATTTCCTCATTCTGGGTGTATGTTTTAAGCTTCAAAAATAACTCACAAAATTGTATTACAATTGTCTCCAACACAAGAGTACATTTTTATTGCATTTGTATATTTGCTTATACATTTGGAAAATGCTGTAAGAGATAATTAAAGAGTACATGGGAAACGTTTATTCTGAATGGAGCATAAATATTTCTAACCGATCAATAAAAAGTATACCTGCAGGTATGAGTCTAGATCTAGAACGATACATAGTACAACATTTAACTAGGTGGTTCCCATTTGGGTAGTACCACAACAAGGTATATAATTTATTCACAACTATATACAATATACAATTATATACAGTTACATAATATACAGATATGTATATCGTGAATATCATAAAATGTACTGCTTTGTATGTAGCCATTTTAGTTTTTATTTATTGTTCCTTTAAGTTACTCGTGAATCCTGGAGATTGCTTGGACAAAGCAGGATTTAGGAGCGGTTTGCTATTGCCTCTTTCATCCATCTGACAGAGAAGAACTAGCCCAGAGTCACCTAGCTGGCTTAGTGCCTAAGAACTAGAACTCATGTTGTCCCATTTTCTAGCCTAGTTCTACTATACCAAACTGACTCTCAAACGTTTTAGTGAATGAGTGGAAAAGAATGGAAATTTTTAAAGAAGCTTAAGTCAGGCTCGGAGATATTTCGAAAGATACAAAAACAGTAGAATCAAATGACAAAGATTAGTCCGCAGATAAGCAGACTGGACAAGATGTTCCCCAAGGTCAAAGGATGTCAGTAAACTAGAGAGTAATTAACAGAATGTCAACACAATGTTGCCTCAAGGTAATATGAGAACGAGTGTTGAAACAAAAATAAGAAACTCATGTGAACAATAAAGTTTCCCACAAAAAGCAAAGTCAAAATGTTCAAGTTATGCAAGTCATGAAGGATCTCTTATAAAGACTCAAACTAAGTTTAAGAAAATATGCTAATCAGCTTATAACTAGACAGAAGGAACATTTAGACATAAATGGATGGTATACAGAGACCAGTTGCGTCTAGTTGTTAAGGAGTCAGACTAGAAACCAGGCGGTTATGAGTTCAAGTCCCAGTTTAGGCCTGAAAGCTGGCTGGGTGACCTTGGGCCAGTCAGCCCATCTCTGTCCACCTCACCTCAAAAGGTTGTTGTGGGGGAAATAGGATGAGGGAGTATTTTGTATGTTTTCTGCCTTGAGTTATCTATCAAAATAAAAAGGCAAGATAAAAATCTAATAAATAAATAGATACATAGACATGCAAAAGAAGATTCTGTCAGGAAGATTTAGAAGGCAACGAATCAGAGAACTGGATGCCTTCTTTCTTCACATAGAGAGGGTGACGGGACTCTGTATACAATTTGTGTGGCAGTTCCTCTCATCCTGCTTCACATTCACCTTGGAATATTTTCCAGGAGCAAATAGTGATGCGAACGATAGATTGAAATAATCAATAAACAAATGGAAACTAAGATTAGTGAGGTACATAAGAAACAGCTTATGCTTTATACTTTCTACCATCTGTCACTCTTAAGTTTCGGCACGTGCTTTATATCTTTAAAATGTTAAATGGGGAAAGTAAACATTCTCTTTTACCTTTAAATAGTAACATACAAAATTTACAATGGTGGAGGAAACAGAAATATAGAGCTGCTTAAATTACAGACAGCAGTTTAAGAGAATCTCCCCCCCCCCCAAAAAAAACAGTAAAGGACTTTATAAAATAAAAGTCTGAGTAGACAAAAAATAATATGCTATACCCTGAATTCAGAGGAACTCTGCAGGAAGAGATTGCATAAAATCACCCAATTTCCTTGGTATTTACAGGAAATGTCAACATCTGAGACAACAAATATCAGCAACAAGGAAGCATTAAATAATAGATACTGAAAAGATGCTAATGGCAGTTGTTGCCTAATGTTTCCTATTATTCTATAGCAGTTACCACCAAAGAATCAGTAATTACTGGTACTTTAGCAATTTACTAAAATAACATCCATAGCAAGACAATCCATTGTAAGGTGGATAGAGCATATAAGAACAGCTATTTATTTGACATCCTTTATCTCACATGCCTTTTGGATATTTTTTATAATATACATATTAATATACTAGAACACGCACACACACAATATATATATACACACACACAATTATATATATATATAATTGTTCCACAACACGCTGTTAGGGCCCCAATTAAGGGAGGAAGAATACTGCTTTCCTCTTCTGCCTTTCGGCTCATCACCAGAGACCATCTAGACAGAAAGCCATGAGTTCCGTTGTGTGATTTTTTAAATATGTGTGTTAGTTTTATGAGCTGATTTATTTATTGATCAGCTCATAAAACTAACATACATACATACATACATACATACATACATATACACACACACACACACACACACATATATATATATATATATATGTTCCACAACACCCTGTTAGGCCCCAATTGATCAGCTCAAAAACCACACACACACACACACACATATGCACAGCCAATCAATCCACTCACAACAACAGTCAGCACTTCACCCCCCCACCAAGATTTAAGGAAGGGCGACGCCTTCGTAATCGCAGACCGAAGCCTGAGGATGGCAAGTGAGATCTTGCCGAAACATCGCAATAACAATTTCATGCTATATACACGGGAAAATACCCGAAGACAGCAATACCAACATACCTACACCCGTTAAAATCTACGAAAGCAAATACACACACACACACAACACGCATACATATGACGTGGTGGCTCAGTAGCTAATACATTGAGCTTGTTCAAATCCCTAGTGTCGCATAATGGAGTGAGCTCTCATTACTTGTCCCTGCTTCTGCCAACCTAGCAGTTCAAAACAGAGGTGGGTTCTGGCAGGCACTACTGCTGGTTCACTCGTGTGTGTACTTGCGCACTGCACGCACATGCACAATGCAGTTAAAATTGTCCTGTGCATGCACAGAACTGAAAAACAAGATGGCGCTGCCACTGGCGACACACAGGGAACCGGTATGTCCTGCTAGAATGTGCTCAGTCCAGAACAGGGGTTTGATGAAAGTTATTCACCTTTTTTTTATCAGCAAAACTTTAGAAAACAGAGAGGTCACTAGCAGCAAATAAATGGGATATATTGTATGTTATATATATTTAGTCAGACATTTTAATATGCAATACCTATTAATCAGTTGAGTACAATTTCCAGAAAATGGTATCAAAACCCACACTCTATTGTTGGAAGAAATGTACCTCTGGGTTCAGTTCCAAGTAGGGGGGAAAACACTGGATTCATGGTAGTTGCTTGGAAAGAAGGTTTATTGATGATGGACAGGACCACATGGTTTGAGGTCCTATGGAAAAAGGGGGATCACATGCCATGAAGATCTTGAAGAAAAGGGAGAGACGCTGAGAGTCCTTGAGTTTTATGCCCTCTCTGCGCCCCAGCCCAGAGCTTCCCATTCCTGTGCAAGAAACGCACTCTGATTGGTGGTCAGACTCCCAGACTCTTAGCTAACTTTGTAGGCTATGTCCCAGGCCTGGCTGAATCTTGCTGCTGAATCTTGCTGCGTGATGTAATCTCCCCAGGTGCGATGTGGTGAGTTCTGTTGCTAGATGGGTAGAGGGCTAATCCTATCATGTCCTGAGGGCCATCACTTAATCCCATCACCTTGGATCTGAAGTGGATAGATCTTTGTTATGTGGAATAGATTGGCTCAGGCCTTAATGGTCGATTGACAACAGTGGGGGTGCTGAGTTTCTGCCTCCCTTTTAGGGGAAATATTCTGCCCCTTTAATATTTCCTAAAATATCTCATTTTTCTAGCAGAGGGGTAAGTGCTAACATCCTACATTATCATGATGTGATCCTGTTTTAACTCTGTTTTTGAAGAATCTGAATTCTTTCCTAGCTATACTTTTTTTATTTCAATATATATTTTATTTCAATTGTCATATTTTAACATACTTTTGTAGTGGAATGACATTACATTTATATGCTAATATAAAAACATGATTGACAAATGGAGGACCTCTCCAAGGATGGCTTTACCACCCTCACTTCAGAAGGTCAGTAAGGAGTAGAGGTTGGCAGAAACATTGATTTAGGAGATTGTAGTGCTAGTGAGCTGAAAAAGAAAGAGGGGAAGAAAGCAAGAATCGAGAACTGAGATGCTAAAAATTGTTAGCAAAATTAATAGGAGAGGGGGGAAAAAGCTGTATGTCAGTAAATAGAGGGGAATTCTGGATTCTCTGGTGCACTTGAATAACTTATTTAGTGATTTCAGAGAGCATGGGAATACATGATGTCACAAGATTGAGACTTTAAAATTATTCTAGATTTCAGTTTTAAAATGTTTAGATGGTTGTCGTCCTTGCTGTGTATTATTTGTCAGTATCCAAGGAATGACAAGAACAAGTAGACCAGGCTGAGATGGAATCAGGTTCAAAACCTCTGAAGCTGTGACAATAGAGTGCACCAGTGGATGTAAAAGCTACCAGTGTTTGATGGCAGAACATTTAGATGGGAATAGGTCTGTTTAAGGATAGACCTGTGGATATTTGTTTTTCTTGATCTCAGACAAGTCCAAATATGATTCCTGAGTGAACAGGGTAGAATCTTTATGCTTTAAAATGTTCAGGCGTTGTTTGGTAGCCAGGGGATATAGAATATTATTTTTTTATTGTCTGATATTCAGCCTCTTTTTCAGGAGCTCAAAGTGGCTTACATAGTTTAATTTTATCCCCCAGACAACACTTATGTTCAAGGAACCTGAATGTGAATTTCCCCAATCCATCTACAGTATTTTAACCACTGCACCATGCTAGATCTGTGAAATAGAAAGGAAAAATCAAATAACAGCAAAAACTGGTGTCAGTGATATACAGTATAACCCCAAAAGTATTCCCTAACTTATTGAAGCAATGCTTATTTCTATCACTGCTTCTAAGATGACAAAATAGTTCAGCATTTTCCTGGTTGACCTCCCTTTTAATCTGTTTTAGAGCAATTCATTCAGAGGTGTTCTGGGAAGACTGCCAATGTAGGCAATGAAATGGATAAACTATTTCATAGTAGACAAATAAGGCTGTGCAGTAAATATGCTTTAGAATACATGCATGTGTAAATACTTTTTATAGTGGTAAATATGTGAGGCTTTAAACTGTTCACTTAAAATATTTGATGTTTATACTTCACATAAGTTTATACACGAGCTTGTATTTTAATGATAAGCCTGCATTTTTATGAACATTGTATTGATGGTGGCTCACTGAATACAATGCTATTTTTTCTCAATAGACATGCTAAGCCTGACAGTTATTTCATGGATATATATTCAGTTGTTATACACTGGCTGTCTGCAAGCCCGATTTATTTTCAATTCTACACATATTTACTTAGAAGCAAGTATAAGTGAGCTTCTTTAAGTCAATGTGTGGACGATGTATCTGAAATGGCATTCCTCTTGGTGCAATGACATTTTACAAATAAGAGGGAGTTATGTAGATTCAGATTCATGTTCAGATTCATGTTCAGATTCAGACAGTGAATTTATTTATTTATTTTTTATTTTATTAAATTTATACCCCGCCCTTCTCCAAACGGACCCAGGGCGGCGAATGGTGTTGTGAAATGTAATTCTTGTGTAATTCAAATCAATAAGCTGATTTGACCTTCATTACAAGTCAGATGTTCTTAGGTAAAATGGCTACCTAGAATATTACGTTTGCAAATGAGAGGCAGGATCCAATGGCAAATGTGAATCTTTGCAATAAAATACATTTTTGCTTTCCCTCTTTCCAGCATTTATGTAAGCTTCCTACTATAGCACTTGTGTGCCTATATAAAAGCTTGTGTACAGTGAGATGGAGTGGCAGTCTCATGTTCTGAACATTGGATTGTTAACAGTAGGTACGGTCACTTGAAAGATGTATGTTTTTAAATTTAACATCAAAGCACTATTTAACATCAAAGCTCTTCCCTCTCTCACGTTTGGCATTTTCTTTGTGTCTTTTAATTTGAAAACAGAAGAGAGAGCAATGGGGGAAGAACATTCCAATCGTCTTATATAAGGGCTAACTGTTCTGAAAAGTCATTCAGAATTTCCCTCTCTCACATTTTTAATAACTCAGTTGTTTTACTTAATATATTTAAGGGCTAACTTTACACAATTCAAATAGTCCCCCTCAATGGAAAATAGTAAACATGATATACTAAACATGTAGCAAATCTGACCACTATGATTACTTTAATGAAATTCCGGTAATCACTTTTAGAAAAGCATCACCTTTGGTGTGTTGCTTAAACTTGCACAGAACTATGCAGGTCCACTGTTTAATGCGGTAAGAGAGGAAGTTCTGTGTTACCAGGCAAGATGCGTATCAGGCCTTTTAAATAATGATTCACAGGAACATTACCAATTTATATTTTATATTTATATTTATATATTTATTCAATTTATACCCCGCCCTTCTCCAAACGGACTCAGGGCGGCGCACAGGAAAATTAAAATACATACAAAACATCATATAAAAATTTAAAAACTAATTCAATGAATCCTGTGCTAAAACCAGATTAAAATCCCCAAATTTAAAAACTATCTAAAAGTCAGTTTAGGGGGCTACGCTAGGCCGGCTAGATGGAACAAATGTGTCTTTAGACACTTGCGGAAGAGGCGGAGGTCAGAGATGGTGCGAAGTTCAGGGGGTAAGTCATTCCAAAGGGCTGGACCTGCCACAGATTCCCCCTGGGTGTCGCCAGTTGGCATTGTCCGGCCGACGGCACCCTGAGGAGGCCTCTCTGTGGGAGCGTATCGGTCTGAGGGATGTATGGTGCAGGAGGCGGTCTCGCATATAACTAGGCCCCGAGCCATGGAGCGCTTTAAAGATGGTCGTCAAAACCTTGATTCTTTGAAAGAAAAGCTATTCTGGGAGCACAGATTATTAAAACATCAGAAGCAGAATCTTGTTTTTAGCTTCAAACCATTTTGTAAGATGTTCCTGATTGTTTCTGCAAGCAAAGTAGCTCTACATACAGTACATAAAGATGCAGAACTTTTGATTTTGAAACAGCAATGTGAACCTGAAAAAAGGCATAGCTACTTTAGATCTTCAAAGAGAAGTATAAAAGTAAAAGTGGGGGGAAAGCAACAACTACTATAATAAGAAGCGGCTTGCAACACTCATCACCCAAGCATAAACTAATGTGCCAACTTTTGGCATGCTTTTAAAATTACAAATAAGAAAAACTTTTCCCATTGCCTATCTTTACAGTTCTTGTTCAGCAAAAAGCCCATTAGGTTTTACTAGAAATATTAAACAAATAATTTATCTCCGATCAAATAGTTCAACCGTATATCCCTTCTTTCAGCTTTTCACAATCTTAAACTTTAAATCATTCTAACAGCATTGCAAAATTTGATCTTTCATTGATCTTTGCATTTAGGAGGAATTTTTCATCAGCTTACTTTGTAAAACACTTAAAGAGGCATCATCAAAGATTTCTTGTTGCAGCTGTTCCATATCCTGATGCCTTTCCTGATTTGTCTTTGATATTCTGATTTCTCAATTTTTTGCTTTTCGTGCTTTCAAAATCTATATCTATATATGAGGCAAAAGTTTTAAAATGTTTTCTCATCGTTTTCTAAGAATGTATCCATTGAAATCTGTATTCTTTGAGATTTTAGTTATTAAAAGCTCAGTTATCAAAAACATATTTAAGATATGAAATGATTATAGCTAGCTTGGCTAATTTAACATTTTTCTGCCTGCTCTTAGTTCTTTCTAGTGTTCATTTGCAACCTTCATCAGGCCTGTTTAGTGGGCAGGTTTAGTTCCATTTCAGTTGTTTCCCATGAGTATATTATTAATGATATAGTTATTTTTCATACCTTACAGTACAAATAACCAATATTTCAAATCTTTCTGGTCTCCAAGTCTGTTTACAACTTTCTTAAATCAAATCCTTTTGTTTTTTTGTCAACTAGATTTTTTCCCTTCCTTTTCCTCTTCATCCTAGCCTTTCCCCAAGGGGTACAGGATCAACAAATATTATTTCATTCAATCAAATGCAGTAACCAGATCCACTTGGATAATTTTTATGTCCACATTAATTTGTCCTGCCACTATTTTTTTATTTTTGCAATTTGAAAATACAAAGAAAACCATTTTTCCCCAATTGTATATTATTATATCTTAACTCTAAAACATTTCTTAAATCCAAAGAAGATGAAATTCACCAGGTGTTAAAATAAGATTTTTGAAGGTCTCTATTATCCCTAAAATGGTTAAATTGAACATTTCCAAATATGTCTAAAAAACTAATTTGGCTGGCTTAGTATCGTTATTAAAGGCTCCACTTCTACTGAAAACAAAGTTGTCATCTCCCTTGGCTTCTGGTCCTCAGACCAGCAGATGACTGTTCTTTTATGATCTTCTCATGAAGAGCTGCCATTCGGAGCCCCTGTGGGTGATCTTCCATTCTTCTTTTTCTCCAGTGACTTTCTACTCCCCATCTTTCATTCTACACAGCCGTTGTCATTACTGCTCATTCACAAAGACATCTTCAGTCAATCATGACTCACAGTAGAGTCTGAAAATTGCACTGGATTTTGACTTCTCCATGTTCCTGCTGAAAGCAAAATTACCCCGGCAAGCTTTCTTTCCCAGAGAATCTGTTTTGATTTACATTCCTTTCTTTGTCTCTCAGTTATCTATTCAGCCTTGTGTAAATTGTTATTCTCACCTAGCAACTATGTTATGAGTTTGAAACCTGAAACAAGACATCAATCAACATTGTTCACACAAGGTATTTTGGACGTAAAAATTTATTACAGTTCCCTACACAATATTAATACAAATTCAGATGTTAAAAATTTAGGCTACAATTCCAAATGCAACTACTGGGAAGTAAGTCACAAAGAATTTTAACATGAGAAATTATCATGTTATAGGGATGAAAGCTGGAATAAGAAAGATAACATTACTTGTATGCAATGCAAAAAAATGGGAATGGTTAATATAATACATAATAAAATAAAGCTTTGAGTCCAAAAGTGATCTAGCACTTTTCACTATGCATGGATATCTCAATATATAGTACCTTAAATTGTTTGAAAGGCAAGAAGAGTCAAACAATAGCCCAACTGTTTATAATTTTCATTCAATAGCATTTTTATAACATAAGCAAGATTAGTTGATTTATATAAAACAGTGTCTCCCACTCTCAACTTCAGGCAGTGGTTCATGACAATGCCATGATTTATGTTGTCAGAAGCGATAGAGAGATCTAGCAGGACCAGAGCATTGCACTACCCTTATTTCGGTCACACAAGGAGTATCAGTGTGGTTTCAGAACATATCCAGGTCTGAAATCCAAATGAAAAAAAGATAAACCATTTCTTCTAGGGCAGGGGTCTGCAAAGTCGGCTCTTTTAAGACTGGTGGACTTCAACTCCCAGAGTTCCCCAGCCAGCATAGCTGGCTGGGGAATTCTGGGAGTTGAAGTCCACCAGTCTTAAAAGAGCCGACTTTGCAGACCCTTGTTCTAGGGTTTCCCGTAGAATCCACCACCTTCTTAAAACCTGCCCTAAATAGAGAAAATTGGAAACGGGAGAATAATCATCTAATATTGCTAGTTCAAATGATGGGTTAGGTTAGGGTTATAATAAGTATATACGTTTTCATCTATTGGAAAAGGTAGGGATCTAAACCACAGGTATCCTAGCTAATCTCCAACTCCATCTTAAGGAACAATTATTAAAACCTGTTTCTTTCATTTTCATTCGATTGATTGCATTAAAATATTTTCCCATATATCTGAAATTATATTCTTGTTCTAGTCTACTGCAATTGTATATCTCAGCAAAGACATTTTGATTGGACAATTATTCTCATTGTATTAAAGGAACAGTTACCTAAATTTAATTAATCTTATAACAATATTCATGGCATAACATTTTATGGGTGAAAAAAAGGAAAGGAAGCAATATTTTTCATCTCAATAAATTCTTGCCAAAGCTAAATTGTTTGCGGACATTTTCAAGAATTGTCCTATTGTACTGTACAAATGTGGTGACTCTTCTGAAACTCTTGCATTGTGGCCTCTTTGGTGCACCATAGGTTTATTATCCTTGCCAGTTGAATCAGTTTAGCTTGAAAAAAAATCAACATTTTTGTTTTACTAAAACATTTGATCGACTGATGAGTGCTGATGTGGATGCGTAAAACAGTTCAAAATTATTTATCTACTTTATCCTCTGTGGCTTGTCACTCCATGCTTGAGATTTCTTTTTGGCAAGTTCCATCCATGAGGGTTGATCTGGAGAATGGCCAACCTTCTTAAGTGGCTTTACATCTCCTTTTTCAATTGGCAGTGATGGCTGAGCTGCATATGGGGGTAAAAAAGTTTCTGTTACAGTATTTCTCAAGCCTGCAATTAATATCTGAAAATAAATATCTGAAAAGATGTGGAACGTCCATTTAAACAACACCCATTTAATATTTCTACCAAAATATTAACTCCCAGCATTTATTGAACATTGTCTTTTTGTACTTCATGCTATATAGTAGCTTTTGTCACAGGTGTTACATAGAAATCTGAGTACTAAAATCTCTAAAAGGGTGGCCAGCTGATGGTTAATGATACAGGAAAAGCAGGAGCTGAGGGCCAATGAATGTAGGGGGATATAGCAGACTATATGAATGATCTTGTGGACTATCGGGGATCTACAGATCCTAGTCTGAGAATCCTTTTTTTATAGAAACTCAATGTTCAGCAGTATCTTCTAACCCACTGAGATTCTACTAGGCAAGGCTGGGTAAGAATTCTGTGAAAATAAACTTATGAATATGATTTTTATGTTGTCTACAAAAGTATTCTAGGACTAAATGTGAGGCTCATCCAATCCCATGTGATATTTTTAGGGAAATAATATTTTCGAAACATAATAAAGAAAATAAGTCTGTATAAAAAGAATCTGCTACATAGGCCACAGAAACAAAACCTAGATTATTTTCACCCTTCAGCAAGTGAACACTGGATCTTCAGTTCATCTAGATTAGACAAGATTCCATGTATAACTGCATATACATTCACAGAAAGCACTTTTATACTCTTGATTATGTGTTTGAAACAAGTATATGAACAATGTCTTAATGGCCTGTGACTTAGGCACAAAATAATATACCTATAAATAGCAAATGAAAAGTACTGTAGTAATAGTAAATGGGTTAAAATATGTTAAGGCATGTTTTATTTAACCACAATTGGTCAAATTGATACTGCATGCCAAGCCAAAACATATTATGGCTTAGTACAATGTGGGAATCCTGCATATAGTGGAACAATAACCAATAATTGCATGTGCAGCCGGGTCCTCGCTATTTCCTGGGTGGAAGGGGGGGAACGTGACCCAAGTGCCCCACATATACCTGCCATCCACACGGAATGGCCTCATGCAGGCGTCTCCCGCAAACCCTAGCCACTGCGCCCCTTCTCTTAGGGGCGGTCACAAAAAGAGCGACAGGCCCAGCGACATTAGCGACAAGAGAAATAGAGACAGAACTTCTGGCCCTCTCTGGAACAGCTGATCTGCGGGCTGCAGGCTGAGATTAAGGGGCCTCCTGCATCTCAAAAATGGTAAGACCTCCCTGAAAATAAGACCATGCGCTTATTTTGGGGGTCAAAATTATTTTTGGGGAAACACGGTACTAATTCAGTATTTTGACTTTTTTTTTCATACCAGGGTTCTGTTGGGATGACAAGCTATTTTTTAGTGAAGAGTCCTGCATTTCTAGCTTCGTCTCTTTCTTTGTTTCTCCAGCAGAAGCTGTGAATGGGGAAGATGACACTGTGCTCTGAGGCAAATCTGAGTGTTGCCTTACTGCTTCCTAAATAAAAGTACAAAGAGATAATTAGTAATGTTTTACATAATACATTTGGAAACAGAATATGAGCGGACTTAACAAACAACACAGGTAAACAGCAAAGGTAGATCTCCTGCTCATCTTGAAATTATCCTGTTACATATTACAGTTGCTGCACTCTTCACACATAATGGACTATGGAATTTATTATCGTAAGACTTGATAATTGATATTTAATCCATGGACAAAAAAATCTATCAACAGCTATTATAACCCTTCTTGATCAGGTAAAAGGAGTTGCTTACTCCTTTCCAAATTTATTATTTGGAGCCTTTTCAGTCAGGTTTCAGACCTGATTATATTACTGAGATGACATTGATTACCCTTATTGGTGTATAATAAGTGTTAAATATAACACTTATTATACACCAAAGACTTATAAGCTTTGGTGGCACTAGAATGGGAGTTATACATCTATTGCAGCCCTCCTTGATCTCTCAGTAGCTTTTGATACCTTCGGCATAGCCCTAGGCTATGAAACACTGCAGTTTAGAACCACAATTTTTAGGCCCTGGGGGTATAATTTGTGGCAAAGGATACAAGCTGTTTGTTTCAAATATAGTATGTAAACTTCGTGTACTTAATGATTTATTTAGAGTTTGGGAGGACGTTCTTAACCTATTTGGAGTTCTTGCATAGATATTGTGTAAATGAAATAATAATAATAATAATAATAATAATAATAATAATAATAATAATAATAATAATAATAATAATAATAATAATAATAATAATAATAATAAGTTTTAATTTTAATTTATAAAACCGCTCTCTCCCCCCGAAGGGACTCGAGGCGGTGCACAGGGAATTTAAAAATACATACATAAAACCGACAAGCATAAATACAATTAAAATAAATTAAACTAGACCCTGCGCTAAAATCCCAAACTGACTAAAACTGGACCCCAAAAAGTCCCTAATAAAACAATTCGATTACCCCAAGCCAGCCAGGCAGAAAAAATGAGTTTTTAGTTTTTGCCGGAAGGAGCGGAGGTCCATGGTTGTTCTAATTTCGGGGGGAAGGTCGTTCCAGAGGGCCGGGCCCACCACAGAGAAGGCCCTTCCCCTGGGCGTCGCCCGCTGGCATAGCCTAGTGGATGGCACCCGGAGAAGTCCCTCTCTGTGGGAGTGAATCGGCCGCAGGGATGTATGGGGCAGGATGCGATCCCGCAGATAGCTACGTCCCGTGCCATGGAGCGCTTTGAAGATGATAACCAACACCTTAAAGCGCACCCGAAAGACGACAGGCAGCCAATGCAGCTCGCACAGGAGCGGTGTTACATGGGAAAACCTGGACACTCATACCAGGGGTAGTATTTACTTACTTTCCCCACAGGTTCGGAAATGCGACCTTCATGCATGTGCTTTTTGCTAAAAAAAAAAAAAAAGGCCTAAATGGGATGCCATAGAGCCAGGGCAGGTGGGCCATGCTTTCTGCTACTGGTTCAGGCAAACCAGTCCAAACCAGTAGAATATCACCTCTGACTCATACATATATATATATTTGCATCAGAGGTGGGTTGCTCCTGGTTCAACCCAGATCGGCCAAACCGGTAGCAGCAGCAGTGGGAGGCTCTACCCACCCACTCAGTTGCTTCTGCGCATGTTCAGAAGCATTGTGTGCATGGGTATGTGCGGGAGCGCATCCAATCCGGTAGTAAAAATATTGGCAACCCACCACTGATATACACATGCTTATACATACATTAAAAGAGGTTCACACTTAGAATTAATTGTAAATTATAAGTGCAAAACAGCATTGGACCAAGTAAATATACTTTAAATACATATTATCAAGGATGTCGATGCTGTTTATGATTTTAACACATTTTAAGATTTTTGGACATCTAAAAAGAAAAAAAACACTATAGCTTAGTATAATATTGTCTGTACAGTAAAGCAAGAAGAGTATCATTAATGAATGATTAATGAATCTGAATAGAAGTTTAATTCACTAAGTATGAAAGATGTATTTTAATCGTATTATAGAGAGACTGATTGAGGATTCAATTACAAAGATATTTGAAGAAAAAGCAAAGGGAATGACAACAATGGGAAAAATAATATAGTCATGGTTGGGTTGATCTCAAAAGAGAGGACAGAAAATAGATCAATATATTTAAAGGCCATTTTAACATTTAAAAAGCTGCACGCATACAGAAGAAGGGTCTCAGGTGAAAATCAGGCTCACCTATCCCTAGTCACATTAAGGCAGCTACATTTGGAAAATTCAAGGTTTGGGATAGGTTGGAATAAAATTCAACTGGAATAGAAAGTGGCAGGCCATAAAAAGAAGGGTTCTCACAGCATCAGTGAGCTTTGTATGATGTCATAAAGGTTTGTTTTCCTGCATGTACCTGAGATATACTGCATACCTCTATGTGAATGCTAGGAGAGGAAAGGAATGGCTTAAACCAGAGGTCTGCAAAGTCGGCTCTTTTAAGACTGGTGGACTTCAACTCCCAGAATTCCCCAGCCAACCAGGCTGGCTGAGGAATTCTGGGAGTTGAAGTCCACCAGTTTAAAAGAACAGACTTTGCAGACCCCTGGCTTAAACAATTAATAATAAAGAGTTTGGCTTATAAGGAGATTCAAATTCCTAACCAACCTGATCAAACTGTAAGGAATATAAATTGACACACCCTTTCCCCATAATGTAATAAATAAATAACCACAACTTCGTGACAGAGATGAAAAGACATCTATCATTACTGGCTGAATTCTCAGAAGCAGAACAGGTTTAACTGATTTGATTAAAAGGTATAGCAAGGCTTACAGGACTGATCAACAAAACTAAAAGATGTGCCATTGAAATGACACACACCAATCAATCAGTGGTGAATTACATACCTCCATTGTTTCCTTCTCTTTTATTTGTTTTTCTGCATCTGTTTTAGCCTGTCCTTCTGGCTTCTCTTCTTTGCTAAGGTCTTGTTCAACAATCCTTTGCTTTTGCTTTGCTATGCTAATCCAAGCTGGCATTTCAGTTGTTCTTCCATAGTCTGCAGCAGTCGCAGGAGAAGACACACTGGTTTCTGGTGAGAGAAGATTTAGGGAGATTATTGTAAAGGGTTCACCTTGCATTTTAGAACCATCCTTCCAGGCTCAAACATTTTTTTAAAAAAAAGAGAAAACCTTTGACTTGTAAACCTTAGGAATGGCTAGCAGATATTTCTAAGGAGAAACATAAATTGCTCTTTAAGTGGAGATGCCAACCTAAGAAATCCAGAGCTGATGTATAGGTATCATTTCACATATCCCCACCTCTTGCCAAGATTAGAATGCACGGACTCTGTTGGCCTTTCACATGTTCCTAAAGACATGGTTCTTTCACCATGTCTGGGGATCTGAAGGCATGGCTGAACCCATGTTGTTAGTGGCGAAGTCATGTCCGACCTATTGCGACCCCATGGACAATGTTCCTCCAGGCCTTCCTGTCCTCTATCATCTTCTGGAGTCCATTTAAGCTCACGTCTACTGCTTCAGTGACTCCTTCCAACCACCTCATTCTCTATCGTCCCTTTTTTCTTGTTCCCTCTATCTTTCCCTGCATTAGACTCTTCTCCAGTGAGTCTGACCCATGCTCTATTCATATTGATTTGTTATGGGTGAATTTATTTACACTCTGGTTGCAAATTACACATTTGGTTTTATTTTTATATCACTTTAATTATTGTTAGTTGCCTGGAGCCTTGAATTGAAATGCGCAGCCGTATACCTTGAGATGGTGATGTTGATAATGTAACAGCAAGTAGACACTGTAGATAAAGTCAAAAAAAAGTTGCTCTCTTCTACAGCTACAGTTATTCAGAGCCAGAAGAAGTAAAAGGAGCCAGAACATTTGAAGTTCATAGCACATACCACTTTCCAAAAAATGTCATAATGTATAGTTGCACCTATGATCTGGACTTCCTCTCAGGTCAGTTATTGAGATTTTGATAAATTCTTAATACAGACTATAGTAAAGGAGATAATTCCCACTGATAGTAGAAACGAGAGTTAAAGCAACTGAAACGGACTTGAGATAATTTCCATAAATAGATAAGAGCTCAGGAAATCTTGATCTGTGATCTACAGCAAAGCTGACTGGAGAAATCTGGGAGCTGAAGTCCTTCAGACTTAAAGTTGCAAAGGTTGGAGACCCCTGATCTACAGAGTAAGGGCTGTTCTGTTATGCCATTATCCCAGAACCCTGTTTTTGAGTCAGTCACAGACTACATGATTGAAGGAGAAGAATGGCAATTTTGTACACAGTATTTATATTTTAGGTACTTTTAGATTTGTCTTCAACAAACTACTCATGCAACCAATTTACTATAAACATTTATTGGGCCCAGATAAAAACGAGTATATTTGCTCCAGATTTTCAATACACAAAAACATCTTAAGTTTTTATTGATATATTTATTACATTTAGGAATGGCCTGACTCCAAAACATTTCTGGGTAGCTGCATGTGTGTGAATGAATCAACTGGATGCATACTGTACTATAGAACTTGTATTTGTTAGGAGTCAAAATATTTCAGAATCCATTCTCCCTCTAATGTGCTTCTTAAATATCAAGGAAAACAGTGCCTTTCAAAATAGAAATGAAAGGTATATAATAAAATACTATTTTCTTAGCTTTAGAACCTTTATCAATACAAACCCAATATTTTTTTCTAAAACAAAACAACTATCATTATGCAAACTGAGCAAGAGCTGCAACCTTATTTTTGAAATATCTGTAAAATAAAAGCTGTGTTTGCCTACTATGGAATTTGTGCTTTGTTAGGGAAAGTCATACAGGCTTATCATAACACCACAAATCAATCAACTATATCTACAGATGATGGAATTGAGGGGGGGGGGAATCAACTGCCTTCCATACAAACTTTCCATGGAATGGAAAGAATGGAAAAAAAGCACTTCATTAATTTATTTTCAGTTGGGCAAGAAGCTACCAGCCATATTAGATCTATAACTTTCATGTAACCCCCAGATATTCACTATTCAACAAAAGCAGCTCTCATTCTTTTGATATGTTTACAATAAAAACCTATTGGTTTAGTTTCAGAATGCCTGTTAATTATCTATTATACCTTAAGTACTGTTGTAATTTCAGCATTAAGTGCACATTCCAATGTTTACTTTTATTAAAAATGAAGTATTAAACTGTCAGATTAAACACATAAACTAAACACACAAATTATAAATAAATGTAGTCTTTGCTTGCAAATTCTACTTTGGAGAGTTGTGGAGAACAGCTGCTATATTGTGGGAAAAGTACACCTAGTCCAGGGGTCTGCAAAGTTGGCTCTTTTAAGACTGGTGGACTTCAACTCCCAGAATTCCCCAGCCAGCCAAGCTGGCTGGGGAATTCTGGGAGTTGAAGTCCACCAGTCTTAAAAGAGCCAACTTTGCAGACCCCTGACCTAGTCCAAAATATTGCAGACAGGTGTTATATTTTGCCTACCATGAACTCTGAAGCACTTTGGAGGCTGAAATGCTGCACAATGTAGGGAGAAAGAAGCTAATAGATGTCTGGGAGAGGAGAGAGGAGAAGAAGGTATCCATCTGTGACTATTCATCACAAATGTGTAACTTGTGATGGATCTACTGTTTTTGATAATTAAGTACTTATCAGGTAGTACAAGATGGGAAGACACGGAAAAACCTGGCCCATAGAATCACCAAAAATCAGATACAATTGAATGGATAACATCATCATCATCATCATCACTTACTTATCAGTTGAGAATAAATGGCCTTAAAAACAAATTTCATAAAGAAAAATAATAAAGGACTGATTTGGTTGA
Source organism: Rhabdophis nuchalis (assembly GCA_039707465.1). Classification (NCBI taxonomy): domain Eukaryota; kingdom Metazoa; phylum Chordata; class Lepidosauria; order Squamata; family Natricidae; genus Rhabdophis; species Rhabdophis nuchalis. The sequence goes on along the minus strand of CM077651.1, from coordinate 36,126,126 downwards.
GCAGTTCTTAGCATTCCTGCTGTTCAAGGACATCTGACTGACCACCATGGAAGGGAGTAGATGTAGTGCCAATTTGAAAAACCATTGTATTTCCAGTTATGTTACTTGTTTTGATTTCTCCTTCATGTTAAGAAAAAGTTGGAACTCATTCTGAGCTAACCTGCTTGTTTTTCCACTCTTGCCTGCTGCCGGAGTGGGGGGGGGGGGAAGTCTTCATACAACTGCCAAGCTTTTTTTATCTGTCAATGTCTCAGGCATTCACAGAGAGGTTAGGTTTCCATCATGTTCTGCTTGGTCAAGGTCAGGGGTTGCAGGCTTGTGACCATGGAAACGGGTCAATGAAATCACGGTGCCAGGTTTTAATAAAAATCCTAGTCTTTTGGCTGGGAGCTTCTGCACAGAACCTAGCGTTGGATTCTATGGAAACTGACCATCCTTGGAGTATCCCTGCTGTCATTATTAAGAAGCTTCTGATAGATTACAAGAGATTTGGGTATCATTTTGCATTCTGCTTTTTATATTCTGCTTTGCAATTTGTGTTTTTTTTGAATTAATAATAAAGCTTAAAATCTATCACCCACTAGTCTGCTCAATGTCTCTGAATCCAAAAGAACTAATTGCCTGGGCATCTGGATTGCTACCCTGACTCTTTGCAGAAGACTAGATTGGATAGGCCTCTGGCCTAATTGATCAAGATAACATAGAAAGTCAGCTTCCCTGTAGCTAAACAGCATATCTCAGTGATGGTGAACCTTTTAAGGCTCCCATGCCATAAGGGTGGGGAGCACAGGAGGGTCGTGTGCCGGCATGCCACACTCATAATGCAATGCACCCACCCCAGTGCGCATGCACGCATGACAGGCGCTCCCTCTCCCCATTTTTACATACTTTTGTCACCCTCCCCAGGCTCCAGAGGCTTTATATAGGAGCCTGGGGAGGGTGAAAACACCCCCTCTTGCCCCCTGGAGGCCTTCCAGATGCTTTAGGAGCTTCTCTGAAGCCTCCAGAGCAGGGGTCTCCAACCTTTGCAACTTTAAGTCTGAAGGACTTCAGCTCCCAGACTTCTTAGCTGGCTGGAGAAGTCTGGGAGCTGAAGTCCTTCAGACTTAAAGTTGCAAAAGTTGGAGACCCCTGCTTAAAGGCATCCTAACAAAAATAGAGAATACTGGCATAATGTTACCTTTCTTGGATAGGTATTAAACAAAACAACTTAATTATTGTAAGATTTTTTAATGTATTTCTTTCTCTGTTGTACAGGTAGTCCTCAACTTACAAACATTTGTTTAGTGACCATTCAACATTACAACAGCACTGAAAAAAGTGTCTTATGACCTTTTTCACACTTAAAACCATTGCAGCATCCATCACATGGTCAAAATTCAGACACTTGTCAAGTGACTCATATTTATGATGGTTTGCAGTGTCCCAGTGTACCTTTTGCAACCTTCTGTCCAGCAAAGTCAATGGGGAACCCAGATTCACTTAACAGCCATCTTACTAACTTAACAACTGCAGTGATTCACTTAACAACTGTCTCACTTAGCAACAGAAATTTTGGGTTCAATGGTGGTCGTAAGTCAAGATCTACTTGCATATACATCTTTTTGTTGCTATATGTTATTGTTTTGTTTTTAATGAGGAAAGTGCTTACGGAATCTTGCTGCAATATTAAAAGACTGTAACAACTCCCTAAATAAATTAACCGTCCACATTAATAATACCCAAAAATAGCTACTGCAGGTGAAAGCCATCAGTTAGATAGGACCCAAATCTATCATTTAAATTATAAGAGAAAAAAACCTTTAGATTAAATATTAGAAAGAACCTCTTGACTAGGTAAGCATTTTGACAATGTTCCATAAGTAGGATTCAAATTATTACTTCTGTCTGTTAAACAATACATTAGATATATTTGGATGCAATGGTCTCTCATAACACAACCAAACACTTTCATATACATCATATTAACGGGTTTCTGAAACTTGCTTATTTTAAACTTTCAGAGTATTACAGTATAGCCATAATCTGTGGTAACTAATTTTTCTAATTTCACACAAATGAGTCGTAAGCAAAGTTATAAATAAACATACAGCAATTTCACTGAAATATACATACATAGTTCATCTTGATTATATTATTCAATTTTGGGGCAAGAAGTATTACAAAAAGAACTGAAAAGGAGAAGTACCAAGCCAAATCAAATTTAGTATCTCTGTTTAAATCTTTCAGTTTTTGCAAGACAACCTTACTCATACACTGCTTTATGTTTCCTTGGTTTTTTTTTAAAAAAAAAATCTTTTTGGTGGGGAGGGCGGGGCATCTCATAAATTCCAGACAAAGATGTCAGAAAGGATCTTAGCGAGGAATTTCAAACAGTTGTCAGAAGAGACAAGAAGCAATATTACAACATCTGCAAAGACATTAATGATGGGAACAAATACAGAAACACAAGGAAGTCTTCTAAAAGATCTTTCAACTCCAAAGAGGATTCCAACCTTGAACTGATTTTTAAAGGATACGAATGGACAGATATTAACTGATTATAAGAAAATCAAAAGAAGATGGAAAAAGTATTTTGAAATTTGTATAGTAGAGATGTCTACTTCCAAAATTCAAGCCCACTCATTCCTTAAGTCATTTCTGGATCCCACCTCTCTGGTTTCTGTTCCTCTAGCTAAATGCCTAAGCAACCTAAAATGATATGAGGAAGTTTAGAAGAGAGTGAGTGAGTTAGTGAGAATAAGAATAAACCAATGCAGAGTTCTTGCTTGAGGCAAAATGACCAGGGTCAAATCAGTATACTTTGCACAGGTTATGTGAAGAGTTAACTCTTTAGTAGTCTAGAATCTGAGAAAGGTGGAACAAGAAGAGGACAACCAGCAGCAATATGGATGGACTCAACTATAGCAGTGATGTTATCCCATTGGAAGATGTGAAGGTTAAAGGCTGGAGCCAGATCATCTTGAAGAAATTTCATCCAAGTGGTCACCAAGAGTTGTGAATAGTTTGATCACACAAAATCTGTCTGTCTGTCTGTCTGTCTGTCTGTCACTCACTCACTCACTCACTCACTCACTCACTCACTCATTCACTCATTCTCTTATGAAAGGTAACATGTTTTTTATTGCTGCAGGGATATGCTTAATCTCTTCCTCTGCACTTGTCATAAGGTGGAAGGAAGGGAATGTAAAAAAGAGGGAATAGTATGACAAAGTCCCACTACATCAGTCAATAATTGCTCATTGAAATGAATAGTATGAACAGGAAAGTCCAGTCACTAAACATGAGAAAATGAAGTCAATGCCTTACCATGTCTTAGCAAGGAAGAAACTAGAAATTACAGGAAATGTGAGCTGGAAACTGTTGTGGCCCAGACAGTTCCGGATGAGCTGCTGATGGACTCCTCTATTGAGGAGTCCTATGAGTCTGCTCTGGAGAAGGAGGGCGACCTTGAGAGAGCAGAGAGCCCAGCTGGTCATCAGGAAGCACCTGGGTCTTGGAGTAGTGGGGAGGATCAAGGCCAGTTTGTCCCTGATGCTAGAGTGAGAAGGGCTGAAAAAAGGAGGCTTCAATTGCATCAGAAGTGAACTCATAGGAATTGAATTAGTCCCAGCTGCCTAATGACTGGCCCCTCCCAAGAGGATTTAAAAGGAAGTCTTTGCTAAGAAAGTCCTTGTAGAGAACAACGTTGGGTTTCTAGGTTCATGTTTATTCGTGTTGATTTTCAGGTTCGTGTTTAGTCGAGTTAGGAAGCTTCGTATCTGTTCAGAGTCATTCAGGCAAGCAGCCAAGAGAGTCAGTGGCAAGCAGCCAGTCTTGTGTTAGTCGGAGAAAGAGGGGTCAGAACAGAAACTAAGGCTAATTCACAGCAATTATGAAAAACAAGATAAGGCTGTGATGGCAAACAGTGGCATGTGTGCCAGAGGTGGCATGCAGAGCCCTCTCTGCTAGTAAGTGCACTATCGCCCCAGGTCAGAACTCTATGGTGTTTCTTTTGTGAACTTCTGTTTTCCTGCAAATGATGAAACAGAAGCTTATGAAAGAAAAATATCTTCCCTCATGCAGTGTTGCTGGTGTTGGAATGTCCCACTTTCTGCCATCCAGCTGGTCTTCAGGTCTCTACTGCACATGCACACATGTCCATATTCACACAAGCATGCACCTTTCTGTTTGGGCATGCACAGTTTGGGCATTCAGTGCCTAAAAGGTTCACCATCACTTAGACAAGGGATCTAAGCACTTCAGTAACAGCAACAGTAATGTTGTTATTCTGTACAACTAGGTTTGCTTAAAAGTCACAGGCCATTTATAAAGGAAAAACAGTTTAGATGTTTGCAATAAAAATATAATGCAAAAATTGCAGCACTGCAGCTTTGTAAGTACCAGAAAAACGTAGTAAATGTTTTTTTAAATGAAAAAAAAGGTGCTGTCTTGTTACAACTTTAAGTTGATCACCTGCATCTTTGTAAAAAAGAAGGGAATGGAGCTAGCTGAATATACAATGCACGCTTAATTCATAATTGGAAAATATGCCCATATCAATTAAATCAGGGGTCTCCAACCTTTGCAACTTTAAGTCTGAAGGACTTCAGCTCCCAGACTTCTCCAGCCAGTTTTGCTGGCTGGAGAAGTCTGGCAGCTGAAGTCCTTCAGACTTAATGTTGCAAAGGTTGGAGACCCCTGTGTTAAACAATACATTAGATATATTTGGATGCAATGGTCTCTCATAACACAACCAAACACTTTCATATACATCATATTAACGGGTTTCTGAACCTGGCTTATTTTAAACTTTCAGAGTATTACAGTATAGCCATAATCTGTGGTAACTAATTTTTCTAATTTCACACAAATGAGTCATAAGCAAAGTTATAAATAAACATACAGCAATTTCACTGAAATATACATACATAGTTCATCTTGATTATATTATTCAATTTTGGGGCAAGAAGTATTACAAAAAGAACTGAAAAGGAGAAGTACCAAGCCAAATCAAATTTAGTATCTCTGTTTAAATCTTTCAGCTTTTGCAAGCCAACTGCTTTATGTTTCCTTGTTTTTTTTTAAAAAAAATCTTTTTTTGGGAGGGGGGGGGATCTCATAAATTCCAGACAAAGATGTCAGAAAGGATCTTAGCGAGGAATTTCAAACAGTTGTCAGAAGAGACAAGAAGCAATATTACAACATCTGCAAAGACATTAATGATGGGAACAAATACAGAAACACAAGGAAGTCTTCTAAAAGACTTCCCCAACGATGCCGTAGCGGTGATGTGCCAGTGCCTGGAAGCCGTGCGGATCTGGTTGGGAAGTAACGGACTCAGGCTCAACCCGACCAAGACCGAGTGGCTGTGGTTTCCGGCTGCCCGATTCAACCAGCTTACTCCATCGCTGGCCATAGGGGGCGAACATCTTACCCCTGTGGATGGGGCGCGCAATTTGGGTGTCCTCCTGGACGCCCGGCTGTCCATGGAAGATCAAGTGACAGCCGTGGCCAGGAGGGCGTTTTACCAGGTTCGCCTGTTCGCCAATTGCGCCCCCTATTGGATCGGGACGCTCTTCGCACAGTCACTCATGCGCTCGTGACATCCCGACTGGACTATTGTAACTCTCTCTACATGGGGCTTCCCTTGAGGTGCACCCGGAGACTTCAGCTAGTCCAGAATGCAGCCGCGCGAGCAATTATGGGGACCGCAAGGTCTACCCACGTAACACCGCTCTTGCGCGAGCTGCACTGGCTACCTGTCGTCTTCCGGGTGCGCTTCAAGGTGTTAATTATCATCTTTAAAGCGCTCCATGGCTCGGGACCTAGCTATCTGCGGGATCGGATCCTGCCTCATACATCTTTACGGCCGATTCGCTCCCACAGAGAGGGACTTCTCCGGGTGCCGTCCACTAGACTTTGTCAGCGGGCGACGCCCAGGGGAAGGGCTCTCTCTGTGGCGGGCCCGGCCCTCTGGAACGACCTTCCCGCCGATATTAGAACGACCACGGACCTCCGCTCCTTCCGTCTTAAATTAAAAACTTACTTTTTCTGTCTGGCCGGCCTGGGATAGTCTCCCTGTCTTGGGGGTTTTATTGGGTAGTTTTAGTATAGTTAGTTTTATGGGAATTTTAGCACAGGTTAAGTTTAATTTGGTTTTAGAATTGTTTGTATATTTCTTATTGTTTTTATTCTGCCTGTGCACCGCCCCGAGTCCTCATGGGGAGAGGGAGCGGTTTATAAGTATTAAAATTATTATTATTATTATTAAAAGATCTTTCAACTCCAAAGAGGATTCCAAACTTGAACTGATTTTTAAAGGATACGAATGGACAGATATTAACTGATTATAAGAAAATCAAAAGATGGAAAAAGTATTTTGAAATTTGTATAATAGAGATATCTACTTCCAAAATTCAAGCCCACTCATTCCTTAAGTCATTTCTGGATCCCACCTCTCTAGTTTCTGTCTCTCTAGTTAAATGCCTAAGCAACCTAGTTGAAAATGATATGAGGAAGTTTAGAAGAGAGTGAGTGAGTTAGTGAGAATAAGAATAAACCAATGCAGAGTTCTTGCTTGAGGCAAAATGACCAGGGTCAAATCAGTATACTTTGCACAGGTTATGTGAAGAGTTAACTCTTTAGTAGTCTAGAATCTGAGAAAGGTGGAACAAGAAGAGGACAACCCGCAGCAATATGGATGGACTCAACTATAGCAGTGATGTTATCCCATTGGAAGATGTGAAGGTTAAAGGCTGGAGCCAGATCATCTTGAAGAAATTTCATCCAAGTGGTCACCAAGAGTTGTGAATAGTTTGATCACACAAAATCTGTCTGTCTGTCTGTCTGTCTGTCACTCACTCACTCACTCACTCACTCACTCACTCACTCACTCATTCTCTTATGAAAGGTAACATGTTTTTTATTGCTGCAGGGATATGCTTAATCTCTTCCTCTGCACTTGTCATAAGGTGGAAGGAAGGGAATGTAAAAAAGAGGGAATAGTATGACAAAGTCCCACTACATCAGTCAATAATTGCTCATTGAAATGAATAGTATGAACAGGAAAGTCCAGTCACTAAACATGAGAAAATGAAGTCAATGCCTTACCATGTCTTAGCAAGGAAGAAACTAGAAATTACAGGAAATGTGAGCTGGAAACTGTTGTGGCCCAGACAGTTCCGGATGAGCTGCTGATGGACTCCTCTATTGAGGAGTCCTATGAGTCTGCTCTGGAGAAGGAGGGCGACCTTGAGAGAGCAGAGAGCCCAGCTGGTCATCAGGAAGCACCTGGGTCTTGGAGTAGTGGGGAGGATCAAGGCCAGTTTGTCCCTGATGCTAGAGTGAGAAGGGCTGAAAAAAGGAGGCTTCAATTGCATCAGAAGTGAACTCATAGGAATTGAATTAGTCCCAGCTGCCTAATGACTGGCCCCTCCCAAGAGGGTTTAAAAGGAAGTCTTTGCTAAGAAAGTCCTTGTAGAGAACAACGTTGGGTTTCTAGGTTCATGTTTATTCGTGTTGATTTTCAGGTTCGTGTTTAGTCGAGTTAAGAAGCTTCGTATCTGTTCAGAGTCATTCAGGCAAGCAGCCAAGAGAGTCAGTGGCAAGCAGCCAGTCTTGTGTTAGTCGGAGAAAGAGGGGTCAGAACAGAAACTAAGGCTAATTCACAGCAATTATGAAAAACAAGATAAGGCTGTGATGGCAAACAGTGGCATGTGTGCCAGAGGTGGCATGCAGAGCCCTCTCTGCTAGTAAGTGCACTATCGCCCCAGGTCAGAACTCTATGGTGTTTCTTTTGTGAACTTCTGTTTTCCTGCAAATGATGAAACAGAAGCTTATGAAAGAAAAATATCTTCCCTCTTGCAGTGTTGCTGGTGTTGGAATGTCCCACTTTCTGCCATCCAGCTGGTCTTCAGGTCTCTACTGCACATGCACACATGTCCATATTCACACAAGCATGCACCTTTCTGTTTGGGCATGCACAGTTTGGGCATTCAGTGCCTAAAAGATTCACCATCACTTAGACAAGGGATCTAAGCACTTCAGTAACAGCAACAGTAATGTTGTTATTCTGTACAACTAGGTTTGCTTAAAAGTCACAGGCCATTTATAAAGGAAAAACAGTTTAGATGTTTGCAATAAAAATATAATGCAAAAATTGCAGCACTGCAGCTTTGTAAGTACCAGAAAAACGTAGTAAATGTTTTTTTAAATGAAAAAAAAGGTGCTGTCTTGTTACAACTTTAAGTTGATCACCTGCATCTTTGTAAAAAAGAAGGGAATGGAGCTAGCTGAATATACAATGCACGCTTAATTCATAATTGGAAAATATGCCCATATCAATTAAATCAGGGGTCTCCAACCTTTGCAACTTTAAGTCTGAAGGACTTCAGCTCCCAGACTTCTCCAGCCAGTTTTGCTGGCTGGAGAAGTCTGGCAGCTGAAGTCCTTCAGACTTAATGTTGCAAAGGTTGGAGACCCCTGTGTTAAACAATACATTAGATATATTTGGATGCAATGGTCTCTCATAACACAACCAAACACTTTCATATACATCATATTAACGGGTTTCTGAACCTGGCTTATTTTAAACTTTCAGAGTATTACAGTATAGCCATAATCTGTGGTAACTAATTTTTCTAATTTCACACAAATGAGTCATAAGCAAAGTTATAAATAAACATACAGCAATTTCACTGAAATATACATACATAGTTCATCTTGATTATATTATTCAATTTTGGGGCAAGAAGTATTACAAAAAGAACTGAAAAGGAGAAGTACCAAGCCAAATCAAATTTAGTATCTCTGTTTAAATCTTTCAGCTTTTGCAAGCCAACTGCTTTATGTTTCCTTGTTTTTTTTTAAAAAAAATCTTTTTTTGGGAGGGGGGGGGATCTCATAAATTCCAGACAAAGATGTCAGAAAGGATCTTAGCGAGGAATTTCAAACAGTTGTCAGAAGAGACAAGAAGCAATATTACAACATCTGCAAAGACATTAATGATGGGAACAAATACAGAAACACAAGGAAGTCTTCTAAAAGACTTCCCCAACGATGCCGTAGCGGTGATGTGCCAGTGCCTGGAAGCCGTGCGGATCTGGATGGGAAGTAACGGACTCAGGCTCAACCCGACCAAGACCGAGTGGCTGTGGTTTCCGGCTGCCCGATTCAACCAGCTTACTCCATCGCTGGCCATAGGGGGCGAACATCTTACCCCTGTGGATGGGGCGCGCAATTTGGGTGTCCTCCTGGACGCCCGGCTGTCCATGGAAGATCAAGTGACAGCCGTGGCCAGGAGGGCGTTTTACCAGGTTCGCCTGGTTCGCCAATTGCGCCCCCTATTGGATCGGGACGCCCTTCGCACAGTCACTCATGCGCTCGTGACATCCCGACTGGACTATTGTAACTCTCTCTACATGGGGCTTCCCTTGAGGTGCACCCGGAGACTTCAGCTAGTCCAGAATGCAGCCGCGCGAGCAATTATGGGGACCGCAAGGTCTACCCACGTAACACCGCTCTTGCGCGAGCTGCACTGGCTACCTGTCGTCTTCCGGGTGCGCTTCAAGGTGTTAATTATCATCTTTAAAGCGCTCCATGGCTCGGGACCTAGCTATCTGCGGGATCGGATCCTGCCTCATACATCTTTACGGCCGATTCGCTCCCACAGAGAGGGACTTCTCCGGGTGCCGTCCACTAGACTTTGTCAGCGGGCGACGCCCAGGGGAAGGGCTCTCTCTGTGGCGGGCCCGGCCCTCTGGAACGACCTTCCCGCCGATATTAGAATGACCACGGACCTCCGCTCCTTCCGTCTTAAATTAAAAACTTACTTTTTCTGTCTGGCCGGCCTGGGATAGTCTCCCTGTCTTGGGGGTTTTATTGGGTAGTTTTAGTATAGTTAGTTTTATGGGAATTTTAGCACAGGTTAAGTTTAATTTGGTTTTAGAATTGTTTGTATATTTCTTATTGTTTTTATTCTGCCTGTGCACCGCCCCGAGTCCTCATGGGGAGAGGGAGCGGTTTATAAGTATTAAAATTATTATTATTATTATTAAAAGATCTTTCAACTCCAAAGAGGATTCCAACCTTGAACTGATTTTTAAAGGATACGAATGGACAGATATTAACTGATTATAAGAAAATCAAAAGATGGAAAAAGTATTTTGAAATTTGTATAATAGAGATATCTACTTCCAAAATTCAAGCCCACTCATTCCTTAAGTCATTTCTGGATCCCACCTCTCTAGTTTCTGTCTCTCTAGTTAAATGCCTAAGCAACCTAGTTGAAAATGATATGAGGAAGTTTAGAAGAGAGTGAGTGAGTTAGTGAGAATAAGAATAAACCAATGCAGAGTTCTTGCTTGAGGCAAAATGACCAGGGTCAAATCAGTATACTTTGCACAGGTTATGTGAAGAGTTAACTCTTTAGTAGTCTAGAATCTGAGAAAGGTGGAACAAGAAGAGGACAACCCGCAGCAATATGGATGGACTCAACTATAGCAGTGATGTTATCCCATTGGAAGATGTGAAGGTTAAAGGCTGGAGCCAGATCATCTTGAAGAAATTTCATCCAAGTGGTCACCAAGAGTTGTGAATAGTTTGATCACACAAAATCTGTCTGTCTGTCTGTCTGTCTGTCTGTCACTCACTCACTCACTCACTCACTCACTCACTCACTCACTCATTCTCTTATGAAAGGTAACATGTTTTTTATTGCTGCAGGGATATGCTTAATCTCTTCCTCTGCACTTGTCATAAGGTGGAAGGAAGGGAATGTAAAAAAGAGGGAATAGTATGACAAAGTCCCACTACATCAGTCAATAATTGCTCATTGAAATGAATAGTATGAACAGGAAAGTCCAGTCACTAAACATGAGAAAATGAAGTCAATGCCTTACCATGTCTTAGCAAGGAAGAAACTAGAAATTACAGGAAATGTGAGCTGGAAACTGTTGTGGCCCAGACAGTTCCGGATGAGCTGCTGATGGACTCCTCTATTGAGGAGTCCTATGAGTCTGCTCTGGAGAAGGAGGGCGACCTTGAGAGAGCAGAGAGCCCAGCTGGTCATCAGGAAGCACCTGGGTCTTGGAGTAGTGGGGAGGATCAAGGCCAGTTTGTCCCTGATGCTAGAGTGAGAAGGGCTGAAAAAAGGAGGCTTCAATTGCATCAGAAGTGAACTCATAGGAATTGAATTAGTCCCAGCTGCCTAATGACTGGCCCCTCCCAAGAGGGTTTAAAAGGAAGTCTTTGCTAAGAAAGTCCTTGTAGAGAACAACGTTGGGTTTCTAGGTTCATGTTTATTCGTGTTGATTTTCAGGTTCGTGTTTAGTCGAGTTAAGAAGCTTCGTATCTGTTCAGAGTCATTCAGGCAAGCAGCCAAGAGAGTCAGTGGCAAGCAGCCAGTCTTGTGTTAGTCGGAGAAAGAGGGGTCAGAACAGAAACTAAGGCTAATTCACAGCAATTATGAAAAACAAGATAAGGCTGTGATGGCAAACAGTGGCATGTGTGCCAGAGGTGGCATGCAGAGCCCTCTCTGCTAGTAAGTGCACTATCGCCCCAGGTCAGAACTCTATGGTGTTTCTTTTGTGAACTTCTGTTTTCCTGCAAATGATGAAACAGAAGCTTATGAAAGAAAAATATCTTCCCTCTTGCAGTGTTGCTGGTGTTGGAATGTCCCACTTTCTGCCATCCAGCTGGTCTTCAGGTCTCTACTGCACATGCACACATGTCCATATTCACACAAGCATGCACCTTTCTGTTTGGGCATGCACAGTTTGGGCATTCAGTGCCTAAAAGGTTCACCATCACTTAGACAAGGGATCTAAGCACTTCAGTAACAGCAACAGTAATGTTGTTATTCTGTACAACTAGGTTTGCTTAAAAGTCACAGGCCATTTATAAAGGAAAAACAGTTTAGATGTTTGCAATAAAAATATAATGCAAAAATTGCAGCACTGCAGCTTTGTAAGTACCAGAAAAACGTAGTAAATGTTTTTTTAAATGAAAAAAAAGGTGCTGTCTTGTTACAACTTTAAGTTGATCACCTGCATCTTTGTAAAAAAGAAGGGAATGGAGCTAGCTGAATATACAATGCACACTTAATTCATAATTGGAAAATATGCCCATATCAATTAAATCAGGGGTCTCCAACCTTTGCAACTTTAAGTCTGAAGGACTTCAGCTCCCAGACTTCTCCAGCCAGTTTTGCTGGCTGGAGAAGTCTGGCAGCTGAAGTCCTTCAGACTTAATGTTGCAAAGGTTGGAGACCCCTGTGTTAAACAATACATTAGATATATTTGGATGCAATGGTCTCTCATAACACAACCAAACACTTTCATATACATCATATTAACGGGTTTCTGAACCTGGCTTATTTTAAACTTTCAGAGTATTACAGTATAGCCATAATCTGTGGTAACTAATTTTTCTAATTTCACACAAATGAGTCATAAGCAAAGTTATAAATAAACATACAGCAATTTCACTGAAATATACATACATAGTTCATCTTGATTATATTATTCAATTTTGGGGCAAGAAGTATTACAAAAAGAACTGAAAAGGAGAAGTACCAAGCCAAATCAAATTTAGTATCTCTGTTTAAATCTTTCAGCTTTTGCAAGCCAACTGCTTTATGTTTCCTTGTTTTTTTTTAAAAAAAATCTTTTTTTGGGAGGGGGGGGGATCTCATAAATTCCAGACAAAGATGTCAGAAAGGATCTTAGCGAGGAATTTCAAACAGTTGTCAGAAGAGACAAGAAGCAATATTACAACATCTGCAAAGACATTAATGATGGGAACAAATACAGAAACACAAGGAAGTCTTCTAAAAGACTTCCCCAACGATGCCGTAGCGGTGATGTGCCAGTGCCTGGAAGCCGTGCGGATCTGGATGGGAAGTAACGGACTCAGGCTCAACCCGACCAAGACCGAGTGGCTGTGGTTTCCGGCTGCCCGATTCAACCAGCTTACTCCATCGCTGGCCATAGGGGGCGAACATCTTACCCCTGTGGATGGGGCGCGCAATTTGGGTGTCCTCCTGGACGCCCGGCTGTCCATGGAAGATCAAGTGACAGCCGTGGCCAGGAGGGCGTTTTACCAGGTTCGCCTGGTTCGCCAATTGCGCCCCCTATTGGATCGGGACGCCCTTCGCACAGTCACTCATGCGCTCGTGACATCCCGACTGGACTATTGTAACTCTCTCTACATGGGGCTTCCCTTGAGGTGCACCCGGAGACTTCAGCTAGTCCAGAATGCAGCCGCGCGAGCAATTATGGGGACCGCAAGGTCTACCCACGTAACACCGCTCTTGCGCGAGCTGCACTGGCTACCTGTCGTCTTCCGGGTGCGCTTCAAGGTGTTAATTATCATCTTTAAAGCGCTCCATGGCTCGGGACCTAGCTATCTGCGGGATCGGATCCTGCCTCATACATCTTTACGGCCGTTTCGCTCCCACAGAGAGGGACTTCTCCGGGTGCCGTCCACTAGACTTTGTCAGCGGGCGACGCCCAGGTGAAGGGCTCTCTCTGTGGCGGGCCCGGCCCTCTGGAACGACCTTCCCGCCGATATTAGAACGACCACGGACCTCCGCTCCTTCCGTCTTAAATTAAAAACTTACTTTTTCTGTCTGGCCGGCCTGGGATAGTCTCCCTGTCTTGGGGGTTTTATTGGGTAGTTTTAGTATAGTTAGTTTTATGGGAATTTTAGCACAGGTTAAGTTTAAGTTGGTTTTAGAATTGTTTGTATATTTCTTATTGTTTTTATTCTGCCTGTGCACCGCCCCGAGTCCTCATGGGGAGAGGGAGCGGTTTATAAGTATTAAAATTATTATTATTATTATTATTAAAAGATCTTTCAACTCCAAAGAGGATTCCAACCTTGAACTGATTTTTAAAGGATACGAATGGACAGATATTAACTGATTATAAGAAAATCAAAAGATGGAAAAAGTATTTTGAAATTTGTATAATAGAGATATCTACTTCCAAAATTCAAGCCCACTCATTCCTTAAGTCATTTCTGGATCCCACCTCTCTGGTTTCTGTCCCTCTAGTTAAATGCCTAAGCAACCTAGTTGAAAATGATATGAGGAAGTTTAGAAGAGAGTGAGTGAGTTAGTGAGAATAAGAATAAACCAATGCAGAGTTCTTGCTTGAGGCAAAATGACCAGGGTCAAATCAGTATACTTTGCACAGGTTATGTGAAGAGTTAACTCTTTAGTAGTCTAGAATCTGAGAAAGGTGGAACAAGAAGAGGACAACCAGCAGCAATATGGATGGACTCAACTATAGCAGTGATGTTATCCCATTGGAAGATGTGAAGGTTAAAGGCTGGAGCCAGAACATCTTGAAGAAATTTCATCCAAATAGTCACCAAGAGTTGTGATCAGTTTGATCACACAAAATCTATTTGTCTGTCTGTCACTCACTCATTCACTCACTCATTCTCTTATATCTAGGTAAAGATCATTCCTTCTAAAGCTTTACTGGATCACAGGTTAAAAATTGGAGAACTTTTTTTATTTAGAAACTGTTTAGGGTTTAACAGCCAGAGATAGGGTTAAATAGTTAGGCAGAGTAAGGAGATGATCAGCAAATATTGTTAAAGAGACCTACTCTACTAATCTGATTCCTAAAAAAGGATTTAAATGCTTTTCTGAGCTAAAGGGAACCATAAACCTTAACTAAACCTGTGGTTTTAGCTAAATACCTTGCTGTTGATAAATATATTCAATACAATTATACAATAGCAGAGTTGGAAGGGACCTTGGAGGTCATCTAGTCCAACTCCCTGCCTCGGCAGGAAGCCCTATACTATTTCAGACAAATGGCTATCCAACATCTTCTTAAAGACTTCCAGTGTTGGGGCATTCACAACTTCTGGAGGCAACTTCTGTCCCACTGATTCATTGTTCTCACTGTCAGGAAATTTCTCCTCAGTTCTAAGTTGCTTCTCTCCTTGATTAGTTTCCACCCATTGCTTCTTGTTCTGCCCTCAGGTGCTTTGGAGAATAGTTTGACTCCCTCTTCTTTGTGGCAGCCTCTGAGATATTGGAAGGCTGCGATCATGTCTCCCCTGGTCCTTCTTTTCATTAAACTAGACATGCCCAGTTCCTGCAATATGTTTGAGCCTCCAGTCCCCTAATTCTCTTTCTTGCTCTTCTCTGCACTCTTTCTAGAGTCTCCACATCCTTTTTACATTGTGGTGACCAAAACTGAATGCAGTATTCAACCCATCGCTTCTTGTCCTTGATCTTTGGAAAGTAGATAGATCCCCTCCTCTTCTGTGGCAGCCCCTCAAATACTGGAAGGCTGCTATCCCGTCACCCCGAGTCCTTCTCTTGGTTAGACTAGACACCTCATTCAACCTCTTCACGTTGCCAAGGTTGGCCAAGCCTGCTCCACTGTATATGTTTCAATTCTTGCATCCCTACACAAACCAGTTTTGCAAATTTTCCCCCTCCGAGTTTGATTACAATTTGGGCTTTGAGATAAGGCCTGTCGGAACGGCCATCAAATATTTATACATCGGCCATTAGGTGGCTTTCTGTGGAAGTCATCAGGCAACATCTGATTCCCCCAGAACATCCCGGGGACTCTAGGGAGTTCCTTCCTTCCACCCCTCCACCCCGTGTTTCCTTCCTCCCATTAACCTTGAGGGAACCATGGCCAGCCACAAGCCTCGAATTGCAGCTAGAGTCCCTCTCCTGCCCCCACAAGCCATTTCCTAGAATAACCTTGCCCTTCCCAGGTTCCTTCTGGAGAATACAATGCCGGGAGGAATGTTATTTAAATCAACACCGCTTGCGTGGGATTCCATCAGGGAATTTGGCATAAGGTTAGAGGAGGGAAAAGGTCATTTATAAAAACTCATTAGGGAAAAAAAAACCCTTCCGTTTTTAAGGGCTTCATAATGCACGTTGCATTTACAATACAATACAATAGCAGAGTTGGAAGGGACCTTGGAGGTCTTCTAGTCCAACTCCCTGCGTAGGAAGGAACCTTATATCATTTCCGACATTTATATCATATTCCAAAGACAAGAAGTTTGACTAATTAGTCTTATCAATGCCACCAGACACGGCTTATTCCAATCAATCAATCCAGTGTCATGTACCCTTTCAATACTTTTTAAAAACTATTTCTCACACTGACATCTTCCCAAAATGCAGTTTTGTTATTCAGCCAGTGAAATGTACAATGTCCCTTGCTTTCCCCCATACTTATTCTCATCATCCTGCAACTACCATTAATTTTGATGCCCAACACTCAATTTCAAAATATTTTCCTTCTTCTTTTTATTTCACATGGCTAATTTTATGCTTCTTTTAAAATGTTTTACTCCTTATTTTTTATCTTAAATTTCTCCAGATACGATTAAAAATCATTGTGATCCTGTGGCTTCTTGACCTCCCCCCCCCCCAAATCTGTGTACCTATTATTATAACTTTTTTATTGAAACAGTTACAATATTGTAATTGACGTAACTAGATATTTCACCAAGACATACCTACATACCAAAAGTACTTTTGTACACTTTGTTGTATCCTCGACCTGCGACCGGTCTCGAGTTACGACCGGCTGCAGGTCTTCCAGGCTGCCTCCGGGAAGCCATGGAGACAGGCTGTAGCAAGCCGGCTAACCGACAGCCTGATTGGCTGAGGCGCGCCTGGCGGGAAGCCGGCTCTTGCCGCAGCCTGATTGGCTCCCCGTTTGACAGCTCCATATATAAAGAGCTGTCAAACGCGGGAGCCCCTGTCTATCGCCTATTTCTGTACTTGTACTTTGCCGTTCGCTTTTACTTTGCCTATAATAAAAGACTGTTGCTTTGAGCAAACCTGGCTGGACTCCCTCTGTTCTCAACACCCTCAGAGAACTTAACACACTTTATCAGAAGTGAACATATGAACATATCTGATAAGAGCCAATATATTTTTGCTTGATACATACTGATATATATTTGCTTCCAGGTAGCTCCTACTATTACCAGAGTTGGCTAACAAACTTAGCCAATTCCTTCTGTATTTTAATTCCAGTTATCTGAGAATATGAGTGTTGGTTTGTTTCCCTCCTAACTAGTTACAACTATAAGTCATAGTTAATTCTAAACAAATAATGTGTTGAACTGTCTGGAACATTAGTCACATTCCCAAACAGGAAGGATTAAATAGAAATAATGGAATGCAATATAACACCTTAGTGATAACATTTGGTGATATGTGTGTGCATTCTCGATATGTATGTAGTATGTATAGTATATATAGTTTTGTCCCTTCATAATTTTGATGCCTTATCCACCTGCTTTCCAAATTTCCGTTAAATCCTAATAGAACACATTTTTTAAAAAATGCCTCCTAGGAATTTTCTAAATAAATAAATACGTACAGTTAAAAATGTGTAAAGTGATGAAGAGATACAGTATATGTTACTAAAAACAGCACTTTAATTTAATTTAATTTACTTAAAATCAGTATCCTCAGAAAAGATTCTACAGAATCCCAAGGACAGGGTAAAACAAGAAGAAAAGTAAGGGTACCAAACTTTTAGGATACTGGAAAGCAGATTTCAATATAGTGTTTTTTTTTTAAATCTTGAAAATCTGATGTAGATGTTCAGAATTTCCTCATGTTTTCAGAATGGATTTTCACGTAAGGGAAAAAGTAAGGGAGTCTTTTGTATCTTTAATATCATTTATCTACAATCTAGTGAGTTCTGAGTTCATTTATTGCACTAAACCATGGCTTGCCAAGTAAGGGATACATACACACACATAAACACACACACAGATATATAAATATGCCAAAGTCTTACCAGGCACTTCGGAGGGATTCTGTTTCTTTTCCACATTTCTGCTTTCTGTTTTAACTTCTGGATATTTGGTTATCTTTTCCTGCTTTTCTGTGCTTGTGTTAAGGCTAGTAATACTGGAGGGCTGTAAAGCAGGTTTTCTCGGCAGTGGAGGTTTTGTGTTTCCCTGCTCAGAGGATTTTAATTTAGGTTTGAAGCTGTCATTGGACAAATCAGTAACATTTCCATCTATTGTCTTCCTGATTTCTCCTTTTTCAACTTTCGGTGAAGATGAAGTCACCTCTTCTTTTACTAAATTAAGTTCAGCATTATCTCCTTTCCGTTCCTTTGATTCCTGTCCAATGTCTCTGTATTTCAGCGATAAAGATGTGGACCTAAGTTTGACTTGGAAGGGATTTTGGCTCTCAGAGCTTGAATGGCTTGGACTTGACAGCTGCAGAAGATTACCAAAAGAGTTGCTCAATACTGGTTTTGAACCCAAAGGCTGCGAGGCAAAAGTCTTTGAGTCTAATGCTCGACCAGGAATATTAGATTCTGACTCTAAGGAGGATTTCTGTTTATTAAAGCACCTTTTTTTCTCTTTTGAAGAGTTCATCTCAACGTCCTTCTTTGTCTTTTCACTCTTTGTGGAGGAATTTACCTGCATGGCAAGAGGCTTTTCATGCTCTGAAGCCTCCTTCGTGTTCAGGCTGTTAGATCTTGATCTCCACCGCGCTGATGACACTGAAAACTTTCTCAAGCCACCAAGGTCATTGGTTTCTTTCTCTGCTTTCCCTCCCAATATACCCTCAGATACAGCTGAGAGACGGTCTTCACCATTAGATTCCAGTTTCTCTTGAGTTGCTTTTACTTTGCCTTGAGTCAAAGAAGTTCTCTGTTCCAATGAAGAGTTCCTGCATGAAGCCCGAGAAATACTACTGTTCTCTGAATGGAGTAAATTTGGAAGCTGGGAAGGACTTGTGGATAAAGAAATGACAGAATTGGCCAATAAAGATGTTCTCTTCGTAGCTTCCTTGTTAGAAACACTTTCCAAAGTTTCCTTAGCATCTTTCAATGGTTTTTTCTCTGATGCATCTGATTCCGCCATCATATAATTTTTGGCAGGGATATTTTTAGTAGTTTTCGTGTCATTTTTGGATGGAATACCAGAAATCTGTTTATTTTCTTGGTTTAAAATACTTAAGGGCACAGTACTTAAATTCTTAGGGGACATCTCTAAAGTTTCACAGTGCTCTTTGTCATGTAGTGGAACAATATTTTCTTTGGGGTCAGAAGTTGAAGATTGCCTTACAGTGTGTACTAATCCTTGGATAGATTCACCGCCCTCTGAAGAGTCCTCAGAGCAATGTGAGTCCATCAGAGAAGTGGAGCGTGACATGTAAGTTTTTTCATCTGGGTGACTCAAAGGCTGAAACTCCGAGGAAACTATATTAGACAAAGCTGCATTGTCAGTCAGTTCCTGTAGGCTGGAAGTCACACCTTTGTAGGCTGCTTCAACCGGCACTTCTTTTTCAACACTTTCATCTTCCTCGAGGGTGCAGATCATGTCATTCTGAGACTCAGATAATTTCTTCTGCAAGAAAAAAAAAAGCTTGCATCTTTTTTCTACATCACAACATTACTTTTTTTTAAAATTAGTTTCTCCTAAAATGGAAGTATTATTGATAATAAAAACTTTTGACAACGTAAATTGTGGAATTTTGTGATTTGATTCACTTCAACTGTATTAAATATTTTCAAGAGAAAATAGAATTGTGAGTGGTGCATGTGATGAAATTTGCAAGGCACATATACAGCATAAGAGAGGCCACTATTTCCCTGTGATTTCAATTACATTTCCCTCTAACTTGTTCCCATTGCGTTTCACTATTCAGATGAACCATGACTTTGGGTGCTCCTAAATTCAGGAATTATTAAGAACTACAAATTTTGTTGTCTGATTGCAAAGATTAAGACAGTCATCATTTGAAAATTGTTATAATTCAGAAAAGCCATCCTACCATCTAGGAGGCAACCCTCCATTGATTATCTTTTAAAAAGTTATATATCCATTTTTTTCATTACTAATTAGAAATTATTATACAAGAAATGGAAGAGAAATACTGTTTGTTTCTTAATTTCTTATTTTCTTTCTATCTTTAAAAACTAAATACTGAGACTGTGTAAAAAAGGAGATTTGGAAGTACATCTACGAAGCACCTCTGAACCTTTAAAATAGCTGTATCTTTCAACAAAAGAGAATATTTGTAGCTCATGGTTTAATTGTGGAATCCTTGGTGATTTCTGAGCTTGTTTGTTTGCTTGCGTGTGTTTCATTACTTGACTAGATAACATTATCAATGATAGTGGGTGTTCTAGCATTACCTTGGTGGGTAATGAAATATCTACAAGCAAACAAGCAAGCTGAGACAGCACCAAGAACTGACAGCCACATCTTTGCCCAGCTGAAGTAGCTGCTTCAGAAGCTACTTCCACTTGTTTAGGAACTGATTATTTCACAGTTTCTTCATTCTTCATAGTGCTTTTTAAAAAACTGCATAATTTCAGCCTACAAGTGTGGCTAACTTTATTTTTTACAGTGTAATTTTTATTGGGAGTCTGCAGTATTTTGAAATTAAAGACAAAAATTGACTTTTGAAATATATAGTGACACACAAATGTACTACTTGTCTGCAATTCCTTGAAGCACTCATGCCTTTCCTATGACCATACAGCTGCCCTCTGCAATTGCTACATGATGCTAGGAGAACACGTATGGTTTAATGAAGTGCAGTGGAGGGCTAAATAGTATATACCATGATACATCTTGTTGTCTTAACATAAATTAGAATTCAATGTTATTTCTCAACATGCCTTATACTTCTTGTCTCTATCTACTGTATACATTCTCATTTTCTGTGTAAATAATTATACGATAGTCTTGCACTATCGTAAGTATGTTACGTACACCCTACTACAGTGGTTTATTCAAGCAGTAGCTCAGCATGGGGTGTGAACCAAGCTTGTAACAACAATATTAGGCTTACAGGGACAGGCGATCCAAATTTGTATAAAGCAACTTTTTAGGATCCTAAGAGTACAAATAACTTTAGATCTATTCAAGTGTTTCCTTTCACTCACTTAATGACCACATGACAAAAAAAGCTAACATCTCTAGTAATATAGGTCTTCAACTTAGAAATACAATTGAGTCAAAATACCTATTGCTAAGTGAGACAGTTCTGAGTCTTGCCCTATTTTACAACTTTTCTTACCACACTTGTTAAACTGTAAATTAGGGGGTCAAATAGCAAAGGCCCCTGCGCATCCCCCCATGCCCCATTTTTGGCCTGGACAGCCTCTGTAGCACTTTGTCAACCAAAACCCGCCCTATCCCCTGCCTCATTTTGACTGGCAGGGTGCTGCAGGAGGCTATCCAGCCCCCCAGACCAGCCCATGGAAGAGAACCACAGTGCTGGTCCAGCCCTTGAAGAGATCCAGTTTGACACCCCTGCTGTAAATCATTGCAGTTGTTTTAAGTTAGTAAAACAATTGTTAAGTGTATCTGGCTTCCCCATTGACATTGACCACATGACCCTGAGACACTGCAATTGTCATAATTATAACCTGTTGCCAAGCATCCGAATTTTGATTCCATGACCATGGGAATGCTGCAATGGTGGTAAGTGTGAAAAACAACCATAAGTCACTTTTTTCAGTACCATTGTAACTTTGGTCACTAAATGAAAGGTTGTAAGTTGAGGACTACCTGTATATCGTGGTACCTATTCAATAGGACTGTGCAAAGCATTGGAAAAGCATTTTTCACAAAATGCATCAGTACAGAGGATCCCTCCTTGAGGTGTCAAAGCATCCAATCCTTCAAAATATTTGTGGGGCTACTTCAAAGGCCACCCTTCCCAGCTGTTGGCACATGTATGATTAGACCATCTTTTCACTGGAACCACCCAGCACATCAGAATAGGTGTGTATCCCCATACATGTGCACCAGTGGTGGGTTTCTGCAGGCTTGCACCTACTCGCGAGACCCGGTTGGTGAAATTTAGAGAACCGGTGAGAGGGGGTTCCACCGGCGTACCTGGAAGTAAATCTGGCCCGCCGCTGCCAGTGACCCAAAGGGAAGGAAAGGAAAGGAAAGGAAGGAAGAAAGAAAGAAAGAAAGAAAGAAAGAAAGAAAGAAAGAAAGAAAGAAAGAAAGAAAGAAAGAAAGAAAGAAAGAAAGAAAGAAAGAAAGAAAGAAAGAAAGAAAGAAAGAAAGAAAGAAAGAAAGAAAGAATTTATCATCAAAATTGAGTCCAAAATTTTGGTTGCTAAGCAAGAGCGTTGTTAAATGAGTTTCACCACATTTTAAAAGGTGGCCACTCCCACCCTGTCACATGACTGCCAAGCCACGCCCACAAAATAGGCCACACCTACAGAGTAGGTTCTAAAAAATTTGAAACCCACCACTGATGTGCACAGATAGTTGAGGACAGTTTCTGAAGTAGTTGCTTAAACCTTCTGAAAGTCGTGATTATTTTTGTGTTTTGAGAAAGGGAATATCACTGACTTCAACATGCTTAGCAAAGTGTCCTTTTAAATGCTTGCAACAGCCTTGTTGCTCATCGAGGAGGCTTTTTTTATATTGTTACATCATAGGGAGAGCCGAAAAACAAATCTCCATCCACAACTATTTTCTCTTTCAAATGCTTCCCTCTCCCTCTCTCCCTCCCTCCCTCATCAATTACCAAAGGTAGTCTTCTTATTTTACTAGATCTCTGGTTCCGTGGTTTTATTGAAAGCTTGTGCTTAGCAGCAGAATTATCCAAGCAAGAGGATAATTCCGGAAGAATATCAAAATCAGCAGCAGGCAAACAGCTGCTCTCAAATGTTTGTTCAGTTATAATTGAAGATTTTGACTGATGGGAGAACAGCTGACTTTCTGCAGAACAGGATCTTGAAGGACTTTTTGTGACCTAAAGACAAAGTGGGAAGGAGAACAGCATCAAAGCACAAATCTATAAGAATTTTAAAAGAAAACAGCAACGGGAAATTTCTAAATGTTGTTACATACACTTATTTCATCATCATTGGAATTAACACTGCTTTCAAATTATCCATAGTTTGTTTATATCTATTTTTCTGTAAACAGAACTTAATTTTCCTATTAAATTTATTTATTTCAACTATGGGGGACAAAACAAAAAACAGGAAAAGTCAGAAAAACAGGTACCAAACACATCAACACTTGGGGAAATAGCAAGCAATTTGCAATTTGCTGACATGTATTGTTACATTTAAAATTTTGCTACACCCAAAATAGTCATATTGTACATTAAAAAAATAAAAGTTGTAGGCTTTTCATAGCCATGTTGCATGTGATATTGTGCTTCTTTTCTCTCTTCTTTCAGGAAACTGAAAAGTGTTTGTTTGACAGCTTATCCTCAAAATAAATCTCAAGTTTGGCAAAAGAAACAATGACCTGTGCCTCATATTTCAGAACAATGGATAGTAGAAACAGTTGATTAAAATAGAATGGTAAGCATTGTTACAATATTCTTTATCATGATCTACACACAGTGTTCACTTTGGAAAGAAATGTAGTGATTTCTTTGTGTATTACTTGCTTTCTTCTCCATTTGTAGTGGTCCAATTGTCCCATATTAGCTCTTCTTCAGATGAAAGAATAAATGGGCTCCTTCAAGAGGCTATTCTGCTGGTTACCTGTGCCCACTGATTGAAGAGAGGCAACCATTCTGTCAAAGAGAGCTTTGGGAAAGAATAACAATGCTCTCAAACAGAATAGCCAATAGCCTTCATCAGCAAAGCAGTTGCAATTTTGGCTGTTAAGGGGAAAATGTGGCTGATCAATTAGAGAAAAAGGGCTAATCAAAAGACCTTGGAGATAATCTTGGGACCTATTCAAAATTAACTTTTAAAGACAATCTGGGGAAAATTGTTCAAAAACTTCACACTTTCCTTTGGGGTGACTCCCAGCCTAGCAAATAAAATATGCCGGCATTTGTTTCCAATTCATTTCTTCCTCAACCATGTTTGAAAGAAAAATAGATGACAATACGTGTAATGCAGCTAATGATATCCTTCCTTAATAGCTCTTAAAAAAACTGTTGCAACCCATCCCTGAAACCTTTCTGAGAATTCAGGCATCCCATGAGATATTACAGCATTGCCGTTAAGTATAGATGCAATTAAATTACCTGTTCTTCTTCTTCACTGCCCGTTCCAGTTAAACTCAAAGCGCTATGATGCTTGTGAGAGTCCGAAAACTGTGGGGTGGAATGAGGTAAAGTTTAAGTAATTGATGACAAAATGATATGAAATATAAATAAAAGCTATAGTCCCTATTATGCCAGTATTTTTTTTCAAACATGGAAACTGTAACTTATGTAAACTCCCAGAATTACCCAGCCAGCATTCTGTGATACAAACACAATCCTATACCAATATCACACGGCAACAAGAATGTTTCTAATAGAGCTCTAAAAATTAGGAGAAATCTGTAAATATGATAATGGATATTGTTTTGCGGAGAATACTGACCATATTTTCTAGTATTTACATAGTTTTCTTAAAGAAAATATCAGAGTAAGGGGCTTTCACAGCTGATGAACTGAAGTGTTCTCCATCCAGCCTTGAACTAATCCCTCTCTTCTTCATTGTTTCTATTCCCAACCATTGCAGACTCCTGATTTCCCCCCCAAAATAATGGGTAGCAAAGCTTAATAGATGTTGTTCACCTTAAAGCTTTGTCAAACGAAGGAAGAAAGCACTACTTTAACTTTGCTATAGCTCAGAAAACGTAATGCCTATCTCACTCATACACTGGAAATGAAGTAAAGGCAACCTTATGAGAAAAACCACAGGGGAAAAAGATGTTGCCAAGGCATGTTTGTTCCACAATTAGATTAGTTGGAAAGGCCTTCAGATTAGCTGTCATTTTCTTTCTACTTCTTTTAAAAACTTTTTGAAGCTTTTCTTTCTGAACAGTATCACAGTCCGGAAGGAATCAAATAGATCTCTGAGAAATCTAATACAATAAATATTCCTCTATCATTTGACATGATTCTAGGCCAGCGGTCACCCACTGGTGGTCCGTGGACCGCTGGTGGTCCATGAGAAAAATTTGGTGGTCCGCAGAAAAATCATTTGCATTTTTTTATATTGCACTAAATATTATTTATCTTTTTAAAAAAAAAATCCTATTAGTGGTATGTGGAATTTAAAATTATGAATGTAGTAGTCCCTCAGGTCCAAAAGGTTGGTGACCCCTCTTCTAGGCTATTCCATACAGTTATTCCTATGTTTATGCATTTTTCAAAACACCTTTCCCTTAGAAAAACAGGATCTTATCTATAGCATAAAAATATTTGAGTATCTTTATTATTAAACTTCAGTCATTTACTATTACTACGAAGTGCAATATGTATTTAGTTGATAAACACAATCCATCATTATAAAATGTGTTTCCCAATTTATCCTACCTTTGGTGTATTGGGAATTAGAATTTCTTGTAGCAAATACGTTTCTGGTGGGCTCCTGGGTAAGCCATCGTCTTCTGAACTCATTCCTGCATCCTCCTGTTTTTTGGAAGGCGTTCCAAATGGATAGGTGAGGCCCATCTTCCAGTTTTGCTGGAGTTTCACCTACAGTACCAAATAATTCCGTTTTAATACATTTATTATACTACTAAAATAATATATTTGCTTTCATAAAAGAAAAAATGTTGCAATCACCTGCTGTTCCCAAAATCACAAGCACACGTTCTTTTTGTGCCCAGCAGAAAGATGCATGTGGATAATGTCATTTTATTCAGCCTCTTGCCCTTTACCTTATTTAATTATATACAAGGAGAGTGTGGTTTTATACAATGCTTACTTAGTGTTGTGACCCACTTTTATTAAATTATGTTGTAAATAATAAACAAAACAATGTTGATCCTGCTCTTGGGACCCAAGGCATAGATTAAGGGAGTTTAGTAGCAGGAAAATGAACAAGCAATTATATTCGCAGTTCACAGTTCACAGTTCTTCACACTAATTACTAATAAGGAAGGACAGGATATTTGTTCTGAAACTATGTATAGAATGGGCACCTCCTTACTGCCCTCTTCAAAAGGTACCAATTGGCTTTCAGTGTAGATTAACCGTCATATAATCACCTTGATATTCAAGTTCCTTGGATGACCAAATTATCCGCATCATTAATTTAGAGAAACCCTATTGCAGATGTGCCTGTTGATTCACATGTTGAATATCACACTGCATATATCAAAATCAAACACAAATCTGCAATCATACCAGAAATGAAAGAATCTGGAAATAATGGAAATTAATTATTTCAACAGTATTACCTGCAAAGACCTAATTCGATCAGAAACATTTTCCTGAGAAAATACTCGAACTGGCCTAGGTGGTTCTTGTGAAGTCTCAGAAATGAAAATGCTGTCATGTGACAAAGCTCTGTTTCCCATGATAGTTCTGTGCATCCTAGGAGAATATGGAAAGCTAATAAAACAACACATATTTAAACCTGGTCTTTCTTTTCAAGTAATGAAGTCTATTTGCAATGCAAATTTGAGTAGGAATGTAATAAGGGAAGGAATGGCTGAAGAAAGATGTCCTATAACACAGGGGTCCCAACCTTTGCAACTTTAAGTCTGAAGGACTTCAGCTCTCAGAATTCTCCAGCCATCAAAGCTGGCTGGAGAAGTCTGGGAGCTGAAGTCCTTCAGACTTAAAGTTGCAAAGGTTGGGGACCCCTGCTATAACAGTATCTGACATATTTTGGTCTTCACGATTTTACGTACAGACATTATTTTTGAATACCAGATCCACTAGAGATCTAGATTATCTAGGTAGAGCAAAGTATAATCCCATAATTTAGTTAGAAGAATCTAACCAATAAATTGGCCAATGAATAATTTGGAGTTCAGTCATAAGAGATACCCAACATATTCATAGAATTGAAAAGCATTCTAGATAACACATTTCCAACTGGGGTCTGCAATTCTTCAGACAACTTTAGTCCAGTCAGTTCCAAGCTGAAGTTGTAGCTGCCAAATACTTGTGAGCCAACTACTGTAGGTAGATTAGTCCAAAAATTTAACTCCATGCAAATGCTAAAACTAATTTTATTGAGATAGGCTATAATAACAGAACCTTGCAAATTTGTGCTGTTGAAGTTTAACAATGTATGTTAATTTATGTTATGATTCCAAATATTAAGACTTAAAATTAAATATTTCTTCTTTAAATAAAGGTGCTATAGCAATGGACACACACACAAAAAAGAAACTGTTAGTATGAGGGTCTCCCAACATCTGCTACAAATATGTTCTGTAAAAATAGCAAAGTAATATTAGCCTTCTCCAATCTAGTGCTTTCCATATTTATTGAACTATCATTTCCAAAGCTCTTCTTATCTTGCATAAAGATAAATTTCCAGAATTTTTACAGTAGCTTTTCTGTACATTGACTTTGAAGTCATTTTAATAGTAGTACTAATAGAGGAGATAAAACCATTACGATTTTGTACAACAGCACCTTCTAATGGCAATATTGAGCACAACATTCCTTATTATCATTATAAGACAACATTCTGGAACATTTACTTATTTTATCGACTTCATAAAGTTTACTTTTCCCAGTATAGCTTGCTACAAATGAAAATCACCACAAAGTTTTTAAAAATATTCTAAAATAGTAAATGAAAATACTACATAGCACACATACACACAATAGAACTATGCTGCACCTGCGATCCAAAATTGAAAAGGTGCTTTGGAGTAAGACATGGATACACACCATTCCACCTCTTGGTGCTTTCTTAAAGAAACTGCATCTTTTCCTGGGATTACAAATAGTTACACAAATCCAAGAAATTGTGCTTTGGAATTAAAGAGGCCCAGTCCAGGTTAGAGCAGGCATGTGTATGCTGTCAGGGTCCATTTAACTCAAATGCATTTTTCTGGGAGTGCACAACTATCAGAATCAAGTTGTTTGTGGAGCCTGCCCCACAGCACCTTTTCAGTTTTGACTCTGAATGTCTTGAAAAAGCACTTTGGGATGTTTTGACTCTGAAGCATAAATGTTTAGAAAGCCATGAAATCAAACAGCAGACTGACTGACCGAAAACCTTCCATTCTAGAGATAAAAAGGGAAGAATTTTGGGAGAATGTTATTCTCCCATGTAATACAGGTAGTCCTCAACTTACATCTGCTTAGGGACCATTCAAAGTGATTTATGACCATGTTTTACCCTTATGACAGCATCCAGCATCCCCATGGTCATGTGATTTACATTCAAATGCTTGGTAACTGGTTCATATTTATGACGGTTGCAGTGTCCTGGGGGTCATGTGATCATCTTTTATGACCTTCTGACAAGCAAAGTCAATGAGGAAACTAGGTTCACTTAACAACCATGTTACTAATTTAACAACTGCTGTGATTGACTTAGCAACTGTGGCAAGAAAAGTCGTAAAAAGTCACTTAAAAAAATTCTCAATTAACAACTTTTTTTTTTTGCTCAATTGTGGTTGTAAGTTTGAGGACTACCTGGACTGGGATGGTAAAATGAAGTTGCTGGCAAGATAATGAAGTATGTGCTTGATGTACTTCACCAGCAAGAGTATTCAGAATATTCATTCATTCATTCATTCGTTCGTTCGTTCGTTCGTTCGTTCATTCATTCATTCATTATTCCGTCCCTCTCATTGAACCAATTTCATTGTAATTTTAGTACAATGACAGTAAAGATTATTATTATTGAGACTATCACTATGAACGTCTATTTCTAACAATGCTTGCTCCTCTCCAGCATGAATGGATATCAGAACATTCTTCTAATTATGTTTTTACAATAGCTTCAGAGGAGTATCCTAGATATTCAACAAAGGAAACATTTGTACACATGGAGGATAACCCTTTAGAAATAGCCTTGCTTTTCAGTCAACAACAGCAGCTTGCTTTGCAAAGAAGGAAAAGGCAAGCACGTGACTTACTGCAGATCATCTTCAGAATCATAATCTATATGCCTAGATGGTGTGGCTGAGATATCAATTGCGGACTGGCATGTGTTGATGTTATCACTTCCTGAAGATGTTAATGTTTCTTTCCTTTTTCTTTTCCCAAAGAACTTTTTAATAGATTTAAACTTTGACTTTTTCTTTCCTAAGTGAATTAATGAAAAATAATTCTTTTTATCCTGTTTTTTCAAAGAGACACAAAATCAGAACAAAGTGATATGAGAATCATTCTCCAACTTGGACAATTCCTCAATTTCTATCCCTAAAACTGACTGCAGCTTTCATTGAAAGAGATAGGAAAGTAAGAACCAGAAATTAATAACACTAAAAGAAAATCAACCTTTCCCCCCAAAAAATTGATAATCTAATTTACAAGTATAATTCTGGTTTTAAAATACATACAGGAATAATTAATCTAACCTAAATTGAAATTGCTAAATGTCTATTCCAAGTTTAGAGAATGTCTCAATTCACTCATAATAATATGTAAGCTTCAGAATGAGCATATAGAGCAGGGGTCTCCAACCTTTGCAACTTTAAGTCTGAAGTCCTTCAGACTTAAAGTTGCAAAGGTTGGAGACCCCTGATATAGAGGACTATATTAAGCATACAAATATTTTTCTTTAAGAAGCTAAGGTACTATATTTCTTTCACATAACCTTCCACTTTCCCATAAATAAGAATCAGTGAATTCAATGAAATTCCTTTTCAATAGAATATCCATAGGATTGTACTGCCAGTTGATAAATATTTTTGTTTTAAAATATTACTTTCACTATTTGGTCACCAAGTGAAATACGTTTTTCTAAGTTCTTATAAGTCAGAAGGTACCATCTTGATCTTTAAAAAGTAAGGCAATGTTACTCCCAAAGGTGAACATATACAAAACATAGTTTCTTCTTTGGAATAATTGGAATAATTTCCATTCATATACAAATCATACAACAGCTGCCCTCCATCGACAGTGGTCCAGCTGAGCGGTCCGAGGTTGCTCTTGAGACACCATCTTGGGAGGAGTTTGATTTTGTTACTACCGAGGATATGGACAAGTTGTCAAAGAGACTTAGGGCTACCACATGTTTAT
The DNA here is from genome assembly GCA_039707465.1 of Rhabdophis nuchalis. Lineage (NCBI taxonomy): Eukaryota > Metazoa > Chordata > Lepidosauria > Squamata > Natricidae > Rhabdophis > Rhabdophis nuchalis. Next base: position 36,096,227 of record CM077651.1, on the reverse strand, counting down.
TGGACCCGTGTCCCTCCTGGCTTGTACTGGCATCCTGGGAGACGACACGAGGCTGGCTCCAGGGCATTGTCAACGCATCTTTGAGTGAGGGGTCCTTGCCTGCCGTCTTGAAAGAGGCGGTAGTAAGGCCCCTCCTCAAGAAGCCGTCCCTGGATCCAGCATTACTAGAGAACTATCGTCCCGTCTCCAACCTTCACTTTTTAGTGAAGGTTGTTGAGAGTGTGGTGGCCCAACAGTTTCCGCGACACTTGGAGGAAGTTGATTATCTAGACCCGCGCCAGTCCGGCTTCCGACCTGGGCATAGCACCGAGACGGCATTGGTTGCGTTGGTTGATGATCTCTGGAGGGCGCGGGATAGAGGATATTCCTCTATCCTAGTCCTATTAGACCTCTCAGCGGCTTTTGATACCATCGACCATGGTATCCTATTGCGCCGACTGGGGGGGTTGGGGCTGGGAGGCACCGTTCTACGGTGGTTCTCTTCCTACCTCTCTGGTCGGTCGCAATATGTGTTGGCAGGGGGGCAGAGGTCGGCCTCGAGGCCCCTCGTATGTGGGGTACCTCAAGGGTCGGTCCTCTCGCCCCTACTGTTCAACACATACATGAAGCCGCTGGGCGAGATCATCCGTGGTTTTGGGGTGGGATATCATCTGTACGCTGATGATACTCAGTTGTACATATCCACCCCAGACCACCCCAACGATGCCGTCGAGGTCATGTCCCGGTGTTTGGAGGCCGTACGGATCTGGATGGGTAGTAACAAACTCAGGCTCAACCCGTCCAAGACTGAGTGGCTGTGGCTTCCGGCACCCCGGTTCAGCCAGATTATTCCAACTCTGGCCATTGGGGGCGAAACACCGGCCCCCGTGGAGAGGGCGCGCAATTTGGGTGTCCTCCTGGATTCCCGGCTGTCCATGGAGGACCATGTGGCGGCCGTGGCCAGGGGGGCTTTCCATCAGGTACGCCTGATGCGCCAATTGCGGCCCTTACTGGACCGGGCTGCCCTTCGCACAGTCACTCAGGCCCTCGTGACCTCTCGACTCGACTACTGTAATGCTCTCTACATGGGGCTTCCCTTGAGGTGCACTCGAAAGCTGCAGTTAGTCCAGAATGCAGCCGCGCGGGTGATTACGAGAGCGCCTAGACACTCCCACATAAAACCTATCCTGCGCGAGCTGCACTGGCTTCCTGTGGTCTTTCGGGTGCGCTTCAAGGTTCTGACGACCATCTTTAAAGCGCTCCATGGCTCGGGGCCTAGTTATATGCGAGACCGCCTCCTGCCCCATACATCCCTCAGACCAATACGCTCCCACAGAGAAGGCCTCCTCAGGGTGCCGTCGGCCGGACAATGCCGACTGGCGACACCCAGGGGGAGAGCCTTCTCTGTGGCAGGTCCAGCCCTTTGGAACGACTTACCCCCTGAACTTCGCACCATCTCTGACCTCCGCCTCTTCCGCAAGTGTCTTAAGACACATTTGTTCCATCTAGCCGGCCTAGCGTAGCCTCCTATACTGACTTTTAGATAGTTTTTAAATTTGGGGATTTTAATCTGGTTTTAGCACAGGTTCTATTGAATTAGTTTTTTAAATTTTATATGATGTTTTGTATGTATTTTAATTTTCCTGTGCGCCGCCCTGGGTCCGTTTGGAGAAGGGCGGGGTATAAATTGAATAAATATAATATAAATATAATATAATATAAATATAATATAATATAATATAATATAAAATAAATATATATAATATAACAGATGGGTTGATTAGTTATGTACATTTTAACTGACATTAAGATTAAATTGGATAATTGACCTAAAAGAAACAGTGTTCCTATTCTGCACAATGAAAAGAATTGCTAGTATTTTTCGGATTATAAGATGCACCGGTGTATAAGATGCATCATGATTTTGAAGAGGTAAATTTTTAAAAAAGGGGTTTTGCATTCTGCAGGCCTCCCAAACCCTCTGCATGCCTCGGTTGTTTTGCAAAAATGTGGGGGGGAAGCATGCAGAGCTTTGGGAGGCTTGTAGAGTGCTCCTTGGGGCTGGGAGGGGGCAAAAACGAACAAAAAACAGCCCATTTTTTGCAAAAACTGGCTGGTTTTTTGCAAAAAAAAGGGGGGGCATGCAGAGACTTTGGGAGGCTTGTAGAGTGCTCCTGGGGGCTGGGCGGGACGAGCAAAAACACTTTTGCAAAAATGCTGTATTTAGTGTATAAGACGCACCTAAATTTTCACCCTCTTTTTTGGGGAAGAAAAGGTGCATCATATACTCCAAAAAATGTGGTAGTTATCAGTATTTTCTCAAACATATATAATTATAATGAGACACGTACCTGAAGCTTCTTCCCCAAATCCTTCTGCTTCTTGAAGCTTGATATCCATTGTCCTTATAAAATTCATACACTGTAGTAGTAGTAGTCTCTAACATAGAAACATAAAAAGTAACATTTGAAAGTTGAATGCATGTTTGCTTTTATTGACAATATCTACTTACTCCTGACCACAGTCACTTTATCAGCTATGAACCTTAGTCAGGGTTTCCCATTCAGTGGCCAAATCCTGGTCATATCTTTAAAAAGGATTTTTAAATTGGAATAATCCTGTCACCCAGTCTTGAAAAAAGGATTATTATAAATGTGTCAATATATTGGTATTTTAATACAATATTGCTTAGTTAAAGTAATTTACACCAAGTGTTTTCATAGCTGAACATTTTAACATACAAACTAATTGATTCCCTGAATTATATCATTGCTCAAAAATGATTGAGAAACTGCTTGCTTTGTTTATTTGCTACCTCTCAGGGCTCTTCCCAAATTTAATACAGGTAGTCCTTGACTTATGACCATGGAGATTCTCAGTCATCCAGGTCATGCTTTTTTGCAAAGTCCAGGGGAACTTTGAGGTTCCCCTGGACTTGGGGTGGGGGGGAAGCACCTTTGGGACTTGATTTATGGACTTCACTTCCGGCTTTTGACGGCGACGGATGGGCTTTGAGCTTCGTCTGCCGATGCTTTCCTAGTGGGCCCCTTTGGGGGCACAAGGAGTCCTGGAGGGGCTTCTTGCCGAAACCGGCAGCTTGTCGGGACCCCCAGTATGTCGGCAGTCGGCGGGGGGCACCCTGACCTCGCCCCAGGCATTGGGATGGCACAGAGGGGGGGCAAACACTTGCCTCTTTGCCCGATGATTTTCACAGGTAATATCCCAATTTGAATGTGTGACTGGAATGCCAGTGATGGAAGGCACCCCCCAAACCCCTTGGATGATCGTTTGAAGCCAGACGGCAGAAGGAATGTGAGTTTTGTTCAACAATTTAATGGGAAAAAGAGGGGGGAGGTTTTTTTTCTTCCTAACTCCTCCCTCGGAACAAAACGGGACTTGATTTATGATGATCATTGAGCTGAAATTATGGGCATAAGTTGTGTCGATCATTAAACAGGTCATATGTATTTATTTGTTTCTTAAATTTATATGCAGCCAATCTCTCTGATAGTGTGACCAACCCAATTTTACAACATGTTCTTCATTACTTGTTAAGAAAATCACCATGGTCATCAAGCAAATCTTCAATTATTAAGCAAACCCATGGGAGGTTTTTGCTGGAAACCAGAAGTAAATGCCAATTTCTAACTAAAAGTGTTGTAAAACACAGTCATGTGTTTTGATTTTATGAACTACCTGCAAGTTTGTTGACCATTTTATTAGGGGTTTCAAGACTCTGGTGAAATTTGAAAATCTCCCAAGTGACTTTGCTCACTCCTAACCAAAGTACAAATACATTTACTCCAAATCTTCTAAGGACATTATATGCGGTTTTCATTGATTCTGGTTTTCCTGCCTTCAATTTTGTAAGATTTTAGATGAAGTAGGCTACTATGCAGTTACTATGTATACCTCATGGAGAGAGAACTGAATACATTATGTCATTTTATAAGATGTAAAAGTTAAATTCTGTTCCACATGGGTTCATTTTCTGGTCTTGCATCAGACAGATACAGTACTTTTTTCCTTGCATATTTTTTCTGTCGATATTCTCCAATTAGAGGAATAGCTCCTTTCTATGAAAAGAGTCCAGTTACTTTATTTATCTGGCTGTGTTTAGGGTTAGAAGGAATTAAGGACAAACATATGATGTTCCCTGGAGGTGCTTGGAAAGTGAGATGAATGACAGAGAATTCATATTTAACACACTGACTATTTTAGTCTGCATGGTGTAAGTTTTGTGTTATTCTCTATGCCCATTTACTAAGGCTATAGTTTGGATATTAATTTATCTTTAAAGTTTAAACAAGGAGTTAAGAATGTGCTACTGTCCAGTCCCTACAGTTATGAATCTTATATAAATAAATACGCAACAAGAATTTGTTCAAAACCGCTAATCCCCAAAAGCACTGCAGCGATCGCTTCCAAATTTTCACATAACATTCCTTTCAAATACGGCACCAATGATATATATATAGATTGTGTAGATGTCACACCTGTGCCAGGTACACGCAACGGAAATGTAAAAAATTGTAAAAAAGGTAGGTAGATGGATACAGAGAAGCAGTGGGCCACAGGTATTTTGTCATCCTTTATGACATAAGTTATTCTGTCCATAGGATTCAAGGAGAAATACAGTAGGTAGATAGGTAGGCAGCTATAGGGATAGAGAGAGGGAGGGAGAAATGCAGTAGGTAGGTAGATAGGTAGGTGGATAGAGGGAGAAATACGGTAGGTAGGTAGGTAGGTAGGTAGGTAGGTAGGTAGGTAGGTAGGTAGGTAGGTAAGTAGGTGGACAGAGAGGGAGAGGGAGAAATACAGTAGGTAGGTAGGTAGAGGGAAAGAGGGAGAAAGGGAGTAGGTAGGTAGGTTGGGGGGTTGTACGGTGGTTGTGTGTACGTGTTTGTGTGTGCAGGTGTAGATCTACACGCAGATTGGTTGGCCATTTAACCAGACTGGGCCACAGCAACACGTGGCTGGGAACGGATAGTATTTAAATAATTGTATAAAGAAGAACAATAATTGAAAGTGATGAATTTTCAGGCTCTGGAGTATGGTCGAAAAGCAAGGAACAGTATAGCCTCAAATATTACAATTTTTTAAAAACATAATTAGAGCCAGTTTGGTCTAGTAGTTAAGACTCCAGATTATGAAGTGGGAAACTGTGAGTTCGAGTTGTGCCTTAGCCATGAAAACCAGCTGGGTGACTTTGGGCTAGTCATTTTTCTCAGCCTAATCCACTTCACAGAGGAGTTGTTGTTGTCGGGAAAAGTTTATCATTTTATCCTATATCTTGGGCAATACATTTCAAATGTCTAACTTATAGTTTATCTTGACAGTGCTCCTAATGAGCCTTCACTTTAGCCATCCCAGCAACAGGTTACATGGTCATGCCAAGAAGGAAGAAAAGAATACAACTCTGAACTGACTTTCAAAGAAGATACACAATGTTCAGTATTCTCAGCAGACTTTAAAGCTCTACAAACAGAACCATATCCTGCATTTATTTAGCAAGTAGAGGCATTGCTAGGACAGCAAGAAAATAATTATTTTTCCAGCGCTGCTTCAACAGACTTTTTGCAAATATAAGCTTTTTAATGATGCACGACAAAAAAATTAAACTTTCCCTTAAACTTCTGGCGGGGTGATTTTTCTTGCTTCTTTCTCTTTTCTTGAATATATTCATTGTTTATTTTTCAAGGTTTTTATTATTTTTACTATTTATTTCTTTAACCAAATGTTTTTTATTTCTTTTTGTTTGTTTTTTTGCTTAATGTTTTTCAGCAAAGTTGCTTTTTGAAAAAATTATTACATGTTATTTTTTATTCTTCATCTATGGAAATATTGGGGTGTTTCGCATTTAGGTTATCGTTAATTACCAATTGGAATTGGAATATAAAAGAGCTTAGATATCCTTTGAAGAGAAGATACATTTTGACTAAATGAGGGTACTATAACAGGCAAAATCTCCCTGTCCTCTGACAGACATTACAAACTTCCCTGGGAGACGTTATTGATGAAAAGAAAACAATCTCAACTTGCTGTAATAATTCTAGGCAGCAGCCAAGCTTATCTGACATTAACAATAGCCACTATGTGATAAACACATTTCCTCATCTGACGTAATCCCCAAGGATCTAACACAAAGCTGAACAAGCTGGAGTTTATTAACATGGAACATAATGCTAAAATATTCACATAGCATTCTTATGGTGCCATGATAGAGCTCTCTTCTTTCACTGGAACTGCTTGAAATCCTATCCTAGGTGACATTTTATTTCCTCTGTTGTTAAAACTGTAAAGCAAACTTGGTTCTATTAAGTAAGAAATTACAGTATATATATTTAAATCAAGACCACCTGGAAATGTCAACTGGTCCATGCATAGTAATGAAGGTCCCTAGGTTTGCCCATGTAGCATCTTTGTAGTGCAAGCTGCACTGGCTTCCTCCTTCTGGGTGCAATTCAAGTGATGTTTCTTACCTTTCAATCCCTATATGACACAGAGCTATATTATTTGTGGGGCCATCTATTCCTAAGGACACCTACCCATCCTACCGAGTCAGACATGATGGGCATGCTCCTAATCCCTTCCCCTAAATATTGCCATAAAATGAGAACTAGGAAATGTTCCATTTCTGTGGCAGCTGCTACCCTATGGAACAGTCTGTCCCATGAATGTCCCAAAGGTGCTTTTCAAAAGGCAACTAAATTTCCTCCCTTGAAAACGTTTTGTTTCTCATCCAAGAAGCTTCTTCAGTTCTTGAAAAAGTGAGTATTGAAGAAGCTTCTTGGATGAGAAGTGAAATTTAAAAAAAAAATAACCAAGAAAGTCCAGCTGCCTTTTCAAAAAGCATCTTTGGGACAATTATGACCTGGATGATTGTGAATCTCCATAATATTCTGCCCCAGGAAGTTCAGGAGGTCTCTGCCCTCCTAGCCTTCATAAAACACTGAAGATCTGGCTTTCCCCCCAGGTTCTCAGCTAAGATTAGATAACTGTATATCTGAAGTTTAACTTGGCACCAGGTTTTTGTTGTTTTCAGTATTTTAATATAGCTGGATTTATAATTTTAATATGATTTGTATGTTGTTTTAACTTCTAATTGGTAGCTGTCCAAAGTTGGTTATAAAATGGGCAGCTGTATGAAACTTTTAAATTAATAAATACCAATCAAATATGTGATCTTTTTTTAAAAATATCAGTTTTCAATTAAAAAAATTAAAAGTAACATACAGGAAATATACTTACTTTTACCTATTGATTATTGTTTGTTTAATTCTTCAGAAAAATATTATATAATCATCTAAGATGAAAAGTGCCTCTTTTGATGAACTGTTAAAAGATACTATAGTCCATTTTGTATGAAATTTAAAAACACAGACATCTTTATTTGAAACTTAGTGATTTTAATTTTTTTCTTCAAAAACCGATGTACTTTTAAAGTTTTAGAAATATTTATTCATTATGAATTTGAATTTTATGACATGTTAGGTTCCTTGTTTATTTTATTTATAACATTTTAAAATGTTTTTCACACCTATTTGCATTCTGCCCTTTCATTCTTTTTTCATGTCGTTTATTTTTTCTTGTTTAAATTCATTCTGTAAAATATGTAATTAAATATCTATTAAACACATCTAAATCCAATTAATTTTCTACACATTGGGTGCCAATGAGACTTTTATTTCAAAGAGATTGCAATATACCCAACTGCCTGATACTAATAAAAGTTAACCAACAAAAAGCACCATTTTCAGAAAACAGAAGCAAATTACTTTCAATGCATTTTGAGCTTTATAATCAATCCTTCATAACTGACTTTTTATTTCCAGAGATATAGGATTAGTAGATGAGAGACAAGCATGCATAGTGCTAGCAGTATTTCTTCTGTCTATGGAAGATCAATTTAACACCAATATCTTCAAGAACTAAGACACTGGAATCTGGAATCTTAGTGCCCTTTTCCAACAATCCCAAATGCTCATTCCAAATTCCATAACAACCAATTCCTCCTTTGGTGAATTGAGGCAAAAGAAATTAGCCTTGTACCTAGGCTGATATGTCACCAGATAGATGATGTTTGAATTCCACTTGGGCTTCCTGTCCATTAACAAGCATCTGACATTTTAATAGCAAAGCAAGAAAAGGGATTCTATGGACACACTGTCAGCTGCCTCCCCGTGCTTGCTTCACTGATATGTGGTGATACTCTCCTGTTAACTATGGAGAAGGAAGATGAAGGCGGGGATGCTTGGGAAATTGAAAGTAGGTGCTGTGTCTTCTTGAGACGCTGTTTCAAGGTCTCCAGCTGGAAGAAGGAGGGAGTGGCATACCAGACCACACTGAACTGACCATTAGGAAAACAGCTTGCAAGATTTGAATTGGTTACCTTGGGTTGGGAAATGAAAGACAGTTGAGGGGGGCAAAGTATATCACAGGAATTTTGGTATGTGGATCTTAGTTCTGGCTCTGCATTACTGCAATACATTTGACTTCTACTAAAAATATAGCTTTCTCAGCAAATGCAGTCAAGGATAGTTTTCTGTTTAGAGCAGGGGTCTCCAACGTTTGCAACTTTAAGTCTGAAGGACTTCAGGTCCCAGAATTCTGGGAGCTGAAGCCCTTCAGACTTAAAGTTGCAAAGGTTGGAGACCCCTGGTTTAGAGGTTTAAGTCTGTGGCAGGTCTGACACACACGTGCCATTTTTGTCTTTACTTATGAGAATACAGTATGCTATTGTCCAAGTTTTATTATTTTAATAATTTACCAATATCCAATTTAAAAAAATATTATCATTTTCTCCACCAGAAACCAAATATAATGTAACTGATTTCAAAAATATTACTCAATATTATCATTGTGTTACAATTGCTATGAAAAATTACAAGGGAAAGACGATGATGCCAGATTAAAATATAATACAAATATATTACCGAGAATAGGGAGAATACACCAGTTATTTTGTTTGCTGCATCTTAAAAAATAGTGAGTGATAAAATGTGGCATACAATAAACTTTGAACTCATAAAAATTGATTGTTTGTAATCTTTGCATGTTATTTTGAGGGAATATCAATATATAAAATTTTGCTTTGACTCTGTTTAGTTTAATAAATTTGTTTATTACAAGTAAATAAAAATTAATAATCACCAATCAATTCAAATAGCATATCGAAAATGATCTAACTATCACTTTAGTATCTTGACTGCAAAAATGGTTGGAACTTAATTGCCACCCCACTCCAATTGATGGCAGGGCTATTCATAATATAACCAAATAACTAAAATACAATACAATACAGGAAAAAAAACAACCAACCAAGAACAAATAAGAAAACAGGTGAAGAGTGGCAAATCAGGCTAACAACAACAGACAAAGAGGCTCCGAGACACTTTAGAAAGCGATCGGGGTGAAAGCTATATATGGGTGTATGTATAAGTCCTCAACAACCGACCACAATCTATCCAAAAATTTATGTTGCTAAATGAAACATTTTGTTAAGTGAATTTTATCCTCTTTTACAAACTTTCTTGTCACAGTTGCTAAGTGAATTACTGCAGTTGTTCAGTTAGTAACATGGTGGTTAAGTTAACCTGGCTTCCCCATTGACTTTGCTTGTCAGAAGATCACAAAAGGTGATCAAATGACTCCAGGACATTGCTACTTTCATATGAACCAGTTGCCAAGCATCTGGATTTTAATCTAAGTTGCTTCTGTCCTTGATTAGTTTCCACCCATTGCTTCTTGTTCTGCCCTCAGGTGCTTTGGAGAATAGTTTGACTCCCTCTTCTTTGTGGCAACCCCTGAGATATTGGAACGCTGCTATCTCAGGGGCTGCCACAAAGAAGAGGGAGTCAAACTATTATCCAAAGCACCTGAGGGCAGAACAAGAAGCAATGGGTGGAAACTAATCAAGGAGAGAAGCAACTTAGAACTGAGGAGAAAATTCCTGACAGTTAGAACAATTAATCAGTGGAACAGCTTGTCTCCAGAAGTTGTGAATGCCCCAACACTGCAAGTCTTTAAGAAGATGTTGGATAGCCATTTGTCTGAAATGGTATAGGGTTTCCTGCCTAGGCAGGGAGTTGGACTAGATGACCTCCAAGGTCCCTTCCAACTCTGCTATTGTATTGTATTGTATTTGTATTTGTAAATCATATGATCATATGACCATGGGGATGCTGCAATTGTTGGTGAGTGTGAAAAAATGTCATATGTTACTTTTTTCAGTTCTATTATAACTTGCAATGGTAAACAAACTGTTGTAAATTGAATACTACTTGCATATATTACACTTTCAAAATATTCCAAATTCCTACACATGATACATCAGTTGAATTGTATAAAATGTGTAATATTTTCAATGTTTTTTCACCAATGGACTATTGCAGTAGAGATAATAAGAGATCATATGTATCTCAGTGTTGGCAGGTTGTGCTGTTAGAATTCTCTGAGTGAATGTTATGGGTTGCAAATTTGTCATTATCATAGTACGCAACATCTCCACTACAGGTGATACTAAGAAGTAAGGCTTTTTATCTGGCAACATTTATTATATGTTTATTTTTAAACACCTTTACTCATGAGAATTGCATGTATTTCCAGGATTACTGCAATCACAAAAATCTTAGAATTTAATTTAATTGTTATTGCATCATGATGCTGAAACAATGCTCATCAACTGAATTAATTTTATAAGCAAACACATGCAGGTAGGGACAGCCTTCTCTCTCTTAATGCTTCCCCACTCACGCCAGTAAAACTTCTGTGTCATGGAAGCATTTACTGAAAGCAATCTGAGTTCTCACTAACATTTTTTCTCCAAATGTCAGACCTGCCTCACCTTAAGCTTCTAAGTAAAAACGATCCTTAACACCATCAGGTTGAGTAAGGTAGAAGCCAGGTGAAATATAAAAGTGCAAAGCTGGGACTGAAATTCGTGTGCCAAACCCCAAGTGAAACCTTTTTCCCACTTAAGCAGTTCCCATGGCTGGTGCCCCACTGTCCAATCAATTTCAAAGAAGATATTTTAGAAATGGCCACTCTGATTGTAGGCTGGTTTGCAGCTGCATTCCTCTCATCGTAGAGTGACCTTGAAATGCCGTCTTGGCAGGCGCCTTCACTTTCTTCACTTTCACTCTCCCCCCTCTCCCCCTCCTCCCAGGGTTTATGGTAGACTGGTACGGAAACAATTGCAGAACGCAGGCATGAGGTGAGGCCTCAAACAATAGATTGGGACCACATCACTATGTCCTTCACAGTCTTCTGAAGGTTGAAAAGGGAACTGAAGTAGTCAGCTGCTCCAGAAAACCATGTCTATCTCTCTGCCTCCATCTCTACATGGGGCTCCCCTTGAGGTGCACCCGAAGACTTCAGCTTGTCCAGAATGCAGCCGCGCGGGCAGTTATGGGAACCTCTAGGTTTTCTCATGTAACACCGCTCCTGCGCGAGCTGCATTGGCTGCCTGTCGTCTTTCGGGTGCGCTTCAAGGTGTTGGTCATCATCTTTAAAGCGCTCCATGGCACGGGACCTAGCTATTTGCGAGATCGCATCCTGCCCCATACATCCCTGCGGCTGATTCGCTCCCACAGAGAGGGACTTCTCCGGGTGCCGTCCACTAGGCTGTGCCAGCGGGCGGCGCCCAGGGAAGGGCCTTCTCTGTGGCGGGCCTGACCCTCTGGAACGACCTTCCCCCCGAAATTAGAACAACTACGGACCTCCGCTCCTTCCGTCAAAAATTAAAAACGCACTTTTTCCGCTTGGCCGGCCTAGGTTAGTCATCTGTTTATTGTTTTAATTGGTTTTTAAGGGGTTAGTTTTTAGCATTTTGGGTTTTTAGCGCAGGGATAACTTGTTTAATTTGATTTTTATATATTTATGATGTATTTATGGTTGTATGTTTTTTAATTCCCCTGTGCACCGCCCCAAGTCTCTTTGGGGAGAGGGAGCGGTCTATAAGTTAAATTTATTATTATTATTATTATTATTATTATTATTATTATTATTATTATTATTATTATTATTATTATTATTATCTCAGAAGCTCTAGGAATAAAGGGTGAGGACCATGTACAACTTTAACAGATTAACAGAGTTGGAAAGGACCTTGAAGGTCATCTAGTCCAACCCCCTGCTCAAGCATGAGACCCTACATGTGCCTCTACCTAAGATCGAAGTCACAACTTCCTGCTTGTGAGGCAAGAGCTCTACCTCTAGGCCACAGCAGCTTCCCTGAGAGAGTCCAGGTTTTTTTCCTGGAGCAGTGAGGCCCAAATGCTTTTCTGAGATGGTTCTCAGTCTAACATTTGAGCAAGAAGATCGTGAAGACTATGGATGCTGTTTCTGCACAGTTGGCTTCTTGCCTACTTTTCCTCCAGTGCCTCCACCTGAAACCATCCATCCAAAGAGTGGCATTTGCTAAAGTAGATGTCCCTCACAAATTCTTTCTAGGGTATCTTTGGCTTTTCTTGTTGGAACTAGCTCATTAAATGGCCTATAATTCACACTGATCCTCTAAGCAGAAACATATGGAACCCTTTCAGCTTTAGATTTCTAGTCGTGTATCTCGCAGTAAAGCTGATAAATCTAATACACAATTAGGGAGAGGATCTGGTAGGTCATAGTTAGTTCATGATTAGGAATTTAGTTATTTTAGGGGAAATTATCAATAATTTTAATTAACTAAATAGCAACTACATCCATTTTATAGGAATCTATCATGTTGTAAACTGAGTAAACATAATATCTTGTCTCATTTTATTGCATTGGTCATATAATTGTTGAAAAGGAGAGCAGGAGCTGACAGTATAGTGACTTCATACTCAAGTAATTAAGACCCCTACAACTCTGTTAATTTAGAAGCATTGTTATTATTATTGGCAGGGATAGTTTACACCAGATCCAGTAGAAGTAGTAAAGATATGATGATTACTCATCATCTACATTGGCTTATCAGAATTAAGAGAAAAGAAAAAGCAATTGGCTAAACTTCATACTAACATTGCAAGAAGTAATACAAGGTGATATTACTTACCTTGAGTGAACTAGCACAATTTCTGCAGTATTAGGCTAGGTTTTTAGTCTTGTAAAATTGAGTGCGTGAAGATTATTTATTTGTGATCAAGGAACCACACTGAATTTAAGGCCCATGAAAGCAATCCACAAGAAAAGGGAGGAGTCATGGTCAGCTATTCTATGGTATCCGTGAATTCCCTGTTGATAAGCAAATATAAAAATGAATCTAACTACTGTTTTCTCTTTGTTTTCAACAAACATTATATTGCCTAAAGCCCTAAACGCTTTTATGGATAGAGCATTTTCCAACTTTCATACCAAACCTACCCTCTTATATTAATTTAAAATAAAATTTACAGATGCTAGCAAGATGCTATCCTTTCAACAAACCCAACACCTATTCTATTTTTAGAATTTAGAACATTTTTTGTATTCTATAATAAATATATACAGCTTCAATTTTCCCATAGTAGCAATGATAAATATTCTAATTTGACACATCACATCAGAAATGCAGATACACAATTCTCAGAACTATGTTGCAAAATATTTTTCCCTCAAAAACTCCTAGTGAAATCTAAAACATAGGCTATTTTCATACATCATGTCTATTATTTATTTTAATTATATTTTGAACAAATCATTATAGAATAGGGCTACCCAATTTGGGAAGCTAAAATCTAGACAGTAGTATACATAAAACTCTCACAATCTTCTGGACTTTTATAGCGCAGATCTGATAGCTTCCCACAGAGGTGTGGTTCACATAGTAAGAAGCTAAACAACAGCCAGTATTTCCAACAGAAGATAAATCAGTTATATAAATGATTAACAACAAATCAATTTCAAGGCTATGAGCAGTTTTCAATGAGTGGCAGGAAGAAAAAGCAATAAAGGTTAACCGACTTCTTTATGACTTCATTGTAATATGCAATAAAGTTTTTTTTTTTAATTTAGGCATGTGTTTCACATCTTAGACTTTATCTAATATCCTGGAATTTTTGCTTAAGTTTTTCCAGGAAATCAAATCAGACATCAAGTTAAACCATCATCTATAATATGCAGGCAACAAGACCTGGTTTCAATATCATGCTAAGCCAAAACTAAACAAACAAAATTACAGTATAATGTGATCTGGGCATCTAGCCAAAGTAAGATTTGATTTTTATTATCTGAATAAGCTACTCATTTATTTAAAGAAATTAAACAAAGATTCCAATAGGTAATTCACAAAATGTTGATCATAAACAAAAGTAGTGAACACAAAGAAATGTTTGACATTTAAATTGAAAATTCATAGTCTGCCTTGCATAATTATAAATAAAATAAGCAAAATAACACTGAAAAGCTACAATTCTAGAGAAATCACATTTTAAAACATTAAAAATTTATGCAGATCCTTTACAGATTATTTACCTTATTACCATAGTTAACGATGCATCGATTTTCTTGGAGGGCATATGTTATATTATACTATCACTCCAACAAAGTATATTTTTAATTACATCAATCCTGATTAATCACAAAAAAGTAAAGGCTATTTCCTACACTATACAAATGGAAAGAATAAGCAACATTTGGCACTATTCCTAATTAAATACAATAGAAAAAGGCTTGCCCCATTCTATTTTGTTTGCATTAGTAACCAAGAAATCTTTGGAAATCTTTGCTTCAGTTAGATCAATAGGACTTGGAAGCCTTTACCTGAATACAGTTTTGATTTACCAGATTCAGTAACTAGGAAAGTACATGGTTTGAAGATAAATGCCTCACCTTGACAACCAACAAAGCAGTAATAAAACCCGAATCCTAATCCTATTCTTCACGTTAAAGGAGGCTGAAGTAATGTTGGTTCAACCTGATTCAAAAGGCAGAACCCTCTTCTTATAAACAGGCAGGAATGTGTTATGTTACAGAGCTTCTTCCCAAGTGTATGCAAAATATTGCCTTAGGCAGTGCAAATGATCCTGGTCTCTGTTGCTGAATGATTTCATTCAAACAGAAAAAGCCCCACTATCCTAAGTTGCTAGGAAACAAGGAAGGAGTCCCTGACCTGAATTCTTAGTAGAATTTGATGTTGCCCAGGAAGCTTATGGTCTTCACAGTTCCTTGGAATTAGATATATAACTTTACACAATACACAGAAATCTCAAAAGCGAAATTGCTAAGATAGCTTGCGAAAAAAGATAAGGTTATTATTCAATTATACAACCCCTAGAGAAAATACATTGTTTTCAAAGTCTAAGAGTGCCATTTTGATTTATAGTTGTGCTTCTGAGGGAAGCAAAGTACTTTCCCAACCTAAATCTGTGATCAATAACTGCTTTGGGTTGAGTGCTGCTCTATAAACACAATTCCCTTTCCCCATATGTGCTGTTCTATAACCCTACCTCTACTTTCTCTGACACTCTGAACATTTCCCTCAATTGCACAACATTGACTTCATCCAGTCCTCAGCTCAAGCATCCAACAGCCCTGAGTCATCAGTAAGGATAGTGGACTAAGGATTATTTTCTCTTTGAAACGAATACTATGTCAGTCCTATGACTCCTCCTACCTCTTGGTCCTTTAAGGAAGAATGACTCTGGAGTAAAGGTTTAATACATTACAATAGCAGAGTTGGAAGGGACCTTGGAGGTCATCTAGTCCAACTCCCTGCCTAGGCAGGAAACCCTATACCATTTCCGACAAATGGCTATCCAACATCTTCTTGAAGACTTCCCATGTTGGGGCATTCACAACTTCTGGAGACAAGCTGTTACACTGGTTAATTGTTCTAACTGTCGGGAATTTTCTCCTCAGTTCTAAGTTGCTTCTCTCCTTGATTAGTTTCCACCCATTGCTTCTTGTTCTGCCCTCAGGTGCTTTGGAGAATAGTTTGACTCCCTCTTCTTTGTGGCAACCCCTGAGATATTGGAACACTGCTATCATGTCTCCCCCTAGTCCTTCTTTTTATTAAACTAGACATACCCAGTTCCTGCAACTGTTCTTCATATGTTTTAGCCTCCAGACCCCTAATCATCTTGGTTGCTCTTCTCTGCACTCTTTCTAGAGTCTCTACATCTTTTCTACATCGTGATGACCAAAACTGAATGCAGTATTCCAAGTGTGGCCTTACCAAGGCATTATAAAGTGGTTTACTTTACTAAAGGCCAAGTGGATTTCAATATAGTAAACCTGAACTGAAGTTTGCACACCAATTTTTCCCAGTTAACTTTCCTTGTCCAGTTCCTCCCTCTTCCTGGTCCCTTATTATCCAATTATATTTGAATAAATTGTTTTGGGAACTCTCTCTTCAATGGCAGGTGGGTTGTAAGCTGTTGCATTCCATTCCCAGCATTTTGATCTTCAACTGGTGTGTCTGGAAGATATGATGAGTGGTTAGCTTCCCCCTCTCCCAACCAGCTTCCTCTCATACTGTAGTTCATGGCAGATTGGCAGCTAGCAGATGCGAAACTCAAGCATGATGGCAGTTCTGACATTCTACTTCCCTTCTATCTTTGTAAGCCTTTGTCAATCATCCATTATCTTGGAAACTAGACCAGTTGACCTATTGTAGATGTGAGCAGTTGGGAAGGAATTCCTCTGGTCACTAGATAGCCTTCACTGTAGCCATGTCTCTCCTATATTTGTCCTCTTCATTAATATTTTGTTTTCCTGGGTTCCTTTCATACTTGTCACTTTCTCCTCATGTCAGCCGGGTCTTATTTTCTGAAGGGAAATGAATTCATTCCCAAACTTTCAAGAAGATAGAGGAATGGAAAGCAAACCATCCTGTATATCCAGAAAGGGTGTATTTGAATAAATCTGTATCTACTCAACTTTGAAATGGCATCCATGAGATATTTATCTTTTGAAGCAGCACCCCCACTTTTCCATGAGCAGTCTCCAGAAAATGGAGAACAATAAACTAAACTTTTGCTACTTATTTGACAGTTTCCCCGCATTTACCAGTTTCAGCTACAAATATCAGTCAGTTTCAGCTATTCTGCTCTAAAGCACCTGTCTAATTGCTCAGGTGAATTTTAGTCATCTTTTATCTGAATGTCCAACTTCCTGCTATTTCTGCCTGTGATTCTTGGTACTGTATTTTTAAGACTTACTGTGGGTGTTTTAGCTCCTATATTGTATCATGTAAATTGCTAAGAGCGGCTTGGATTGCAGCAGGATATAAATAGAACAAATAAATGAAATAAATAAATAAATGATTACTGTACATTTGCCCTTTGTATTGCTTCCGGATTGCTGACTACAAAAGGCTGAATTGGCACAGGGAATGCTTCCTGCTTGTTCCACATCCTGTGCAATACTTGCTATGAAGCCAAACCTATTCAGTTAGAAGCAGGCTCCACAGAAACCCACAGAATGCATTCCCACATTAAAGAAGTACACCAGTTGCAGATGTTGCATTAGTGCTAGTCAGCTTCTAGGTAAAAAAGCAAAGTGCTGGTTATCACTTACATAGGCTTGGATTTATTTATTATATGCCATCAAATCAATATTGACTCTTAGTGATCACATAGTTTGATTTTCTTCATGACAATCTGTCTCTAACCTGGTCTTCCAATGGTGCACTCCCTGCTGTCATCATGCTGGTCATCCATCCTGCTGTTGGTCATCTTCTTCTCTTTCTTTTCATCTTTTACTAGCATTAGAGCTTTCCCTTGAGATGTCATGCCTCCACATAATGTGTACAAAGTAGGATAATTTAGGTTTGGTCATTTGAGCCTTGAGTAAGAACTCTGGGTTGTTACCTACATAAATGAGTGACTGGATATTGCCAAGACCATCTTTTCTATGTTGAAACTGCTTCTCTTGCTCAGGGTTACAAATCTGAAGGAATGTCATCTGCAGGGATCCTTGCTTGAGCCTTCTAAATGATGTTCCCCAGTCTCTAGGACCATTCTCTCTCACACAGAGACTATTACATTATAAAAAAACTGCAAACAAGTCACTATACAAAAAGGCATTGGGACTTACAGTAAAGAACTTTCTTGCTGTTACACTTACACTACTGACGTCTATGTTTTAATTTTATGTTGTTATGTAGAGTATTCAGAAGTGGAGTTGCACATGAGCCAAATAAATAAATTCTAGCCCCCTTATTACAGAGATAAAAACTGAGATACATGTAAAATTTGTTTCTGAAATTTTTACCTTCAATATTTGGAATAGTGTCCCAGAATATGGTAAATCTTTTGTTGGCTCAAGCATTTAGACCAGGGGTGTCAAACTCGCCGTGTCATGTTGTCATCACATGACATATCACAACTTTTTCCCCCTTCGCTAAACTGGGTGGGAATGGCCAGCATGTGACCCATCCCGCCAATGGGCTACAAGTTTGACACCCCTGATTTAGGTTGACCTTGTTAAATGTATTTGTATCACTTACGTCAATTCAAAGATTTTAAAATGACAATTGTGTTGTAATGTAAAATATATTCCACAAACTTCCAAAGTAATAAATTAGTCCTGAGTCTTCAGTAGAAATATGGATAATTAAAAACTCCATTTCTGAAGGCTTTAACATAAAATATGTTAAAAACTCATACTGAATCATATAGATGATACTTTTATTTTAAAAAGTAGTAATTTCAATTGTTAATATGAAATATATTAATATTAATCAGTTGTTAAAACGAACACTTGTATGATAACTAAAGTGTGACAAATATCATTTCCACCTGAGCATACATCACTAATGAATTATTGAGAAATCCCTTTGGAATCTAATGCAGACGGAGTGTGTGGAGCATTAATTCCCAAGTGATAAAATGTAACCAGGCAACACTACCATTTTTACTCTACTCCATTGTGCCTAGAAAGAGCCTCTCCATTGCCATAAGAAGAGCGCTGAAAACACTAAAAGGCAAGTAAAAGTGAAATGTAACAATGTGTTCCTCCTGCTACAATTATAATTATACAATCTATCTTAGCCCTAGACCTGTTTTTCCATCTTACTATTCTCTAGAGCAGGAGTGGGGAACTATGGCCCCTTTATGAGCTGTGGATTTTAACTCCCAGAATTCATGAGTTCTAGTTCAGGAATTCTGGGAGTTGAAGTTACAGGTCATAAAGGGGCTTGAATCATGCTATTGATACAACTCTCCCACAAATTCACAAGCCATATTTAACCAATCCACCTCTTTTACAGCTTAACATGTCATATGAACCTGCTCTGACTCCAGTTATTGAAAAAAAACCCTTGATTATAACAAAACGTTGCTTAGTGAGACATGTCCAATTAAGAGAATAGAGAATGAATAAAAGTACCCCTAATGTATAGTTAAAAATAAGTAAGGGGGGTTTCACTTAGGCTCATTAAACCTCTTTAGCTTGACTGGGATCAATAAATTCTGAAATGTGACCTGTATTGGGGTAATATAGCGCTCAGTAACAGGAACTGATGGTTAACTGGGGAGCAGGCTGTAGGAGCACCCTTGGAAGAGATATTGATGGAGCTGAACTCATACTGCTCACTACATTTTATGTCATTAGTTTATAAATTAATTTGTCACATAAACTTGGAGTTAACAGAATAAACTATGATTCAGTTAACTATGGATTAGTGTGTTGTACAACCACAGTTATCCAAGACCAAATGAGACACATTCTGAAATGGCACATGAAGTATGGCACATGAGGAAGAAAATCTGTACCTAGGTTATATTTATTAGACCAACCAACATGAGAGAAAGGCTTTTCAATCCCCTACTACAGGTAGTCCTCGATGTATGAGCACAATTGAGCCCACAATTTTTGTTGCTAAGCAAGGCAGTCGTTAAGTGAGATTTGCCCTATATTACAACCATTCTTGCCACAATTTTAAGTGAATCACTGCAGTTGTTAAGTTAGTAATATGGTTGTTAGTGAATCTGCTTTCCCATTGCTTGTCGGGTGACCTTGCTTGCCAGAAGGTTGCAAAAGATGATCACATGACCTGGGACATTGCAACCATGATAAATATGTGTCACCTGCCATGCATTTAAATGTTGGCCACGTGACCATGTAATGATGCAACAGGCATAGGTGTGAAAATAGTCATGTCACCTTTTTTAATGCTGTTCTAATTTCGAACAGCTACTAAATGAATTGTTGTAAATCAAGGACTACTTGTATTTCTCATCAGGGAGGGAGAGAACAAAAGCAACAATGGAAATGGTAGGAAGACACAGTAATTAAATTATATATTACAAGATCATTAGCTTAACGTTTGTCACCTATTGATATCCAGAAAAGGCTACTAATATTCTGTATAAACAATCAATTACTGACCATTCTGTTCTGAAAATGCAAATACTGTATCCATTTATCTACAACAACATTCTTCTCTTATCTCAATCCAATATTTATCAAGCCTAACTAATAAGCTGTAATACTGGTACATATAAAAATAAAGATTAAAATTATTTTAACCTTTGTAAGATGGATGTGGGTGTTTATTTTGTACGACTAAACTGTGGCTTTGTTGGTAACTTTTCAAGATTGCTACCTTTTAAAATAATAAATAAAAATGCCTGCTTGTTATCTGAAGCTTGCAATAACTTATAAAAATCTTGTTTTCTATAAAAAGAGGGAAATACATTTGTTAAAAAGTCTTTCTAAAATGTTTTCACTTATGAGTAACACATACAAGTAGCCTTTACCACCACAATTGGAATGAAATTCTGGTCATTGAGTGAAGTGGTCATAAACCAAGACACTTGCACGACTGCTTCACTCAGTGAAAGTAATCCTGACTCTTCCAGTTTGCAATTGCTAGGCATAGATGGAGGCATAGACTGCATAAAGGTAAAGGTTCCCCTGGCACATATGTGCTAGTCGTTGCCAACTCTAGGGGGCAGGGCTCATTTCCATTTCAAAGCCGAAAAGCTAGCGCTGTCCAAAGACGTCTCCATAGTCATGTGGTCAGCATGACTAAAAGCCGAAGGCCACGGAACACTGTTACCTTCCCACCAAAGCTGGTTCCTATTTTTCTACTTGCATTTTTACCGGCTTTCGAACTGTTCGGTTGGCAAAAGCTGGGACAAATAACGGGAGCTTACACTGTTACGCAGCGCTAGGGATTTGAACTGCCGAACTGCCAATGTTTCTGATCAACAAGGTCAGCGTCTTAGCCATTGAGCCACCTTGTCCCTTATAGACTGCATAGATAGAACAAAAGAGCTCCCTGTCAAAAGAGAAAAGGCAGCTTTCTTCCAAGTAGTTGGCTGCAGAAATGAATCACGACACATTGGGATCCAACCTTGGTTTCTGCAGACCTTTGGAGGAGTCCCCCCCACCCAACCTCCATGCATGGAAGAGAACTTGTGCAGTGGACTGGAAGAAGCTTGGATCTTCAGGATCCCCACATTGTTTCTCCAGTCCAAAGCAGGGGTTCCTCTCCCTTCCCTGCGCGGAAGAGAATTCTCCACAATCCCTGCTATGTTTCTCCAGCCAGCACACTTGTTTGCTCCCACATACAGAGGGGAGAGGAACTCCTATACTGGGCTGCAGAAAGGAAGATCCAAGCTTCATTTCTGCAGCCACCTATATGTGGAAGAGAGCAGAAATCCTTTGATAGCAGCTTGCAACTTCCATGCCGGCTTCCCCATTGACTTTTTGGGGAAGCCAGAAGAGAAGGTCACAAATGGTGATCACATAATTGCCAGTTGCTTGCAGTTGTAAGTACAGTTGCCAAGCACTTGGATCACAATCATGTAATCAGCACAGGCCATGGATGACTTGGGGATGTGTGGCAGGGTAGCACAGAGGCACAGTGCCCCTAGAAGCCCCAGCATGCCCAGCCTGGCTCAACAGAATGGTTGCACCCCAGGAAGCCTCAGTCATCCACCAAATCCAGGCGTGCTTATGACTGCAATCCCCACCCCACCCCTCTCCACCTCAATCTATGTCTTTTTGAATTATTTCTTGGCAGCAGCAGGGCTGAGGTAGAGGCCTGGGATATTCAGCATTCTCTCCGGTAGCTGACACTGCCCCCAAGTCTCTACTTCAGCCTCAATGCTGCTGCTGTTGCTGCCACCACTGAGAAATGCTGCCTCAGACCCCACACTGCAGCCTGTGATGCCACCACCAATTGCCCCTGCCACTCTGTGTTCCACCGAATCTGCCATGGCCCACTGACCTTCCCCATTTTTCTCCTGCTACTGCCAGGCAGGCCCACAGCCTATGTGAGGGAGCTGATGGCCACGCCAGGCCTTCTTTCAGAGGCCACTTTGCATCATTCTCCAAGCTGGCATCCCATTCACAGAATCCTTTGAAAGGTTCGTCCCACAACTTGCTCATGCCATTCCTAAAAGTTATATGATTCTGATCGCATGACCATATGTAGCTGTAACTTCAGGCACAAATTGTAAGTTTTAAGTCTATTTTTTCAGCAGCATCAAAATGTTTTTGTGCCCTTGTAGAGAATTAAAAAACTGCTATTCTCTTTTCAATATGTACATTCCTTCACTGTTACAAGGTTGGAAAATTTACTGAAAAACCGACGCAAGTGACTTTTGGGGTTTCTCCCAACGTGTGCCTTCTTTTATATCAGAACTGATCATAAAAACCTTTTTTCCCTGGAATTTAAGCGGACTGTTTTTAACTTTGGACACTGACTTTTCCTTTTCTTGGACCGCACGAGCTCCTCGCCCTGCGGACGCCATATTAGTGTCAAGAACTTAAATCTCTCACTATGGAAATGCTACAATCAATAGAGGGAATTCTCCAAAGCATAATGGAAGAAATAACAGAGATTCGGAAGTACAGGTTAAGATCAAAATCTGAGCTTTTGGAGATGCAAGGGACACTAGTGGGAAACAAACAAAAAATTGAAGGGGTGAAGGGGAGGTAGCGGAGATAGGGGAAAAGATAAAGGAGTCACAAAAAGAATTAATAGATTTTGATGGCTGTTATGTTTAAAATCGATTTTGAAAGAATGCCTTACAATTTAGCATATGCCAGAACAAATGATGTATCCAGAGAGATATATATTAAACATGTAAGAGGGCTGACAAGGGATGAGACCCCGAGAGCACGGCACAATAGTCTATTGATATATGAGCTAAAAGAACTTGCCAGTCTGAAACAGGTCTCAGAAAATATACCAGACATAAGAAGGAATTATTCCTTCTTATTTGAAAAAAAATTGTTATATAAGAATGGGACCTGCTTTGGATGGTTGATGTCTGAAGGAATGTTGGTGCTCTGGGAGGGGGGGAGAGTAAAAATTAAAACAATTGAAGAGGCGCAAGCCTTTTTCTCTTTCAAAAAAATAATATGTCTCAATCCTGGAGGAAGAAAATGAGGGAACGGGAGGGGCCATGGCACCACCCACTTGTGGGAAGGAGGATGAGGATACAATATTTACAAGACTCAGATTACAAAAATGATTTCCTTTAATATACTGTAACTTTTTCTTTCGGATGTTTTGTAGAAACAATGTATTGAATGCATGAATTTTATGAAATGATACATATGTAACTCCTGCCACCTTAAATGGAAAAATAATTAATCTTTGTATGAAGCCTTGGAGGCGGCCTGCACCTCCGATATGGATGCCTCTAAAATGTTCTTTTACACCCTATATACCTTTTCCCTGTAAAAAAATTGTTAAAACCAATAAAACTTTTTTTGCATTAAAAAAAAAACTGCTATTCCATTTGGCCCTCTTTTTACCAGTTTTCATCCTAAAAATGCAACCAATCTGTAGTATCTCTAGCTGACTTTGCAAAATGTCAGTTATTAGATAAATGTAACATGTCTTGAGAAAAATAGGTTCAAGAGTTGGACTCATATTGAAATGAATAAAATAATGAGTGAAGATAGCCATTGTATGTCGGCAGATGTATAGCCCAAGTCACAGGCTTGATTTGAAAGTGGAAGGAAAACACCATGGAAAGCAGCAACGGCAAATACTTCCTATACTTTTGCCAAGGAAATATACCGAACATGTCCAATAAATATTCAAGAAGTGAGGTTGATTTAAAGGAATGCAGCATTTACTTTTTACATTTCAATATGATACAGGTAGTATTCAATTTATGACTGCAATGGAGTCTGCCTATTGTAGTAAGTCGTGATAGTTGTAAAACAGACTGTCGTGTGACCAACCTGGTTTTATGACCTTTTTTTGCAGCAATTGTTAAGCAAACGCTGCAATTGTAAGCTGACTACTGCAGTCACTAAGTAAACCCGTTGTTTGCTTTGAGGCATTTTTGCCAAAAAGCCAGTTTTTGGCAAAAAACTTAATCACTGTAGGATGATGCAACTGGCTGTACATGTGGGCCAGATGCTAATCATCCAAAATGTGACTACTGCATTACTTGCAAGAGGGGAGAAGCCATCAGAACTTCAAAACTGGATCTTAAGTAATGGGGATACATAACTTTAGTGGGGGGGATGTCTATTAGGTTACCTATTGTAAGTTGTGGACTGCCTGTTCCAGTTTCCATCACAAGGGCTTTAAAATGGGTTATGAGATAATGTTAAAAAGCAGAAAGTATTCTATATCAGGGGCTGAAAGAGATCTATTAGCCACTGCAAACAGGCGCAGCACACTCCTTACTGTCCTGTATGCCCATTCTGGCTTTGTTAGTAGAAAGATCTGGATCTTTCAAACTGGCTTCTCAGTTACAAGATATCTAGGACAATGCTTGGCCCAGAGATTTGCCTTTGAAAGAAGGACCAGCCGAACTAGTGACAGTCATGGGTGGTGGGGCAATATAGTACAGTGGGATCTGCTGGTTTACCCCCTCCATTAAAACCTACCTCCTACTCAGCCCTAGTCTACCTTAAGAAGAGTAATGGGTGAATGTCTTCTCACTGGCTGGTGACATCTGGTAGGAGAAAGAGAACCAAAGCCAACTTGACCCACCTATCCTTTCTCTTAGCAAATCGACACACAATACAAGGGCCGTCCTCATTTTCTGCTGGTTCAAGAAGGGCAGAGAACACTTTGAACGTTGAGGAAGGTTGGCTTCTAAAAACAAGAAAGTATCTCAGTGCTACCACTTTGACTTAACTCCCACTTACACTAAGAAAACTTCCCCATCCACCGCTGCTTGAACCCTGCCTGAGCCAAGAGCTCAAATAATAAACCAAGTTTTCTTTTGTGTTGGGACTCTCCTTGGTTAGGCTGAAAGTCATGAAGGGAGTCTGCCTGCCTCCGCTAGCAGGAGCCTGGCTCTACCTCCCTGGGACTTCCTTCGGGACAAACAAGCAGCGGATTAGGCGGCGCACAAGGAAACCGAAGAGCTTTGAAAGCGCAGCCTGGTGGCGAGGCCGGCCTGCGGGCTGGGCGCGCGCTGACGGGAATCTACATCCCCGCCAGGTGCACCCCAATCCTGAGGGCCGCTTCTGCGGCGCCCCGCCGCCCCCCCCCCCCCCGCCGTCTCAACTTCGGCAGCCTTGACGCTCGACGGCCGGCGCGGCACTCACCTCTCCGTCGGCCTCAGGCAGGCAAGAGATTGCCAGAGGGAGGAGAGCCCCACAAGGCACCTTGAGCGAGAAGTAAGAGGCGGGGCGCAGCCCCGGGCGCTGCCAGGGGAGACGGGAGGAGGGAACGCGGGTCATTCACGAAGCAGCCCATTGGCATTCGCTCGGCGACTTCCCAGCGTGAGCCGAGAGGGAACCGGAGCTGGAGGCTCGCTCTAATCGGCGCTCTCCTTCCTGGGATCGTCGGTGCCACCTTCCTGGCTGAAGCATTGGCAGGAAAGCGCCCGCCTGAGATTGCAATCCTCTATTGGCTTATCTAGGAAAACTCTGCAGAATTCCTCAGGGTTTGCCTCCGAAGAAACGAGGACTGGGTTGGTTACGGAAAAGAATGATAAAAATGCGCCCCAGGTTTCGCTCCCTGCACCGAAGCCTAATGTCGTCGGTCACAAAGCAGATTACCGTACGGCACAAGCCTTTGGATATACCACTCAAATTCAGTGGGGCTTAGTCGCAGTTAAGCCTTAAAGAATAGGATTCTTTGAAGGTTGGGGAAAAACCTGGCCATAATTGACATGTTTGCAATGATATTGATGCAGGTTAAAGGAAGGTGTATTCTAGGTAAATGAGCATTTAACAACAGTAGTGTTTTTAGAATCATTTTACCCTTAATCCCTCTAAACTATAGGGTAAAATGGTCCAGAACACCATCTTCCCAGCTATGTTAACAAAATCAAAGGGCCATTGGAATTTCCAGCTATGTTAACAAAATCAAAGGGCCATTGCAGTAATGCAATAAGGGACAAAAATTTCCATGGAAACCCATTTCCAGAGAAAAAGCTGCATTTCAAGCTTCTCACTCCAGCTTCCCAATCAGCCAAAATAATAATATTCAACAGTCATACAAGATTGTTTTAGAAAATGGCCAGGAATGCCAATTTACAGTCAGCCAGTCCAATTGAAATCATCAGTCATATAAAACTAGAGGAAATTGGTGCTGCAAACATGGAATTGTTTCATGAAAATCACAGATATTACAGATTCTAGGGAAAATGTTTTTTTAGAAAAAGATAACTCCCAGGATATCACTTGCTAATCAGTGTTTAAAAACTGTTCTGATCATCATGTCAAAACAACAGAATTGACAAGAAATTGCATGAAACTTAGAGTGTTCTGATGCAGTAGGATATAAAATATCCAAAAGAACCAAGTTCTCCTAGCCATTCTGGGCAAAGTAGATATAGATTAGATAGGTAGGTAAGTATGTAGGTAAGTAGACAATGGAAAATGATTCCCATTGCTACTGTGTCTTATTCTATCAAAACCTCTTAGCGCTTTTTTTGTGACTGGTAATTAGTATATGATTTGTCTGATTGAGGAGAATAAACACCAGGCAGTTATCCAAAGAGAAAAATCTTGTACCTTTTCTCTCAGAAAAGCATTTTCCATTGTTGAACAATGAGGCGGAAATTCTTTTTGATGCCCAACCATAATCTTGTAATTTAAAGTTTAAACCTATTGTCATATTTCCTAGAACAAACCAGTCTTCTATATGATAGCTCCCAAGATTTATAGCTGTCATGTCTTCCCATAGACTTTTCCCCAGACTAAATATTTAATGCCTCCAACCGTTCTGCCTAAGTTTTATAATATTTTAAATGTGATCTGACCAATATAGAATAAACAATTACTTTTCTTTATCTTGTAACAATTTGGATTTCATTCTTGCTTTTCCCCCCTGCTAGATAAACATCAGCACTATTTTATTTAGATCCTCAAAGAAGTCTTTCCCCAATCTAATTGGGATTGTCTGGAACAAATGTAGGATTCTAGATAAGATGTTCATTTTGATTGTAGATATTCTCCTTGATAGTTGTAAGTTTTTCCATTTCATCAAGTCAATCACACTTTGTTGCTTCAGTCTAAGATAATTATCCTCTTAAAGAGTACTGCATCTAGCTGTTAAATATATCCTCAAATATTTAACCTTGTTTGTAATTTGGATCTCCAAGGCTTCCGCCAATTCTTCTTTTTGTCTTGATGGTATATTGTTTGTCAAGATCTTTGTTTTATCTATTTATTTTCAAGCCTGCTAACTTTTCCATATTCCTCTATTCTTTCTATCAATTTAGGTGCAGTTTCTAATGGATCCTCAAGGGTGAAAACCAAGTCATCTGAAAATGCTTGTAGCTTATATTCTTCTTTTTAAATTCTCATTCCTTTTATTTCTTCCTCTTCTCTAATCTTTCTATTTAAGACTTCTAATGTTAAAACAAAACGTAACAGTGATAGTGGGCAGTCTTGTTTCATACCTCTCTTTATTTCAATAGAATCTGACAGTTCTCCATTTATCTTTGTTGTTTGTGATATACAGTTTGTACAGCTTGAGTAAATTTCTTATCAAAATTCATCTGTTCCAATTGTAGGAACATAAATCGCCAGTTCACATTGTCAAATGCCTTCTGTGCATCTAAAAACATCAGCCATTTGTTTTTCGGGATGGGCAAAATTGAAGTTTTTTAATGGAATTTTGGAAATTCTATTGACAACTAGCTATACCCAGCCATGCGTTGCTGTGGCCCAGTCTAGTTAAATGGCCAACCAATCTGTGTGTAGATCTACACCTGCACACAACCACCATATAACCCCCAACCTACCTACCTACCTACTGTATTTCTCCCTATCTATCCCTCTACCTTCCTACCTACTGTATTTCTTCCTTTCTCCCTCTATCTACCTAACAACCTACCTACTGTATTTCCCCCTCTCTATCCCTCTACCTACCTACCTACTGTATTTCTCCCTTTCTATTCCTCTACCTACCTACCTACTGTATTTCTCGCTATCTATCTATACACCTATCTACCTACCATATTTCTCTCTCTGTCTATCGCTCTACTTACCTACCTACTGTATTTCTTGCTTTCTCCCTCTACTTACCTACTGTATTTCTTCCTATCTATCCCCCTATCTACCTACCTGACTATCTACTGTATTTCTCCCTATCTATCCCTCTACCTACCTACCTACTGTATTTCTCCTTATCTATCCCACCTACCTACCTACCTACCTACCTACCTATATTTCTTCCTTTCTCCCTCTACCTATCTACCTACTGTATTTCTCCCTATCTATCCCTCTACCTACTGTACTGTGGGGATTTTAGTGCAGGGACAACCAAATTTAATTCATTTTTATTCATTGTATTTATCTTTGTATGTATATTTTATAGTATTTTTAATTTTTCCCTGTACACCGCTCCGAGTCCCCTTCGGGAGAGGATGCGGTATATAAAATAAATTATTATTATTATTATTTCTTCCTATCTATCCCCCTACCTACCTACCTACCAGGGGTGGGTTTCAAATTTTTTAGAACCTACTCTGTAGGTGTGGCCTATTTTGTGGGCGTGGCTTGGCAGTCATGTGACAGGTGGGAGTGGCCACCTTTTAAAATGTGGTGAAACTCATTTAACAACGCTCTTGCTTAGCAACCAAAATTTTGGACTCAATTGTGATGATAAATTCTTTCTTTCTTTCTTCTTTCCTTTCTTCCTTCCTTTTTTCCTTCCCTTTCCTTTCCTTCCCGTTGGGTCACTGGCAGCGGTGGGCCAGATTTACTTCCAGGTACGCCGGTGGAACCCCCTCTCACCGGTTCTCTAAATTTCACCAACCGGTTCTCGCGAGTAGGTGCGAACCTGCAGAAACCCACCCCTGCTACCTACCTACCTACTGTATTTCTCCCTATCTATCCCCCTACCTACCTACCTACCTACTATATTTCTTCCTTTCTCTCTACCTACCTACTGTATTTCTCCCTATCACCCTACCTACCTACCGTGTTTCTCCCTATCTATCTATCCATCTACCTACCTACCTACCTATCTACCTTATTTCTCCCTATCTGTCCCTCTATCTACCTACCTACTGTAATACAGTAATACAATAGCAGAGTTGGAAGGGACCTTGGAGGTCATCTAGTCCAACTCCCTGCCTAGGCAGGAAGCCCTATACCCATGATGGCGAACCTATGGCACAGGTGGCACACAGAACCATTTCTTAGGCCACGCGAAGCATTGCCCTTCAACTTCAGTGTGTATGTGTGCCCTGGCCAGCTGATTTAGGCCTTCTTTTGAGGCCGTTTTTTGCCCTCTGGAGGTGGGGGAAAGCTGTTTTCACCCTCCCCAAGCTCCTATAAAGCCTCTGGAGCCTGGGGAGGATGTAAAAAGCATGCCAAATGCAGGGGGTCATGCACATAGCATTATGGATGTGGCACACCTGTGCACATCGCCCCTGCACTCCCCCTGCTTTTAGCACATGAGCCAAAAAAGGTTAGCCATCACTGCCCTATACCATTTCAGACAAGGGCTATCCAACATCTTCTTGAAGACTTGCAGTGTTGGGGCATTCACAACTTCTGGAGACAAGCTGTTACACTGATTAATTGTTCTAACTGTCAGGAAATTTCTCCTCAGTTCTAAGTTGCTTCTCTCCTTGATTAGTTTCCACCCATTGCTTCTTGTTCTGCCCTCAGGTGCTTTGGAGAATAGTTTGACTCCCTCTTCTTTGTGGCAACCCCTGAGATATTTGAAGGCTGCTATCCTGTCTCCCCTAGTCCCTCTTTTATTAAACTGTATTTCTCCGTCTCTCTCTCTCTATGGGCCACCTGGGAGTTTGCTATCTCAGTGCCTTTTTGGCCCTAAGAGGCCTCTGTACAGTGTTCTTGAGGAAATGACTGTTGGGAAAGCAGTGGGTGGGAGGAGTTACAGGGAGGTGAAAACCTGATCAGTGGGTACATTTTACATTTGAGTACCTTGCACATGACACATGTGTGCAAGGCACAAAATGAGTACGTATTCTATTAGCGGAAGTCCTTGTGAACATTGTGTCAAAATTTGAGGCAGATCGGTTCAGTAGTTTTTGAGATTAGTGGATTCATACAAACTATTTTACATTTTTATTTATATAGATGACATGAAAATGATGGCATAGTTCAGAAACACATAGTGGTTAATGCATCAAAGCAGGAGACTATTAAAAGCGGAGTTTCTTTGGGCCTGTCACACTCTCTCTCAGTCCAAAGTTATTGCGGTGGGGAAAAAAGGAGGAGGAAGATGTACTGGATAGGCTTTACACAAAATATATGTATGAATTTAGCCAATTCTCTCGTCCATCACTGCCTATCAAATTCTATTCCCTTGGATATCCTAAACTCCAGAGTAGTCTAGTAAGTGTGGGCATCCTGAAATCAGCATTGCGCTTTGTTCATTCTCAGGAGGAGAAAATGGGGTAGACAACACTAACTTTGTCATCAGCTTTAAAACAAATAATTCAAGAACTGAATGGTTGTGTAAAACTGATTTTGTCTATCAATTTCTCAAAATATTAAATAATTTAGCAAATGTGTAACCAAGATACAATAAATAAATGAAGAATAAGAAGCTATGTAAATTTTTCATTTAATATTTTTCTTTGATGGTGTGCACTTCAATTTTCATTTCAAAACATCTTTTTGATAATAAAAATTTTATAAAACAATAATTGCTTTTATTGTAATGCCCCAAATAAAATATTTGTGTATGTAGGCTTCTTCAGTTAATAAGCACTCTGAACATTATCCTTTAGCAATTGGATTAAAGCAACTGTTTTAATAAACCTTGAGTTTGGTTTGGCATGTATTGGTATTTTTATAATGGAAGTTAATTTTTTCCATATCTTCTTCAATTAGAAGTCCTTTGAAATAGAATCTCTATGAAAGAAGAAAGAAATTTTGTATTTTATTCAGTGGTGATTGTCCATTCCTTTCAACACACAAGCACACATAACACAAATCTCTTTTTTTCATTCTTGAATTATAAAGATAAATTCTTCTTTGGATAATATTTATGGTCTCTGTGGAAAAACATGCCCCATTTTATAGATAATCTCAAAAGCATGTTTAATCCATACAGTTCTATAATCCATAGCCTCTCCCAGACCATGAAAATGAACTGTTACAAAAACAATCAATAATTTTGTGCTAAGGCAAATGGCAAAAGATCAAGCAAGAATGACACGAGGGGATCTAAATATCATTGAATGAGTTCATATGAACAGCATCTTCAGAAGCCTTCTTGCATCAGAATAATGAAATCAGTAGTGCAACAATAATATGTGACATCATGATGAACATACAAAAAGGTGGGGGCTTGGTGCATAACAGTGCTTTTGTTAGTCTGACACACACACACACACCAGCTTTTCCATAGATGCAACTCCTATGGTTTGCTTGGCATGAACCTCACGGTTGGTTAGGGTTAATGGGCTATCTTAAAAAGAACCCAGCCAACTGTAGTTTATAAACTGATGATAAAGCAAACCACGATATAGAACCAATCACTGTCCTGAAACAGTTCAGAACACAAGAAAAAAATTAAAATTAGAATTCTCTTTGCAGTTTTTAACACTTGAGATTTTATGAGCCATTTTGGGCACAGCAATAAAGAAATAAAATGATGGCTTCATTTCTAATTTAAGGATGTCTTTGTAACATGATAAAGAGAGGATCTATACCTGAATAACAGTGAGAGAAAGAAGATATATATTTTAACAGACATTTTCTTACCCATCCAAAGATCTATCCAGAGACCTATCAGGAGACCAGTGCCTGCAACGTTCAGGTGATATTGATCTTATTGTAGAAGTTAAATGGTATGCAGCTGTATGACTCTGCCGGCGAAGTTCTTGGACTGCACGTTCCCTAAAAAAATTTCAAAAAATGTATTTAAATAAGAATACTTAATTCATATACTTAGGAAATTCCGAAGTCCAACAGTTACTGTCTCTTAAAAAACTCAGAGGAATATTTTTAATTTTTAATTTTTAAAAGTGAAACAAATCATTTTTTCCTAATTTTGGACAGTAAGTGCCTAGAGATGTTGAAGTAAGGACAGACATAAAGGTCAGAGAGTAACTGGTTCAATTTAAAAAAAAACTTTGAACAAAATATAGAAGATCAGACATTTGCATGGAATTTAGAGAGAATTGGACTGGATGGAATTCTACCAGTGCCTATTTTAAATGTAGGCCAAAGTTCCAGCTTTCTATGGAATTTCCACTAGAGTTATTCTTTAAATTGTTACCTTCTATTTAGTATAGTGTTAGTCTTACTAGTTATACACAAAGATCAGAAGAAAGTAATATAATGTTTTTGCCAGTCTCCACAGCAGCACACTTGTTTTTTAAAAACAGAGACTGCCAAAAATCTGCTTTTCTTTTTTACAACTATTGTCTCCTCAGGACTCTGGTCCATTTATATGGTGAGCACTGCCTATTTCCAAAACATCCTTTCTACCACATTGGTCTCACTTTTGACAGTGATTTTAGCTCCTTTTATTTCAGCTTAATCAATATAAGGATAAATACATGCAACGGTGGGAGAAGCTAATGGGAAAAGAAACTCAAGAGAGCTTAAGGAAGATTACATTAAAAAGACAATTAGAAACAAGACTTATGTTAAAAGAAAATATGGATGCAGTTTCAATAAGGAGATAAAAGATAAGAAAGAAAAAGAAGTCAATGTGACTAAAGAAAAAACTTAGCAAAGAACTGAAATAAAAAAGATACAAGCAAGAAATGAAAACAGAAGGAGATCACAAAGGAAAGCTACAGAATGGTAGCCCAGAAATACAAAACTGATGTCAGGAAAGGTCATATTTTATTGATTGATTGATTGGATTTATATGGCCACCCATCGTAGAGGCCTGACTGAGCAACTCTCAATATTAAAAATAAGAGCATAAAAATATATAAAAACCATAACACCCAGAAAAAAAATTACAAAGTCACAATCCAATACAACATAACCTAGCAAGAGGCTCAAAATCCCCAAATCCCATAGCCATTCAATCTTGCTAGGGTTGTTCTGAAACCTGTTGCATCCTGTCCAGGCGCCCATAGCCTCCAGGAACTATAATTCCATCACATCACTCAGATGATCTAAAGGGGGTATGCAAATCAGCATACTGATAGTACCTCATCCAAAACTGTTGACCTTCCCCAGTGGCTTTATGAAGATTCTAAACTGGAAATGAAAAAGCACCAAGCTCTGAACAGTGAGTCTTAGCAATAGCTTCTTGAGGAGGGGGTGAACTTAGGAAACAAAAATACAAAGGAAAAGGAATGGGATAGAGAGTACCTGGTTTGCTAATAGTAATCACGCAGATGGTCTTAGAATAATACTGGTAGTCCTCACTTACCAACCACAAATGGAACTAGCAACTCCACTGCTATACAGCATGTAGTAAAATATCATATGACCACGCCAAATCATGACATCAGTTCTGGCTGCAGTCATTAAGTGAATCATTATGAATTGTTAAGTTCAATGTCATAAAATCACCACTTGCAATTTCCTACTGGCTTCCCCAATGATTTTGCTTGTAAGAAGCCACCTGTGGAAGGTTGCAAATGGTAATCACATGACTGTGGGACACTGTGACCCTTGTAAATGTGAGCTGGTTGCCAAAGGCCTAAACTGTGATCATGTGAATACCGGGATACTGCAACAGCTGCAACTTTGCAGACCTGTCATAAGTCTCCTTTTTCAGCACTATCATAACTCTGAAGAGTTGTTGAATGAGTATTTGGTAAGTGGAGATTATGTGTTTGATTGCAAATGAATGAAATAGCAGTATGTTAACTGCAAAGACAGCACATGGAATTCTAGGTTGCAACAACAGGTACTTTAATTTCCAAATTTATAGATAGTAATTGCTGCAACTGTTCTGTTCTCGTTGGGCCATCACCTCAAGTATCTTAGAATTATCTTATACTATGTAATATAACATTTATTGTATTTTATTTATTTATTAAATTTATTTGTTGCCATTCTCGCCATAAGACGATTTCTGAAAAAGTCAGAAAAAATAGATTGGGTTAGAAGGACAATAATGATCAGAGGACTAGAAACTTGGTGATACAAAGAAATTTGAAGGAGTTGGGCATTTTTAGTCTTGAAAAAAGACAACTGGGTAATATGACCACATTCTTCAAATACTTGAAAGGATGTCACACAAGAGGTGAAAACCTGACCTCTTGTTTCAGCACAGAATGATGGAATGGAAGAGGAATTTCATTTGGAATTTATTCACAGCCAGGGTGAATACTATTGGAAAATCTGAGTTTGAGATTAAGAATACAGGAAACTATTATTTTAAGTCAATTATCTAGTCTAAAGTTACCTGTTCTGGAGTCAGTCAGTGATAACATTTTTCTTCATCATTCTGTGTTTAAACCTAAGCCCAGCATTGATATACACCTGTGTCATATAGCTATGTTTTTTCTTTTAACTTCTGATTCATTTCCTATGTTGGGTAACATTCACCCCTCTGGCCCACTGGAATTGTATTTAGGTGATTCTACACCTCTTTACCCACATCTAGAAATACACTCTTTTTTTTGAAAGGCAAAATAAGGCAGGATTTAATGCTGACTTGCAAAGTAAGAAAACTGCCATTCTCTAACTGCTAAATTTAATGCAGTAGACAGCTTCACATACTTATTCGATATTGGCTAGGAGTGAGTAACCCATGTTCTACAGATCATATGCAACCCTCAGCAAAGCATCTATTCCAATAACTTGAGACAATGCAATTAAACTCAGTGACAAAATGATCAAAACTTGACAACATAGATTTTAAAAGTTGTTCTCTTCCAACTTGAAGCAAAGAAGGAATTGCCCTATGGAAGCTTATCATTCTAATTTTTTCTACTTAAACCATCCTCAAGAAATAACCTGAAATCATACCACCAGCATTCAGTTATTTGCCACTGAATTTTGGCAACATGATTTTGCATTTGGTTTGAACTATAAGCATTTGAAAGAGGGTCTGTTTTCCTTCCAGTGGCTTTCTGCATTACTTTCTATTCTTAAAACTCCTCAAAGTATTAAACAAATTAAATCATAGGAGTTTTACATGGGAGAAAGTGCATTTAAGGACAATTAAGTTTCACTCAGGGAAAACCTGCTCGTAAAACTTCATGATAAATTCCAATAAATTACCTGGTCCCATAAATAAATACATTGGTAGATACTTTGTATACACCCAAACAGTGAAACTACAGGTAATCCTTAACGTAACCCTACAATTAGAACCGGAATTTTGGTCACTGACAAAAGTGGTCATTAAGCAAGATGACCATATGACTGTTTCACTCAATAACTGTAATCCTGGCTCTCCCTATTTGGTGGTAGTTAAGCAGTTGTGAGTCATTAACTGGAGTGAAGAGTACTTTGGGGAGGGGGTGGTGGAAGAGGCCCTGGGCCCCACTGGTGTGGAGAAACCTGCCTGGGACCTGCAGGTCCAAGCTTTCTCCCCACTACATCACATCCAAGAGGCCCAAATCCTTTCTCTGTTGGACTATACCTGGGAACACTTAACTCTGCAGCTTCTGACAGATGTGTTCAACCAATAGAAGGTGCGGCCTTCCTACTGAGGCCAACTCACACCATCCTGCAAATGGACCCTATTCTTGCAATGGTTCGTGAAGGCTAGAAAGCTAGCAAATATGACTAGTCTTCAGAACAATAACGTTATCAAGTGTGACTAGCCTTCAGAAGGATGTTTGCTTTCTTTCTAGCCAAAGAGCTAGCAAATGTGGCTAACCGTTAGAAAGATAGCATTAGGAAGGAAAGCAAGTGTATGCAATCACTCTTCTGAAATCATATTTTTCCTGTGGTTTGGAGAAAGCCTTCCAAACCATCACAAAAAGGAAGCCTGCTTACAGGATAGCAGTGAGACAGCCTCATCAGCGGGATGTGCCTTTCAGCAGCAGCAGAATAATGCAAAGGTAAGTGGACCCTGGCATGGTGGGGTGGGAAGAAGTGGCCCGGTAGCAGGTCAAGGCCTCCAAAGCCAAGGCAGTTTTGTGTGTGCTGGTGGGCCAGGTTAGGAGCTGAGATGGGGGAAGATATAGTGGGGCAATTGCAATGCCTCTGTGGTCAGTTGTAAGGGCAAGCAGATTGCCAAATCTAACAGTAATTGAATAAATGGCTGTAAATCAAGGATTACTTGTAGGATAAAATTGACTAATTCTATCATTTTAATGGTTAAGCATAAATTACATATGCAGTATATCTATTAAAACAGCAAAACAAAGCAATACACAGCAATTTAAATTTAGACTATGTAACATCTATAAGAGAAGTTGATAGATTGCAATGTCTTTTTTTAAAAAAAACAGGATTTATTTATTTATTTGTTTATTTAATTTGTATACCGCCCTTCTCCCTCTCGGGACTCAGGGCGGTGAACAGCCACAGTAAAAACAGAAAATACAAAAGTTAAAATGACATATTAATATATATTAAATAATTTGGCCTATAATTTAAAACCCAATACTAAAAAACCAATTAAAACAAGGCTATGACAGGCCAGCTGCATGAAATAGATGTGTCTTCAGGGCCCGACGGAAGACACGTAGGTCTGAGATTGTACGTAATTCAGGATGTGTGTGTGCACGCGCACACCCACACCCACCCACACAATGTATGTACAGTCAAATAGGTCTGAGGTTTTAGTGTGCCTAAAAATTGATCTAGAAATAGAATTTGTCTGTGAAGGGTTAGGGTGATGCACTACAGTAAAGCAGCAGGTTCCCAGAAAGGAGGTAACATATTCCAAGAGAGAGAGAGAGAAGAGATTTAGTCTGGCAAGAGTATGTCTACATAGTGTTGAATTTTGACTGGCTTGTTTTATGTCACTCTTGAGCTAGGACTGACAATCTGTTTAGTAGCAGTAGACATTTGCTCAACTCATCCTCATACCAATAAAAACAGAATAAATATTTTTTCTTCACAATTTACATAAAATATGGCCAAATTACCCCTCTCTACCCTTTCTTTCAATACCTTGTCCCATGTTTGTGGTTCATAATTCTGTTTTAGAAGTTATACAGTGGATTAGGGAGTTAAGCTATTTTAGATGGTAGAGATCATATGAATACAACAAATATATCTAAAGATGGCCCCAAAATTAGCCCTTTTATACTTCCAGATAAACAATGTTATGTTTGAGTTTGGACTTTTATTTGCATATACTATATTTACTTCTGAAAGTGTTTTAGTAGCTCAATTAGTCAGAATTACTAATTTCCCTAAATTTGCAGTTTTCAGAATATTTTCCTGGATGGTAAATTTTGAGGCAAGTTAAAGTCATAAATTTCATCCGATTTCCTTGAACTCTGGAAGTATTAGAGCAATAACTGAGGTTAATGCTGGGCTATTCCTAGTTAATGCTGGGCTATTCCTCTCATTATGCATTATGCATTTTAGTTACTTTTTATAAATAATTGAATTTTGTAATGAAATATGAAACATGCAATGAAATGATTCAACCATCATTCTTTGAATAAGTCTGCAAAAGATATTTTCAAGTTTTTATGAAAAAATCATCAAGCTGCAAATCTTTTCTATTTTTCCATTAAAACAATCTATAAATACCCACAAGGTTTAAATGTAGTACTTGCTAATTATAAAATAAAATCTGACTTATTTCAAACTGGTAAATAATCTGATTTATATATGTGGGGTGCAATCAAGTGGAAGTTTATTCCCAATTAAATCCTGAAATAATAGAACTTGTAAATAATAGTACTTGTTCCCTAGCAAGCATTCTTCAATGCTGAATTTTAGTCTTAGTTCTAGTGGATATAAATTAGTAGCATTATTTAATGACTTTAGCCCTGGGATTTTCTAGATTAGTGCAAATGTATATTATTTAATTGGGAGAAACAGATGTAAATGATTAAAAATGTGGTCACACACTTGCCTTTCAAAGCGTTCTGTGCCCAACTGTCTTTTGGTGATATCTAACTCAGATTCCAGTTGAGTAATTGTGTTTTTGATCTGTGAAAAATCTCGATTCTGGATAGCACTATAAAGGACAAAGTTGTCACTTAAACTGAAAGGCTGTAACTAGTCAAATATAATAAAATAAAGAATAGGATTAGTTTTTCAAGAACAGCTTCCAATATATTTGATATAAAATTATAGTTGGATAAGCATCCAGAAAGAAAATAGAAACAATTATATATTTGTGCTGTGTCAAAGTCATTAAATACCTGTATTAAAATTTTCTAACTTTACTGAACAAAAATGTTTTCATATTAAGGTACAAATTGTTTTTAAAATTCTAATATATATTTTATTCCCATTTGATAGATACTGCTTTGCCTAATATTTAGTTTCTCTAGTTTCAAGTAACTTTTAAATAAACTATCTTCCACTCTAATAAAGGGCTTCCTAAATAAGGTAAAAATGGGGAGATTAACAAACGTATAACAGCAATTTTTAATTAGTGATAATTGAGTGTTGTTTGTACTGGCTACTCACATTTTGTTTTCCGCCAGAGTAAGTTGCTCTTTAAGAAGATGTATTTCAGAATCCTTCTCTTGACTTATCATCTGAGATTGATACTCTTTTTCTCGATTGGATGTTAACAAAGTTTCCATGTTTTTAATTGAGATTCTTTCATTGTTGAGTTGCTTTCTCAGAAGTTCTATTTCTGAGTGAGATGATTCCCATTCATTCTGAAGCTGAAAGCCAAAATAATGAACGTTCTCATTTTCTTTACTATGTAGTATATTAAAAACTGGTAGATTACACTGTAAATTGAAAATGAAATACTTCCCTGGATATAATCTTTTCAGATTTTCTTCCTTAATGTAAAAAACTCTAGCCCTCTCTCTGCTAAGAACATATAGTGGTTTTCTCTAAAGACAGTATAGTAATCTTTTTTAATGTGTAAAAATAAATGGGTTTTACTCAAAATCCAAAACTATACAAATTGTTGGGTTTTTAGTATTCTTTGAGTTTGGCTGTTTTCCTGCAGACATCTCATCACAAAATGTAATACTGTAACATCACTGACACATGAAAGTGGAGTTTGCTGGTGGGTCATCGATAAGTACGGTAGTTTGCCTAGCCAGTTTTGAAGTGGTTTCCTTTCCAATCATTGTAAACAAATGACGCTGAACACTAATTATTGCAAATTGTGACATGGACATATATGATTTAAAAGTTAAATCTTTTAATGTTTTGATTTAAGTATTTTCCCAATTTGATACTATTGTTAAGATGTGATCTGAAGCTCCACAGTTTCAGTTTACATACACACTAAGTTATCCAAGCAGAATATAATCTATAATTGTCTTTTTATATGCTGGACAATATTTTAGTTCTTAGTGAGGAATCTTATACTGTGGGACATTCTATCCCATACAAAATATATCAGAAACCTCTAAATAAATTTAGAGCATTTAAATCAAGATGGATTTTCTACAAACCACATGAAGCTCCCATATCCATTTTAATAGCCCCCCGATTTTACTATCAACTACTAAAGTGGATGTTAAAATCAGAAGACTGGTAGTACTTTTACAGACTAACATGAACTATGACTCACTTTGTCAGATGCACAAAGTGACAAACAGGCCAAACTTCACACAAAAAATTTAATGGTGACAGATTTGGCTTCAGGATTGCATTGTTATCTTGCTTGAAGTGCTCAGAGGTTCCCTAAATTCTTTTAAAATTTAGCATGACTCTATTGAACACGAAAACAATTGCCTGCCTTAGCTTAATCTAAAGTTCATTTGCAGGTATTTCTCTTTTTGAAATGAACCAGTCATAATTTTTATTCAGCTGAAGTATTTTAAAAAATCTATCAGGAGTTTTGAAAAAAGTATGAAAAATATTTAGTACCAATAAACAGAACAGATTGAACGTTTAAAAAAATTCTCATTCATCCTCAAATTTTGTCATTCATCTTCCCCATAGCCCAAAAGAATGAATAAATTGACAATATTGGATTGTTTTTTAAAAAAAAATACAAGTTTAAGTTAAGTCTCTCTGAAGAATCAGTGTAGAATAAGATAGTGTTAACAAGGTTCTAGAGTTAGGACTTCAATCATACAGTCACACATGCCTTTTTTACTGTTTTTGAACTGTACCTAATAAATAAGACTCAGCAACGTTCAGATTTGAAGACTAAAAGGTGCTTCAGAATATGCAAGAGTAGGAATGGAATACATGTGAACAAATGCATAATATAATTGTACATTTTCCTGAAATCATATGGCTGTGCTCTACTGAATCCTTGGACCACAGAGCAAAACTGACATACACACACACATACACAAACACACACCTCATTTAAAGGTATGGTATTTTACAAAATTCTTGTATTACTACTTTAACCTTCTTAACACATCCAATGAATCAAGAGATACAAGAATATACTTCCTGTGATGGACAATTTCTAGTCCAAGTGACTCTAAGAAAAATCTGACATGTAAAGAATTTTCCATGAACAGCAAGAATTTAATTCAAGCATTAGGAAAATATGTATGAGTTTTCAGCTTTAATGTTTGCTCTCTATAAATCAAGCCGAAATTGTTTTATACCTACTCTTTCTACTTCTTTTGTTGTGTTCTTTAGTTGCCGGCTTAATAACTCATTGCTAGTGTCCAGTTTAATGCACAGTTCTCGAGCAGAAGTCAAATCTGAGAGCATAGAAACCTTTTCCAGGTGGACTTTCTCAAGTTTCTCCTCCATTTTCACCAGAGACTTACCTAAA
This sequence comes from Rhabdophis nuchalis, assembly GCA_039707465.1. NCBI lineage: Eukaryota > Metazoa > Chordata > Lepidosauria > Squamata > Natricidae > Rhabdophis > Rhabdophis nuchalis. The sequence continues at coordinate 36,055,198 of CM077651.1, read as the reverse complement.
GTAGAAATCTGTGACTTACAGGCTTTTTCAGATGCTAAATGCTGCCCCAAAAAAGAAAGGCCAATTAACATTTATGTTCTAAATAAACTAGTAAGAATATATTCAAGAAAAAAAATAATTTTACTTAATAAGCATGTTTATCTAAGTAAATATGCTTCTGTTTTATGTTTTGAAATGTTCTACAGTCGATAAAAATAACAGACTCTAAAAATACATCAACAACAACTAAACATACCAACATTTGATTTCATATGTGTTATATATATAACTGTTAAAAGAGACTTTATAGCACTAGTAGACCAATCCAGAATTCCATGTGAAGTTTATTGCATACTGAAAGTATGTGTTGTAAATTTCAGTGCATTGTTTGTTACATCAGCAAAGGGAAGTCTTGATAAAGTAGAGAACTGTGTGAATCCTGAAGAATTTGTGTCAGAATGTAGATACCAAATGGAAATATGTTATTCAGAATACAGTAAAACTGTTTATTTTACAGAACACAAGAAGTTAATAATTAATAAAAAAGGAATTATTTTTAAAAATATTACTTTGGGAGTGCAAATTCAGTTTTAGAGTCAAAAAGAAGATTATTCAGTGAACAAACACATGCATACTATTTCCAAACAGCCAGACTAAGCATGGAAGATATTTTACAATATCTCATATCTACTATCTATAAAGATTAATTCAGGCTCAGTTGAAAGTCTATGATTCATAATTACTATAGACAAACATTAATGCCTTTCCACTCCTATAATCCAATCTTAAACTTTCTTAAGAAAGACCAGAATGTTTTAAAGTCAAGTGCAGCAAATGGTCAATAACTTTCCCTTAAAATAAACTTCCATTTTGAAAGTTCCTGCTGCAATTTGATAATAAATGCAAAGCATCACAAGACAAAACATTCATTTAACTCTTTACTCATGTGAGAGGTGAATAATAAGTCTTACAAACACCATTTTTAAAAATCTAAGAGCTGCGCTACTAACTAGCCATTGAAAGAAAATGAGAGAGAGAGAGAAAGAAAGGAGGGGGGGGGAAACAGACAGAGACTGAGAGAGATTATAAGAGAAAGCTTTTAAAACCTACTTGTCCAAATGCTATTTTATGCGATTCTGTTTGCTCTTTCAGTGTATGGTTCTCAGATTCTAAACTGAGAAGTTCCATCTGGATGCAGTTATAATCTTTTTCCATTTGATGCAACTTTGATTCCCATCTGTCTGCCTGTTCACGGATCATGTGAAAATTTTCCATAAGATCTTCATTATCTTTCTCCTAAAATATAAATTTTGATTTTATTTTTGAGACTTACTTAGTTTCCCATCTGAATATCGGTAGTCCTCAACTTAAAAAGCTTGTTTAGTGACTGTTTGAAGTTACAATGGCACTGAAAAAAGTGACATGACTATTTTTCATACTTATGTCCATTATAGCATCCCCATTGTCCCATGATTTACATTTGGATGCTTGACAACTGGTTCATATTTATGATGCTTGCAGTGTCCTGGGGTCATGTGACCATTGTTTGCGACCTTCTGATTAGTGAAGTGAATGGGGAAGCCAGATTCACTTAACAATAACACTTAACATGTTATTAATTTAACAACTGCAGTGATTCACTTAACAAATGTGGAAAGAAAAGATGTAAAATGTAACAAAATTCACTTAAGAAATTTCTCACTTAGCAATATAAATTCTAGGCTTAATTGTGATTGTAAGTCAAGGACTACCTGTATAGCATTTAATGGTACATTTACAGGCTTGCTATTGTGTACAAAATCCTGATATCCTATAAAACCTCCTTTAGATTAAAGGTTCATGAGAACTAAGTGCGTCATATATGCATGCTATTTATAATAAGAGTGACTGATTAAAAATGATTTTATTTATTTATCTTACTCCACGGAGTTCAAAGTGGCATAGTAGGGCATTTTGTCCTCCAATTTTCTCCAGTACAAAAAAGAGAGACTAGGTTAGTCTGAGAAAGTGAGTGGCCCCAAGTCACCAAGCAAGCTTCCATGGTTGACAATAGGCTTTAACCCAGAGGTTCCCAAACTTGGCCACTTGAAGACTTGTGGACTTCAACTTCTAGAATTCTCCAGCCAGCAGAGCTGGCTGGAGAATTCTGGGAGTTGAAGTCCACAAGTCTTCAAGTGGCCAAGTTTGGGAACCTCTGCTTTAACCTGAATCTTCTCAGTGCTTATGCAATACTTTGACTCTATACTATATTAGCACTCTTTTTTCCAAGGCAAATTTCCTGCACTACCGTTCACACTGCTCAGAAAGAAGGAAGAGAGGGAATCAATCTTTAAATACATAACATTCTCCTCGCATAATACTGGATCCAACTTATTATGTGCAAATGTTGACCATGAAAATGTATAGTTTAAATTTAAATATCTTAAGTAATCACACAATAACCAATTAGGATCAATTAAAGCATCCAGGTCAATATTTCAGAAGTGTCAAAGTTAATCCAATCACAGAAATTCAATGGACAGTCTTTAAATATTTTTTAAAGCTTCACAAGATTACTTTTTGCAGTCAGCTAGAACTTTTAATCATACAATAATAGCAATAGCACTTAGACTTATATACCACTTCACAGTGCTCCACAGCACTCTCTAACAGTCAGCATATTGTCCCCAATAATCTGGGTACTCATTTTACCGCTCTCTTGGAAGGATGGGTCAACCTTGAGCCAGTCATGGTTGAACCACTGGCATTAATTAACACTGAATATCTAAAAAGCTATCAGTTAAGTCATCATTAGGGAGCTACAAGAGTCAATACACTTTTTGTTGGCAAAATATAAACAATAGTTTTATATTAATTGCTAAAAAATTTATTCTAAATTGGCTGTTAATTAAGATTTTCTGAAATGGCTCAGACTCAAGTAACTGGCCTATTGTCAACACTTTATTTTTTGTTTTTCATTTGAATACCCACTTTCCTGAAAATAAGACTTCCCCAGATAATAAGCCCAATCAGACTTTGGAGCACATGCACTAAAATAAGCCCTTCCCCAAAATATTGCAACACAGCAGCAGCCATGAGGTAACCACACTTGTCGCCTCCTTCACCTCAAAATTTATAAGACCTCCCCAAAAATAAGGTCAAGAACTTATTTTGGGGATCAAAAGAAAATAAGACCCTGTCTTATTTTGGGGGAAACGCGTATCTTAAATGCTGAGCCTGTACCTACAGTATTTTGAATGTATACTATTGGTAAAATTAAATGTAATGTAAAAGGCAATATAATAGGTAATATTTCTTTGTAATGAGCATTATGTTTATATTATTAATATTTTATACCATACTTTCAATTTATTTTTACAACTGGATTATATCTTTGAGACATCTCTCCGTTTTTTAATATAACAAATTTGATTTTATACTAAAACAAATCATTGTATTCTTTTGATATCTAAATACTGCAAATTGTATACATACCTATGGTACATACATACAATCATCTCTTTTATGGGCCTTGAAAACTGCATTTAAAAATTACTGTATTGTAATCAGATCAAATCAAAAATTTTATTACAGCCCTATGCAGCACAGTAAAATTCATCGGCCTGTATTAATAAATCTTTAAAAATTGTAATAAAATTTCATAAAATACACTATTATTGTAACTGCAGTACAAATAGCTATTACAATCACCAACATTTGGGTCTAAACCTCAAACATAGGTAGGATGGATACTATAAGCAAAAATTGGGCACTCTAGAAAAATGTGTCAGATAAAAGCAGTGACAAATAGATATTGTGCTCTCTACCAGGGTAGAACTTTAAAATGGAATAAATATCTTCCTGTGATCAATTATTTATAAGATAAGACCTATATTGGTTTATAGGCATGTGTTGCAATTTTGGAAACAATAAAGTTTGCTTTAAAGATTTAGTGGTAAGGTAGACAACATTCTAAAATACTCAAAATACTATTAGTTAATTGTACAGGTAAGTCCATAATAGCATAGTCTGAACTGGGAACCATTAAGCATGGTATAGCAGAAGTTAATTTTTCCCCCTTGGTATCTTAGGGTTCTTTAAAATTACTCTTCCCATTGCATATGAAAATTTCCTCTTTAACAACTAAGTTTTGTTCTTTTTCAAGCTGTCCCTGCATTGACTACTATACAGTATATTTAGGAGGCGGTATCAGCTTTATCTCCTTATGTGGACAGTAGACTCAATCCAGATTGGGCTGCTATGTATTTACAGTTAAGAAGTTGGATCTGAAAAACATGCAATTTCCATATCTAGTTTCCTAAAAGAGAAAAACTTAGCCAAAGGGAAGAGGCAGTTATAACTTCCTCCTGCACTTAAGAGCTTTCCCTTGAAACTTTCCCAGTAAGGTATTTCAGGGAAAAGTTAGAGAAAAATAACCTGCAAGTGAGAATGAAACTGAGAAAGAATAAACAGCTCCTTCTCATCTGACAAATCTCTCTTCAAAATTCTGTTTTCTATATTAGCATTTTAAGGGAAACATGGAAGTGGAAATCTCAAAGTTATCTTGCAATATATAGCTTTGCTCGAAAGAAGATATTCTGAAGTAACTGTGCTTTCTATAAGCAAGGGCTCTAAAGCAGAGCTGGACAACCTTTTGGTAATCAAAGATTGCACAGTGTGTAGGTCCATATAGTACTTATCACATATGTGAGGAAGGTCAGAGTTTTTTGTAGAGTTTTCCTTTAATCTGTTATGGCAGTTGTTATGAGATGGCTTTTTTGTATTCTTTCATCTCAAACTGATAGGAAATTCCTCACTCAATTATCAATAATCAGATTATTACCAACAATTAAAGGAGTCTCTGGGAGTTTTAAAAAAGGGCATGGGGGTCAAATTGCCCACACCCATTCTATGCACTAACCATTCAAAGAAAGAGACATCTTGAAATTGCTTATTGTGGCAGGAAGCCTTGTACTAAGCCTTTTTATAGTGGTATCTTTTCAAAGTATATGCTTACTTTAGACTTCAGTAAGGACTTCAATCTTTGAAAATCTTCAGTTTTCAAATTCATGTCATCAAGATCATTCTGACATTTACTGAGTTTCTCAAATAGAAGCTGTCAAACAAATATGAAGCATTATTAATGTTTAATTTATTCATGTTTTAAATATGATTTGATATTTAAACACATTAATAAGTTCCATTGTTACATATAAAAAGAGAAATAAATTTAAAATTGAGAAAATGTATTGCAGTATAGTGTCATCTTTTATTCCTTTAAAGTTGAGCAGCTATAGTGGACACAGCCCTTGCCCTAGAGGAGTGGATCTGCAGAGGGCTGAGGTAGCAGAAACTTTTCTTAGACATATACTGTACAAATGAACAGATAATCCAATGTGCATGTTACTAAGACCTTTCTTGTCTTTCTGTAGTTCATAAACTATCACGCTGATTATTGATTTTGTTTCCTAAACCAGGGGTCCCCAACCTTTTTTTCACCAGGGACCGGTTTCATTTTAAAGAAAATTCTGCGGACCGGCTGAGGGGCTCAGCAGTCATGTGACTGGGTGGGCGTGGCCAACTTTGAAAATGTGAAACTCACTTAACAATGATCTTGGTTAGCAACCAAACTTTTGGCCTCAACTGTGGTCATAAGTTCTTTCTTTCTTTCTCTCTCTCTCTTTCTTTCTCTTTCTTTGTCTCTGTCTCTCTTTCTCTCTCTCGCTATTTCTTTCTTTCTCTCTTTCCCTTTCTCTCTATTTCTTTCTTTTTCTCTTTCCCTCTTTCTGTATCTTTTCCTGTCTCTTTCTTTCCTTTCTGTCTCCTTCTCTCTGTCTTTCTCTCTCCCACTTTTTTCTTTCTTTCTCTCTTTCTCTGTGTCTCTCCTTCATCCGCCCATTTCTGTCACTCTGTGTGTGTGTGTGTCTGTCTGTCTGTCTTGCATTCATTCATTCAATCACTCCTTCTGTGTCTCTGTCTATCTTTCTCTCCCTCCCTCCCTCCCTCTGTCTCTCTATGTGTGTCTGTCGTCGTCATCGTCGTCCCGTCCCCCCGCCCCCAGCCTCCTCATCCCGCCTGCCAGGCTTGGTCGCTCGTTCGCTCGTTCAGGCTCCGTGGCTGGATAGGAGCCGGGCTGGAGAGGAGGAGGAGGGAGGGGGGGCAGCCCATTGGGAAGAGCGCGCGGGAGAACGCAGGAGGATGGTGGGGGCTCTTCCTCCACCCTCGTCGACGGAGGGACTCCTTGCGCCGCCGGAGCAACCTGCCAGTTCCCACCCCAGCCCGCAGAGCCTCCGCAGTCCCTGGATGAAAACGAGTGGCCGGCATGCCAGCAGGGGAGGGAATCGGTGGCCGGTCCGGCGGCGTCCAGGAGTCCCTCCGTCGACGAGGGAGGAGGAAGAGTCACACTCCAACGGTGCGAACAGCAGCGCCTGCGTTCTCCTGCGCGCTCTGCTCAGGGGGCAGCCCCCTCCTCCCTCCCTCCTCCTCTCTAGCCTTGCGGCCCGGCTCCCATCCAGCCACGGACCGGCACCGGTCCGCGGCCCGGGGGTTGGGGACCCCTGTCCTAAACGGACAAGTTTACTCACGGCAAAATACAAAGTTCTTTGAAACTCTATGAAGTTAAGGGTAAATCTCTAAAGGTTCATTAAAGTCAAAATAAATACTGACAACATGACCTTAATTAAAATGAAAACTAGAAACAATCTTGGGTAGAAACGATATATCTGGGAATAATATCACTTGTTATTTGTGGAAGGCTATAGTTATTTGATTAACAGACCTACTAGTTTACTTTCATGATAATCTATAGCTGTGATGGCGAACCTATGGCACAGGTGCCACAGGTGGCACGCGGAACCATTTTTTAGGGCACGCGAGGCGTTGCCCTATCAGCTCCAGCACGCTTTGTGCACTGGCCAGCTGATTTAGGCCTTCTTTTGAGGCCATTTTTTGCCCTCTGGAGGCTTTAAGGAAACTCCTGAAGCTCTGGAGGTGGTGGTGGGGGGCTGTTTTTACCCTCCCCAGGCTCCTAGAAAGCCTCTGAAGCCTGGGCAGGGCAAAAAAAGCATGTCAAAAACAGGGGGTCATGCATATAACATTATGGGTGTGGCACGCCCATGCACAATCCCCCCGGGCTCCCCCCACTTTTGGAACGCAAACAAAAAAAGGTTAGCCATCATTGGGCTATAGTAAACACTGGCAAAAAGCAATTTTTAGTGTAACAGCTGCAAATTTGAGATAGCTAAAAGTTCAAATGGTCTGCTCATTATTGCTAACAGACACTCAGATTCCATGAAGGAAGCATCACTAACCAATGTAAACATAATTGAATCGCTTAAAAAATTGGATGAGAAAAAAAAAGATAAAATATTGAATTTTGTTCAACTGAAATATGGAAATCAGAACTTCAAGGAAGAGGTTGGTATGCTTATGGGATAAGAAGACAAAAATGTACAAAGTTCAAGGAACAGGGTGATTGACAGTCTTGCAGCAAATTGAAAAACAAACCACTTTACTTTGTTATGACTTCTATATTACTGCCTTCCTAAGTTTTGATAACTTTTAATTAACACAAATGGAATAAGTAAAGCATGGTTTGCACAAATGAAATGACTTATTCCAACAAAAAAGTTGGTAAGCAAATGTAAGTCATGAATCTTTAATTCATTCATTCTTTTTGGTGTTCAAGAGAGATAAACCACAAGAATATCCCCCATTCTTTAGGATGCATTTTTCCACATATCCAAGATGAAAACGAAGTGAGTACAAGATTTAATTCCATCTTGCTTCAATTAAAAAGAGTATGATAAATAATCCCTTGGAGAAGAAATGGCTTTTAATAGCTTAAACATCATCCACTGACCTTGTATGATTGATAATGTTGTGGCCTGCGAGCTATTAGTGGAGCTGGCCACAGACTTGGACAATGAGGAGATTGGGGAGATTGGGGAGGAACTTGGGCTAGTTCTGGAGCCTGGGGAAGGCTCTGATGCATGCTCTGCAATGGAAGCAGAGGTAGAGCCAGGGCCATCCAACATTTCCCAGCTACCTGAGAGGCAACTGCCTTTGGAGGCGGAGATAAGTGAGGAGGAAGAACAGCTGGGACCTGTTCCAGATGTGCATATGTGCAGCTGTTAGGAAAGGAGAACAACTGAGGATAGGAGTTTACTTGGGAAGAAAGGCACACATGGACGTTGAATGGGCCCTCCCTGGCTGAAGAATAAATAAGAGGAAAGGGGAGTGGTGGTTATAGGAGACAACAGTTTGGAACGAAGATTTGCTCATCATGGTTCTGCCAGGACTAAATTTACAGCTTTGTGGCTGGAAGCTCCCGGCCTGGCAATTATCTCAAGGAACTGATAAGGTCTATTACTGCAGCTAACTCTTTGAAGGACTATTGCCTGGACTTTTCAGTGTATGAATGCCATTAAAATCACATGAGATAAATAAAGAGGGGTTTTTCAGGATAAGGAGTCTGTTTTTTGTTTCTGTTAAGCCTGGGTCAGAACAGATGATGGACATGAATTTCGATCTTCCTTATCCTAATTTCACACCAGAATTCATTGATCATTTTGTATAAATAAAATATTGGTTAATAGTGGCTAAGGTACTGGGCTAGAAACCAGGAGGCTATGAATTCTAGTCCTCCTTTCTGCATGAAACCCAACTGGGAAACTTTAGGGCCGTCGCTCTCTCTCAACCCAACTCACCTCACAGAATTGTGGTTGTGGGGAAAATAGGTGAGGAGCATAAATATGTATACTGCCTTGACATAAAAAGGCAAATAAAAATAAAATCTTTCCATCTCTTAGTAGATGTCCAATGCTAGTTTCATTTTCAAAAGAAGTTGAAAATGGGATTTCATCATACTTATTTGGATAGTATGCAGTTTTTACCTTTATAATTATTAACAATGCAATCTGTTAATATTTTATATAAAAGACTGAAATTTTTAAAAGCAAAATGGACTTATGGAAAGCTACAAAGAACTAGCACTGGATGGAACCAAAGGAGGAGCTGGCACCTGGGTCTGATGAAAGCTGGGAAGTATGGAAATCAATGAGAAGACTGTGCATAGGTACAGTAAGATCCAGAGATACTCTGAACAAATGGGGCAATCTGGTGGCCTCTTCCCTTTGTGATTGTGGTGACATGCAGACAACAACATATGTGTATATCTGTGCTTTGTGTCCTGATCAGTGCTCACTTGAGGACCTCATGGCAATGAGACAGAACACAACTAATGTTGCCAGTTTCTGACCAAGATTTGTTTAACTTGTATATATTTTAATATTGTATTTTAAATTTTAATTTTTATATTGTATAATATGCCTTATTTTCATTGTGATGCTTCTGACACAAATGAACAGACCTTTTACCTGATTTTCCTGCTTAAAGGCACAAAGTTGTTCCTTCAGTTTTGAATGTTCCCTGGTTAATATATCTTTCTCTCTGCCAGTCTGATTAAGTTCATTATTAGCCTCAGTTAACAATTGGTGTAGTCTGCTAATATCTTGTTCATACTTGCATAATGCTTCAGAAGAATGCCTATGTAACAATTAAAAAAACAAAAAAAATTACGTAAAATATTAGCAAAAAAGGGCTGACATAAAATCTCTTCATAATACCAATTCCACATAGATAACAATATGACAACTATGAATACAACGTCATACTTCTCCCATAATAGAAATACTATAATTTAAAATGATTGTTTACAACTGGCTTCTATTTACAATTTTTAAAATCATACTTCAAATCTCTCTCTATACTGAGGAATCAAAAAATTACTTACATATGATAAATATAGAATAAACGAAGTTATTAAATAATAATTCTAACATTATACATTAATCCAAATATTTAAATGAAAAATCAAAATTTAGAATTCTGAATCTTACTTTGATGAATGTTCCATGTCAGAAAGAATACCTTTCAGATCTAAAATTGTCTTCTCCTTGAAAATAAATTAAAATTTCTCTTTAGTTAGTAAAAAGATGTGAATGAAACAAACAAAACCCCAGATGTTTCTTTTAATTAAAACATCTTTTCATAATATTTATAAGACTAAGATGGCAATAACATGTAGATTTACACAGCACATATTTTTCCACAATTATGAACTTAATAAATTAGAATCATACGTAGCTGATTTGAAAAGAAAAAAAAAGTGAATTAGAAAAAAGTGTGATAAAGCCACACTTGGAATACTGCATTCAGTTTTGGTTGCCACAATGTAAAAAAGATGTGAGACTCTAGAAAAAGTGCAGTGAAGAGCAACAAAGATGATTAAGGGGCTTTAAGCTAAAACGTATGAAGAACAGTTGCAGGAACTGGGTATGTCTATTTTAATAAAAATAAGAACTAGGGGAGACATGATAGCAGTGTTCTAATATCTCAGGGGTTGTCACAAAGAAGATGGAGTCAAACTATTCTCCAAAGCACATGAGGGTAGGACAAGAAACAATGGGTGGAAACTGGTCAAGAAGAGAAGCAACTTAGAATTGAGGAGAAATTTCCTGACAGTTAGGACAATTAATCAGTGGAACAATTTACCCCCAAAAGTTGTGAATGCTCCAACACTGGAAGTTTTTAAGAAGATGTTGGATAACCATTTGTCTGAAGTGGTGAAGGGTTTCCTGCCTAGACAGAGGGTTGGACTAGAAGACCTCCAAGGTTCCTTCCAACTCTGTTATTCTGTTCTGTTCTATTCTTTCAAACAGAATCCAATTAAAGAAGTACTGTCATTTACAATTCAGCAAAACATGACATTTATCACAGCTGCCATATCCAGAGTTTTAAAAAATAATGTAGAAAGGGGAAATCTGAATCAACATCTTATCAGATAAGTTTTTAATCTTTAATCTTTTGATCTAGACCCAAACAATAAAAACCTTGGATCTCTTATTTGTACCCTATTTATAATAGTTCAAGTTAAACAGAAAAAAATCTTCAAATTCAATTCTCCTGTCCTCTAAAATTGTTTAGCACTACAGAATGCCATCTGAAGTCATTCTGTTAGATTATTGCCAAAAAACATATTTGTTTAGGTCATGAAAAGGAGTCATATAAGGACTCACAAAAGTAAAAAACTTTATATATCTAATTGGTTCAAAGAACAATTCCTCAATTGTTCATATAATTAGCAATATATTTTCCTGATTAAACAAAAAATGTTTACAAAAAGGAACATTCCATAGAATAGCTGATTCTGATGCTCCATGCCAAAAGTGAGACGTATGTGTTTCAGGTTTTTTTACTTATATAGAGAGTGAAGTAGGATTGTTATGTTTTAGATACAATAGCAATAGCACTTAGACTTATATACCACTTTACAGTGCTTTACAGCCCTTTCTAAGTAGTTTACAGAGTCAGTATATTGCCCCCAACAACCTGTGTCCTCATTTTACCCACCTCAGAAGGATGGAAGGATGAGTCAACCTTGAGCCTGGTGAGATTTGAAATGCCAAATTGCAGTCAGCTGGCAGTCAGTGGAAGTAGTCTGCAATACTGCACTCTAACCACTACACCACCTGGCTCCACAACTGAAACACAGTTGTTCTGACAGAAGTGGTTTGGATGAATGTAAGTTCAGGGGAAGCTTCCTTGTGACAACATATAAATATCAGTAAAGGGATGCAGGTGATGAAGAAAAGGTTATGTATTGTGAATATTGAAGGGTGAAGTGTATCAGTAGGATATACTGAACTGGACATCAATAACAACTGAGAGTGACTGGAGGAAAAGTCCTGGAAGGATTGGCCACTGATAATCCATAGAAAGTGTCCTCACATATTGTATCACAGTGTGGTATGCTGGTTTAACATTTGCGGAGAGGAAGGCACTACAGAGAGTGATCAATTCGGCACAAGAAACCATCGGTTGCCCTCTGACATCACTGGATAACATTGCCAGATCTCGCTGCTTTAGCAGAGTAAGGAAAATTCTCATAGATGATTCACACCCTGGTTGGTATCTCTTTGCACTTCTACCATCAGGCAGAAGATATCAAAGTATAGCCAGCTGAACAAATAGGTTTAAAGATAGCTTCTATCCTTGGGCTGTGAGACTTTTAAATTCAACCACAATCACTCCATGCACATGCTAGTTTTTTCTTTTTTCTTTTCTCCTTTTTTTTGTTTCTGTTATAATTTTGCACCAGTGAAGTTAAAACCAATTTCATTGTAATTTTAGTACAATGACAATAAAGATTATTATTATTATTATTATTATTATTATTATTATTATTATTATTATTATTATATGCAGTACTGTGACATCAATGTTTCTTGTGTATAGGTAGAGCAGAGAGAGAGAAGCACTGCACATTAAGTGACGGAACAACATAGAGATCATCTGAAGAAAGAAGTGGAGGGAAATGACATCGGCTTTGCCCTACTCGCTCTGCAAAATCTCTCCAGATTTTGTTTCACCTGAAAACTTAAATAGCCAAAACATTATTGTTTTGTTGCTGTTGGACAGCAGATAACTGGAAATGAATTGCCAGGACATGCAAAAACATGATGTGTTTTTTTTTTAACCTGGAACAAAACCTAAGTTTTATTTTGTGCACAGCCACTGAGATCACCTAAATTTAGAATAATCTGTAGCCTTGAAGTTGTAATATATAAAGATTTTTGGTACAGAGATTTTAATTTTAAACTAATCTTCAAATTTTGGATGTTTTCTAATAGTACATTTACTGAGTACAAATAGTATTATGCCATGTGTTACATAAAAACTAGAAATTCTTGGCGATAAGAATGGCTATTTCTAAAAAATGAGAAAAAACCTATTTTAAGAAAAGAGATACAATTTTAATACACCCTGAATAATAATGTTCTGGGACCTAAGAGAATTTTTAAATGTGTTTATAATTTACATATAAACATATATTTTTTCAACAATCCTAAAAGTCAGCAATAATCAGAACATTAATTCATAAACTTGCATATTAAATCAGCAGTATTCAAATATAATTGTTCCAATGTCTATTATCACTGTGTTGACATGATACTTATACAGTTTTTAAAAATGAATTATGTTTTGATTGATCTACTGATAATATATGCTTTGAAAAACAGTTTTTTAAAAATAAAGTTATCTTGATAATTAGCAGAACTATAAACATACAAAAACAGTATTAATCAAAACTACAGAGGCATTCACATATTTAAACTTACTCTAATGGCCAAACTTTCTTCAAATGTAAGAATTTTTTCTCTTTTATCTTCTAAAATATCTTGTAAAGAATCCTTTTCTGCCTCCATTTCATTTATTGTATCATTGAGTGTACAAATATGTCCTTGTTGCTCCAGGTTTTCTTTTGAAAGTTGTTCTGAAAACAAAATAATAAACCAATTTATCATACAGGCTGATCAAGCAAAGCTCCGAAGAATACATTTCACCTGGCCTGGATGAGATGGAGGACATCAAGATGGTTTCTGTGCACATAATAAAAGAATTCAATCACATGATTGCCATTTTGATTTTTTTGACATTTTCCATTCCTCTAGGAATGCTTCTGTATGAAACCAAAATGTTTGTGTGGAAGCTATGGTTTGGTGGTACAGGCAGTCCTCAATTTATGACTAGTCATTCAGCAACTGTTTGAAATTACAATTGTACTGACAACCTGTGCTTAAAGTTACAGGCAATACAGCACACACACCTATCGTCACACAATCAAAATTCAGGCACTTGGCAGTCCGCCCGTACTTACCAATGCAAATACAAATTCCCTCATCTATCTCCTCTACCAATCTATATAACCCTATGCTGTTTCAGCCAGCTGCCACTATCCCCAGACCTCTACTTCAGTTCTTTTAGGGCTTTGCCACCAAGAAGTGCTGCCTCAAGACCGACACCCCTGGCCTTTGCCACCTCACACTGTTCTCGAGTTGCACATCCCCTCACCTGCATGTGCCATAGCTTCCTTAAGCTGACTTCATGTTCTTTCCCCAAGCAATGTCACATTCCTTTTGCAAGCTAGTCTCCTGTTTCTTTTGCAAGATGGTATCCCATTTTCACAATTCTTTTGAAACCTTTTTGTTTCGCCAGGTCTTGCAAGAATGAGACATCAGCTTGAGAATGGCAGGAGACCCATTTTTTTGCATGAGTTGCACAATGAGGCTTCTGAAACATTGAGCTTTCCAAAACATCATTCAGTGTGTGCTCTAAGCCCAATTAAAAATGATGATTATCATTTATATACTTCTGGTTCAGTCTTTCTAAGGAGCTGCGTGCTGCTATATATTTCTGATTTCCATAAAAGTAAATTTGTTCTCAAAAGGCTTGTGGATTCTTTCCCACTAGCCACCTTGCAGCAAATAAATATTTTGTTTACATGTTTAAATCCAGAAAAAGCAACTGATAAAGATTGGTCACTTCCTATTGACATTTCATAGCATCATCTAGATTTGACCATTCTTGTGCTAAATTACCTCCAATGAGGACAAACTTTGTAATATCACTGGATGATGCTATTAAGTCACTATTTGGCTACTGACTTGTTACTAAGTTAAAACAATTTCGTAGAAACATGTGTCAAATATCCTTAATACTTAAGAAGGTATAAAATAAGTATGATGCAGCATGGATCTTGCAGTGACCACACTTTTCTGCCAGTTTGGTGGAGCTTTCTGGTAGGCCACGCTAGATGAACTATACTGGGAGCAGACCCAGACACTGTTAGTCAAATGGGAAAACAAGATGATAGAAAGCATGCATTTGTTGCCATGCCTTTTCTTCAGCAAAGTAAGATATCTTTAATATCTTCTTTACCAAAACCCACACCTTAATCAAAGTACAGACGTTACTGAATTTCAATCTCCGCAGTCCAAACAACTGGCTTTCAGCAGGATTTGCCAGAAAATCTCTAGGCAATTATTCATAAACTACCAGGCATCAGTGAATAGATTGGACGATTAACCAATTTCATTGTAATTTTAGTACAATGACAATAAAGATTATTATTATTGATTATTTCAGAGCTGTTTAATGAGAGAACAGAAATATAAGCTTGTGAAAGGATGGCAATGGCTCAAAAGATGATTTAACTCTTTGCCCAACAAAAATCAGAACAATCATGGAAACAGCCCATTTTTTGCTCATTTCTGCCCTCTCCAGCCCCTAGGAGCTCTCTGAAAGCCTCCATAAGGGTATGCACGGCCATTTTGGTGATAGGGCAGGGCTTCAGGAGGCAAAGAAAATGCTGTATTCTGTGTATAAGACGCACCCAGATTTTCAGCCTCTTTTTAGAGGGAAAAAGGTGCGTCTTATACTCTGAAAAATACGGTAGGTTAGTAGTTTAGAACACTTGGAATATCCAATTTATAGGTATAAATGCAAAATATTGATATTGCTATTGTTGAATAGAAGGAACTATTAAATAAATGTCTTTTCATGAAAATTACATGAAAATTACTATTCAAACACACACTTCTTAAAATCTACTTTGAGAATCATTCAGTTTAAACATACAATATATGTCATCTTCAAAGTCAGAAAGTAAAATAACCTTCCTCAACTTGGATCCTTGAGTTGCAATAATATTATAATCCCAGAATTCCCAGGCAATTCTCTCATGCTGAGAATTCTGACTAGGGATTCTGTAAACTGTGTTTTGAATACCGTAAGACTAATATAAATCAATTGAAACTTGCTTTTGTGGTTGGAAATTTTACCATCACTAAATCAATCTGCCAGAATAGAGCTGGAAGGGACCTTGGAGGTCTTCTAGTTCAACCAGGACACCTATAGTATCATTTTAGATAGGTGGCTGTCCATTCTTTTCTTTAAAACCTCCAGTGATGAAGCTCCTATAACTCCTGAAGGCAAAATGCTCCACTGGTTAATTGTCCTCATTTTTAGGAAGTTTCTCCTTAATTCCAGGTTGCTTCTCTCCTTGATTAGTTTCCAACTTTTTTTTTCTTGCCTTCTGGTGCTTTGGAAATAAGTTGTCCCCTTCTTCATGGCAGTCCCTCAAATACTGGAATAGTGTTATCATGTCACCTCTAGTCCTTCTTTTCTGTAGACTGACCATACTCAATTCCTGCAACCGTGCTCTTCTTTGCAAGTCTCAAGATTTTTTTTGTAATGTGGTGACCAAAATTGGATGCAGTGCATATGCAATATAAATATATCTGCATTCTACCTACCTCTTATTCACTTTTCCTATAAGTTCTTAAATGAATATCTAACTGTTAAGTGAGAAAACACATTTTTATAAGGACATATTATAAATAAGTTGCTTTGGCAACCACTTTTGGTTAAAATGTGGAAACAGATAAATAAATAAATAATAAAAATCACAGCAATTTTACAGTAAAAAGTAGTTCTATTGAAAAGTCTCTTACCATAGGAAAATCATGAAAGAAGTATGAAAAACAAATATTTATTATTTTAATAAAATTGTATTTATTTAGTTTTTGAGATGACCTGAGGAATGGGCATCAGCCCATGTTATTAGTTTAGTCTTCTGATTTGTATGTTTCTTAATAGCTAAATAGCTAATTATGTAAACTTTTCTGGTATTTTCATCAATAGAATCTAAGCAGCTAACAAAAATTAGTATATAACATCTGAAACAAAATGATAAATCTCAACAAAATATATAAACATAATCCAACATTTAATAATAGTAATAACAACAACCATCATATATCTCCAAGGAGAATTGGAGACTGGTTGGTAGTTGCTTAACACAGCTGAATCCAAGACCAGCTCCTTGTGGATCTGGCACCTCTACCTCCCATCAGTCAGCCTGGAGCTAACTTTCTCCCTGGCCATCTGCACTAGTCAGATGGGGCAAAAACCAAGCCTACCAATGATAGAGCTCGTCTCACTAATGATTGTCAACTTCCTCAGGATCAATTTTTTCCCAGGTGACAACATAAGATGTTGCACCCATCAATTCTTGGGACTTTACCCAGAGAGCTTCCTACTTCAAATGAGAGTGATTAAGATGATTAACTAACATATTTCATTAGCAACTTAATTCTTTAACAATGTTTTAATAATATGCTGAATGCTTTATGATGGTTATTATTAATTTATGGGATTTAATTTGTGTGATGTCTTATTCTTTTTATTGTGAGGAATTTCTGTACCATCTGTATAAAATCCATCAATAAAATGAATCAATAAGAGTTATTTCAAGGGTTTTAAAGCAACATTTTTAGTAAAAGAATTTACAATTCGTATATAATAAAAGCAACATGTATAAAGCTAAAAACAAGTTTTTATTTTAAAATGTTATTTACCATTTTTTATACCAATTTTTTTGGTACATATCAAATTGTACCAATATACATACCAATTTTTTCATCCAAACACATAATTTTCTCTTGAAGAATTTGTAATTCATGTTTTTTCTTTGAAAGGTGTCGTTCTGCCTCTGTAAAGTTATGTTCTATCTTTTCGTTCAATATACTGAAAATTAACAATAAGGCATTTAAATTAAACTTTGCAGGACCCATAAAAATAACTTAGGGATAAAGATTATATCATTGCTTACAACAGAATAAATAGTTTCAGACATAACCATGTTTACAATATTATTTAGACATTACTGTTGTAAAGTATTAGTAATAGATTCAGGCTTTTTACCAAAACGGTGACTGTATGATGCTATAAATTGATAGTATATATTGCCCCAAATGTCTAAAAAAGGGAGTCATCCTTAATATTCAAGTCAGGCACCTATATATTTAGAACTACAGTATGAAATAAGCTTCTGCAATTAACAAAATGTAAAATACAATTTTAGATCAGAATTTTTTTAAAGTGAAGAACTGCTTGCATCTAGGCCTAAATTAAATGAATAACATACATACATAATTGTTTCAATCTATTTTCTTTACCTTAGTGAAGCGTTAGCTGCTTTCTGTCTGTTAAGTTCACTTTCAGATTCTGATGCCCTTCTTGCCAATATTTTCATCTCCCTTTCTATAGACTCAATAGCATCCTTCAACAGTTCTATTTTCGATAGTTGTTCTAATCGTTCATTGTCAAGCTGATAAAGAATCATTAAGAATTACAGTTATTTCACTTTCAGCTGATTACTTCGAATTTTGCATTCCCAATTTTCTATAGAAGGAAAAGTCTTTTTCTAGAGTGACAAACTAATTTCCTCTAAAAGCAGTCTTCCCATCAAAATAGGATGCTTTTACGATAAACATAGGGGACTAATATTTATCTTAGAAAAAGACCCTTGCAATGAATTCCTATAGACTACTATGGGTAGAATATTTGGCCAATTATTCTGCTGGCAGTTTCCACAACAGTATAAGTATTGTTCTGGCATTTATTACTCAGTTTCTCCATCAGTTGTAGATGATATCTAGAGAGGTGGAACTTCACATCTAAGAGTTGAAAAAGAGTACTGTGAATTGTGGATTTCTGTCAGAAATCAAATAGATTATCCAAGCTATTATTCTGTAAACCTTGTTGAACTCACATACAGACTCAGAAAGCAAGCCATGACAAAGAATGAAATGGATTGATGGTATGCAGGCTTTTCATACATGGCAGACCGTAAAGTCCAAACAAACTGTTCCAAGGCCCTTATGTAGAAGGAAAAGGCTTTGCATGGCAATATATAAGCCACAGAAGAGGGGATAAGGACTTTTGGGCTGGTCCAATGACAAGAGTTGTAACATTTCTTTCCTCAATTCAGTCATTCCAGCATAGCTCTGTCTGCTCCCAGGAAAAGAGGGAGTGTAATGGCAATAGACTCACTAAAATAATCTAAGCCTGCAAATAAGAATACTGTTTTTGCTGAACACAGCTTCCAAAGTTTCACTAGAGTGGAGGCAAGCTTTTGAGGACAGGATGGAAGCTGAGGGAAAGGTCCCAATTCTGAAAGGCTTCCTTGATGGTCAATAGCTCCTTGTTAAAAACACTAGCTTATCTCCAATAATAGTATTATCTCCAATAATGCTGATAAAGGATATGCAGGGAAGAAAACTACCCCAAACCTCTTGAGCAGTTTTTTTTACAAACACAACTGCAAGGTGAAATCAAAGCTACACAGAGAAAAGAAGTATGACAGAGAATAGAAGTGCATGCCTCTTGAAAATGAAAAAAGGCTTGCTGAGCTTCAGAATTTCACTTAAAGGAATTGCCTTTCTGGTAGGATGTTCAATAGTGTAAACTGCAGAATTAGGAATAAATATATAATCAATATACTGCTAAGACCAAGAGGTTATTTTCCAGTCTGAACTGTATTATCCACAAGTTCAACCACACAATAAACCAAAGGTTGCTAAATATTTACACTTTTTTCATACAAATTCATACAAGTTGTTGAACGTTTTACATAGTTGCCAAGTCTAGCCTGAGAATTGCTGTCTCTTATTTTGTTTTAATGTTAGTCTTGACCTCTAATGATTGCCTGAGTAAGTACATATATTTTTCTTGGCAAAGTCTTTGGCTTCAAAGTTCTTGGCTTTAGCCTGCCATGCGTCCAGGCTGAAACTGAGTGGCCTAATTAGTTTCCATGTCTAAGGCAGAAGTAGAACTTGGATCCACCCCCACTCCTAGTCCAGTGCCTGAAACATTAGAACTGGCTTAAAGCAGTTGGCTTACTTGTCATAATTAATGTAGCTGCAGAAAAAAGCCTTTCAGTATATCTTATCAAGTAGTTATATTCATACATTTTAGCTACTGATAAGTGTTAACATTTATCAATACATTTCAAGAACATTTTTCTTACGCTTTGAATATTTAATTCCAGTTCCTCAATTCTCTGCTCCAGGTGAGCCTTTTCATTCAACGCAGCATCTTGAGCAATCTACATCAAACAAAAATCATTTTAATTATTTTTCAGTTTCCTAAATTTTAATCTAGCAGATTAAATCTTTGGGAATGTGGTATAATATACATATATTACTTAAATGAGCTTAGATAAAAAGTCAAACCTTTAACCTCTCTCTCAAGCTATCACGTTCAGCGGCCATTCTTCGAAAATCAGAAATGGCTGCATCCCTTTCTGTCTCCACACGTCTCAAGACAGCCTGAACAGTCACTGCAGTTGTAGAAGCTTTGGGGATTTTCATAAGTTCTTTTCTTTGTTGATTTACTTCTTCCTGTGCCTGGTGTTTAAAATGAATATTGAGGCATGCATCTATTTGTGCTAAATATTTACTGAATATTAACTTATTAACAGATCTGATCCAAGACATTTTGTGGTTGAGATGAAAACTAAAAAACCTTCCCCATAATTTGTACATAATTTGTATTAAGAGATAATGGATTTTTTCTTTAATAACAGTAATAGAACAACTTCTGCCATTAACAAGGACTAGCAAGTTTAGGAGATTCAGGGAGAAATGCACCAACAGCTCTGGTCTTCAGCATTATCTGTTCTCTTCTAGGATTTATAATGTAGGGCAGTGTTGGCAAATCTTTTCGACACTGAGTGCTAAAACGGGAGCATGTGCACGTGCGCACCAGAAACCAGAAAACCAAATGAAATTTGGGCATCCGGCATGTTCTTCCAGTTTCTGGCGCACATGCGCACACGAAGAGCAGCTGTCCAGTGAGTATGTGCTGGCTCCGCCTTGCCTTTCAGGAGTCCTCACGCCTCCCTGCCTATCCCCCTGGTCACCGATGGAGTGGCGGGACATTCCCACCAATGACCCAGTTCCGCAGCCCGGGACAGGGAGAGAAAGTTGGACAGGGAATGCCATCTCCTTCCATTGGAGATCCGGAGCCTCTTCCCAGCCTCGGAGGTAAGGGGCGTCGGTGTTCCTGGGGCTCAGCTTGAAGGGTCAGCAGGTGGGAAAGCCAGCACAGCCCCCCCCCCTCTTATATCTCAGTACTATACATCGTCATATAAGACAAATATAGAGGCAAAGGTCCAATAAAAGGAATATAATTTACAAAACTTGTTTCCTTTATACAAAAAAATATCAAACCATCAAAAGACTAGAAGAGCAACACAGTTTAACAAGTTAGTTAAAATACAAAGTTACAGAGATATATTCCAAAATGTAGGGAAAGTTATTGACAATTTCAACCTTTAATACTATCTATCTTAGGAGAAGGCAAAACCTATAAGGCTATTTGAGATTAACCTAAATACTTAGAAGACATTTTATAATATATTAAAACTTATATAATCCCTTGTAATATAACAAAAAATGTTTTTACCAAAATGCTTTATCAAAAAATTACCTGATCATAAAGACAAACAGCTTTGTCTCTTTCTGCCATGAGAACTTTAATATTGCCCTGGAGTTCTGTTATATGGCGTTGATATTTTTCCAGCATTGTCTTAAATTCATCACGTTGCGTTAAAATTTGTAGACATTCTTTATCGCTGTGATTTCCCTAAATGTTTAATGGAGATAAAATGCCAATTTTCATATATACAAAATTTATTGCAAGATTCTATATTAACATTTTGAAATTATTTCTTTTTTGGAAGGGATAATACATACATTTAATTTGCAATATTCTGAATTTCAAACTATTTGAATATTTATTAGTTTCATAATGTTATTATTTTACAATGAGTAAGCAAATGCTTTAAATGAATGATTTGAAATATACATATATAGCTCTTACTTATTTATCATAAAGGAAAAATGAGCAAATGTCATGTATTTCTTCCAGTTCCCATTAGCACAATAATTCCCTCGCTAAGCCATCACAAATCAATCATTGCAATACAGGCAACTATGGAGAGAGTAGGTAAGTTCTTACTACTTAGGTTAAGTAGGATAGCTAAATTTTGTATATATTGGGATGGAAACTGGAAGCTAGGTCTGATCTGGCTGTGCCATCAGAGAATTCCATAGTTCTACAACAAATTGAAGAAGCAAATTTAAAAATTATGTCTCAGAAGAAGGCCATGATAAACCATATCAGTAATGTTGCCAAGAAAACTATGTAGATATATCCTTCAGATTATCAAAATTCAAGTCATCTGGAAGACTTTAGGTTATATAAATTAAATGCATACATTCTGTATTTTCAGAAAATGAAAATATATACCTGAATTGGGGAGGAAATTTTTGAAATTGAACAAGACATGGTGCGCTTAGGACTTGTACTTCGATACATCTTCTTCAACTTTTCTGCTTCAGATTTATAATAATCTTTCTCTTCTTCTACTGTTTTTACAAAACTGTGGAGCTGTCCGTCTAACTTTTCAACATCCAGGGCCGCCTTTTATGTACATGTGAAAAAGCATAATTACTAAATCCCATGTTTAAAGTTTTATAGAAATTCTGTGCATACAAATCTAAGTATTTTATTTACTTTTAATTCAAAGTTGTATTTTTTTTTTCTGAAAAAAATATTAGTTCTATGAATTTCTTAAGTAAAGGTTGGCAAGAGAAAAAAACAAATTCCACTGAATGTTAAATAATAAATCCTATAATTTAATCTAAAAATTTAACAGAATCGATTACATGTATCTTTTCAAATTGAAGAATGAAGTTTATATGAAGTTCCAATTTACTAACCCATGTCTGGCTGTAGCATTTTTATCATCCTTCCTATCTTCTTTACTACCCCCTAACTGGGATGATGACGATTATCATCATCATTATGAAGCTCATTGAGGGCTTCCGCACAAGAGACAAATTCCTTGTGTGTCTAATTACACTTGGTCAAATAAAGTATTATATTTTGTTCTGTTCTGCTTTTTTTCCATGTGAATTTCCTAGGAAAATTTGCTAAAAAACCCTGGTAGTCATAAAATAGAGTTTTTTGAACAGAGACATTTTTACTTGTATAAATTACTTAAGATATATATCATCTACTATTTTTCATGTTGTGTTACTTTTATATTTCATTCTTTTCATGTTCTTTCAGCAAGGCCAGACTTGGAATCTGGAGTTCCTCTTGGACACCCAGCTCTTAGATGGATGTCTTCATTCAATTTGAGCTGGTGTATTAGCTGCAGCTTAATCTGGATGCACTGAAGCAAGTCACGTATGCCCTTCTCATTTCTCATTTGGATTACTATATTACAATTCATTCTATACAAGGCTACCCTTAAATATCACCCAGAAACTTCAGTGATCCAGAATCAAAAATAATTTTAAATGGTTTTAGTTAACATTTTGACAAAAAAAATTGGCAATAAAGTCTCTGGTATTCCAATGTAAAGTCTGGCACAGTCCTAAACCAAAACGATTGACCATCCTGATTTTAGGTCTTTGCCCCTATTTTTTATTCAGCACTCTGGTGTTTCTCTTGTGTTTTACCTGGTCTTTTAGCATTTCTACTATTATATCATATTTATAGTTTCCATCTATAGCTCATGATGTAATTTTATTCTCTTTAATTAGTTACTGTGGAGTTTGTGCTTATGAGTCTATAATATTCATAGGTGTACAGTATCTTAAACTTTTTTTAGTGAAATAATTTAAATGTCAAGTAAAATAAGTATCCAATTTAATACAAGTGAAATAATAAACATTAGCAAAGGAAACATACAAAAAACTTACAGATTTAAGAATGCTGACCGTATGTTCCAATTTTTTAATAGTATTTTGTTGGCATTTAATCTGAGACTAGAAAGAGAAAAATATTTTAAGTATTTACATGACAAGATAATAATCTATTTCAATTATTCCATAAAATTAGCTGAAATAGCAATATGGGCTATGGTGAAATACCAGATATATAGCAAAGATAGAAATAATGGACTCACTTCTCTCATCTTGCAGAAATCACATATTTATATATCTTTCATTGAAAAACAATCACTCCATGTAAAACTATGCATGCATATCTGAAATCATGGATACAATAATCTTACAATGTAATTACAATACAGATACTCTCTGTTTATGAGAGCATTTAGGACCAGGCAACCAAGATATCACTTAGCAATGGCACTCTCAGTTGCTATTGTAACCCAGGAAAATGTGGGAATCAGGTAAGGAGTATGGTGGGAGTAGGAGATACCACAGGCATGCAATGCTGAATGGGAGTGGATTGGTGGAGTCTACAAGCAGGTTGGTGGAGGAGGTTGATGGTAGGTCAGCAGAGACTGTGGGAGGGCCAGCAAGGAGTATAGACAAATGTGGTGATGGCAGATGTGCTGGTGAAGGGCACAGATAAGTACTGGGAATGTAGGTGGGGCAGTGGACAGGGGGTGATAAGGAGTAAAACATTTCTGGGATCTTGTATTCTGTATAGAGTTCCTCAGGAGAAAATATAGTGGGAACAACGTAAAGTTGAGGGATTTGACCTTCCCTCCTGGCTTCCCATTGATTTTGCTTGTGGAAAGCTGGCAGGGAAATCTGCAAATGGGGATCCTGTGATGTGGCTTGTTGCGACACTGTAACTGTGAACTGGGCACCTGAGTGCCTGGCTCATGATCATGGGAACACAGGAGCACTTCTACAGCTGGATCCTTGAGAACCAGTTACAACATAATTTTTTCAGCACTGACATGAATGGTCACTGAATGAATGGATATAAGTCAAAGATTATCCGTAATGTTGTGTTTACTGCATTTTTTCTTCCAGTTTCTCCATTAGTTAAAACAAACAATGTAACATGTGCTATAACTGCACTGCATATATAAAACATTTCATGTAATAAATCAAGTACCTTAGCTTCTGAAAGTTCCTGGCCAGCACTATCAAGTACAAACTCTTTTTCTTTTTCTAGTTGTTCAGCTATCTTATCTACATGAGCAAGTTCTTTACAAAGATATTCATTCTCACTGGTCAAACTGTCCACTTGGGTTGTTACTTTATCTTTACTGTTAAGTATTTTCCTAACATGCTTCTCCAAATCAAGATTTTTTGTTTTTAGATGTTCAACCTGGTGAGACAAACACATTTTTATATATTTTTTATCACAGAAACAATTTTATTAATATATTGGATGAAGTAAGACTTTACATCCCATTATATCCACTTACTAATATCTATAAAGCATTTTGAGTCAGCCATCAGCTATGGATTATTTTGATTGCTGCTGAATATAAAACATTGAAAATAGACAAGGAAAATCATAAATAAATCCGTGTTCCCTCTAACCAATCAATCACAGAGGATACAAAATACAATTCGGCTAATAGCTGAACCTCTTGCTGAAACAAAACTCTCTGTAGCCCCTCCAAATACAAAGAAGAAAAAATATCTCACTATTTGGCAAACAACCAACTTGCTGATATAAGAGAATGCTGCCTGGCCATCAATATATCATTTTTTCTGCATATACATTTTCAATTAAAGCTACACTAAGGGAA